>CM053770.1:422079696-422140336 GCA_028658325.1 Potorous gilbertii | reverse complement strand
TTTCTTTTCCCAGTTTTTCCCTCCACCTGTCTAACTTGATTTTCAAAATCCTTTTTGAGCTCCTCCATGGCCTTAGCCCATGGGATATCTATTTCAGATATTTGGAATACAGAGGCTTTGACTCCTATGTCTTTACCTGATGGTAAGCAGATCTCTTCGCCGTCATCAGAGAGGAATGGCGGAATCATCTTTTCAAGCAAGTAACCTTCTATGGTCTTATATTTTTTCCCTTTTCTGGGCATTTTCCCAGCCAGTTACTTGACTTATGAGAGTCCTCTCCACCCCAGCCTAGATCTGTCCAGCTAGTGCTTGGGGTCTGATATTCAAATGCTGCTCCCCAGCCTCAGGGCTTTTGGTGTTAGGCCTGGCTGCTATTCAATGGGAGCTTATCTGCTGGTGCTCAGGTAGGGGCAGGTCTGCCTCCCAGGCTCAGTTCCCTCAGGGGGTTTATGCAGAGAGCTTTTGTAATGGAGCTGCTGCTGAGCTCCTGGCTGCTCTGGGAGCCTCTAGCTGCTGCTCTGCCACTGCCTCTGCTGCCACCTCCCGAGGGGGCCTGAGTCCCGGAGATACCCCCTCCCCTTTCAGCCCGTCTCTCTCACTGACCTGTGCGTCTGTGGGTGGAGGGACCTTCATGGCCACTGGAGAGTCTGGTTCCTGAAGCCTGCTTGGATATGCTTGCTCCTCTCAGTGCCACTTGGCCAGGGCAGGGGCGGGTTCCACTCCTGTACGGGGCTCGATGGACCTTTGGGATCAGTTTTTCAGGGCTCTCTGCAATGGAAATCTCCTTCACTGTGTTGCTGTGCGGCTTCCACTGTTCCAGAATTTGTCAGGAGTTCTTTTTAGGGGAAATCCATGGGCTGTGGGTTCGGAGCTAGCAAATGTGAGTCTTTCTACTCCGCCATCTTGGCTCTGCCCCTCTCAAATTTTTCTTGGAGCCTTTAGATAGAGGAGCTTTGACTATCTTGTCTTTTGTTTGCATGTTTTGGTCTCCCTTGTCACCAAAATAAAATTCTATGATCTGATTTTGTTTTATCAGTTTTTTCTTCATTTTTCCAGCCATTTCCTTGATTTTTGAACTCTTTGTAAGGGTATATCTCTGCTTCCAGTGGGGAGGTGTACTGTCAGCTACTGGATTCCGCAGCAATCTATGGGCTAGAGTTCCAGAAACAGTTTCTATCTCTAACCCCTGCTGCTGCTTTGACGGCTGAGGATTCCTCCACCTCCTTCCCTCTCTGTTGCCCTGGGACTGTGGTCAGACAACTTCACTCTCCCATGCTTGTTCCACAGGCTTTTTCCCCTGATTTTCCTATTTGTTCTCAGCCTGGTAACAGCCACAGGTGTGAGAGATTCAGTTGGCCCAAGGCCTGCTCAGGTCCTGTCTGTGCTGGTGTGGCCCACACTGGACTGTCCCTACCCCCTGCGTGGTGCAATAGACACTTCCCAGCAACCTTCCAGGCTGTCTTGGGCTAGAGATTTGCTTCATTCCACTATTCTGTGGGTTCTGCTGATTCAGAATTTGTTTAGAGCCATTTTTTACAGCCATTTGGCTGGGACTTGGAGGCAGCCCTCTAGAAAGTGCATGCTGTTACTTTACCATCTTGGCTCTGCCTTCCCCCAATTTTAATTTTTTAGCAATTATTTTTCTCAATGAGCTTCTGTACTGCTTTTCTTATTTGAAAAATTCTGCTTTTTAATGAGATATTTTCTGTCATGAATTTTTGTGCCTCTTTCACTGTTGTGCCAATTTTTTTTTGAGGTATTGTTTGATTCCATATTTTTTGTTACTCTTCTAAAAAGCAGATTATTTTTCCATAATTTTCTTGTATTAATCTAATTTCTTTTCATATTTTTCCTTTACTCCTCTTATCTTTTTTCTTTAACTCTTTCAGGAATTCTTGTTGGGGTTATGTCCAATTAGCATTTTTTTGTTGTTTTGAGGTTCTAATTAAAGCTGTTTTCACATTGTTATCTTCATCTGAGCTTCTGTCTTGGTTTTCGCTGTCATCAAAATAGAATTTTATGGACATGTTCTTGTTGTTGTTTGCTTATTTTCCACACCAGTTCCTGTTTTTGAACTTTATTTTAAAGTTGGCATCAACTCAGCTAGGGATTGGGAGGCACTGTCCCAGGGTTTTTTGCACTGCTGTTTTCAGAGCTAGTACTGGGGTTCTGCAAAGTTTGGCTGTTTCCAAAGTGGTTGTGATCCAGGGACAGGTATAGTCATCACTATTATCTTGGTCTGCACTGTAGTCTTTACCCAGGACAGCAATGTGCTCCTTTGTAGCTGCAAGTGCTAATGCTTCTCTCAGGTCCTGGAACAGTAACCAAGTCCTCTCCTCATAGCCAAAAGTATTTGTGCTTCTCTTTGGTTTAGTATTGAGACCTGGGACCTTGTTCCGTTGTAACTGACCACAAGAATCCCTCTTTGCCCTGGAATTTCACTGTTTGGCAAGTGTATACTTGCCAGTTCAGCACAAGCTGTACCCCATTGCCAATGAAGATTTCATTGTAATCTCTTTCTGATCAGTTGTCTGACTCCCTTCTCATCTCTCAGCTGAGAGCTTTCAAAGCTGTTACTGCTGGGGCAGCCTATCAAGTCCACAGCTTGGTACTACTAAAACATGCTCTCTGGCCAACCCACCCGTCATTGTCACTAACCTCTTTTATCCACCTCCTAAGTTATCTTAAACTAGAAAAATTCTTACCCTGGCCTTTTGTTGACTCTGCGACTCCAAAATTTGATTTGAGGCATCATTTTAAAGTTGTTGAAAGGAAATGTTAAAAGAGTTCAACTGGGTTTCTGCCTCTCCTCTATTTTACCTCTGCCTCAGAAGTCATCTCTCCCTGCTACTAATCTCTTTCCTTTCAATTGATCTATCTGTGCTCAGATTTTTAAATTGAGATTTCTTCCTCCTGACTTCTTTCATTATTTTGGGTCTTGTATCCCACCTGTATTTTTTTTTGTCACTTTTTTTAATAGCAAATCCTTAGAATTTGAGGCTGGAAAGCTATTTCAGACTCATCCATTCCTAAGGAATGCACTTTTCAGTGGCTTTAGTCTCTGCTCCAAGTGACCACTGAAGAAACAAACTGGTCCTAGCTGGATGTCAATCCCGTTTCCTTCAGACCTGGTGAAGCCCCTCACATGCTAGAACCCAGTTCCAGTTTCCTCTATTGCTTAGTTCTCTAGATGAACACTGCTAGAATCTAGTTGATTGCTTCTTCCAGCACAACAAAACTTCCTGTTTTCTTGTACCTCTCCTTCCTTCTGCACAAAGGGCAAATGGCAGAGGAGGCAAGAGGGAGAAGTAGATACAAGTTAGATTGCTTGAACTGTTAACGCAGAAAGGTGGGGTGAGAGCAGCAGGGTGCTACAGAGACTACAGTAATCTCAAGGGATTTGATGAGTGAATTTCAGAGCATAAACTTGTGGTTCTCTTTGAATAGCCCTGTCATATCACTAGGAGTGGTCTAGGAAATAACATTATTTGCTGTTAATTCATTCAATTGTTATTTCCTTAGGGTTACTGGTGTCAGTTTGTCAAGACAGCTATAATTAGTTTGCCTCTTACACATAATTCTTACTTTGGAGAGAGGTTTTAGGCAGTCATGTATATTCAAGTCTGTTCTATCAAGAATTTTGCTTTCTTTCATTTGAAACACCTCTTCATGATCACCATGCTGCTCCATCTTATGTTTTGTCCTTTATTCTCTCCCTGAATCCGCTCTCCTTTTTATTATTCACATTTCCTTCTCCCTGGTCCCTCTTATTTCCTTGTTGTATGGAATATATTAATTCTACCAAATCTGTATATGTGTAGCTGTGAATATATGTATGTATGTGCTCAACTACCCTAAAAAAAGTTCACATGAAATTTGGTTCAATTGATTCCTACTTCCCCCCCTCTTTTTCATTAGTAACATATAGATTTCTACTTTAATATCCCAATCATGAGAAAGAAGTTTTTCCATCCTTCTTCATTTTTTCTTTCTTAGCATATGCCCCCCTTTCTTCCCTTTCTTATTTCAAGATCAACAAGGCATAATAAAGCCACTTTTAGTCCCTCTATCTTATTTAATTCTTTCTGATATTTCTATGAGGCTCAAATTCTGAAAAGAAAATTGTATCATAAAGTTACTTCTTACTGCTCATTTGGAACAACTTTTTTATGTTTCTCTTGATTCCCATGTTACTCTGTTTTTAGTAAGCTCTACTCTTTTTTATCAGGAACACTTAGAAGTTTTTGCTTGTTCATTGTTCTTTTTTTTTACTTCATTAAAGGATTTCCCCTATTATATCAGATATACTAAGTAAATAGTCTTGGTTGTTACCAATAACTTTTGCATTTTAAAATATATTCTATTTTCAACCATTCCATTTTGATACCTGTTAAATCTTGCGTGATCCTATTATGAATTCTCAGTACTCTAAATTTTTATTTTTGTTTGCTTAAAGTATTTCTATTTCCCTGGAAGCTTTAGATTTTGACTATCATGCTCTTGGGAGTTTTCATTTTAGGATTATTTTAGAAAGTGATTAGTAGATTTTTCTTTTTTTCTTTCACTTTGCTCTTTTTCTCTAATTCATATGTCTGAGCAGTTTTCTTTTATGATTTCTTGAAATATGATATCCAGGCCTTTTCTTTCTGGGATGAGGGGGGAGAGGATACCTTGGCTTTCAAGTTGTATACTGTTTTTTTGTTTTTATTTTTTAATTATTTCTCCTTGATCTTTTTTTTTTTTCAGGTTAGTTGTTTTTGTTAGGAGTTACTTTATGTTCTCTTCCAGTTTTTAAAACTTCTAATTTTTGCATTAGTATTTCATGATTATATCACAATGTCATTAACTTCTGTTTGTATCCATTTTAATTTTGAAGAAGTCTATAACGAGGCCAAAATTTTATGTCTCTTATGTTAATCTCTTATTTCTCTCTTAAAGTATTTATTTCATAGCTCTCATTTCTTTTCCAAATATTTTTTCTCCTTTCCTTTGTGATATTATTATTAACTCTTGAATCTTCTTCTGGCATTCTTATTAATCTTACAGACAACATGTATTTTTCCTGAGGCTTTACTTTTATGTATTTTAGAGTCATTCTCCCCTTTTTGCATTGCCATTTTGAGCATCCTTTCAACACAGCAGCTCTATCTTTTTTTGTTTACTTATTTCACCATCTGCAAAATAAGCTGAGTAAAATTCATTCTCTTCCACAAAAGACATTATAAAACTTGATAAGTTTAGATTTTTAAAATTTTTGAGCGATATGGAAGAAGTCATTGAAAAACTTCTCTCTCTCTTGTATGTGTGGACATGTTACTTGACCTTCTTCATCTGTAAATAATGATTAGAGGGTAACCAAAAACTTACTGTGATGAACTTGAACCTTACTGTGATGAACTTGACCCTTCTAAGCAGCAATCTTCCTCAGAGAATGTCTCTCAGTCAATTTCTTGGACACATTTCCCAATTATTGTCATTTTCAAACTGCCCTTGCCCTTTCTACCTCATCATATAGAACACCCCACAGTATGATCCATGATCTGAAGTGGATTCTTGGTCCTAGGGATGCCCTTATAATGAAATAAACTGACTGTTATTTATAGAATTCCAGAATGATGCATATGTTCAAAATGATGTTCTAAAATTTAGGCCTACTATGCACCCACATTTTGTCATTAAAAATTCATTATTTTAAAATTTTGTTTACTTATATTGTTTTCCCAAAACTCACTGGAAATCGAATCATCCATTTTTCTTATGTAGAAAATGCCCGAGTCTTACTGATAAAATGTACTTATTGCTTCTTTAGAAATAATATCAAGTGAATGTAATTAAATTTGAGAAATATATTTTTAAAGTAAAAACATCAAATCATTCATTATGAAACTCTTTGAAATGGAATCAAATCCAATGTAATTTCTTGGAAAATAATTCATCATTTTTGCCCCTAAGGAATGTATCAACCCTTGTCAAATAATACTTTAAAACATTATCAGATAGCAAATACCTTTTGGTGGGGATAAGAAAACAAAATCTTCTTTAAATGGAGCACAGAAATATCACTAACCCAGGATGACTAGAATTTTTTTCCAAATTTATAACATAGTGGAAGAAATGAGAGTGGATTTCCTTCCTGAGCTGTTTATGTAGAATCGTTTAAATGTCAGACTTGGTGCTCCTTCTTCCTACTATTGGTTGTAAGTATTTTAAAAACTATCAATCTTCCATGAACAGAAAGAATGGCATTTTTTTATCAGTGCCCTATTACATAAGCATAGTATCAATGGTTTTGGGGGCCTACTTCTAGGTTTCTAGGATCTGAGGGGCATGATCTCTGATCTCAGATTTACTGAAACTGTTTCAATTGACATATCATACTTTGTAAAAGGAGTCATTGTGTGCTAGGTATGAGTAAAGGTGTCATTCTGTTAGCTCCATCCAACTATACCAAACCTTGATCCCTGTTGTGGCCTATATATGATTTAGAATACTGTATGTATGTGTATATTATGTATTATATACATATGTGTACATGCCTATGTGTGTACACACATAGATGTATACAGGTACAAGCATGTGTATGTATATTGTACATGTATACATACACATTGTGATGTGTATGTGTATATATGTGTGATCCACATACAAGTAAATATGTGTGAGTCCTCTTTACATATGTTGTATATAACTTCATATATGTATGAACATTTATACACATGCATCTGTGTATAAATATGCATGAATGTATAAATGTGAATTTGTTGTTACTTGATCACTTCAAGTCATGTCTGACTCTATGACTTTTGGGGTTTTCTTGGCAAAAATATTGGAGTAGCTTTCCATTCCCTGATCTAGCTCATTTTAGATGAAAAATTGAGGCACATAGGGTTAAGTGACTTGCCTGGCATCACACAGCTACTAAGTGTCTTGAACTCATGCATATATTTGAACTCAGGAAGATAAGTTTTTCTGACCCCAAGGCTAGCATTTTATCTACTGAGCCTACTAGCTGTCCATACATATGTGTATGTATCATGTGTACATGTATGTACACATGATACATAACTATATATGTCCATACATACATACATACATACATAAGGCATTGCTAGTTGCAGGGCAGAATCCTCTTAGATATCTATCATTTGTATTTCAAGCTATGTCTTTGACTTAATTGTATGGGACTTCTGTTGAGGAAGCTTTTCCCACCAAACAGAAAGGCAACAGCTCTGTAATATATATGTGTGTGTGTGTGTGTGTGCGTGTGTATAGATACATACGCACACATATACATATATACATGTACACATGTATATATGTATACACATACAAAACATATGTACATATAGAAAGAGAAAGTAGTCTTAGAGATTTGTTTGAGATATTCAAAGATAAAATGATTTGACCAGGGCCTCACAGTCAAAAAATGTCAGAAGCAGCATTTGAACCCAAGTTTTTGACCCTCAAGGACATCTCTCAATGGTTGCTATATTTAACTAAAGGGTCCCTAAGTGGGGCTTTATCGATACAAAGTATAATATGCCAGCAAAACCTCATTAAATCCTACCACTATCGTTGATTTCATCTTGCAAGGGTTAGAAGTATCATGACTAAATTTTTCAGTTTGAGTAGAACTATAGTAATATTAGTCAGGAGAAATTAAAAATAAGAATCCCTGACTCCCTGCTGGTTTATTAGCTCCTAAAGCAATGTTACCTCACCTAGAAATACTAATCAAGACAGATAATGTAAATTCAATGATTAAAGAGAAATAATGCAAGTAAAATGAGCAGGGAAAGAAAGGTTGGGTAGGTCCACGAGCCTCCATGAAACACTTTTTCTGGTGACATTTCAGGTTACCAGCATCCACAGGAAGTGAAAACAGGTTTGACATAATCTGGTGTCATTGTCTTAGAAATAAATACATTTCAGATTAACTGAAATACTATAAGAACACCAGCGTTCTTCGGAATTTTACAGTAATTTAATTCATTTGGAATTAGATGTGTAACTGAGTGGGTGGCCCAGTGTTTTAAATAGAGATATGCAGTATAACTCCGAGTGATGAAAGGGTAAGTCTGGCTAATGTCTATGAAGAACAAATTCATTCAGTTCCTGATAGAAGTGGCAAACGTGACAGATCTTTGGTTTTCTTTGTAAATGACAACAGGCAGCAGAGGAAAGGAGTGAAATAATGAATGAATGGAAACACTAATAGAGGTTGACAGTTTGGGAGAAAGACCTGAAAGGTGGCAATATATGGTAACTACACTATAGTGGTGTGCTCTGGGCCAGGTCACTAGTATCTTTACTAAACTTAGTTATATGAGGGAGAGCCATGGGATGTTCATTTATATTTATTTTCCAGTCAACAAACTTTCACTACCATTCAAAAGTGATTGATTACTCTCTTTATTTCCTCCCCTCTAAGCATGAGATATCACTTACACTCTTCTTATATATGCTTAATTTATAGTGTGGTTATTTATGGACCTTTCTTATCCTTCGTACTAGACAATAAGATTCTGGGGATTCGTATCTTTTTTTAACTTTCTTAATGGTGAATGTGATATTGATTGCACTTTGTATGCTATAATTCAATATGGATGGGTCATGAACTATACATATGGTAATTTTGTTGCTCATATGTTCTCTCTTTCACAGGTAGGTTTGTATTAGATTGGCAAAAAGGAATATCCTGATAGATACAGAAGGGTATAGATTTTATAATGTGATATTCATATGAGTTATCATTGCATTACATGGCTTTGAATCTTCTCACTCTCTTGATCTCCCTTGTCTAAATGCATCTCAACTTGATAATGTCCTGAAAATAATCATACTCAAAAATGAATATAGATCAGAGCAGTACCTGAGATTGTGAAACTGTAGCAATTTTAGGTGAATAGAAGATAAGTAAGAAAACAGTGAGGATTTAAATTTTAACAACTCTGATTCCTATATATCCCAATATTCAGACTCATATTTCATTTTATAAACATTTGTAAGACTGTTAGTATGGATAAAATCGGAACTACATTTTGGCATATCTAGAATCTCATTTGTTAAATACTATATTGTCTATGTGATTTTCAGTTTTAAAAACATTTAATTAAAACATAAATGCTACTGCTGAATTTTGAAAACTTACAGTAAGTCATAAATCTACCCAACCTTTCCCTGTTCATTTTATTTCCATTGTCTCTCTTTATTAATAAAAATTATATTTTTAGTCTTGATTAGTATTTCTAGGAGAGGTACAATTGCTTTAGGGAGCTAATAAACTACCTGGTAGATAACCTAGAGACAGAGGTCATGGGAGTTGCTTAGGCTGAGGAAGTAAAGGGCTCTGGTATTGAAAGAGAGTAAAGATTTCGGTAGAAAAGACTGTGAATTTTATATTGAACATATTGAGGAGCAGGGACAGTAATGTAGAGGTCCCCAGATAACAGGAACAAGAAGCAGGACAAAATAGGATCAATTTTAATAGAGGAGTAGACACTAAGTAAAAATAGAAGAGAGGAACGGTCTACTAACTTCTTTCTCTTGCCTCACTTGAAATAGTTTGTGTCAGAAGAAATATCTAGCTTTGTACAGTGCATTAAGAGATACAGTATCCTTGAAATAAACACAGAAAATGGAATGAATGTGAAAGGGAGAGATCTAGGAAAAGGGAGAATTTGTTAACAATAGTGAAAGGTTCCAAAAGGCAATATACAAAGGTAACACAAAAAATAATATGAGCTAGGGAAGGGTACAACTGAATTTATTAGAAGTGGAAAGTTTGGAGCATGATCCCTTCCTTGACATCAATCCTGTGTCTCCTGTTGGCACAATGGAAACATTGTCTTTTAGGTAAAGATGGTCATGGTGAGCCAAAGCTCACCCATAAGAGCATAGGCCACGTAGAAAGAGCTTAAACCTTTGAATAGGTAGGAGGTAAACCTACCTACTTTTTTCATTATAGTTGGTTTTCTTTAGCTGCTTGTACCTTAGGGTACATATGACAATTCAGGGCATCTATATATAGTATTACACTTGAAAAAAAGAATTAGGCCTAAAATGTAGTAATTCTATAGTTGTCAGAGTTGCTGAATGTAACTATTATCACTAACTGAAGCTTCAAGCAAAAGTCAGAGCAGACAGTGCATGACTGATGTTATAGTAAGCCAGAATTATGGCGTGGCCAGAGCTGAGCCAGTTTTTAGCTCTATCAGCTTTAGCTTGAAACAATTTTGGAAATTAGCAATTAAATCAATAGGTTAACAAATTAAATGATCAAAAACATGAAATTATTGTTCTTAGGGAACATAACACAAAAATAATTTCCTGAAGACATAAAAAAAGATCCTACATAGAGCTACCTTATGGAAATATAAAAATATTAAACATTAATGAATTATACATATAAAATGAATAAAATATTACAATAATATAAAATATACTATGAACAGATTAACACATCCACTATACCATAATTTTACTTTCCTGCAGTTCATATAAGCCTTTATCGCTGAAAGGAGATATTATTAACTATAAACTTTATTTTGTATATAAAAATGACTTCATAACAAATCATTTCACCTATTATTTATTCTTAGGGACATCAACTGAAGGGTGTAATGTCTATCGGTTTTCCTTCTTTGTTGCACTTAGCATTCAGACTCATAATTCATTTGATAAACATTTATAAGATTGACAGTATGGATAAAATTGGAGCTATAGTTTTGTTTGTTTAGAATTTTATTTTTCAAACACTACATTGTCTTTGTGATTTTCAGTTTTAAAAGCCTTTAATTTAGACAAATACTATTTGTAAATTCTGAAAACCTACACTAACTCATAAATCTGCATCCACACATTTTGGGTTTGATAATATACAACCAATGAATTTTAAAATGGAGTAAAAAATATTACCATAGAAACGAAAATGGATAGTAATTTTTTTAAACTCCACTATCATTCAGATGCAACATAAACATTCAACAATGTAATGAATGATTGTTCCAAATTTGGAACACAGAGATTTTACATATAAAACACAGATCATTCCTAAATTAGTGTATTTATGTAAATGTTATATTTGATAGAATTTATAGCACCTAATCATAATTCAGTGTCAGTTGTTCAGTTATACATGTTATATTTAAAATGAAAGTGTATTGCTTTTAAAGAGATCTGCATAGTATAATGCCAACCTTGGACTAAAATCAGAAAACCTATATTCTAACTTTGTGTTTGTCACACATTAGTCATTTCCTTGCTCTCAATCTGTTTCCTGATCTGTAACCTGAGATGACTCCTCTAGAAGACCACTATGGTTTCTTACAAATCTGTAATTTTATGATTGTCATATATTTTTTGTTATGGTAATAAAATACATTAAACTTATATTAGAGCAACCTTTGCCACAATTACACATAATGTCAATCATACTTTAATATTTTAATATATCTAAGAGCATGTCAATATGGGTACTCCTTCAAACAATACAGATGGAAATTTGTTGATGCTTTCTCAATATCAATATGAGAATGGAAAAGAAAATCACCACATTGTCTCACATTTTTATACGAAAACATAAATATATTTTTCAGCAATAAAAACTGATAATCTTCTTAATTTCATAACCTTCCAGTTGTCAGTTTCATTTCATAATCCTCCTAAGCTAATCAAAAATTACTAAGGAAATATTAAATAATTTTTACAATTACACATATAAAAATAAAAGAGTAGAAGGAGGGAAAGTGAACAGTCATTTGAATCATACTTAATGATGATAACATGATCATCATTGCATTGGTGGCAGGATGTTGCCGTCATCATCAATTATCATTAAAAGCCATTGCTTCTGGAACAGAAGGGTGGTCTGGATTCCCCCATCATGTAACTTGGGAGGTTATAGAAGTTTAAGTAACAATTTCATTAGTTCCTATAGAAATGGTAGCTGACAGAATGGTCCAATGAAGTTAATATAGGTATCTTTTCTGTAGCAAAGTTCATAGGCTTGGGTGGAAAATGTTCCTTTTTAGGAGGCTAAGATGAAGAGTTATATATAACAGGCCTCATAAAGATGACTTCCACTGATAACTGATCCCCTGATAGGGGAAATGAAGTTCTTAAAAGTCAGAGATTTGATAAATTATATCTATATAGCTCTCACCACCCATGATCTGCCACATCCTATGACCAGAATATATAATGAGATGCTGAAAGATGGATACCCATCCACAAAGGGGATATTTAGCTCCAGGCCTCCCTCATCATATAACCATATAAATGTTAATACTTCAGTTGGTGAAATTCATGTAGAAGTTGAGGATAGCAGAAACTACCCAGATAAATATAGCTGTCATTGAAAATAGACACCCTGAATATGTTGGGAGCAGACACAATTCCTGATGCCCTGCACAGTGGGTAGAACGTGGAGTAAGGTTCATGAAACATGAAGTTGGTAAGGAGGGATCAATGCTAGCCTATGAGAGAGTAGAATAGCAAGTAACATGATATCCACTATGAAGGAAATAAGGGCCTTTTTGACCTAAGAAAATATAAAGCATCCTCAAATATTCCTATCTCTTGTTGGCAGTACTGAGAATCATATATTTCTCTTTCCAGATTTGGGGACTTTGAGAATAAATTTTCTAGGGCACACTTTTTGTTGCATTTCCTTTGCCAGTCTGGTGAAGCCTATGGATCCTTATTAGAAAAATATTATTAAAGGAATGAAATAAAATAAATATACTTACAAAGGAAATGATGATCATGATGATGCTAGCTAACGTTTATATAGTGCCTGTTATGGGCTAGGTGCTTTGAGAATATGTTATTTTATCCCCACAACGAGTGGGGAGTCACATGTTATTATCTCAGTTGAGGAAACTAATTATGTTGAAATATGTAAACCGATGCCAAGTGAAATGAACGGAACCAGGAGAACATTGTACTCAGTAACAGAATCAATGTGCAATGGCTAACTTTGATAGATTTATCTCTTTAGGTCTTCTTCAAGGATCTAAACCAACTCTAAAAGACTCATGATGGAGAATGCTCTCTACATCTGGAAAAAGAACTATGGGAGTCTAAATGCAGAAGCACACTATTTGCTCTCTCTCTTTTGTTTCTTCTTTCTCGTGGTTCTTCCCATTGATTCTAATTTTCTTTACATGACTAATATGAAAAAATGTTTAATATGAATGTATATAGAGAGCCTATATCAGATTGCATGACATCTTGAGGGATAGGAGGAGGGGGAAAATTTAGAACTCAAAATCTTATGGAAGTGGATGTTGAAAACTAAACACAAATAAATATATATATATATATATATTTTTTTTTTTTTAGAAAAAGGAGAAATGCACATTTAAATAAATACAGGTATCAAATAGCATTAACTGCTTATGGACCCCAAGTCAAGAATTCCTACACAAGGAAAAAGACTAAGATCCCCCTAAGGCTTTTATCATTCTAGTTGTGGGACTGTTAAGGGGCCAGAGGTCAAATGGTAATTCCAATAAAGATGACTTCAAAAGGGTGGGGAAACAAAAATATCTAAGAGGCTGCTAGAAACTGGCAGCCAGGTTGCTATCACATAAGAGGTCCACTAACTATAGTTAATATATTCTACATGCCATTTACATACTAGTAAAATAATGTGTACTAGGATATACTAGTGTGTAAAGGCACTCTATTTTCCATCAGAGGTACTAGTGGGCAGACCACTAAAATAAAGGGCATGCTTTCTTAAGTGAAAATGAATGGAAAATTTCCTGTCTGGGTCATAGTTGCAGTGAATAATCACATTGAGTAGGAATAGAAATTATGACCCTTAGGGAGCCAGTATCAGGATGAACCTTTTCAGTTGCCCTTATGATGACTATTATGTGTACAGCCAAATGAGACCCCTTTAGTTGCCTAAAGGATCCTGTTTGCTTAATTAAAAAAATCATCAGGGGCCTAGAGAGGACACACATTGAAAGGCATTTCCTCTCAAGTGATGAAAGCTAATGATCATGGAGTACTTTACTATGTAAATTCCACTTTTAATAACTCTGTGTGGTCTGTGAAGAAGACAGAAGGTGCCTGATAGTTAATAGTGGACCACAAAGAGAAGAACAAAGTCATCCTCTTCATTGTTTCAGCTGTTCCTAACCTCATTGGTGTGACAGATCAAAGATCCCAGGTCTAGAGTAAATAGTATGGAGTTCTTGAACTTCCAATGTTTTTTCTGCATTCTTTTGGTCAATTCTAGTTAAATTCAGTTTGTTTTCACCTGGAAGAAAGTTCAGTATATTTTCACCATCTTTTCCCAGGACAGGATGAATCTTCCATCATATGACACTATCTGGCACACAGAGACCTGAGACCATCAAGGTACACCATTGCATTGAAGACATTATGTTTACTGTGTCAAAAAAGTCAGATGTCTCCTCTCTTGATTCTGTCCATAGCTCTCTAGATTTCTGTATTTCCACCAAAAGATTTCTCACACTGGAAGCTACTTCCATTCTGATTGGTGAATTCTTCCCTACCACCATTTCAGAAAATGCCCAAGTCACTCATGCTCACTTATGTCCCAGTTTTGCCGATCTCAGAACTTTATCACTTCACCACCTTGCCTCCATGCTGGCATTCTCCTCTACTTTTCAGTTCTATTTTTTCTTGTATTTGTTTCTTCGAAGTTTAGTGACATGCATGCACACAAGTAGGCACTTTAATAAATGCTTTATTTATCAATCTTTGTTTAAATCCTAAATTGGATAGTGGACAAAATTAGGCATAAGGGATGGGAAATGAACCAAAAGAATATACAGGGTTTCATCATTACAGTTGAATTTTGAAAAATACAGTGGAACTACTGAAAATTATTTCCCTACAATCTAAAAAGGAAGTCTGGAAGCTTTATTCAGCTTTTTGGACTTAGAGAATACACATTCTCCTCCTGAACATTATACTGGTTCTCCCCCACTCCCTAATTAACCAAAAGACCCACCAGTCTCCCTCTTTCAACTGGGGCTCAGATAAAGGCTAAAGCCCCAGATGACCTAAAGTAATTCATCCAGGAGTCTTTCCTATGAGGAATTGTGATCCTATAAACTTAGGTTTTAGAAGTTCTCTGTCCATAAAGACTAATATGAATGAAGTTTTTGGTAGGAACCCAGGGATGATGGGGCCAAGCATTTTCTAGTATACTAGAGTTACAAACTTCTAAGAACCTCTGCCCAGTAAGCACTTTTAAAAAGAGTTATTAACTTGCTACTGGGCTCTAATTGCTACTGAGTGGTTGACATAAGGTCATACCATCACCCTTCACCCAGAGTTTCCTGTTATGCATTCAATGATATGTGATGGGTAGGGCACAGGAAACTTCTGTTTTTAAATGGAAATGATGCAGTAAAAATCTTGCTCCCTTGGGTCCCTTGAATGTTAGTGCACTTCACAAATAGGCTTCAGCTCTTTAGGAGGGTGGGAATTCTAGTTCAAACCTGCCACCTTGAATTTCTATAAACCTAATGGGCCCTCCTCTAAGAAGACCTGGCTCCTGAGGAGGTTCATTTTTCCTGATTTTCAGCTATACTTGGTATGATTGAAGCATATAATTCCTTTATAGGAACTAGATAAGGACTGTTATATTCTTTGGGTATTAGTTGGTTAACATCTGATATCTTGGAATGGGGTCCTGGAATATTCTTCTGTAATACTGAACTATGGATTAAATAGAGAACATATAAAAAGCTTTGAGAGATAATATGGGTAAAATTTTCATTTTACTCTGAATCTCATGTGGTGTTCATGGGACTGACTACGTGTTCTTGAACCAGGAGAGAATAGATATAGACCAGAGATGTAGGCATCCTTCAGTACTTCCTAGTATGCCCCAAATCAGATTAAAATGTAAGAGGGAAAATTTTAACAAAATAATAAAAAATACATTGAAACATAGGTAATGTTAATATGTGGGTAAGTAAATATGCAACCAACAGGGATCTTTATGTATAGTTTAATGGCCCTTATTTCTATTTGTTTGACACCATTAGAACAGACAGCAAAGACTCTCTCCTTTTGGGTCAGGAACAATGGACAAATGTTGCAGACACATCCTCTTTCATACAAATGATCACTGGGTATGTCAGCCTCTATCAGAAACATCTTATGGCCTTTGCTGAATTAGTCAAGTTGATGCCTTTATATGAAGAGAAATGTTTAGGAAGCATTTCCATTGTCCATCTGAACATGAGAGTCATAATACCTTGTTGTGACAGGTTCAAATTCATATAATAACACTGACAAAAGAAGTAATTGCCTCTATTATGCTCCTTGTGATAATTGGCATGTCCACTATGGAAAGGTCATGTTAGGATCTTCCATCATTGCTGACCTGTCTTTGAATGGCAAATTGACTGCATGCACCCTGGCTGTTTTGTCTCATGCCCAGGTTATAGGTTTGCCCTTAGTGCAGTCTATACCTATATTCAGGATGTAGCACTATTGTGCCAGTCAAGAGGCTACCCTGTCTGCTATGATTAAGACTCTCACCTTTATTGTTTATGTGCTCCAATTCACCACCGCCTCTGATCAGGCCATCTATGTCCCTAAAAGGATCTCTAATATTGAGTCTACCATGATCCCATTTTCTAGACTTTCCACTTCTTATACCATTCTTAGGCAGCAGGCATTATTGAACTTTGATACTCCTTTCAAAAAAGGGAGTGGTTTTGAATTGTTGGGAAGTACTTTTCATCCTGTTTTAAGCTATTTTTTTTCAATTAACAAGTATTTATTTTCTCACTGCTCCATAACCCTCAATCCCAGACCTCTGAAAAATAAAGAAAAATAAAACTTGTGAAAATATCATCACAAAAATGATAGCTTCAGAGAAACCTGATAAGATGTATATGAATGGATGCAGAAAAATGAGTAGAATCAGAATTAAAGACCTAACAAAAAAGTTAAAAAGGAAAAGGAAAACTGAAAGACTTAAGAATGCTGATCAATATCATGCCTTGCTTTTTAATGACATGGAGAGGAGAAATTATAGGTCAGATAAGTGTGAATTTACACTGTGCTAATTGATTTACTGGAAATCCTGAGTTCATGGTGAGGAACAGTCCTTATCCAGTTCCTATAAAGGAATTAGAAAGCTTCTCAAAAGAGACCTTTAAAACAACACCACTTTGGTTTTGTCCCTCCAAGATAAGGCACCCAGACAGAATGAGGTTCAGATTGGTAAACTGAATAGGTAGAAATATGTAAAAAGTCAAAATACTAACTCAGATTATGAATTAGAGATAAAGGAGTATTCTAACTCTTTCTTCTGGCCCCTTTTTGTATATTGTTGGGAAATAAAAGTAAAGAAGTGATCAATATTAGAGTTGGTGTCATAGGGCAAAGTAAATCCTCTGGAGGAATTCAGTTTCAATCAGTGCTAGAAGGAAGGAAAATGAGCAGAATAATTTAAAGATGAAGTACAGCTTGTCCCTTAAAAGCAGTAAGTATTCCAGAGAGTATGACATAAAGAAAAGAAAGATAGAGATGGTAGTGCCTGGGGAAAAAATATGAGAGGAGATATTAGGAGAAAAGCATTTTTGTCTGGTTGAGTAGTGTTTCGGAAAGGCAAGGATTCATGGGACAGATCTGAAGGTAGTAGCCATAAGGCAGAAGGAATTCCAAGGTGGCAGATGCCTGTAAACTAAATTAACCCCAACTTAATTAGATTGTTGGTGTGATGGAACTTTAGAACATTCCCTTCCCAGGTGATTCCAATAAACATTTGAGATTATGGTGGAAGGGAACAAACTGGTACTAAATAAAGTATCCTTTTTTTGGTTTTGTGAAACATATAAATGTTGACCACCCAAGTTTGGCAATCATGGCACAATTCTTGCAGGTAACTGTATCATTTATGACCTCTGGCATCCTGATTTTTAGATATTATTGTTAGCTACATTATTTTGGGAAAGTTATAGGATTTAGAACTAGAAAAAACCTTTGAGGTCATCTTATTTACACCTCTCCTTCTACAAAAGTGAAGTCCTGTTTTTATACCAATTCCCACTGTTCATAGGCTGCTACTGCTTCTGAATTATTTTTTTAGTTTTTAAATAATTATTTTATTTGTTTTCAGTGTTCTATAATAACTTCCATATATCTTAGACTTTTTCCCCTCCCTCCCAACTCCCTCCCCAAGACAGCTTGCAGTCTTAAATAGGTTATACGCATACTTTCCTATTAAATACAATTTCACCATAGTCATGTTGAATAGAAGAATTAAAATGAATGGGAGAAACCACAAAACAAAACAAAACAACACAAAAGAAAATGATCTGCCTCATTCTGTGATTCAGTTCCATAGTTCTTTCTCCAGATGTGGAAGACATTTTGCCTCAAAAGTCCATTAGGAATTTTTTAGGTCCTTGCACGCTATGAAGGACTGAGTCTACCAGAAAAAATCCGTATACACTGTGGTTGTTGCTGTGTACAAAGTTCTCCTGGTTCTGCTTCTTTCACTCAACATCAGTTCATATAAGTCATTCCAGGCCTCTCTGAAATCTTCCTGTTCATCATTCCATTACATTCACATACTACAACTTCTTCAGTCATTCCCCAATTGATGGACATTCTTTTTATTTCCAGTTTTTGGCCACCACAAAGAGAGCTGCTATAAATATTTTTGTAGATGTGGGACCTTTTCCCATTTTTATGGTCTCTTTGGGATATGGTCCTAGAAGTGATGTTGCTGGATCAAAAGGTATGCCCATTTTTGTAGTCCTTTGGGCATAGTTCCAAATTGGTCTCCAGAATGGTTGGATCAGCTCACAGTTCCACCAACATTGAATTAGTGTTCTAACTCTCCAACATCTTCTCCAACATTTATCATCTTTCTGTGTCATGTTAGCCAATCAGATAGGTGTGATGTGGTACCTCAGAGTTGTTTTGATTTTCATTTCTCTAATCAATGGTGATCTAGAGCATTCTTTCATATGATTATAGATAGTTTTAATTTCTTCCTCTGAAAACTGCCTGTTCATACACTTTGGTCATTTATTAATTGGGAAATGACTTGTATTCTTTTACATTTGATGTAGTTCTCTATATATTTTAGAAATGAGACCTTTATCACAGACACCAGTGTCAAAACTTCTTTCCTAATTTTCTGCTTCCCTCTCAATCTTGGTTGCATTGGGTTTGTTTGTGCAAAAACTTTTCAATTTAATGCAATCAAAATTATCCATTTTGCAATTCATAATATTCTCTATCTCTTGTGTAGTCAAAAATTTCTCCATTAATTTGACAAATATACTATTCCTTGCTCCACTAATCTGTGTATAGTATCAACCTTTATACGTAGATCATGTTCCCATTTGAGCTTTTCCTTGTGTAGAGTGTCATGCATTTGTCTATGTCAAGTTTCATTCACACTGTTATCCAGTTTTCACAGGAATTTTTGTCACACAGGGAGTTCTTATTGCAGAAGCTGGGATCCTGGGGTTTATCAAACAGTAGATTGCTATATTCATTGACTACTGGGTCTTGAGTACCTAACCTATTTCACTGGTCTACCCTCTGCTTCTTACCCAGTGCCAACAGATTTTGATAACTGCTACTTTATAATAAATTTCAGACTCTGGTAGGGTTAGGGCACATTCCCTAGCATTTCTTTTCATTAGTTCCCTTGATATTCTGGAACTTTTGTTCTTCTAGATGAATTTTGATATTATTTTTTTGCTCTAGAAAATAATTATCTGATAGTTTGATTGGTATAGCACTGAATAAATAAATTAATTTAGGTAGAATTTTCATTTTTATTATATTGACTCGTCCTGCACGTGAGCAACTGATGTTTTTGCACTAACTTAGATCTGACTTTATTTGTGTGAAAAGTGTTTTGTAATTGTGTTCATATAGTCCCTGGGTTTGTTTCGGCAGGTGGACTCCCAGATATTTTTCAGTGTCTACTGTAGCTTTAAATGGGATTTCTCTTTCTATCTCCTGCTGTTGGTCATTGTTAGTAATATACAGAAATGCAGATGATTTATGTGTAATCTGCAACTTTGCTAAAGTTGCTTATTTCAAATAGTTTTGTACTTGATTCTCTAAGTATATCATCATATCATGTGCTAAGAGTGAAAGCTTAGTTTCTTCTTTGCCTATTCAAATTCCTTCAATTTCTTTTTATTCTTTTATTGCTACAGCTTTCATCTCTAATACCATACTGAATAGTAATGGTGATAATGGACATCCTTGTTTCACCCCTGATCTTATTGGAAATGCATCTATCTTATCCCCATTGCATATAATGCCTCCTGATGGTTTTAGGTAGATACTGCTTATTATGTGTGGAAAGTTCCACTTATTCCTATGCTTGCCAGTGTTTTCAATAGGAATGAGGGTTGTATTTTGTCAAAAGATTTTTCTGCATCTATTCTGCATCTATGTGGTTTCTGTTAGTTTTGTTGTTTATATGATCAATAATGCAAATACTTTTCCTAATATTGAACCAGCCCAGCATTCCTGGTATAAATTCTATGTGATCATATGATTCTCATGATAAATTGCTGTATTCTTTTGGCTAAAATCTTATTTAAACATTTTGCATCTATATTCATTAGAGAAATTGTTTTATAATTGTCTTTCTGTTTTGGCTCTTCCTGGATTAGGTATCAGAATCATATTTGTATCATAAAAAGAATTTGGTAGGACTCTTTCTTCCTCAGTTTTCCCAAATAGTCTGTATAATATTGGAATTAACTGTTCTTTAAATGTTAGAGTCACTTGTAAATCCATCTGGCCCTGGAGAGTTTTTCCTAGGGATTTCATTGATGGCTTGTTCAATTTCTTTTTCTGAGATGGGGTTATTTAAGTATTCAACTTCCTCTTCTGGTAATTTGAGCAATTTAAATCTTTTAAAATAATCATATATCTCATTTAGATTATCGAATTTATGGTCATACAGTTGGGCAAAGTAATTTGTAATTATAGTTTTAATTCTCTCCTCACTGGATGTTAGTTTGCCCTTTTCATTTTTGTTATTGATAATTTGGTTTTCCCTTTTTTTGAGACAAATTGACCAAAAGTTTGTCAATTTTATGGTTTTTTTTTCATAAAACCAGCTCTTAGTTTTACTTGTTAGTTCAATAGTTTTTTTTTAATTTCGATGTTATTAATGTCTCCTGTGTTTTCCAGTATTTCTAATTTGGCATTTACTTGGGAATTATCAATTTGTTCACTTTCTAGCTTTTTCACCTGCATGCCCAATTCATTGATCTCTTCGTTCTCTATTTTATTCATATAGGAATTCAAAGATATAAAACTGTCCCTAAGAGATGCTTTTGCAATATTCTATAAGTTGTGGTAGGTTGTCTCATTATTGTCATTCTCTTGAATGAAGCTTTGATTGTTTCTATGATTTGTTGTTTAACCTACTCCTTCTTTAGGATTAGATTATTTAGTTTCCAATTGATTTTTGGTTTATCTTTATGTGGCCTTTTATTACATATAATTTTTAATGCATTGTGATCTGAGAAGGATGTATTCAGTGTCTCTGCCTTTGTGTACTGGATTGTAAGGTTTTTATGCCCTACTACATGGTCAATTTTTGTGAATGTGCCATGTATAGCGGAGAAAAAGGTATGCTCCTTTTTACCCCTATTCAATTTTCTCCAGAGATCTATTATATCTACCTTATCCAGAGTTTTCTTTACATCTTTAACTTCTTTCTTGTTTATTTTGAGGTTAGATTTATCAAGTTCAGAGAGGGGGAAGTTAATATCCCCCACTAGTACAGTTTTCCTATCTATTTCTTCCAGTAACTCCCTTAACTTCTCTAAGAATTTGGATTCTGTACCACTTGAAGCATATATGTTTGGAAATGATATTGCTTCGTTGTCTGTGGTGCCTTTTAGGAGGATATGGTTTCCTTCTTTATCTCTTTTGATTAGATTTGCCTCTGCTTTTGCTTTGTCTGAAATTAGGATTGATACCCCTGGTTTTTTGTTTGTTTGTTTGTTTTGTTTTTACATCAGATGAAGCACAATATATTCTGCTCCAACTTTTTGCCTTTATTCACCCTGTGTGTATCCCCCATTTCAAATGTGTTTCTTGTAAACAACATATTATTGGATTATGGTTTTAATCCATTCTGCTATCCATCTCCCTTCATCCAATTCACATTCACAGTTAGAATTACTATCTGTTCCTTTCCCTCCATCTTTGTTCCCCCCATTTGTGCTTTTAGTTTTCCATTCTCCCTTCCCCTCTACAATAGAGTTTTAATTTTTGGCCACCACCTCCCTCCATCTTCCCTTTCTTCTTTCAGCTCCCCTCCCTTTTACTCCCCTTTTCCCTTGCTACTTCTTCCCTTCCTTTTTGCCTCCCCTCCCTTTTCATGCCCCCTTCCCCTCCTATTGCCTATAGAGCCAGTTAGATTTTTATTTAACTGAGTTTGTTGTGCCCTCCTTGAAACAAATCAAATCAAATGAATGTCCATCTCAAATGATGCTCGTCTCCTTCCCCTCTTTCCCTCTACTCTAATATATATTTTGTGTCTCCTCCTGTGACGTAATTTACCATTTTCTGCTTCCTCCTTTTCATGTCTCCTGTTAAAATCTCTTCACAGTCTTAAATCACACTCTTATCATCACATCTTTTACATTATACCTGCTGTCTCTATCTGTGTATACTCTTTTTATATCGCATGGTAAATATATAATTCTCAAGATTAACGAGTATCGTCTTCCCTAACAGGGATGTAAACATTTTGCCCATATTGAATAACAATTTTCCCCCTATTTACCTTTTTATGCCTCTCTTGAGATTTGTATTTGAAGATCGAATTATCTATTGGCCTCTGGCCTTTTCTTCAGAAAGGTCTGGAAATCTCTTATTTCATTGAATGTCCATCTCCTTGCCTGAAATATTATGCTCAAATTTACTGGGTAATTGATCCTTGGATGTAGTCCCAGCTCATTTGCCTTACAGACTATCAGATCCAATTCTTTTTATCTTTTAATGAAATGAAGCCCTTTTCAGAGAAAATTTCTGTAAATTTTTTTTCACAGTTATAATTACTATGAATTTTCCTCCATCCTATTTCCTTCTTTTTTATCCTACTCTCTCTCTCCTTTTACCCTGTCCATTCTCAAGTGTTTTGCTTCTGAAATTTACCTCCCTTCTATCAGTAGTGCTCCCCAACTCAGCCTTTCTCTTATCCCCTTTCCCTTCCACTTTCCTATATACGTTAGATTTCTATACCCAGCTGGGTGTATATGTTATTCTCTCTTTGAGAAGCTGTAAGGTCCTTGACTGTAGCTCCTCGATATTTGAATGGTTTCTTTCTGGATGCCTACAGTATTTTCTCCTTCACTTGATAGTTCTGGAATTTTGCAATGATATTCTTTGGTATTTTTAGTTTGAGACCCCTTTCAGGAGGTGAACTGTTCCTTATTTTGATGACTCTTTTGCCCTCTGGATCTAGGACTTCTGTGCAGTTTTACTTGATGATTTCTTGAAAGATAATATCCAGACTCTTTTTTACATCATGGCTTTCTGATAGACCAGTAATTGTTAGATTTTTCTCTCCTGGAACTATTTTCCTGGTCAGTTATTTTGCCAGTTAGATATTTTATGTTTTCTTGTATCTTTTCATTTTTTGATTCTGTTTGACTAATTCTTGACATTCCATAGAATCATTAGCTTCTACTTGCCCAATTCTAATTTTTATCAAATTGTTTTCTTCAGTTAGCTAGCTTTTACATCTCCTTTTCCATCTGTCCAATTGCTCCTTTTAAGGAGTTATTTTCTCTAGTTAGATTTTGTACTTGTGTTCCATTTGTCCAATTTTCATTTTTAATTCTTCTGTAATATTTTTTGTTCATATTTTTAAAATCATTGGCCAGTGTTTCTTCTATTTCTCTTATTTGACTTTTAAAATCCGTCTTCAGTCTTTCCAAGGATGTTCTTCGGGCTTGCCACCAGTTCATATTTCCTTCTGAATTTTCAGGTAAGAGTACAGTCTCAATGCTGACCTCTTTGGTATTCATATTTTGGTCCTTGTCCCCATAGAAAGATTCTATGGCCTTTTTTTTCTGCTTTGCTTTTTAGTTATGATGATCACCCTTTTCCTGGCTATTAAAGTAGATCCCTGCTTCTGTGGCACAAGGTCTCTGTCCTTGAACTTGAGGCTTTGTGTTTTGTGGCCTCTAGTTCTTTCCCCTAGAATAGAAAATGTTTCAACTGATCTGTTGCTGAGCTGGTTGGCATGAGAAAGCAGAGGCCAGGTGAAGTCTTTTTTGGTTTCCCCAGAGTTACCCTGCAGCTAACTGTGTTAAGTGTTGGGGAGTGGTGGTCTGGCCACAGGAGGTCTCCTCTGCTGAGCTAGAGCACAGGCAAGCTCAATGGTTGGTGAACTCATCCACACTAGTGTCTTCCCAATTCCCTTGGGGTACTGTGTTAGCAATTGCAGTCTCCAACGCCCTGGCGCTTCCCATTTGCTGAGGTGGGTTGTCTGGAATAGCTCCAGTTTTGCAGTGGTCCACTTCAGCCATAGCAAGAGGGAACCCCCATTTATGACTTTCCTAGCCTCCCAGCCTAAATGACTGTTTACTCCTTTGACTGATCCCACTTTTCCAGAACTTTTCCTGAGGAAATATTTTATGGTCTTTCAGGTTCAACAAGGTGAGGGTTAGATCATTTACCAATCACTCCACCATCTTGAACTTGGAAGTTCAAGTAGGTGACTTACAGACATTTAATCTGTAGGCTGATAGTTTTAGGAGCAACTATTGCAGTTACTGGGGGCCCGGTAGCTCTCACTTGCTGGGTTCTGCTTCTGCCTCAGACCACCTGGGTATTCCTACTTGACCCTGCCATGGTGAGACCATGCTGATACAGCTTGAATGCTGTGTGCTGTGCACCCTACCAGTCTGCGCAACAAATCCTTCCCATTGACCTTCCAGTCTGTCCTGTTTTGGTTGCTGTTCAATCCTATCTAACTCTTTGTAAGCCCATTTGGAGTTCTCTTAGCAAAGATACTGAAGTGATTTGCCATTTCCTTTGTCAGCTCATTTTACAGATGAAGAAACTGAGGCAAAAAAGTTTAAGTGACTTGTCCAGGGTCTCACCAGATTTGAAATAATAAAGATGAGTCTTTCTGACTCTAGGCCTGGTACTCTCTCCATGTGCCCCCTAGCTGCCCCTACATATAAATATAGATAGCATAAATGTGAACAAATACATGCAAAATATTGAAGGAGAATACAAGAGGATAAAGATATTTAACAACAGACTATTCATAAAGATGACACTTTTATTAAAAATAAAAGAATCATTTCTTTATTTTTAGTTTTTAACATTTTATAAGATTTTGAGTTCCAGATTTCTCCCCTTTCTCCCCCTCGCCTCCCCAAGACAGAATGCAATCTGATATAGGTTATACATATAAAATCATATTAAACATATTTCCACCTTAGTCATGGTGTAAAAGAAGAATTAGAACAAAAAGGAAAAACCATGAGATAGAAAAATGAGAGAAAAACTGCTATTCTTTGATCTGCATTCAGATTCCATAGTTGTTTTTTCCATGTGGATAGCATTTTGCGTCATGAATCTTGTGGAATTGACTCAGATCACTATGTTGCCGGAAGAGCTAAGTCTATCAAAGCTGTTTACCACATAATGTTGCTGTTACTGTGTATAGAATGTTCTCCTGGTTCTGCATACTTCACTTAGCATTAGTTCATGTAAGTCTTTCTAGGTTGTTCTGAAATGTGCCTGTTTATCATTTCTTTTAGAATAATGGTATTCCATGATATTCATATACCACAACTTGCTCAATCATTCCCCAATTGATGGGCCTCCCCTCAATTTCCAATTCTTGGCTACCACACAAAGAACTGCTCTAAATATTTTTGTACATGTGGATCCTTCCCCTTTTTATGATTTCTTTGGGATACTAAACTATAAGTGGTATTGATCAGTTCACAACTCCACCAACAAGTTTCCTACATCTTCTCCAACATTTATTATTTTTTCATTTTTCTTATATTAGTCAATCTGATATGTGTGTGCTGGTACCTCAGAGTTGTTTTTATTTGCAATTCTCTTATCAATAGTGTTCTAGAGTATTTTTTTATTATTAAATAGATTTAATTTCTTCCTCTGAAAACTGCCTATTCATATCCTTTGACAATTTATCAAATGGGGAAAAATGACACTTTTTAAAAGTTTAAAAGCAATTATTAACATTTTCCCTATAATTTTCTTAAGTCTAGACAATCAACAAAACAATCTAAGAAGCCCTTATTTTCAGCATTTGTCAATTTCTGAGGTGTAAATGCTCACAATGAAAATTACACAATCTGCTGTGGTAAACCAGTCTAATATCATTCCAGCATACCCCTGGAGGGAGGGCAATAGCAGTTTTGGGTGGGAGTAGGATTAGGAAAAGTTTCATGTGGAAGGTGAGGCTTGGGCAGTGCCTTCAGGGAAGAAAGAAATTCTCAGAGGCAGAGGCAACATTATAGACATAGAGAATAAATAGCTGGTGCAAAGGTATCAAGGTGGAGTCTCATTTGAGCAAAGGAGAAAGGTCAGTTGTTTGGTTTTTTTTTGTTTTTTTTTCCTGTATTGCAGAGTATAGAGTATAGTAAGTCTAGAAAGATAGGTTGGATTCAGGCTGTAAAGGGCTTTAAAAGCTAAACTGAAGTTTATATTTGATTCTTGAAGCAATAGCAAGGCACTAAATATGATTGAATATGAGAGTGACAAGACCAGAAAGTAAAAATGAAGACTCATGATCCTTGTAAGTACAAGGCTGAAAATGTTGAGTAATTTGAGGACTGAAAAAAAATAAAGATCATCAGATTTTGCAGTTAAGAAATAGTTGATAAATTTGAGAGCAGTTTCAGTTGATTTATGATATAGAAAGTCAAGTTTCATAGGGTTTAAAAATGAGTGAAAGGAGAAGTGGAAAAAAATAAGTGCAGACAACTCTTTTGAGATAGGCTGAGAAAGGGAAAAGAGACAGAGTGGTAAATTAATAGGGTGGTAGGGTCTAGGGAATATTTTTAAGGAAGAGGAGATGGGCATATATGAAGACAGTATTTTATCATATAATAGCAAATAAAAGGTTAAAGATTGGATGGAGAGTGAATGGTTGAGAGGGAAATCCACTGAAGAAGATGAAAAAGGATAGGATCAAAAGCACTGGTAAAAAGCTTGGTCTTTGCAAAAAAGACTCACCTTATTAACACACATTGAGAGAATGGGGAGGAAAGTAAGAGATGTTGTCAAGTGATTTTGAGATGCAAAAAAGGGGAGAAGATCTTGGTGAATTGTCACAATTTTCTCAGTAAATTAAAACATGAGGTCTTCAGCTGAGAAAGTATGGAGAAAGTTAGGTATGGAAGGCCTAAAGAAAGTTTGGAATAGCTTCTATAGAGAGTGAGATAGGGAATCAATTATAGATGAATAAAAAATTTTCTTGCTTCAGTGGTGGACCAGATAAAATTTATTTAGCATCTCAAGGGGTTCATTTGTGTAACTTCCTCTAGCTCAGTTCAGCAACACATGATTAGAAGCAGAGGGGACAGATGGTGAGAGTCATCAAGGACTAGAGTTTGGAAAGGGAGAAGTGGAAGTAGGCCATGGAGTGTGGAATTTGTTTGGAATGTTAATAACATTTTACAGTTGAACTAGAGAAAGTGGTGAGTGATGGAATGATTAAAGATCTCTCAAACGATGAAGAATAGGTTTAGGAAAGGTGGGACATGGGGAAATAAGGAAGTTATAATCAGATAGAGGAATATAAGAGTATTTTTTTTATTTCTCAGTATCTGGGAAACTTAGAAACAATGTCTGTCCCAGCTACCAATATGTTTCTTGTATTGAGACTCCAGGCTTATGTGTCCTCCTTTGGAACAGGTTGTCTGCTACCCTGAGCACCAACTGTCAAGGGTCTATCTCCTTTCAGAGACATCAATCAATGAATCAATAGAAATTATTAAATTTCTACTATTGAAAAACACTATGCTAGGTGCTGGGATGGTACTTGGCATAGTGAAAAAATTTTTTACTCCCAGCAACCTGACATGCTATTTACAAGTTATTTTTCATCCATCTGGTTATGCTTGGGTCACCTCAAAATTTTCTCCTGACTTTCTGTCTCCCCCCGACAGAGATTCAAGGAGATTGACATGAATTCATTGTCTGAGCAGGTTTGGGTCGCTGTTGTAAAAAAATATAAGCTTTGTAATAGGAAAAAATATAGTTCAAAACTATAGACAATTTGTAGGATATGTGTTCTTAACCTGGGTCCAAAGATGCCCAGGAAAACATCTTGAATGAATTTCAGAACGTCTGTGAACTTGGATGGGGGAAAAAATAACAAGCAAAAACAAACCTGTGATTTCACCTTTAATCCTATGTATTTTACGCAACTAAAAACTTTATTCTGAGAAGAGATTCATAGGCTTCACCAGACCTAAAGAGGGGTCCATGACACATATACACAAAAAGATCTGCATCTGAGAGATACAGCATGGCTCTCATTGTTGTTTCTAATGTTCCTTTCCCATTTACAGAATATTATTGACTCTTCAAATAAGAAAAGCTTACAAACTCTCTACTAATGAGAGTCATGGCCCTTCTAATTATATTGTGTTAGATTACTGTATATTACATTATTCCAAATAGTCATATTATATAATATAGAGCTAAATCGATCAGTGCACAATAATAATTTGACATAATAATCAATCTTCTATGGAATTTTATATAAAATCATTCATACTATAATTTGCAGCAACAAGCGTGTCACCAGCACACAAAATATCAATAGTTAAGTGTTTAATGGAACTGAGGGAGCCGAACAACAGTTATTTTAAATAATACTAATAAATACTGATAAAACAACTAATTAAAGCATTTTAATGGCAATGCATGTCAACACTGGACTCCTTCCCAGATCTGGCTATTGTGAGTTATTGGTCTTTCACAGTCATCAAACACAAGTCATAATGCATTTTTATGATTGAAATAGCCCTTTTCTGTGCACTCATTATCTGTGAGGGAGGGCGGGCAGGAGGCTGTCTATCAGAAGGAAGCTAAAGCATTGTTTGTGTAGCATGACATGTGTACAATTTATATTTGCTGCTATTTTTTTCCTAACATCCTTGACCTCCTTTCTTCTCAAAAACAGAGGTTTCTCTGCATTTGATGCACTACATTTAGTTAGACTTTTTAAAAATTGTGATAGTGGAGAGGGGAGGGGGCAGATTTCCTTTTCTTTTCAGGCTTAATTACTATGCAACATCATAAGAAGTTTAGTGAATCCTTTGCTTGAGGGAAATGACACTGGGAAAGACCTCCACACATTTATTTTGCAATAAGCTTTTATTCATACACTTAAGGCTATACAATCATTTCTGTGTGTGTGTGTGTGTGTGTGTGTGTGTGTGTGTGGCTATTAGCCTGAGGCTTTAGGCTAGAAATGCCAAAGACAGAAGGCAAAAGTGCAGACGAATGAATCTGTGTTCAAATAAAGCAATAATATTCAAGTATCCACAGTTTGTTGAAAATACCAATTCCAGTACTGGCAGTGTGGTTATTGGTTGTGTTGTTGATGTGTGTGTTTCTGCTTTAATGAAAACTGCCCACAAAATATCACATTTCATTGAGTCATAATCATGAGTTCCTTATTAGATTGTTTATGATTACATAAATCATATTTCTGAAATTGGTCAGCACCCGAAGAAAACATTAAATCTCATGAAATGACCACTGTGAGGGAGCTACCATTTGGCCCAGGGACTCAACCCTGCAAACTACTTTTGAAGTTCATTGCAGGCTTCTGGATAAAATGAATTTTGGTGTTTCCATCATGCATTCCCTAGAAAACAATTTTCAAATGAGTTGAAAAAACACATGTGATTTTGTTTTATTAACATCTTTTGCTACAAGGCAAAAGATCAAGCTACTATAAATATAGCAAAAGCATTTGCTTCAGGGTAAAATATTGCTTAGAAGAAAAGAAGTTCTACCATAGGTATAGCATACTGATTTTGAAATGCAAAAACTCCTATTTAATATTTTGTGTTTTTTTTTTATTTAGGACCAGAAAGAAACCGTATTAATTGCTTCCCCACCCTATGAGTATGCTGTAAAAATTCTAACCTCATCTCTATCTGTATGTATGTACATATATTCATATATATTCATATGTGTATATGTACGCATATATGTATGTGTATGAACGTATGTATGTGTGTATGTATATATGTATAAGCTATTGTTCCTCCTTCCCCAACCCTAGGAAGAATACATCCTTTTACATCTTTGAAAATGGTCTTCAAAATTTCTATGGTTACAAAAATTCATCAGTTGGTGTCCAAACTTTAGGTGAGGAGCCTCCCTGGATTTAGCTTCATCCTTTTTAATTTCATTCAGGAGCTTGCCCTGTGAATCATCCACACCCTTCTGCATTCCTTACCTCTAGTCCTCATGCGTTCCCCTTCCTCTGTCCCTAGCTCTGTCTGTCTCTGTTTTTCCCTCACTTTATGTCTCTATGGTTCTGTGTGTGTGTGTGTGTGTGTTTGTGTGTGTGTGTAAAACTCATCTTATCCTTAACAATCTTCACTCTTGGGAGGAAAAAAATACTTCCACATGACCTTGTCATTACTGAATACTATTGACATGTTTCTAATCTCTTTTAATAGGTTCCTAGAAAAAATAATTTACATCTTTCTGCACATCTTCCTCTCCCACTCACTTCTTACAGTGATATCACAAACTTGATACTATTTTTTCTTTTTTTTAATTTTATTTTTTCAGTCAACAGAACCCACATTCTCTCCACCTCTACCCACAACACTGCTCCTCAATTGATAATTAAAGGGAAAATAAAAATACTACAAACATATACAGTCAAGTCAAACAAACGCTGCACTATGAGAATTGTTAATTGAGAGAATATCCATCAATTGAGAAATAGCTGAAAAAGTTGTGGTATATGATTCATGATGGTGCGCTATTGTGCTATAAGAAATGATGAGAAGGATAGTTTCAGAAAGACCTGGGAAGACTTATACAAGCTGACATGAGCAGAAATAAGAGAATGGTGTACATAGCAACAGCGATATCGTAACTATGATCAACTGTGGAAGACTTAGCTACTCTAATCAATACAATGATCCAAGATAATTCCAAAGGAGCCATGATGAAAAATACTGTCTACCTCTGGAGATGAAGCTGATGAACACTGAGGGCAAATTAAGGCATAATTTTTTCTCTTTCTTTTATGGTTGTGTGTGTGTGTTTTCTTTTGCAGTGTAGTTTATATGAAAATATATTTTGCATGACTTCACATGTGTAAATGATCACATTGCTACTTTGTCAGTGGGTGGGAGAAGGGGAGGAAGGAGGAAATTTAGAACTCAAAATTTAAAAAAATAGAAAAGTAAAAAAAAAGAAGATGTATCAGACTGTCTGAAATATATTATCTAAAAAGGAGGCTAGATATTGCACTTCAAGAAATTGTAAAAGAAAACTGCCTTGATATCTTAGAACCAGAGGAAAAAGTAAAAATTGAAAGGATCCACCAGATGCTTCCTAGGACTATTAAAGCCAAACTCCAGAGCGACCATATCAGGAAGAAAATGCTGCGAACAGTCAGAAAGAAATACTACATTTTTTTGGAGTCAGAGTCAGGTTCATACAAGATTTAATATCTACCATTTATAAGGGAGTGGAGGGTCTGACATAAGTTATTCTAGAAGGCAAAGAAGTTAAAATTACAATTAATGATGACCTATGCAACAAAACTGAGAATGATCCTAGAGGGGAAAATGGACATTTAATGCATACCTTCATTGGTTTTGTCTGTGTAAAACAAACAAGAGGGGGTCCATGGATAGAACCTGAGTTCAAAACTGAACTCAGATACTTATTAGTTATATGACTCTAGGCAAGTCACTCAACACTGTTTTTCTCTAAAAGTTTTTTCATATGTAAATAATCTGGAGAAAGGAAATAGCAAATCACTCCACTATCTTTTCCAAGAAAATCCCAAATGGGATCATGAAGAGTCATAAACAACAATAAAAAATAGTGGACTTTCAAGCATTTCTTATGAAAAAAAGCTGAATAGAAAATTTGATATCCAAACATAAGACTCAAGAGAAGCATAAAAAGGCAAACATAAAGGAATAGTCATAACGTATAATAATCATATGTAATGAGAAAACAAAACTGTTATTTTGTATAGATGATATGAAGATATATTTTGAGAATTAACTAAAAAAACTAGTTGAAATAATTAACAAGTTTAGCAAAGTTGAAGGATATAAAATAAACCTACACAATTTACTAACATTTCTAAATATCACCAACAAAACCCAGCAGGAAAGTATAGGGAAATTAAATTTAAATTAACTGTAGATAATGTAAAATACTGGGGAATCTTTCTGTCAAGACACATGTGGGAAGTACAAGGATAGAATTCTAAAACACATCCCTCAGATAAAGATAGATCTCAACAATAAGGGAAATATTCGGTGCTGATGCATAAGACAAGTCAATATAATAATATTACCTAAATTACTTTGTTATTCAGCACCATACTAATCAAATCACCAAAAGTCACTTTACAGAGGTAGGAGAAATAGTAATAAAATTCATCTGGAAGGCTATAATATCAAGAGTATTAGGGAAATCAATAAATAAAAAAAAGGAAGTCTAATGATACAGGATCTCAGACTATATTACAAAGTAATAAACATCAAAAACAGTTTGATATTGGATCAGAAACAGCATAGTTGATCAATGGAATAGAATAAATACACAATATACAAAAGCAAATGAATGAGGTACCTTAGTGTTTGATAAACCCAAAGATTCTAGCTATTGTGGCAAGAACTCACTATCTATCTGATCAAAACTACTGGGAAAACTAGAAAGTATTCTGACAGAAACTAGGCATAAATCAACATCTCATCCTGTATACTAAGATAAGATCAAAATGGGTACATGACAGAAATAAAAGAGGATATCAGCAACAAACTGAGAGCCTAGAAAACGTTATCTGTCAGATCTATAGATGGGAGAAGAGTTCTTGATCAAAAACAGAGATGATCATGGGAATTAAAATGGATAATTTTGATTACATTAAATTTAAAAGGTTTCACACAAACAAAACCAAGGTAAGCAAAACTAGAAGGAAATTAAGAAACTGGCGGGGTGGGGCGTTATAGCAAGTTTCTCTGATAATGGTCTAATTTTTCAAACATATGAAAAACTATGCCAAAATTGAAAATAATAAAAAGTTATTCTCCAATTGATTAATGGTCAAAGGATATGAGCAGGCAGATTTCAGAAGAAGGTATCAAAGCCAACAATAGTCATATGAAAACTACTCTATATCACTAATAATGAGATAAATTCAAATTGAAACAGCTCTGAAATACCACCCTCCATCAGACTAACTAAGATGACAGAAAAGGACAATGACAAATCCGGGAAAGGCTATAGGAAAATAGGTACACTAATGCACTAGTAATAGAGCTGTGAACTAGTCCAACCATTCTGGAGAACAACTTCTAACTGTGCCCAAAGGACATGTATCTATGTGTACCTTTTTACTTAGTAATACTACTACTAAGTTTATACCCCTGAAGAGATCAAGAAAAAATGGAAAATAATCTATATTTACAAAAAATTGTAGCAGCTTTTCTGTAGTGGCAAAGAATTGAAAAACGAATAGGATATCCATCAGATGAGAATGGCTAAACAATTTATGGCTTATAAATGTGGTGGAATACTATTGTGCTACAAGAAATGATGAGGGGATTGTTTAAGAAAAAAACCTTGGAAGACATGTGAAATGATGCAAAGTGAAGTGTACAAAACCAGGAAACAATGTACAGAGTAGCAGCAATATTGTAACAGCTATCAACTGTGAAATATTTAGCAATTCTGATAAAAAAAAAACAACAATCTTTGAGAATTCAGAATGACTCAACATGAAAAATGCTATTCACATCCAGAGAGAGAACTGATGAACTCTGCAATGCAGATTGACACATTTTTTTCTCTTTAGTTTCATGGGTCTTCTTTGTAACATAACTAATATGGACATATGTGTAACTGCATAGGTATAATGAGTATCATATGTATTGCCTTCTCCATGGATAGAGGGAGAGCTCAGAGGGAAGAACAAAATTTGGAACTGAAAATAAAAGTTAAATAAAAATAAAAACACCGAATATTCTAATAATTGAAAAATGGATGACAAAAGCTACACTTATGTCTCAAATGATTTTCAAGGAGAGGAGTGTATATTTATACTAGAATTTTCAAAAGTCCTTTTGCAAATTGGCAAAAAATTAAATAAGTAGATTAGTTTTACTAAAACAGAATGATTAAAAAATTAGCATCATAAATGCAAACATTCTTCCATTGTGCTTTATCCAAAGGGTAAACACAATTCAGGACTAGAATTATAAGGGTATGTGGCGACCATAAGAGAAAAGTTGGAGCTATTAAAGAACAGTCTGAAAAACATGCATCAGATGCCCCCATGGCAAATGTAATCTGAGAAAGCTCTTGAAGACATATGAAAAGGGTTAGGAGATATTTTTCACTATTTATCTGGTATACACAATAGAAACCTTAGCAAATAAAAGGCAAAAAAATGTGTAGAATGAAATGTAGAAATCAAACAAAAATAGTCAAATATCTAGGTACCATTAATTAGTAAATGAAAATGAAAGTCAGAAGTCTGTAGTGATTCAAAACATCAAAGCAGTGCAGAGAACAAAATAGTCATTTCTATCTCTAAAAACAACTTCATTACTCAGGCTTAAGAAGCAAATAAATCTGAAGAGTTGAATTATGGACAAGTTCTGACTCCCACATGGTCATAAGAGTTTAATTTAACATGAAAAAAGCTTGCATACTGTTACCACTATTAATGACAAATAGGTCATATCTAGAGAGGTCACTAAAACTCTGTAGGCAGAATTATTAAAGTAGTAGGAGAGGATAATTTTTTGCTAAATCCCCTTAAAGTAGCATATTAATTTCAAATGAAGCAATTTAATTTTGAATTTTTAAACAAGCAAATAATAATGAAAATGGGCAATGGACATCATGCATGTCATTGATGCAAATTAAAATAACAACGTTTGATATGTATATTTAACTGACATTAACCTATTGCCACAGCATGAACACCAAATGAGTTCAGGAGAAGAGCTTCTTCTCAAGTGTCTAACCTACTTTCCAAGTAGAGAGATGACCACCAGTGGTAACATCAGTTTATAGTATAAATTTATCCATAAAAATCTATCTCTCTATACGACATTTGTGAATGACATTTTTTAAAAATTTATTTTATTTTTAATTTATGGAGTAAGAGAATTGTTTCCATAAGACAATATAATAAAAAAAATGATGGCACATGAAACTACAAATTTATTATGTACAACTTGCTATTCCTCTAAAATATAATAAAATTCTCATCATTGTATCATTTTTGTGCACTAGAGAAGTGATTTCTAGTAGACTGAAAGAATAATTTAAGTGCCAAACTCATATTCTGAATAGGATCAATATTTCTGAAACTCATATGCTATATAATAAATGAACTGCATTCACAAAAAAATAAAAAAAATGTCAACTACACACAATGAGCAAAATTATCTAATCCTTTTTTACAACTTTGTTTAGGTTAAATTCAACTTTATGTAACAATTTTTCTATGCTATGATCTAAATTGACTACTGGAGATCCGTTGAGGTGCAGTGGAAAGAGCATTGCACTTGTAATCAGGAGACCTAGCTGTCAAACATGGCTTTATCAGTCATTAGCATTATGACTTCGGGCAAGTCACCTAACCTCATCGAGTCTTAAGTTCTTCGTATATAAAATAGAGACTCTAATACTGTTCATACTACTACCTCATAAGGTATTTATTACCAAAGTGCTTTATAAACTCTAAAAAGTTATACAAGTGAGTTATTATTTAAATCGTTTAAGTTATTAGATAAAATATACTACAATCGTCAGTTTTAGATCTTTTACAATCTTTAGTTTTAGAGGCACTGCACAATTTACATACACCAAATACAAGAACATATCATAAGCATATAATGCTTACTTTTTGTTTGAATTTGTTATTGCCATTTCTGTACTTAAAGCAGATGCCAAAGAGAAGGCAATTTTTAGACTATAATTTACAAGAGGTGACATTACCCATCCAAGCTGCCTAATCATGTGGGAATGCGCATCTTTGCAGCTTCTCTGTTGGGACCTAGTGCAAACACAATAAATGATTCTATGCTCCAGGGAACACATTTTGCTTTATTCCAGAGTACATGAAATGTCAATTGAAACAACAGTAGGGAGTAAAGCACAGTAGGAAGGACATTGACAAACTGGATTGTGCCCAAGAGAGGATGACTAGGATAGTAAAAGGACCAGAAATCATACTGCATGAGGATTTGTTGAAGGAATGTGTGATAGCCTGGAAAAGGGATTTCTTTAGAGGGACAAAAATTTATCATTAATATTTGATCAATTGTACTGTAGAAAAAAAGATTAAACTTATTCTGTATGGCTTTCTAGAAGGCAGATCTAGGGGCACTAGTTAAATTAGCCAGAAGAATGATTTCTGATCCAATATAAGAAAATATTTCTTAGTAATTAGATCCAATCTAAAGAAGAATGAGCTAACTTGGGAGTTCTTCCATGGTTGATTGAATCATCATTTTTCAATAATGTTTAAGATGAGATGCACAGGTTCAGCTAGATAAACTCTGAGGTCCATTCTAAAACTTGAGAATTTTCCTGTCACATTAGTCTCTGTACTAGTAGAATAGTCTTGAATATTTCTTTTCTGAATATTGTATTAGTCTGTCTAAGAATAGTTATATTTTACAATTTTAATGGGACTGATTTTCTATTGGACAGATATAGTCACAACTATTATGTATGCTCCATGGAACACTAAATGAGGAACCAGCATATGCCTGAATTAAAGAGGATTCTCAGCTCCCTAAAATTAGCAATTATCATTACCCTTTTTCTATAAAGATTTGGACAGGATATTCTTCCAAAGTTGGCACTCATTTCTGTAAGCATGTGCCCTTGGGAAATGAAGCAGAGTTTGGGCAGAGGAGAGAACATAATAAGGACAGAGAATTAGTGCTGTGGTTAGATTAATTATTAGTATCAGTGACAGAGAGAGTAGAGTTATATGACTATGGAGAAATTAGGAGGGGATGTTTAAAACAAAATAACTTGTGGTTTGAACTGCTTGAAGATCCCTGGCAATGTTAGATTATAGGTGAATCTGAGTATATTTCCCAGTAGATTCTTGTTGTTTTCAGTTACTTATCCCTGGAGGGCTCAGATTTCCCTAAAGGGAATTTAGATTCAGGAATTATGGGTAGAACTTGGATTAGGGCATGGTGTGGAACTAAGACTGATTACTTGCTGTCTCTTTGTTATGCCCCCGTGGAGAAGTTTTAGCATCTGGACACAGTAATAAAAGTGAAGTAAAAAGAACGAAAAATAGTGCATCTGAATATCTAAATAAGATAGCTCTGTACTGCCAATAGGTTTCATACAGGAAAATAGATTTATCAAGGGAATTCAAGAGCACCCAGAGCTTGGAGAGTAACTTGAGTCATATGTAGTGAATGGATCCATTACACTGATTAGAATTGGTGTCTTCCTCCGACTAGATGTGTTGTAGTTGGGTAAAAAGAGAAAAAAAAAAACAAAAACACCCAATTTGTTTCAGAAGATCTCAGGCCTCCTACTGAGTCTGTTGCTTACTAGTTATAACCTCCAGGAAATTCTGAGCCTCATTTCCTTCCTCTCAAAGATAAGGAAAATAGTATCCAACTACTTTAATCCCACTTCTTTTGTGGAAATCAAAGTAAGAAAGGTAAAGTGCTTCATGAACTATTAAACTATAGGTAAAATCTTAGTATTACTAAATGAAGGTAAACAAGAAAGGAAGAAAGAAAAGACCCTCATCCATCCACAGTGGAATGACAGTACATATTTTGTAATTCCTCTCCCTCCTACAATCATCTTGATTCCTACTAGTTGGTATGTAATAGGTTTTAAAGACATGGGATCTCATATTCATGCACTGAAGAAACACTGAAACTATCTATCTCTACATCACTACCATGAATCAATTAAAATATACTAGAAAGCTTTGCCAGTTTGTTGGTACACGGGGGGGAGTTTGGAAGTAAGAGGTTTGGGGATAGACTGTGAAAAGTCAATTCCTCACCATTCCATCTAAATTGGACATGACAAATTTTAAAAATAACAATATAAATAATAAATATCACAGGTTAAAATTGGAGGTTATATCTTCACTTGGGAAATGTCTCACAAAAGCATGCCTACTTTCAAAGCAACATCATTGTAATCTGTGCAATGAACAAAGCAGTGGAATTATTATTTTTTTTACTTTTACTTTTTTTATTTTTAATATAGTTCCCCTAATTAAAAATCTCAAAATAAGAATAAAATGCATTAAATATGCAGTAATAAAAACTCTATCATGAAAAGAAAACAGAAAAAAAAACACCACACAATATAAAATCTTCCAAAATAACATCAGAGAACCAGAAAAAGCCCATAGTAATATTAGCTACTATCATTGTCAAGTGACATAATGAAAACAGACAATTGACAAGCTTCATATCAGTGCTCTTTCTATTATGGCACTGCAAGTATCATCATGGTAGCAAGTCACTTAAGACCTACCGAATTTGATAAGAAGCAGAAGATATTGATTCTGCCCAGCCCCAAGATGGAAAGGAGGCATGATTGGGCTAGGAAAAGATGCAACACCATAGAGTCAGTTTAAGGGGAGGAGTCCTACATGCCTGAAAGAAACTTACCTAGGAAACAGACAGAGAGAATAAATCAAGAGTGATCTCAGAAGGAAGGCATTAGGATTAAGCAAGCCTGGGAAAGATTTCTTACAGGGGGAGGGGGGCTTTAGCTAAGAACCAAAGGAACCCAGAAAAGCTAGAAAGTGAAATAAGGAGGGAACGAATTCCAGGCCTGAAAGGTCAATGAAAATGATCAGTTGGGAGAAAGAATGTGATGTTATAGGAATACAAAGAAGGCCAGCATACCTCCATGTACGTGAAAGAGACTAATGTATAACAAGACTGGAAATGTAGGAAAGGTCTGGATAGGAAAGACCTTAAAAGTCAGAGAATTTTGATTATAGAAGTATCCTGGAGGCTACTGAAGTTTATCGAACAGGAGTGTGATAGTAAGACTTTCACTGAATGAAAATCAATTTGTCAGCTTATGGTAGGATGGTTTGGAGGAGGGAAAGACATGAGGCATTCTATACTATCTATAAAAGAATATATATGGGGTAACATAGTAAGAAATTGTTCCATTAACTAGAAGAAAAGTGAGAGAACTAACCTAGCCTCCATATAAGCAGAGAAGGATCTATAAATTCTGCAGTCTTTAAGAAACATTCAGTTGAGAGTCACAGTAGATTTTAGTGGACATTAGACTTTAGTGGAAGGAAACTGGAGGCTAATCTCAGGTCACAAAAGTAAATGGGGTGTCTTTGAAACATGTGTCCATGGTTTTGTTTTAAAGAAATGGATACCTTAAGATAATACCTGAAGCAAAGGTCATGCTTCTCATGAATATGCAAGGGCTGTACTGGAATCAGCTCAAATCAGCTTCCAGAATGACTGTTAAGTGTTCAGTGTGAGTATTTATACCTAAGAAAATTGGCAAATGCTACAAATCAAGCCTTCATTTATTGCTTTATTGATAACTTAAACTTAAAGAAGTGGTAGAGAAAATTTGATAATGCAGAAAAAATTAGAAGTCTTTTGTGTATACTTTTTTTCTAGAAAGTCAGTTACTTAATATTTATCAGTAAAGCCATTGGTGAATCTTACTACAGGAGAGGGGCCCCAGTGGTTGCAATGGTGAGGATAGTAAATTAAATATAACACCAGCATAAGGACATATAAGACACAAGAGCATGAGTGACAGCATTGCTCTTGTCATGCATAAGTATATCTAAATTCAAAGGACAGAAGAAGAAAAGAAATAAAAAGCATGGCTAAAATGCAATATACTCCATTAGTTACGTGCTAGCAAAACCAGAAATTTTAAAGATTTGGATGAAGTTCTACTACACACACACACACACACACACACACACACACACATACACATAAAACAATTGAACAACAAAGCAAAATACAGAGATCTCACATAACTGAAGCAAAGAAAGCAAAAGTAAACAAGCCATAAAATATATGGAGAGGGGGGAGTATTTGAGGGAAACTCTAATACAAAATATTTCATAAATGAATGCTGTCAAACATTTAAAGAACAATTAATACATATGTAAAAAAATGTATTTTCAATAAGTAAGAATGTAAAAAAATAAAGTTAGATGACAAAGCTGAGATAGCAGAATAAGGCAGGAATTCATCTGAGCTCTCCTAAATTCCCCTCCAAACAACCTAAAAATATGCCTCAAAACAAATTCTGAAATGGCAAAACCAACAAAAGAATGGGGTGAAACAATCTGTCTCACTGAGATGAGAGTGAACTGTAGTCCAGTGGATGTGGCCAGGGAAAGCCAGGAGCAAGGTTGTCGATAACTTGTCTTAAAAAAGTAATGAGATTCCAAGTCCTCCACACCCCAGCCCTTCCACAAGTCCATAGCAGACCACAAACTAGCAAAGACAGTGTAGGCCTTGGGGGCAATTGAATCAGAAACATGACTCCTATAGAATTTAGCCTACAGATAATAAGAGGATGAGATAACAGGTCAGGAGGACATTACAGGAGACACTGAGCAAATATAAGATGTAAGATTCTGTTGCATCGCCAAAATGGGGATCTGAGTCACAGTCCCAGGGTAAGGTGGAACACTAGTATACTAGAATATGGGGATACAGGGGATCAGGCATTCTGCTCACAGGTACAAATATGGCACCATGCTTGTAGTCATTTAAGACTAGAGAACAGGACAAAAGAACAATGACTATACTTCTTTTTAGATCATACCACCTTGGAAGAACAAAAAACTTACAGGTGTCCATAATTCATTCTGAAAAAGTAACATGAAAAATCTGAAGTTTGGGACAATACCCCCTCCAAGCTAGGAGCAGAGTCTAAATTTAAGATAAAGTTAAAAGTCAAGAAATAGACGGGAAAAGGAGCAAAAAGAAAAAAAATCTGACTACGGAAAGTTACTAGGGTGACAGGAAAGATTAAAACACAAACTTAGAAAACAACATCAAAAAGGCTACATGTGAAGTCTTAAAGAAAAAATGTGAATTGGTGTTAGGCCATAAAATAATTCCTGGGAGAGCACAATAAAAGTTTTTAAAATAAAATAGGGGAGGTAGAAGAAATGTTGGGAAAATGAATGAGAATGATATAAGAGAAACATTTAAAAGTCAACAGGTTGATAAAGGAAACACACAAAATGGGGGGTGGATGTAGAATTGGCCAAAAAAAAAGTACAAAGGTTCCCTGAAGAAAATAATTTCTTAAACATTGGAATTGGACAAGTGGAAACTAATGACTCCATGAGATATCAAGAAACAATAAAACAAAATCCAAAGAATGAAAAAATGAGAAAAATGTGAAATATCTTATCAGAAAAAACTGACCCAGAGAAAAGATAAAAGAGGGATTATTTAGATATCATTGGACTATCTAAAAGTTATAATAGAAAAAAAAACCTAGACATTGTATTCTAAGAAATTTTCAAGGAAAATGGACCAGATATCCTAGAAACAGAAAGTAAATTAGAAATTGAAAGACTCCACCAATCACATCTTGAAAAGGATCCTAAAATGAAAATTCCTAGGAATATTATAGCCCAGTTCTAGAGCTCTAGGCCAAGGAAGAAATACATCAGGTAGCCAGAATGAAAACAAGACAAAATAAAAATACAATTCAAATATTTTTGTATCAGAGTAAGGATTATATGGGATTTCACAGCTTCTACATTAAAGCACAGGAGGGCTTATAGTATGATATTCCAGAAGGCAAAGGATCTAAGATTACAACCCAGAACAACCTTGAAATTGTCTATAATCCTTCAGAGGGGAAATAGATATTTAATGAAACAGAGGACTATTAAACATTCCTGATGAAAAGACCAGAGTTCAACAACAATAAAAGCAACAACAAAAATGATTGTCAAATTCAAGAGAAGCATAATTTGGAACTGCATGTATCCCTTCAACATCACAACTTTTCCCATTGTGGTTTCAATATATTGTGGAGTGGCATAAGAAATTAAATGGGAATTTGGGGGGAGTTTTACAGAAGCAGTAAATTATGTGTGAAGACTACTAAATGATACAGAAAGTTTAGAAATTGAAAAATACATAAACTATAGATATAGTATAATGTAATATAAACATATTTTATCTTTTAATACCATAATAATTCATAAAAATTCTTTTCTGGTACAAAAAAGGCCAAAAGTTTTTATACATATTTTCCAGATTGCCAGGACACTGTACCCCTAAAACCACAATGTAGATGGCATAGCCATATGCCCTGAAGTCAATCAAACTCTGCATACCCTTTGTCCAGCAATACCACTATTAGGTCTATATCTCAAGGAGCATTTTTTTAAAGGGAAAATAATCTATTTGTGCAAAATATATAGCTGCCCTTTTTACAATGGCAAAAATTTGAAATTGAGGAGAAGGCCATGAATTGGGGAATAGCTGAACTATTGTGCTATATGAAATCATTAGAAAGATGATTTTGGAATAACCTGGAAAGGCTTACATGAACAAATATAGACTGAAATGGGCAGAACCTGGAGAAGTACATCATTAGAGCAATATAGCATGATGATCCACTGTGAGTTTCTTAGCTAATCTCATTAATACAATGATCCAAGATAATTCTATCAGACTCATGAAAAATGTTATCCATTTCCAGAGAAAAAACTGATGCACTCTGAATGCAGATCAAAGCATACTATCCTTATGTGTATATGTATATATGTTTTCTTTCACCAAATCACTAATATGGAAATGCTTTGCATAGTTGCACATGTGTAATCTATATAAAATTGGTTACTCTCTTAGGGATAAGGAAGTGGAGTGGGGGAGCAAGAGAATTTGAAATTCAATATTTTAAAAGAATCAATGTTAAAAATTGGTTTTATAGGTACTTGGAAAAAATAAAGTATTATTAAAAATAATTAAGAATAAAACACTCTACCAAACTCCTTTTTATAGGATAAAATTGCCTGTAAGCCTAAATCACAGAGGGACAAAGAAAAGTAAAAAATTATAAACTGTTTTTACCAATAAAAACTGAAAGAAACATTTTTTGTGAAATCAGTTTTTTAAAAAATCTTACATCAGTATATTCAAAATAATCCGAGGGGTATAAGTGTATAGTAAGATTATGAAAATAATTGGTATGATATAAATAAACACTTCTTAAACTAGAGGTTGCAACCCTATATGGGGTTCTATAACTGAATGTAGGAGTCACACATATTTGGCAACAAGAAAATGTTTCTAATCATATGATCACCAAAAATTAACTACAAATCAAGTGCATAATGAATCTCAGATGTTTCTGGCAGCATTTGCCTGTGTTGCATCACACAACTTCACTGCAGTCTTGGTTATGAACAATTAACATAGGTACTTTGCATTGCATATGTCATCACATCACACAACACCAACAAACACTTCTAGAAATGCCTGGGCTCAGAATCAAGACTATTGTATGTCATAAATTGCAGTGTTTTTATTGTACATACTAAGTTTCATACACTAAAGTTAGCATTCATTTAAGAAATTTCATACACAGTACAATTTTTAATATCAAACACTAAACTTAATATTTATTCCAGAAATTATTAGTAATATTCATTAATATTTTAAGACAAAAATATATTTTGATCATGGATAAGTGGTTAAATTTAGAAAGAAGAGGTAAAAATATTGATAAAAATGTGACAGATTCTGTATTACCAGGTTCTTGTACACCTAAACTGACAAGAAGAATAGGGTGAAAAATGATTCATTGGAAATGTTTACAGCTACAAATGATTTTATAATTAAAAATGACTTTCCAAAAGATTTAATTGTAAGACTCATAACTGATCATCTGAAGTGTCAGGAGCCACAATTTCAAAATTACTTTCCTTCAAATTTTGATTTTAAAAAACTAAATTGGGTTCATAAACCATAATTACTTGAAATCAAAAATATCCATCATCTGGAATTACAAGTTCAAGAAGAATATGCTAAGTTATCAAGTGTCAAGTATAAAACTTGAGTTTCCTAAAAAATAATTAAATTAATTTTGGCTTAGGATTAGGAAAAAATTTCCAATAATCTCTGAAATGGCCTTAAACATATTTCTGCCACTTTGTACTACATATTTTTGAGCATTCTCAGTATTGATGATCATAAAATCAAAGTATCAATCAACTCTGAAAAACATTGAAGATGGTCTTTATCCTGAAGTATCAAATATTCTACCAAGATTTAATTTTTACGTAAAAATAATCAAGCACATTGATCTCATTAGCATATAAATTTGCTTTCATCTTTAATAAATGGTAAAATTATATGTATAGCAAAGAATTATTTTAAAATAAATTTCTTTATGATTTATTATCAATAAATGTTTGATTTGTTTACTTATTTTATATACCTATATACTCAGGGTCATGTAAAGATTTCTCCAGTGAAAATGGGTCACAAGTGAAAAAAAGTTTAAGAAGCACTGATACAGAGGGACAGAACCAAGATGGTGGAGTAGAAAGACTCACATACTCTAGCTCTTCCCCCACAGCCTATAAAATACCTGTAAGGGACAGAGCCAAGGTGGAGTGAGAGTAACAATTCACCTAAGCTCTTAGACAAACTCCTTCACATATATTTAAAAAGAGAATCTGACCAAATTTTGGAGGTGTAGAATCCAATAGGAGACAGACTGTGGCAGATTCAAAGTCTAGGACAGACTGGAAGATCCATGGGAAGGATCTGTTGCACAGGGGTAAGCCCACAGTGCACAATGCAGCAGGTCCAGCACAGCAGAGTGGGAGGGCCCTGGGAAACCAGAGCAGTAGGTGGAACTGTGCAGACTGCTTGCTGAGGGTAGAGACCAGCAACTGAGCACCAGAAATCAGCGCAGAAGCTCCTGAGACTTTCAGCCCAACCTTCTGTAAGTCACCCACTTGAACTTCCCAGAGCTAGGATGTCAGAGTGATCAGCAAATTCTCTCTCCCCACTTGATGAACTTGAAAGAACCATAAAATATTTCCCCAGAAAAATCCTGGATCAATAAGGGGGCAAATAGTCTCATAACAGTTGAGGCCAGGAAAATAGTCAAGGGGGACTCCTCCTACTGTGGCGGAGGCAGACTGGAAGGAAAGGGGCCCCAGGGTGGAGGAAACTAACACTAGGACCCAGGCAAACTTCAATGCCAGGAGAGGAATCCCAGGAAGGTTGGAAACTCCCATTAGGATCTAGGCGTGCCTCAGCACTCCAGGGAAAATCGGAAGAAAATAGGGCAACTGTGATCATTGGCCCCTGAGCTTGCCTCACCTGAACTGAGGCAATCACCCTTGATCAGATCACCCCTCCCCCATGCTTAACAAGCTAACCCCAGGGCTGCTAGCAGAAACACAAAACAAAAACCTGCTTTTAGCTTTTTCACACAAGTCATCTCAACACCAAGTTCTGCAACTTCTAACTGAAAGAACCAGAAGCCACAACACACAATCAACATCATGAATAAGAAAAAGCAAAAGAAGGGCGAAAAAGCCATAGAATCTTTCTATGGGCACAAGGACCAAAATACAAATACCAAACAAATCAGTAGTGAGACTGTACCTTCATCTGAAAATTCAGAAGGGAATATGAAGTGTTTGAATGCACAAATAGCTCTCCTGGAACAGTTGAAGAAGGAAATAGAAGAAAAACTGGCCAATGGTTTTAAAAGTATAAAAAGAATTCACTGGTGAGAACATCTCTTTGAAAAGGAAAATTGAACAAATGGAAAAGGAAGTACAAAAATTAACTGGAGAAAATAACTCCTTAAAAGGTAAAATTGGACAGATGGAAGAGGACATGCAAAAGTTAACTGAATAAAACAATTTGATAAAGATTAGATTGGGAAAGTAGAAACTAATGACTGTGAGACAGCAAGAATCAGTCAAACAAAATCTAAAAATTATTTCTTTTATCTATCTAAATATGTAAAATATTTAATTGGAAAAACACCTAACCTGGAAAATAGATCCAGGAGAGAAAATTTAAGAATTATTGGCCTGTTGGAAAGCCACGATAAAGAAAAGATCCTGGACAACATCTTCTAGGAAATCATGAAGGAAAACTGCTCAGAAATGGGATATCCAGAGGGCAAAATAGTCATCAAAAGAATCCACTGTTCACCTCCCAAAAGGGATCCCAAACTCAAAACCCCAAGAAATATCATTCCCAAATTCCAGAACTATCAAATGAAGGAGAAAATACTATAGGCCGCCAGAAAGAAACCATTCAAATATCGAGGAGCTACAGTCAGGATCACACAGGATCTTGCAGCTTCTACATTAAAAGATCGAAGGAATTGGAACCCAATATTTCGTAAGGCAAAGGAGTTGGGACAACAACCAAGGATCAACTACCCAGCAAAGTTCAGCATAATATTTCTGGCAAGGAGATAGTCATTCAACAAAGTAAGGGATTTCCAGACCTTCCTGACAAAAACACCAGAACTTAATAGAAAAGTCAATCTTCAAACACAGGTCTCAGGAGAGGCATAAAAAAGTAAATGGGGGGAAAAGAAAAAACTTCTTACTCAATTTGGGCAAACTGTTTACTTCCCTATAAGGGAAGATGATACCTATTAATTTTGAGAATTGTATGTAGAGGGAACGGGTAAAAAGTAAATGATGTCATGTTAAAAATATTATTTAAGTATGCAAAGGGATTGTAATAAGAGGTATGACAAGCAGGAAGCAGAAAATGGTAAATTACATCACAGGAAGAGGGAAATTATAGTAGAGGGAAAGAGGGGAGGGAGATTAGCATTGCTTGAGAGGTACTCTCATCAGATTTGGTTCAAGGAGGGAACAATAAATTTATGTATATAATCCTAACTACTTCTACAGAGAGTAGGAGGGGAAAGGGGAAGAAAGGGGAGGGAAGCTAAAAGGGAGGGAAGAAGCAGTAAAGGTAAAGGGGAGTAAAAGGGAGCAGTAAAGGTAAAGAGGAGTAAATGAGAGGGATGAGTATTTTAATAAATACAAATTGCCCAGATTAACAGAAGAGGAAGTTGAATACTTAAACAACCCTATCTCAGAAAGCGAAATTGAACAAGTCATCAATGAACTCCCCAGGAAAAAATCTCCAGGGCCAGATGGATTTACAAGTGAATTCTAGCAAACATTTAAAGAAAAATTAATTCCAATACTATGTAGACTATTTTGAAAACTGGGGAAGAAGGAGTCCTCCCAAACTCTTTCTGTGATACAAATATTGTTTTGATACCTAAAGTAGGAAGAGACAAAAGAGAGAAAGGAAATTAAAAACCAATTTCTCTAATGAATGTAGATGCAAAAATTTTAAATAAGATTTTAGCAAAATCAATACAGCATCTTATCATGACAATAACACAGTATGATTAGGTAGGATGCATACTAGAAATGCAGGGCTGGTTCAATATTAGGAAAACTATTAACATTATTGATTATATTAACAACAAAACTAACAAAAAACACATGATTGTCTCAATAGATACAGAAAACAATTTTGACAAAATACAACACCCATTCCTATTGAAAACCCTGGAGAACATAGGAATATTGAGAACTTTCCATAAAATAATAAGTAATATTTTCCTAAAACCTTCAGCAAGCATTATATGCAATGGGGATAAGCTAGATGCATTTCCAATATGATCAGGAGTGAAACAAGGATGTCCATTATCACTGCTATTATTCAATATGGTTCTAGAAATATTAGCTGTAGCAATTAGACAATATAAAGAAATTGAAGAAATAAGAATAAGAACAGAGAAAGAACTATGAAATTCATTTGCAGAATGTAGCAGATCATGTATGTGTGTGTGTGTGTATTATGTTTTGATTTGTTATATTATTTCTTCCATTTATTTTAATTCATCTACACAGCATGACTATAGTGAATATATATATTCAGTAGGAAAGTATGTGTAGATCCTATATAGAATTGTATGCTATTTGGGGAAGAAGGGGGATGACGGGGGGTAGGTGCCAGGGCGGGGAAATCTAAGTTTTATGTAAGTTATTGTAGAACATTAAAAAAATAAAAAAAAAAACTTCACACACTCACATGCACACACAAAATACCTGTAAAGAATGACTCTCAACAAGTTCTAGAGTAGCAGAATCCACAGAATGACAGAGTGGAGGATATTTTCATCCCAGCATGACCTGGAAGGCTGAAGGTAAAGGTCTGTTGCACCCTATGTGGAGCAGAGCACACACCAGCCTGGACCTCAGCACCAGGAGAAGCAGGATTGGAGCAGCCCTCCAGGGGAAGAATCCCCAGCAACAGCAGTTGTTCTTAGATCCCTCAACCCACAGGAGACAAAGACACTTCAAAGTTCAGTGAGAGGGCTTTTTCACCCTGTCGAAAAGGGAGCAGGGTCCTTCTCTAGTCCTGGCCCCAGGCAGAGGTGGTGACCAGCCACAGTAGACAGGAACCAGTGCCATTGTGGGATAAAGTCCCTGGGGGGAATTGAGCAGCTGATCTGAATCTCAGCTGAGAGCCAGGCCAGGGAGGAAGATTCTCTTCCTTGATTGTGCCACCTTGGAGGAACTGAGAAATTACAGGTTCCCAGAGTATACCCTACTCTTGACAAAGGACCTAAAAATCAAGTAACTGTTTGGAAAAATGCCCAAAAAACAGAAGAAAAAAAATGACTATAGAAGGTTACTTTCTTTGTGAATAGGTATTTTCTCCCATCATTTTGGATGAGGAAAAATAATGCTTACCATCAGGGAAAGACATAAAAGTGAAAGGTTTTGCTTCCCAAACATCCAACATAAATATACAATGGGATCAGTCCATGGAAGAGCTCAAAAAGGATTTTAAAAATCAAGTAAGAGAGGTGGAGGAAAAATTGGGAAGAGAAATGAGAGCAATTTAAGAAAATCATGAAAAGGGAGTTAACAGCTTGTTAAAGGAGATCCAAAAAAAAGTTGAAGAAAATAACACCTTTAAAACTAGGTTAACTCAATTGGCAAAAGAGGTCCAAAAAGTCAATGAGGAGAAGAATGCTTTAAAAGGCAGAATTAACCAAATAGACAAGGAGCTTCAAAAGCTTACTGAAGAAAATAGTTCTTTAAAAATTAGAATGGAACGGATAGAAGCTAATAACATTACGAAAAAACCAAGAAATTACAAAACAAAACCAAAACAATGAAAAAATAGAAGATAATATGAAATATCTTAGTGGAAAAACAGCTGATCTGGAAAACAGATCCAGGAGAGACAACTTAAACATTATGGGACTACCTGAAAGCCATGATCAAAAAAAAAGAACCTAAACATCATCTTTAATGAAATTATCTAGGAAAACTTACTTGATATTCTAGAACCACAGGGCAAAATCTATATTGAAAGAATTCAGTAGTCACCTCCTGAAAGAGATCCAAAAAGAGCAACTCCTAGGAATATTGTCACCAAATTCCAGAGTTTCCATATCAAGGAGAAAATACTGCAAGAAGCTAGAAAGAAACAATTAGGATAATATAAAATCTAGAGTCTTCTACAATAAAGCACTGAAGGGCATAGAATATGATATTCCAGAAGTCAAAGGAACTAGGATTAAAACCAAGAATCAGCAGAAAAAAATAATCGTTCAATGAAATAGAGGACTTTCAAGCATTCTTGATGGAAAGACCAGAGCTGTAAAGAAAATTTGACTTTCAAACACAAGAATCAAGAAAAGCAAGGTAAATAGGAAAGAGAAATCACAAGAGACTTACTAAATTTGAGCGGTTTACATTCCTACATGGAAAGATAATATTTATAACTCTTGAAACTTTTCTCAATATCTGTATAGTTGGAGGGATTGTGCACACACACATACACACACATGCACACATATACATGAGAGAGACAGAGAGAGACAGAGAGCATAGGGTAAGTTGAATAGGAAGGAATCATATCTAAAAAAAATAAAATTAAGGGGTGAGAGAGGAATATATTGGGAGGAGAAAGGGAGAAATGGAATAGGGCAAATTATCTCTCATAAAAGAGGCAGGAAAAAGCTTTTTCAGTGGAGGGGAAAAGGGATAAGGTGAGAGGGACAAAGTGAAGCTTACTCTCATCACATTTGACTCAAGGAAGGAATAACATGCATACTTAATTTGGTATGAAAACCTATCTTACACTACAGGAAAGTAGGGGAGAAGGGAATAATCAGGGTGGGGGGATGATGGAAGGGAGGCCAAATGGGAGAATGGTTCAGTTAGAAACAAACACTCTTGGGGAGAGACAAGGTCAAAAGAGAGAACAGAAGAAATGGGGGGCAGGAGAGGAAGGAGGGAAATATAGGTAGTCTTACACAAAATGACTATTATGGAAGTCATTTGGAAAACTACACATATACAGCCTATATGAAATTGCTTGCATTGTCAGTGGGGATGGGTGAGGAGGGAGGAAGGAACTCAAAGTTTTAGAAACAAACGTTGAGAATTGTTTTTACGTACAACTGGGAAATAAGAAATACAAGTAATTGGGTTAGAAATTTACCTTGTCTTACAGGACAAGAGAGAAGATGGGGATAAGTGAAGGGAGGGGTGTGATAGAAGGAAGGGCAGATTGGTGGAAGGGGAAATCAGAATGCCAGGCATTTTGGGGTAGGGGAAGGAGAGAGATGGGGAGAAAATTTGGAACTCAAAATTTTGTGGAAATGAATGTTGAAAATTTTAAATAAATAAAAAAGAAGCACTGATACAAGTAACAAAAACACATGTTATTAGACCCAAGTGGGGAAAGCTATTTAGTGGAATAAAATACTTATTCTCTTTTCTGATTCAGCAACTATGCTATTGCAGGTCTTCATACCTTACATCTAGATTAGTGCAATAGCTTGCTGGTGGATCTGCCACTTTGCTTCTCTCCCCACTACAATTCATTCTCCACTAAGTTACTAAAGTGATTTTCCTATCATGTCACACAAGCACACACACACACACACACACACACACACACACACGCACAGAGTCTACATTCACACAATAAACTTCAATGGTTTCCTATTACCTCCAGGATCAAATATAAAATTCTCTGTTTTGCATCTAAGTTTATCCTGTATATAGCTTTACTGTGCATAGTTGTAAACATATTATCCCCCATTAGACTGAATTCCTTGAGAGAAGGACTGTTTTTGCCTTTTTTTTATACAACCAATTCTTAATAAAGTGCCTGAAATATAATGGGTGGTAAATAAGTGCTTATTGACTTAACTTGCTTACTATGTGCCAGGTTTTATACAAACCAATGGGGTTACAAACACAATAGAAAAAAATAAACTACAAACCTTTTGGGAAAAAAAAGTAAACTACAAAGTATCGAGTAAAAGATTTATTCAGTCATTAATAGTTAAAATAATATGAATTAATACAAATTTAAGGCTTTATGTGATACCCAAAAAATGGGCAAAATTAACAAAAGACAGAATGGTAAATTTGGGGGAATATGGGAAGACTTGCACATTAATACATTGTTGGTTGACATAAGAATTAGTCCACTCATTCTGGACAACAATTTAGAATTATAAGAATAAAAGTATCAATCAAACTTTGGCACACAAATGACATGCCTTTACATATACCTAAAGAAGATCAAAGAGATAAAGCTAGTTCCCACATAAAATATATATTTATCACAACACTTTTTCTAGTAGTCAAAAAAGTCACAAAAAATATAGTGACTGCCTCTGCATAGGAAATGATTATAAAAAATGTGGCATATAAATATGATGTAATATTATTGTGCCAAAAGGAATTATAAATATTAGTAATTAAAGGAAAAACATCTGAAAACTTATGTGAACTGATGCACAGTAAAATAAGCAGAACCTACAAACCAATTACTAATTGATTACGAATTTTACTAGTTATTAATTGCTACCAATTACTAATAGAAACTTACTAATATTGTAAAGTAAAATGAATTAATATGATATTGGATGTGCTATATTTTAAATGGCTAACCCTGCCCCAAAAGAGGACAGAAGGAACTATACTATTCTCATTTCCCTGGTGAGGTGAAAGGATTGTGGGTACAGAATTTTGCATATTTTGCCAGACATATTTGCCATTTTTATTAGTTGTGTTTAAGTGTTTTTCTTTGTTACAATGAAAGGCCCACTACATAAATCTGTAAATGACCATGACCAAAAAAAAATTTAATAAAACTTTTATTTTATTTTAAAGTAAGTTATGTAGAATGTCTTCCTTGGGACCATAAAATATCTACGGAGGACCAAAGAATAGTGGAATGATTCAAATGGCCAAATACGCAGAGACTGAAAACACTGAGTGAAAATATTCTCTTCTGATTTTTAGGGGATCTGCACTCTTATTCTATAGAATCAATGATAAAATCAATGTATAATAATAAGAAACAAATAAATGAAAGATTCAAATAATATGTGTAACATAAATGGTCCCTTTAAAATGATTATTTCTTTCTGTCCGTTCCTTTGTTCCTTTCTTCTTTCTTTCTACCTTTTAGTTGCTTCATATGAAATTATGGCAACTGATTTAAGGACAAGATGTTTTTCTAAATTACTTCACTCTGAAAATATATTTCTGTATCCTTGGGAAGAACGATTTTGTCATCTGGTGCATTATAAGTTTTAAATTCCAAAATGAAATTTTCACACATGTATCTAAGTATCTGCATATCACTTTTTTCCTTTCCTGAAGCTTATGTAGGTGTTTTAGAGACAAGATTTTTGTGTGACTCAGTGCTCCCTAGGATTAAGTGGTTAACATTGGTGTGTATATATATACATATATATATATGTAATATATATTATATACATATTAATGTCCTGCAGATGGTGAAATACGATCATTTTCTCTTATGAGAGTATTGCATATGTAGGTGGAAAAACCTAGTTAGAATCCCTAGTATTGTTTATTCCTCAACTCAAGTAGGTAAACATAGATGATGGGACAATGAGTCAACAAAGAAATAATGTTTGTTTATTTGTTTTTTAAGACAAAAGGAAATTTTCAAGCTTTGTCAGAAGGAAAAGGCAAACCAAAGAGATTTTGTCAAAAAATTGGTGAAGGACTGTATAAGAAACAGAAAGAAAGAGGTGGGGAAACAGAGAGAGAGACAGAGAGAGAGAAAGAGAGACAGAGACAGAGAGAGACAGAGAGAGACAGAGAGACAGAGAGACAGAGACAGGGAAGGAGGGAGAGGAAGGGATGGATGGATGGAAGGAGGGAGAGATGAAATGAGAAACATAAAGTGACAGCTTCAGAGATTTTTTTTCTTAATTTCAAAGTGTTAAAGAATATATTTTCATTGGACATTTTGTTTAACCTTCATAAGACTCTTAAATTTCCACTAGTATTTTTCTACTTTCTGGATCATTAACTTGTCCTTTATATAACTTATGCCATTTTCTGATGATCCTTGTATATATACCACACAACAGATGTCTGAGTAGTTAAAAATGTCCCAAGAGTACGATAGACTCTAGTTTCAAAATCCTCAAAAGTTACTCCAGGAATTTTTCTATCTTACTCTTTTCCAAATAACAGTCAACAAGAGATCTTTATTGTAGTATGCATGACTGGTGAATATTATTTCCTGAAACATTTAAAAAATAACCCTTCATTTTAAAATCATAATGCCTTTATCCCAGTGGGTGAAAAAAACACCGTGGCTATATCTATATGTCCAACTGGGACTCTCTAGAATAAGCAGAATTAGAAAACTATTACCTTGAAAAGAAGTACTCAAAGATAAGCCAACTGTAATGTGTCCTAAAGTTAATTTATTTCACATGAATGACAAATATACTGTTAAGCCCTGACTGAACCTTGAGTCAGAGCTGTCTTATGTTTATCATGACGTTTTTTTGAGATGACGTATGAAGACCATACTAAATACTGAGAAATTCAACCAACAAATATTCATTGAATGCTAACCATATACCAAACCCCATGTTAGGCAATGTAATGTAATAGACAATGTATATTTACATCACAGGATCATACCACAGATCTAATGCTTGAAGGACTTTGAAATCATATAATCCCAACCCTTTCATTTTAAAAATGGGGAAACTGATCTATCCTGAGAAAGTTGTGCCTATTTGTCACATTTTTAAGATAGGCATTTTAGATCAGTCACTGGTTACTCAGTAAGGAGAGTGAGATGCATATTCAGAGTTGGCATTTCTGTTCTGGTGACCAAATGTGCATTTTGGGACCTAATGCCAGCTATATGCAATGTGGTAAATACTGAGTAATGCCTTGATTATAATCTCACCCATGATAGTATCAGAGGTGAGCCCTACATAGGCTGCAATGACATTTAGCTTCCAGTCCATCTTTTTCTTTGTGACTCTTCTTTTGTGTAGATAGTATTACATGGTATCTAAATTTCTATGAAGGATACGAGAGAATGTACATACTTTCTTGCCCCCATTCTTTGTCCCACACTAATCTGTATATAGAACATGGACTTACCTAAGTAAGCTTGTAGATGAGCCCTGGTAATCTTTTCTTTTCTTTTCCTTTCTTTTTCTTTCCTTTCCTCTCTCTCTCTTTCTCTCTCAATTTCAGCATTCATTTATTAAACATCTACAATGTGTATAGAATAGTGTGCTAGATGTTAGGGTCAATGAAAATATTAAATGACATAACAATCTCAGTTAGCTCATGAAGTTCACACTTGAATAATGGATTTTACACATGCCCAGCTAAAAATAATATCAACAGAATATCATATGTGCATAAGAGATTTGCGTATCAAGTGCTATGCAAGACCCTGTGGTAGAAGAATTTTTTTTTTCTTTGAGGAGGGATCTGGGAGTTTTTAGGAAGTAGGTGGTGTTTGGTTGGGCTCTTAAATATGGGTAACATTTCAACAGATAGAAAATACAAGGCAGTGTATCAGTATAAGGAATAGATCAAACAAAGGTATAGCAATGGGACCTGCATCAGGTATGATGAATAATAAAATTTCTCTAGAACAGAATATTTGAAGGGCATTAGTGAGAAGGTAGCTATGTGAGACCATGGATAAAATGCTAGACCTAGTCAGTAAGACTCATCGTGAGTTCAAATATGGCCAGGCACCCACTAGCTGTGGGCAAGTCACTCAACCCTGTTTGCCTCAGTCTCTTCATCTATAAAATGAGCTTGAGAAGGAAATTGTAAATTATTCCAGTATCTTTGCAAAGAAAAGTCCAAATTGTGTCAGTCAGACATGACTGAAAAATGACTGAAAAACAGTGAGAGATGAAGTTTGAAGGAAGAGTAGTAGCCATATTTTAGAAGGAATTTGAATGACAATCTGATACAGAGAAAGACGTTTATACAAGAAGTGACATGATCAACTAACTAGCAACCCAGATAAAACATTTATAAGGCATTGACTGTGTGCAATTGTATGAAAGGAGGTTTGGAGTAGGGAGAAAACCGAAATCAAAATGGAAAACCTGAGTAGGGATCATGAGGATATAGTGAAAATGCAGATATAAGAGATACTGCAAAGGTAGAAACCAATGGATTTGACATTTGATAGACTGGGGAAGATGATGAAGAATATAGTGCAAGATAACACCCAAGTTTTGAACACAAGGGACAATAGTGGACTAGTAGTTCCATTGAAAGAAACAAAGGCATCATTAGTAAGAGGTTTTTAAGGAAAGATCATGTTATCATACATTTAGAGCTAGAAGAGAATTTTAGAAGCTAGATCAAACCCCTCATTTTACAGGTGAGGAAACCAAGTTCCAGAAAGAGGAAATAAGAGGCTGAAGATGAAAGAGGGAGCATTTGGGGTCAGGTTTTCTGGTATCAAAGTCAATGACTTTTCTCTTCACTAACTTTCTTTTTTTTTATTAAATTTTTATTTTTCATTTTTAACACATTTTATAACAGATAAAACAATTCAAACTTTTGGTCAGGTGATACTTCTTTTTAAAGCATTTACAATATGGACCATAAAAGAATTTTTTTTTAATATTAACCAACTGAAACTCAAATAATATTTGTATTGCTAACTTCACAAGCTATTGACCTAATTGTCTCCACAGTATCACTGAGAATTAAAGGATCCTAACTTATTGTTGTTGGTCTAAAGTCCTATGCCTAATAGCTTAATTTTAGACAACCTTGGATGTTCCCCTACCAATAATATTTAATTGAATAGATCTGGTATTAAGCTTACAAAGCTTTTGACTATAGGAAATTGCCACCAATAGTAAGGACATTGCAGGGATACAGTATCTCCCCAACTTCACGTCAATTCCAGGCAGGATTAGATTATCCAATTGCATTCAGTCAGGCTTAAAGTCTGCCAGGTGTCAGTGGGGAAATTGAGCCAGGCGAATCTTACCTTAGCCCATGCTGAACAGCTGCTCTCCCACCCTTCCCATTAGATCACCTTTTGCAGTTCATACCAGCATCTCACCAGGTTACTGGCATCATGGACTGGAGGCTCAGATAGCCTTTCTTGCTACCCATACCTGGAGTTAGACTCAGAAGAACAGACACTTAACAGTCCCATAGCATCTAAAAATGGCAAGTTCCAATAACCAGATTTTAAATATAATTATAGTTTCAGTTTGGCTAAGGAACATCTTTTCAGGCAAGTCTTAAGTGGCTTACATGCCTTTCTATACAGTTCCTGATTAAATAGCAATCATAAAATCAAATTTACCATTAAAATCTTAACTTCTCCATCAATGCCAAATTTTACCCGAAGTTACCTTACTCTAGGAAATTTAGACTGAAATTCTTTTCCCCAAACTAAAGATGTCATTGATTTATTCTCAGTAATTAATTCAGTCAATTGTTTTAATACTAATTGCTTTTACCTCACTTTGTAACATGTCCAGTTTTTCTCCCCATCATTCCCCTCCTGCTGCTTCCTAATACCTTGCATTCTGATTACTCCTTCCCCCAATGTACCTTCCCTTCTATCACACCCCACCGTTCCCTGATCCCCATCCTCTCTCTTTTCCCATAGGGCAAGATAAATCTCTAAACCCCATTCCTCGTAGTTCTTATTTACCAATTATATGCAATAAAAATTCTCAACATTCATTTCTAATATTTTGAGCTCCAACTTCTCTCCTTCCCCTGCTCCCTCCCCAGACCACCAAGAAGGGAAGCAACTCAATACAGACTAAATATGTGTTTTTTCACAAAAGACTTTCATAATAATTATGTTGTGTAATACCAAACATATTGCCCCCTGTCCTACTCTATGCCCCCTTATTTTTTCCCTACAATTGACATTGTCCTTTCTCGAAAGTGTTTATTTCTAGTGACTCCCTTCTCCCATTTGCCCTCCCCTCTAACACTGCCCTCACCCCATCTGTTGCCTGCTCTCATACTTTCCTGTGGTGTGATATAAATTTTCATATCAAATTTAGTGAGCATGTTATTCCCTCCTTCAACTACCTGTGGAGAGAGTAGCTTCATTTTTCCCCTTCTCCCTTTTCTCCTCCATTGAATAAGATTTTTCTTATCTCTTTTATGAGTATAGCCTGCCCTGTTCCATTTCTCCCTTTCTCCTCCTGGAATGTTCCTCCTCTACCCCTTAATTTTTATTTTATTTTATTTTTGTGTGTGAATATCATCTCTTCTGATATAATACACCCTATACTCTCTATCTATGTGTATGTGTGTGTGTGTATGTACAATCTCTCCATCTACCCAAATACTGAGAAAAGAGTCAAGACTTAAAAATATTTTCTTTTCTTTCCATGTAGTAATGTAAACAGTTCAGCTTTAGAGAGTCTTTTATGATTTTTCTTTCCTGTTTAGGTTTCTCTTGATTCTTGTCTTGGGAAGTCAAATTTTTCTATACAGATCTGGTCTTTTTCTCAATATGAATGAATGAAAGTTCTCTATATCATTAAATGACCATTTATTCCCTTGAAGTATTATACTCAGATTTACTGGGCTGTGGAGTAAGAACTAGCATATATGCATCTTTCTACTCCACCATCTTGGCTCCTCCACCCACTATCTTTCTTATTTAGTATTTTATTTTCCTCTGTTTATGTGTAAAACCAATTTTAACATTTGTTTTTAAAACTTTGCTTTCCAAATTCTCTTCTTTCCTCCACTCTTCCTGATTGAGAAGGCAATAAATGTCATATAGATTATACATGTGTAGTCATGCAAAGCTTTTCCATAATAGTCATGTTATCAAAGAAAGCAGACCAAAAAAAAACTTGAGAAAAATAAAGCTTTAAAAAAGTATGTTTCAATCTATATTCAGACACCATCAGTTCTTTCTCTAGGGATGGATAGCATTTTTTATTTTAAGTCCTTCAGAGCTGTCTTGCATGATTGTATTGCTGAAAATAACTAAGTCATTCACAGCTAACCCTCTTACAACATTGCTGTTACTTAGCACACAGTACATTTTAATTTGCATCAGTTCATGTAAGTTTTTATAGATTTTTCTGAGAGTATCTTGTTTATCATTTCTTAAAGCACAACAGTATTATATCACCATAATAATCAACAATGTGTTCAATCATTTCACAGCTGATGGGCATCCCTTCAATTTCTAATTCCTTGCCACTAGAAAAGAGCTAATATAAATAATTTTGTCCATATATGTCTTTTTCCTTTGCTGTTTTTATCTCTTTTGGAATAAAGGCCTAGTAGTGGTTTTGATAGGTCAAAAGGTGTGCATGATGTTACAATCTTTTGGACAAAGTCCAAAATACCTCTACAGAATTGTCAAATCAATTCACAATTCCATCAACAATTTATTAATGCCTCATTTTTCCCACATCACCTCCAACATTGATCACTTTCCTTTTCTGTACTATTAGTTAATATAATAGGTATGAGGCAGTTCCTCAGAATTGTTTTTATTTGTATTTCTCCAATCAATAGTGAGCTCAGGCATTTTTAAAATATGGCTATAGATAGCTTTGATTATTTCATCTTAAAAGTTTTGATATTTTTTGATCATTTATTAATTGGGAAATGCCTCTTTTTATATATTTAACTCAGTTCTATCTATGTTTGAGCAAAGCAGTCTTTATCAGAGAAACTTGCTTCATTTTTTTCCCCACAGTTACTGTTAACCCCATTTTTCCTCCATCTTATTCCCTAGCCCTGTTTATTGTATTCTCTTTCTCAATTACTCTGCCCCCCCTCAAAAATGTTTTGCTTCTGAACATCCAATCCCCCTATCTTCCCTCCATTCTACCAACCTCCCCCTCCCCCATCCTCTCTTGTTCCTTTCCCCTCCAACTTTCTTGTAGGGTAAAATAGATTTCTATACCCAAATAAATGTGTATATAATTATCCTTTGAGTCAATTCTGTTGAGAGTAAGGTTTGCTTACTTCCCTTCACCTCTCTTCCCCTCCACTGTAAAAGCTTTTCCTTGATTCTTATATATGAGATAATTTACCGCATTCTACCTCTCTTTCCTTTTAACCAGTACATTCCTCTCTCACCCCTTACTTTTTTAGATACCATCCATTCATATTCAACTGACACCTGTGCCCTCTCTCTAGATATACTCCTTCTAACTGTCCTAATAATGAAAAACTTCTTATGAGTTACAAGTATCATCTTACCATATAGGAATGTAAATACATTAACCTTATTGATTAACCCTTTTGATTTCCTTTTTCCCTTTTCCTATTTACATTTTTATGCTCCTCTTGAGTCTTATATTTGAAAGTCATATTTTCTATTCAGCTCTGGTATTTTCATCAAGAATACTTGAAAGTTCTATACTTCATTGAATATCTTCTTTTCTGCTGAAGGATTATACTCCAGTTTTCCTTGGTAGGTAATTCTTGGTTGTAATCCTAACTCCTTTGCCCTCTGTAATAGCATTTTCCACACCCACTGATCCTTTACTAGCTGCTAAATCTTATGTTATCCTGACTGTGACTCCATGATATTTAAATTGTTTCTTTCTGGCTGCTTACAATATTTTCTCCTTGAACTGGGAGCTCCAGAATTTGGCTAAAATTTTCCTCAAAGTTTTCATTTTGGGATCTCTTTTGGGTGGTGATCAATGAATTCTTACCATTTCTCTTTTACTCTATACTTCTCCAATATTTCCTTGATAATTTCCTGAAAGATGATGTCTAAGCTCTTTTTTGATCACTGACTTCAAGCTCTCTAATAACTTTAAAAATATCTCGAGAAGGGAGCCAAGATGGCGGAGGGAGAGCAATGACTCACCTAAGCTCTCGGACAAACTCCTTCAGGTACCTCCGAAAGGAGAATCTGACCAAAGTTCGGAGGTGCGGAATCCAGTGGGAAGCAGAAGGTGACAATTTCGGAGCTCACGTTAGACTGGAGGATCCACGGGAAAGGTCTGT
>CM053770.1:422055766-422079196 GCA_028658325.1 Potorous gilbertii | reverse complement strand
ACAAATGGTGGGAAAGAAGATGGAGGGAAATACACAGATTGTAATCATAACTGTGAATGTGAATGGAATGAATTCTCCCATAAAACGGAGACGGATAGCAGAATGGATTAAAAGCCATAATCCAACAATATGCTGCTTACAAGAAAAATATCTCTCTTCTATCTATTTTCCAGGTCAGTTGTTTTTGCAGTGAGATATTTCATATTGTCTTGTATTTTATTTTCATTCTTTTGGTTTTATCTCATTATTTATTAATTTCTCTTGAAGTTATTAGTTTCCACTTGTTTCATTCTAATTTTTAATGAATTATTTTCTTCATTGAACTTCTGTATCTCCTTTTCCTTTTGACCAATTCTGCTTTTTAAGGTATTCCTAACCTCGTTTGCTTTTCTGTACCTTTTTGGTCCAGTCTGTTATTTAAGATGATATTATCTTCCATATTTTTTATGCCTCCTTTACCAATCTGTTGACTCTTTTTTCATGATTGCCTTTTATCACTTTCATTTCTCTTCCCAATTTTTTCTCTACTTCTCTTACATGATTTTCAAAATACTTTTAGAGCTCTTCCATGATTTGGGACCAATTCATATTTTTGGATGCTTTGCTTGTAGGAGTTTTGATTTTGTTATCTTCTTCTAAGTATGTTTTGATTTTCTTGACGCCAGAGCAACTTTTGATAGATTGTTTTTTTCTGAGTTTTTTGCTCATTTTCTCAGTCTATTACTTGCCTTTTAACTGTCTGTGAAAGTAGGGCTTTGTTTCCAGGGTGGAGGGCACACTTTCCCAAGCTCCATGGGGTTTGTGCAACTATTTTCATAGATAATTCTAGGGACTTGTAAGTTTTTGATTCTTCCAAGATGGCATTATCTAAACAGATGTGTGTCCTACTCTCCTGGCCTATTCTGTTCTGTGCATGACCACAAGCATTCTATGCTGCCCAGACCTGTGATGAGGGTCCCCATTCCACTGCAGCTACATAGTGCTGTGCTAGTGCTAGTGCTAGTGCTGTGCTCACCCTGGAACTGCCATTCAGGACTATGATCTGGATCTGCGTATGGACATAGCAACATAGTCCTTCCCCCAGTTCCAGCAAAGAGACCCCTATGATCTCCTTCTGACAAATTATTCAACCCCCCTACCATCTGTGGACTGAGTACTCTAGAGGCAGTCACTGCCAGTCTTCACTGGCACAGCCTGTCCTGGACTGTGCTCCATTTTCACCCAGGTGCAGCAGAACTTTCCTGCTAACTTTTCAAGTTGTCTTTTGCATCAGTAGAATGAGAGGTCTGGAAAACGCCACTGCTTCCACTGATTCAGTTGCCCTTATGCTTTCTCCTGGTCTGCTTGCAGCCTGTCTGTTCTGCAAGCTTGGCCTGCACTGGACTGTGCTCCTCTTTCACCCTGGTATGACAGATCTTTCTTGCCAACCTTGTAAGTTGTCCTGGCCTGGAAATTTTTTTCACTCTATCTTTCTGTGGTTTTGGCCACTTTAGAATTTATTTAGAGTTATTATTTAAAGAAATTGAAGGGGTCTGGGGAAGAGCTTAATGGAATCCCTGACGTTACTTGGCCATCTTGGCTCTTCTTCCTCAGCTCCTTTGGTAGCCTTTTCTTCTGTATGTTTCATTTCTGAGCATTTCTGAGTTTAAAAGTTTGGAATTATTAGATAAAATAAGGGAAATTTATTGTAGCAAAAGATGCAAGAATTGTTGACTATGGAGCCATTAAGTGTAATAGAGTCATTTTTGCTACATCCAGAAAGGAAAAAAAAAGCATTATGCCATCCAAAATTGTACAAGAATGTCATAGTGCTTTTGAGGAAAATGGGGTTAGGGGCACAGTACCCAAAAATGTTGTTAGTGACATTAACAAAAGATGAGAGCCTAAAAAATTGGAAGCATATTTTTATACATATTATATGATTAAGAAATACATAAATAGTAAATATGGTGGCATTGTCCCCCATGTCTGGTTGCTAAACAAGTTATAAACAAGTTAGGTAGGCCCACAACTCCTTGATATTAAGCAAGGGGGTGAGGATAAGTGCAGGAGTGGTAAGGATCAGCCCTTCTCCTCCCACAATCCTTACTGTACCTACCAAAAGATGTACAATAAATATGGCATTTTATCTTGACAAAGCCTGGAAGTTTGTTTATGAAAGTAGGTGTCAGAGGGCTAGAAGCCTGTAAATTGATGTGAACTGGATTTCTCAATTCCCTCACTGTTTTTCCAGGAAAAAAAAATCTCACAGAAGGAAACTCAAAGTTCATGTAATACTTGAACTGTTCCCTAATATTTCAATCATGATAGAACAAATCTGTGTTTTCAAAGTAGTAGTTATAGCAGAAGAAGTTTCAACTTTGGAATAAAGTGATGGTGCAGAGAACTTAGGTAAAATATAAAATGCTTTATCAGCAATTCCACAAAGTGCTCTGTATTCTGATGAAATAGAGTATTATCTTCCCAGTAGATTGTACTAATAGTGGCATTACTTACTGGGTCCTATTTTAAGTTTGCTTTTTGGCAAATATACATTTGTATCTTGTGTTTATGATTATTTTATATGTAGGAATGAATGACTTCTCCTATAACTGATTCATAACTGCATAGTGACATGTTTTTAACCACTTCATGTCTTCTTTATGATGGAAGACCCTAAACTAAAACCAAAAGGAAAAATTTCCCCTTTGATGCTGGGGGTAGGCAGTTGATAAGCAAGTTAATGTGAGCAAAGGGGCATGTTCCTTCTCAGTAGGATTGAACCTAGGTCTGAGGTCTGAGTCACATGTCTGATGCAAAAGAGGGAGCCAGTATATTACCTCCTGGCACAGTGGTGACAAAGTAGTAGCTTAAGATTAGATTTAACTCCTCAGTGAAGAAACAAGTTATAACCAATGAGTTGCTAGTTAATAAGTGTCTAGGTCCTTCAAAATAACCAAATGTATTGTATACATGTGCAGATATGGCCATCTAATCATAAAATAGTCATTTTTTTCTCAGTAATCCTTATATCTTTAATAACTTAATGGTGGACCTTATAACACACATCAAAAAAGCAAAACTCTAAACTGGAGTTTATTAAATACATCCTGATAAACATATTTCTCATACATGTAAAATGAATGGCAGTTAGGCTCTTATGTAGCTAATGATTTCAATGGTCTTTTTCTTCTAGGCAATTTTTTTATTCTTTTTGTCCAAAGATGCTTTATGTCCATAATCTTAATATTATCCCCAATCTCATCTTGTCATTTGATCTTATTATTGATAAAACTAGAAGTTTTTATATTTGTCATTTTGAAAATTTTCTAATCAGTATCAACTTGTGCCTATGTACTCTGAAATCCTAAACTATACTTTTCATTTCATACAGTTGCACTCAGTAGTCACTGAATAAATGTTTCCTAAATTGATTTGGAGCCTGGGGATTAACAACAGGAGAAAAACACCATTCTTCATTTAAATATGATCTATATATCTGATGGGGACTTAGAAAGTACTTGTCCATGATGATGTGACAATGTTATAAACAAGGAAAATTACATTTCAGTTGATAACCCTGAGGTGGAGTGTTTGCCTCATAACATAAAACCCATGCTATTTCCAAATGATTTGTTAATCTGATGGCCTGTTAACAGAACTATTGGCCTTCTTTGCTGTCCTCCTTTTTCTCCTTGCTCAGGTTCAAAGAATAATTATTTTCTTCTCCTTTGTAATGAAAGTGAATTCTCAGTGTAGCTAGCAGGAAGGAAAAGATGTGAAGCTGCTTTTCAATACTGAATAATGTTGAAATTGCTGCTTTTTAGTATGGGTTACACTGTCTGTAGCATTGCAGTCTATATATTACAATTATGTAATGTTAGATCTTTCTGTGGATGCCAATTTATTCTGTTAAAAGGACATTTCCATATAAGAGGGAACAAAAGATCTGTTAGAAGACAGAATCTGAGAGAGAAAAAGACAGCTATATTCCTACCACAGACAGCAAAGGAGAGATTACTGGAAATCTGGGGTGGGTGCTATTTATTAGAAGTCTATAAGTTCTCTAGTTCTTCTTTTTCCTGCCAGAGGAAAAGCTGTCATAAAAAGAAAACAATATACACATAGCAAATATCTTTAGAATAAACTTCATACCCAAACAATATAATAAATGGCTTCCTTAGGAAAAGAAATATGTTCCTGGAGCCTGAGCTGTTCTGTATGCATTTCATTTTGGAGTGTAAAAGCCAAATGAAACACACACACACACACACACACACACACACACACACACACACACACTCCAAGCTAGCAATGACTGTACTCATATGCTATCCAACATATACAGTATGTAGATTTCAGCCACCCTATTAACAGACACAACACATTGTTTCCTGTCAATGCTTGTCACTCTTTCCATTTAGCACTCTGCCTTTCACATACTTTTCATTCACAACCTCTGAATTGGTATTCATATCACATACCAGGCTGCAGTATGCAAAATACTACTAACTGTAGCAAAAACAAGCTCAATTCTTAAGGTAGGAGTTGGAGGGAAGGAGAGAAGCAGCATAGAAGACACCTAGGTCAGGTTACTCATGCAAGAAAGGGCATACCTATCACAAATGTGCATATTTTCACTTTATTCATCTTACAAGTTATCCTGAAGAACAGAAGGATTCCTCTGAAAGTAACTACACAAAAAAGAAACTGCTCCCCCATGTGGAATGCCCCAAAGAAGTGGGATCTATGTGGGCCTCTCCACTCATCTTTATGGAAATTTCGTAGCTTCAATGCTCTGGCTCTTCCAGTATCCCTCCCATCTGCTGGTTCAGTTCCTGGAATTGATCTAAGCATTTAGTTTGTTATTTCAGCATGTAAAGGAGAAAAATGTTTTTCTTGTGTACCACATTTCAGAATTTTAGACTACAAAATTACATTCATAGTTGAGGCACTGGGCAGAGAAAAGGGTATTTAACACATAGACTAAAACACACCAGGAAGGAAGATTTCAGAAACTGGCAACTGGCAGGGAAAGTGTCAGTGAAAGAATTTTGGATCACAGCAACATAAAGTTATCAGAAGTTTCTTCAAACTGGAAGAACCTTAGAGGTCATATAGTTAATTCCCCCTAATTTATAGAGGAGTAAACTGAAATACAAAGAGCATAAGTTACCCAAGGTATCTCAGGTAGTGATAGAAAGAGATAAGATTTAAGTTCAGGGTCTCTGATGTCAAAATGTAGTGCCAATGTGTTATTCATGGCAGCCATGAGTATCCTGGCACAATTCTGAATCTCAAAATACAACACTCTCCAAATGGAAGACAGAACAATTTATTCAGACACCAGAAAGCCAAATCTATCATAGTAACAAAAATCTATACACAATAACAATGCAGAGTACAACACCTTTTCCAAGCCTTCCTCATGCTACCAAATGCCCACAGACAAACAAACACTCATGAACTGAGCTGTCTGCCTCCTCTCTATCCCTCACTTCTGATTGTTCTGACCAATTTCCTCTCAGTTCTGGCCCAACCTTCCTGTTCCACCCGTTCAGCAAGCTTCTTCTATCACAGGCTCCATGTGATTCAGACTTCCTTGTGACCCAGGCAGGTCACAAGGGCCCATTAATGAATGAGAAAGAGTTTCCTATTTAATTGCCATTACACAAAACCATCTATCTTTCCACTGAGCCATATTGTCTTCTTATAGAATTGGAAAGAGGAGGAATGTTAGAAGTTCAACATCTTCATTTTTTATGCAAAACCAAGGCCAAGAGAGATTAATTGATAATAAGTGGCTTTGAATCCTGTTATTCTGTCTTCAATACTCTTGCCCATATACCCAACCAGCATGTACCTATCTTATAAAAGAAAGACCACTTGAGTGCTTAAATGGTGGTATACATGGGATCTATTATAAAAAACTATTAGCAAGTCAGATCCCTAAAAGTAGGGCAAGGATCTCAGAAAATAGCTGTATGGGCTTCTGGGAAATGCAGTCTAACATTATATCTTTCCATTCTAAATGAAAATACATTTAAGTAGGATGAGAAAACAAAGCAGCAACAGTGAAATGTTAGATCATTGGTTAACAGAAGATTTAAATGGAGACTAAAATGGGGAATTGTGGTTGTGAAGTTGCCTTGACCTCACTACACTATTTTCACTCATGCACCCAGAAAAGGGATATGGCTAAAAAAGGATAAAACTAGTATCAAAGAAAAGCTGTGAAGTGTTTTAGCTCCTGTTACTTCCCCTTTGCCTGAAGATGTAAGAAATTTTATTCTAAGATTTCTTCATCCTTCAAATTGTTCATGATTTCTGATTTTCATGGATATAAAACTACTAGTCATAACTTCTTTTGATATTTTCAAATTCTTAATTGCAAATGGTACAGTTAAAATGAAGAGATTTTGAATGGATTGTGATGTACTGAGATATATATATAATACAAAGGTCTATTTTAAAATTCTAACTGAGTTCAAAAGAAAGTTTTTTTGTTTTACTTATTAATAATGCTAATAAATTCCTCAATATCAGAAAGAGATTGAATCATGTGACTTGGAAGCATTAGCCTTTAAAGAAGTCACAAGAAGGTATCTTAGGTAGTATTAGAAGCCATGATAGGGAAAGTCAGATACCAAGAAAGAGTTTAATATTGTATTTTTTAAAAGACTAGTTTGTTCCTGGAGAAAGGTGGATTCGAGGCATGAAACAATGGCAAATCAAGTCCATCTGGCTGGTTCAAGGAATTTAGAATGACTGGGTGTGCCCACATTCTGAAAGTGAGGACCACTCCAGAACTAGTATTCTTTCACTCATATAACCTCCTTTATCTAGTACTACCAAGCTTTTAAGCTCAACAGAAATATGCTGGAAATGATCAAAAACTTAGAAGAGCCATAAAAATGTGTACATAAAATCAGTACCATTGCTTAGAAGGTGATCTTTGCCTGAATATGCATTTTTAGCTAATCAGGACAGTAAAAATTCCACACATAGACTAGAGCAGAGCCAAGATGGTTGAATAAAGGATGAATCTCATTTGAATTCTCCAAAATTCCCCTCCAAGCAACTTTAAAATGATGTCTCAAAATGAATTCTGGGACACCAGAATCAACAAAAGGATGGAGTGAAACAATTGTCCAGCCCAAGACAACTTAGAAGGTCAGAAGGAAAGATCTGTCTCACTGGGGTGAGAACAGAATATTCATTCAATAGAAACTGAAAAAAAAACAAAACATCAGTCACATCCTGAAAGAGACCCCAAAATGAAAACTCTGATAAATATTATAACCAAATTCCAAAACTCCTAGTTGAAGGGGAAAATATTACAAGGAGTCAGAAAGAAACAGTTCAAGTGCTATGGAGACCCAGTAAGAAAAACACAAGATTTAGCAGCGTTTACAGTAAAAGAGTAGAGGGCTTCAGATATGATGTTCTGGAAAACAAAGGAGCTAGGATTATAACCACGAATAAACAACCCAGCAAAACTAAGTGTAATCCTTCAGGGGAGAAAATGGGTATTTAATGAAGTAGAGAACTTTAAAGCATTCCTAATCAAAAGACGAGAGATGAATAGAAAATTTGGTTTTTAAATATAATACTCAAGATAAGCAAAAAAGGTAAACAGGAGATAGAAATCATAAAGAATTCAAAAAGTTAGCCAGTTTACATTTCTACATGGGAAGATGATACTTGTAACTTCTAAACTTCATCATTATCAGGACAGTTAGAAGGAGTATACTTAGAGTGCATGGGTATGAGTTGACTATGATTGAATGATGTCCAAAAAATGATATTATGGTGTGAGAAAGAGTGATGACTATGATGCGATGATTTCTAAAACAATAAAATTAGGTGGTAAGAAAGAGTTATGCAGTGGAAAAGGGGGAAAGGGAGAGGTAGAATGAACTAAGTTAAAGAGTTTTTACAGTTGAGGAGAAGATAGGGTGGTGGCAGACGACACTTGAACATTGGGATTGGCTTAAAGAGGGAATAACATACATTATTAGGTAAGTGAAATCTATCTTACATTACAGGGAAGTATTAGGAGAAGGGGATAAAAGAAGGGAATGGGTCACTGAGAGAAGGGTGGGTACATTTAGGAAATAGAAAACTTTTGAGGAGGGACGAGGTGAAAGGTGAGAGAGAATAAATGGGGGAAAATAAGGATGAGGGAATACAGAGTAATCTTAAATAAAAACAATTAACAGCAAGTTTCTCTAATAAAGGGCTCATTTCTCAAATATATAGAGTGGGTCAAATATATAATATGTTCTTCCCCAGTGAAAAATGGTCAAAGGATATAAATAGGCAGTTTTCAGAGGAAGAACTCAAAGTCATCTATAGTCATATAAAAAAAAATTCTAACACTCCTTTGATTATAGAAATGCAAGGTAAAATAGTGCTGAGGTACCACTTCAACCTATCAAATTAGCTAATATGATGAATAAGGAAAATGCCAATTTCATCCCTGTCCTTGAAGAGTTCACAATCTAATGAAGATGACAACATGCTAACAAATATGTGCCTCCCCCAAAAAAAGCTATTTATGGGATAAATAGTTTGTTGGTTGGTTGCTGTCCTTCTTTCTCGAAGAGAACCAAAATGATGTCACCATGATAAACTCAAGTTTCAATGTGTCTGACTATGGCTGATCAGACCAATACAAGCTTAGAATACTCTAACACAGATTTGGCGCAGATAGTTGATGTTAACATTTGGGGTGGATATTCCAAATTTGCATATCTTACGTTTAGTTTGTGCTGTCTCAATTCTGCTTTGCTCATAGAGCACAGAATCCTATCTGATGTAGACATGCCATGCTGAGCAATCCCTTGACAGTGTCTCCCATGTCCCACAATGAAATCCAAGGTTCTTGAGAAAGACCCTGAGAGTATCCCTATATAGCTTCTTCTGACCACCATGTGATCACCTGCCCCATGTGAGTTCTCCATAAAATAGACTTTTTGGCAAGCGTACATTTTGCATTCAAATAACATGGCCAGCCCATCAGGCTTGTGCTCTCTGAAGCATGGTTTAAATGTTTGGCAGTTCAGCTCAAGCAAGGACTTCAGTGTCTGGTACCTTATCCTACCAGGCAATCCTCAGAATCTTCCTAAGACAACTCAAATGGAAGTGATTTGGGTTTCTTGCATGGTGCTGGTAGACTATTTATGTTTCACAGGCACGAAGTGAGGTCAGCACAATGGCTCTGTAGACCTTCAGTGGGATAAATGTGGTATAAATAGGAAATTATTAACAGAAGGAAGGCTGTAGGGTCAAGAAGAATGAGGAAAGGCTTCTTTTGGAAAGTGGAGTTTTATCTGGGCCTTGAAGATAGTAAATAAAAGCACCCAATGGAAGCCTGTGAGGGTAGAATGTCAGGCAATGACTTGTGTGTCTGGAGGATAGGATTTTAATACTTTGTTTATTTCTTCACTGCTTCATGATGCTCTGGGGACAGTGATCAATTGTATCTGAAAATCTTTTATTTTGGATTCTTCTGCTACACATTGCATATGAAATAACTATTTGCACATGATGTTCCATGTGACCTCAGGCCTAATTAAGCTAAAAGATGCAGTTCCTCACCTAAAGGACCCTATAATTTATCAGGCAACATTGACAAAGCAGTGGGTGCTTTTTCAACCATAAAGAAATTGTAAAGTGGTTGTGGGATGTGTCTGTGACTTTGTGTATGTGGGTGCATGTGTGTATAATAAACACAATTTGATCTATAAAAACAAGAAAAGATTCAATAATGGATTCATTTTATTAAAAATCCTTTTACAAATTTAATACTAAGGCCTGACCTTTGTCCTCCACTTCTCCATGAATGTCCCCTAGCAATCTCTCCTAAATTCTATATCTTTTCTCTTCTTTCCCCATTCAAGATTTCTCTCAGCAACAGTTAATGTTGAATCATTTTAACTTCCATCTTCAGACTAATTATTCCCTAATCAGCCCCTCTACCATGTCCTGTCTCCTTCCCTTCATCATTCCAATCTAATTACCTACAAAGGAGTTTTCCAGAAAAAATACTAAATGACTTGCTCCCAATCCATTTTCCCAGTTCTTAAAATTAATTCTACCTAATATGTTTACTTCCCAAAACCACTGACTGTAGCACTGGGCCTACCTCAGTCTCTGAAAAAAAGAATGTATGCTAATGATTCCAGGAAATTATAAAGCATGAAAATTACAAACATTTCAATACACTGCCAAGAGACCATAATGCAGTACTTAGTGTATCACTACTTGACAAATCTTTTTAGACTTGTAAGGTTTCTTATGAAGCTAAGATTAGCAGTTTAAAGTGCTGTGATAGGATCTCATATGCATCTATAATTTAGTTTTCAAGACTTGTGCATCATCTAGAAGAGAGTCTCTGGTTATGAAATACATTCTGGGTGAATTTCTGCAGAGCAACAAATTTACCTGTTGCTAAGTTATTATTCATCATTTCATCCTTATCAAAAAATGGATTTTTCATCTTGGATATTGGCATGTACATTTTTTTTTATTACAAGATTTCTGATTCTTGAAAGTCACTTAGCCCTAAGAACAAATTCTGGCTTTAATAAGACCTTATTAACTGAATACTTTCAGGCTTACAAAAATGTTGTGGATATTGTTTTCACAACCACTACATAAGATTATCAGAGTTAGAATTCACTATGGCCTTAGACATTATTGAATCTAGTCCCTCACTTTACACATGAAAAACAGAAACGAAGTGACTTTCCACTATTTGTATGTATAAGGCTATGCTAGACACAGAATTTGAATCCATATCTTCTGATTTGGTCTAGTGTCCTTTCTATAAAAGTGTTCTGTCTCTTTCCTTCTGCTTCCTTTGATTAAAAGTCCTACCTCTTGAACTTTTCATCCAGGCTCCTAAAAATACTTTTGTTTTGTTACACACACATGCACACGCAAACCTCAAATATCTATTGTTTTTTTTTTCAGCAAGATTACTTATAATAAGTTGTAAAAAGGCAAATTTAAGCTTACTGAGGGAGGTAGAGAGGAGGAAACTTTACAGATAAATCTTTCAAAAAAAAAAAAGAGTAGACTGTCTTAGTAGATGGTGAGTCCCTCCTCATAACAATTTGCAAGCAAAACCTTGATAACCACTTGCTATATGTCTTATAGAGAGGATTCATTTGTAGGTACAGATAGTATTAGATGTCTTTGAGATAGATGCCTTTTAATTCTGAGATTCTGTGATTTTGAGACCAGAGAATTCTGTAGATTCAGAGAATTCTGTAGTTTCTTCTAACTCTTTGCCTTGTAGAACTAATCTTTATAGCTCAAACTTTTGCTGCCCAGCAAGGAGATTCAAAGTTTACAAGCATATGTTTGATACTAAGTGATGGCTCACCTAGAGTAATATATTACTTATGGTATTGTATAATTCCTTCAAATGTGCATCTAGGAAGTTGATGGCTTGTGTTAATTCTTTATATTTCATCTTTGTTAATCGTTAAAGGCGTTTCATTGTATTTTGCACATTATATTTTTTATTTTAGTTATTCTTGCTTCCCCTGTAATAAACTTCAAGTTTGATGGGGATAAAGACTTTGACCTATTTCTATTTTGTTTTTCTACCACTGCCTACGATAGCACTCTAGATATAGCACATACTTGATAAATAATTGCCAGGCCGAATGGAATTCAATTTAATTGAATCTAATTGGACTGCACTCAACCCTGGCACTACAGGAAGAGTTGTCTCCACAGATAGAAACTATTCCTTCATGCTTTGCTATGAGTTAAGTTTATACATCCAGAATCTGCTAATGTACAGATGTTCTAATATTCCAGAAAGTTTATCCACCAAGGGTCTACAATCCTAGCAGTTTTAGAACTTATATGGACCTTTGTGTTTTATTTTGTAAATAGCATTTTTTTCCAATAATATGTAAAGATAGTTTTCAAATATCAATTTCTTAAATAAAATTGTGAGTTGCAAACTTTTCTCCCTCTCTCCCTTCTCTCTCCCTTCCCCAAGACAGCAAGGAATCTGATAGATGATATACATATGATATCATGTTAAACATTTCCACATTAGTCATATTATGAAAGATGAAACAGAACAAAAGAGGAAAAACTATCAAAAGAAAACAACAAAAAACCAACAAAAAGTGAAAATAATATTTTGATCTGCATTCAGTTTCCATAGTTATTTCTCTGTATATGGATAGCATTTTCCATCATCAGTCTTTAGAAGTTGCCTTGGATCATTGTATTGCAGAGAACTTAGTCTATAATGGTTGATCATTGTACAATGTGACTATTACTGTGTACAATGTTCTACTAGTTCTACTCGCTTCACTTAGGATCAGTTCATATAAGTGTCCAAGTTTGCCTGTTCACCACAATAGTATTCCATTACATTCATATACCACAACTAATTCAGCCATTTGCCCATGGATGGGCATCCCCACAATTTTCAATTCTTTGCCACCACAAAAAAATTGCTATTTTCTTTTTTTGGTAAATGTAGGTCCTTTCCCCTTTTCATGATCTCTTCAGGACACAGGCCTATTAGTGGTATATTGGATCAAAGGGTAGGCAAAGTTTGATTGCTATTTTGACATAATTCCAAATTGTCTTCAGGATTAGATTATTTCCTTTCCAATCAATTGTTAATCTATTTTTTCATGGACCTTTACTACATGTAGTTTTTATTCCATCATGATCTGAAAAGAATGCATTTAATATTTCTGCCTTTCTGCATTTGATTCTACGATTTTTATGCCCTAATACATGCTCTATGTGTGTGTGTATGTGTATGTAGGTGCCATTTGCCACTGAGAAAAAAGTATTTTCTTTTATATCCACATTTAATTTCCTCCAGAGGTCTACCATATCTAACTTTTTTCTAAAATTTCATTCACCTCTTTAACTTCTTTATACTTTTTCTGTGGTTAGATTTATCTTGTTCTGACAGGGAGAGGTTGAGGACCCCCACTAGAATATGGTTTTTACTATTGCCTCCTATAACTATTTTTACTTTAGAAACTTGGATACTATAATCATTTGGTGCATATGTGTTTAGTATTGATATCACTTCATTGTCTATGGTACATTTTAGCAAAATGTAGTGTCCTTCCTTGTCCCTTTTAACTAGATATGTGTTTACTGTTGCTTCGTCTGAGATCAGGATTGCTATCCCTGATTTTTTTTTTAACTTCAGCTGAAGTATAATACATTGTGTTCTAGCCTTTCACTTTTCCCCCATCTGTGTCTCTGCGCTTCAGATGTGTTTCTGGTAAGCAACATATTGTTGGATTCTGGTTCTCAATCCACTTCTGTTTGATGGGAACCATGGTTATGATTATTCCCTGTGTATTTCCCTCCATCCTAATTTCCCCCTGCTTATACTTTGCTTTTTCTCTACTTTCACCCTTTGCCCCCTTATCAGTGTTTTGCTTCTGGCCACTACCTCCTTCAATCGCCCCTCTCTTCTATCATCCCTCTCCCCTTTCTTTTCCCCTTCCCCTCCTACTTCCCTACATGGAAAAATATTATGCGATACCCAACTGAATATGTATGTTATTCCCTGTTTGAGGGAATCTGATAAGTAAGGTTCAAACAATGCTCAATTCCCCCTCTTGTCTTTGCCTCTACTCTAATAGGTTTTCCTACTTGTTCATGTGATGTAATTTATCCCATTCTGCATCCCCCTTTCCTCTCCTCCCAAGTGCAATCTTTTTTTCACTCCTTAATATTTTTCATCATCACATCAAAGTCAACTTATACTCATACTTTTTGTATATTTGTTTACCTATAACTGCCCTAATAGAAGCAGTTATCAAGAGTTACAAGTATAATCTTCACATGTAGGGATATGAACAGTTAAATCTCATTAAAAAAAGGTATATTTTTTTTTCTTGTTTACCTTCTTATACTTGTCTTGAGTTTTGTATTTGATAATCAAATTTTCTGTTCAGGTCTGGTCTGTTCATCAAGAAAGCTTAAAAATTTCCTGTTTCATTGAATGTCCAGGCATTCACAATCATTTAAAACTTACGTTCATAGTTACTAAGAAATAGTCCAAAATTAGGGATGTGACTATGAACAAGCACTAATAATTCTACAGCATCATAGGAACATTTAATTAAATCTAAACCAAAACATTTTGAGCATTTATTACAAAGAATATAATAAGCACAATGGGAAAATGAATAATGCATATTCTCCTCACAAGAAGTTTCAATAGGTCTGTTACTGGATAAATCACAAACAGGCTTTTTTAAAAAAAAACTGAAACCTGCTCATGACTCCACTGATGCCAAGTAGTCATATTATATAGATAAACAATCATATTAATATATAGTTGAGAGGCTAATATACATAAAAATTGAAATCTACTTTTAACTTGCCTCCTCCGGATTTCATTTTCAGAAGGTTTTTTTTTTGTTATTGTGTTTTGTTTTTTTGCTTCCTGTTGCTTTCTCACCAAGCCAGAGAATCACTATAATTAAGAATTTGTGAACAATGCAATTTTCTTGGTGGAAAAAAATACATAGATATTTCTAGATTTTTTTCAAGGTCAAGAAAGTTCAGCTTCCAGTATTTAACACCAAGTCTCAAGTGAATCTTTAATGGAAATTATGTAATACACATGGAGAAGCTTTTTATTTAAATATGATCTGAAAATGTATCCATGTTAAGCAGCATACAAGTTCCTTGAGGGCAGGGATGGTTTATTAGTGTTGTCTTTGCATCACTGTTACCTAGGTTTCAGTCTGGTCAGTGAGAGGGGATTCAGAAATATTTGTTGAAATATTTTACTGTTTAATATAATTTATTTACTTTTTATTTCTTTAAACTAAATTTTGCTTTATTTCCTGTTTCAAATTCTCTATCCTCTTCAATCATTGAGATAGCAAGAAAAATAAAATCCATTACAATTATGTATAGTCATGAAAAACAAATTTCTGTATTACTCATGTTCAAAAAGGAAAAAAATGCAAGGGAAAGAAAGAAATATGAGAAAATATCCAGAATTCGCTGCAGAGAACACCTCCTTGAAATGGCAATTGGCAAATGGATAATGAAGCACACAAGAAGAAATAACTCCTTAAAAAGAATAATTGGACAAATGGAAAAGAGGTACACAAGTTAACTGAATAAAACAATTTATTAAAAATTAGACTTGGGTAAGTAGAAGCTAATGACCCTATGAGATATCAAGAATCAGTCAAACAAAAACTAAAAAATAAAAAAAAATGGAAGAAAATGTAAAATATCTCATTGGTAAAACAACTGACCTGGAAAATAGATCAAGGAGAGAAAATTTAAGAATTATTGGTCTACCAGAGCTTGGACAATACCTTCCAAGAAAACTGCCTGGAGGTCCTAAATCCAGAGGGCAAAATGATAATCAAAATAATTCACTGATCATCTCCTGAAAGGGATCCCAAATTGAAAACACCAAGTAATATTGCTGCCAAATTTCAGAACTATCAAGTGAAGGAGAAAATACTGCAAGCAGTCAGAAAGAAAGAATTGAATTATCGAGGAACTGCAGTCAAGACCTTGCACCTTTTACACTAAAAGATTGGAGAGATTGGAATATGACATTCCATAAGGCAAAGGAGCTGAGACTACAACCACGGATCAATTACCCAGCAAATCTGTGCATAATATTTCAGGCAAGGAGATGGACATTCTGTGAAATAAGGGATTTCCAGAGCTTCTTGATGAAAAGGTCAGAGCTCACTACAAAATTTGATCTTCAAATATAAACCTCAAGAGAGGTATAAAAAGGTAAACAGAAAAAAAACAACAATAACTTGTTATTCCATATGGGCAAATTTTTACATCCCAATATGGGATGATGAAACTTGTTAAACTTGAATATATTTATTATGACATTTAAAAGGGATATACACAGAAGGAGTGGGTATAAATTAACTGATGTGATGATAAAAATGTCATTAAAGGTGTGAAGTGATTGTAATGGGAGAAGAGAAAATGAGAAGGCAGAAAAAGGTAAATTGCATCAGAGGAAGAGGCACAAAAACATATTATAGTAGAAGGAAAGAGGGGAGGGAGATGAGCACTGTTTGAGCTTTACTCTCATCTGATTTGGTTCAAAGAGGGAACAAAGTACTCAGTTAATTATGGAAATCTAACTTTCCCTATAGGCAGTAAGAGGAGAAAGGGCAAAGAAAAGGGAGGGGGTGGTTAGAAGGCAGGGAAAAATAGTAAGGGAAATAAAAGAGAGTGGGGCTGATAGAAGGGAGGGAAGATTAAGGAAGGCAGTGGTCAAAAGTAAAACTGTTGAGGAGGGCAAGGGAGAAGGGAGAAATGAAAGCACAAAGAGGGGAGAATAGGATGGAAAGACAGATAGTAGTCAATTGTGACTGGGAATGGGATGGACTCTCTCATAAAATGGAAGCAGAATGCAGAATGGATGAAAAAACCATAGTCCTACAATATGTTGTTTACAAGAAACAAATACATTTGAAATAAGCAGATACAACTGGGTAAAGGTAAAAGGTTGGAACAGAATATATTATGCTTCAGCTGATGTAAAAAAAAAAGGAGGGCTAACAATCCTAATGTCAGACAAAGCAAAAGCAGAAATAGATCTAATCAAAAGAGGTAAGGGAGGATAATATACCTTGTTAAAAGGCACCATAGACAAGAAGCAATGTCATTACTAAACATACATGCACCAAATAGCATCCAAAATCTTAGAGGAGAAGTTAAGGGAGTTACAGAAAGAAATAGATAGCAAAACTATACTGGATAATGTACTTGTGATAGACTTCTGGAGAAAATTGAATGGGGATAGAAAGGAGTATGCCTTTTTCTCGGTGATACATGGCACATACACAAAAATTGACCATGTAGTAGGGCAAAAATTACCTCACAGTCTAGTGTAGAAAGTGATTTCTAATACCTAGAAAAGTTTTGGGCATATAGTAACCACTTAATAAATTATCATTTGTTGTTTGCTTCCTTAAAACATAGACCTCAATATGTAAACATTATTATTTAGTTGATTATTCCATTATAATTAAAGCCTTTGTTATTGAAGTTATAGTTCATGACCTATTGATAGAGAATGCATTGAATGGGAACTTAAGTAGCATTTGTATTTAATAACTACATAAATCATTCCTTGCTGAACCAGGAATTCTCAAGGGGTCTCAGAGTCCTGAGGGATCTCTGCTGCATTTGTGAGCCTTCAAGTATTATTGAAATATCAACTATTATTGTTATTGTTATTTTTTTCATCATTATTAAGCCTGACAAAAGGATACTTGTTCGGGTAATAAGGTCATTGTTGACCATGGAGTAAAGTGTATTAGGGTGTATGAAAGGTGGGATTTTAAGAGTGGATGAAAAAAGAGTGTCTGGAGTCAGAGTGGACTAGATAAAGTAGAAGAGGTTTGGAAGCACAGTGATCAGGATAATAAGTAGTCTATGGAGAAGAATAAAAGGAATCAGAGAGGCCTGGAAAGATTATATGATCTGATGCTGAGCTAAAGGAGCAGAACCAGGAGAACTTTGTGCACAGCTACAACCACAGTGTGTGAGAGTTTTTTCTGGTAGACTTGGATCTTCACAGCAATGCAAGGACATTAAAAAAAAATTCAATGGTCTTCTAAGGCAAAATGTCTTCCACATTCAGAGAAAGTACTATGGAATTCAATCGTAGAAAGTAGCAGATCATTTGTGCGTGTGTATGTGTGTGTGTGTGTGTGTGTGTGTGTGTGTGTGTGTGTGTATTATGTTTTGGTTTGTTATATGATTTCTCTCATTTATTTTAGTTCTCCTACACAGCATGACTATAATGGAAATGTATTCAATAGGAATGCATGTATTGATCCTATATAGAATTGTATGCCATTTTGGGCAAGGAGGAGGGTGGTGGGGGATTGGGTAGAGGGAAAAAAAATTAAGTTTTATGGTAGTGATTGTAGAGCACTAAAAATAAATAAAATGACTATATTTAAAAAAATGAAAAAAAAGAATAGTTGTTGAAATACATACTTCCTCTCTGTCAACAGGAAATATATATGAAAAAAATAAAAATAAAAGAATTGCCCCTTGGAATTGTTGGAGACCCTGAATTAGTGGAGGAAATTTTCCAGGATTTTCAGTCTTTCTGAAGATCTACAAGTGATTAGAATCAAGGTGAAAACACAATGAGGCCAACCAGGTCAAAGCTTTACATTAGTTAAATAATTATGTAGCCCATAAGTTTATGAAGATGGAAGGTAAAATCTTTTCCTTGAAACCCTCCCTTCTTCTTTACTTCCTTGTTTCTGCTGAGGTACCATGACCCTCTCCATGTTTTACCACTGGAGGTGTCTTTGATTATTCCCTACCTTACTCATATCTATTCCAATTAACTGGCAAATCAGATCAGTTCTACTTCCACAATATCTCTTATATCTTTTCCTCTTCTCTCCAACTGTGAGGCTGTTACTTTAGACCAGGCCCTCATCAACTAAACTTTTCCATAGACTCCTAATTGTTCTCCTTGCTCTCTTAGTCTCATCCTTTCCCAATCTGTATGCTCCATAGCTACCAAAGAGCTATTCTCAATGTAGAAAGCTAAATGGGTCATGATTCTGCACAGGAATTTCCAGTAAATTCGTATTGAGTCTTGGGTAATAAAACTGCTCTGTTTTGCATTTAAAGTCTGTCCCAACTTGACTTGATTCTGCCTTTCTTTTTTTAATTAAATTTTCTTTTTACTTTGAACTTAATAATTCTCAGCAAACAAATTTTCTAATATAAAAGGAACTAGATATATATATATATATATATATATGTAGTGAATTTCTGTTACACAGTTTATTTTCAAACCATAGTTATTAAACGTAACCAGTTATAACAGAATTTGTCTCACTTTTTCATTTACTTTTATTCTTTTTTGTATTTTTATTTACTCATTCATTTACTTATTGATTCAGACCACCTGATTCTGGTGTCTTGACTTCAAAGCATTCAGTGATCTGGAAATCTTTCACAGACTGGAACCCACTTCAAATTGCTATCTCCTTACTCTTTAGCAGACTAACTAGAGTTGCTATTTACCTGCTTTCTTTTCCATAATGTGGATTTCCTGGGTCAAATAAGGTACAATATCATCACTTGACACAAAATTGAAGGTCAACAATATAATCTCCTGTCAGGCAGAGAACATTTTATATTTCTCTTTTCATCTTCAAGCCTACTGAAGTTTTTGGCATATAGTAGGTCATTATTGGGTTTTTTTTCCTTGCTATTGACTCTGATAATAGAGGACTATTATATGAATGGACCACAGATTTCCATATTTGACTATTCATATCATTAACATTTGAAATTCAAAAATTGTAACTTAGAAGTTCAAACTATTATTTTAATCTATACCAAAAATTCAATACTGTTTTTAAATTGAAGACTAAAAAGGAAGCTGTGGAATGTTTATATTTATAGACATTGATTGAGATATGGCATAACTGTGTCTAAATCTTATTCAGGACTTATTTTAAATGCACAGTACAAGTGTAGTTGAGTTGTAAAATTCTGTAGAAAGAAAGGCTAGGAATTATACAGTGTCCATATAGCAAGTATTAATGAACTCTGAAATGATGTAACAGTTTTAATAGGCAATTGGTCAATGGTGTTAGTTTTTCTCCTCTAAATTTTAATTTCAAGGGAAGAGGAATGATAAACTGACTGATGGGTTATTTTATATCTGTTAGGTGTTGAGTCATTATGTCTGTGAATTAATTAAATTTTGTATAGTTTAAATAAATGTTCTTTTAGAAAGCTGTTGGCTCATATTCTGATAATACATCTTTTTATCAGACAAAAATCCCATTTAGGAGTATATGATGAACAATGCTCAAATGTATGATTTATCTTGATTTAAATAAAACATTAAAATGTAGTTATGTGTGTGTTTTAATTTCAAGCAAACCAGTTGAAATACTAAATTATGTACTATGCACATTTCTCTTGGTAACGAATTATTGAATTTCAAAAAAAAGAGAATGGAAAATTTGTGTGTATGTATGTATGTGTATAATATGAAGGGTGTAATGTTCAAAAATCTTATTTGTTATAAACATACTTACACGTATGCATAACTATTTGTGGTCCCTACTATCTGAAGACCAGATCTATCCCTTTTCCAACCTTCTCCAAAGTTCTCTGGCATCGTTAGTAGATTAGAGGGGAATCTATTCTCTGTCATTGTTTCATACCAGCTCGTGTTCCCCAGCTGTGACCCAGCATTCAAGCACTACAATTCTTTTTAACCACTTAACAATAGCATTGACTTTTACAAAGGAATATTTACTTCAAAGGTATATAACAAAAACATACATTCATTTTCCCCAAAAATCTCCATGGCATAATCCTCACTACTACACTTTAGCCTCTAGGGAAGAGAAGGAAATAGTTTCACCACATTACTCAGATCCTACATAGCATTAATACTATCAGGCTCCAACTGCAGTAGGCCCATTAATAAAACTCACTCCTATTCTGGGGATTCACCAAAGACACATTACACTCATATAAGTAGATAGTATATCTAGATATACATACATACATACATGCATACATACATATATCAATAGTGACCTATATACTATGAGACTGAGAAAATAGGGCTTGATGACCTGTAACAATCCATGTTCTTTAGCTTCCACAGCAATTTACTCTGGGTTCATTGCTCTGACTTGACTGTTCAGTAAGGGAATTAAACTTCCTACTACTTTATTTCATTTAACATCTCAGATTCCCAATGAAAATTCCTACTTATAAAAAGAGTCAACTCAAATCCAAGGTTTTCCCCCAGTTAGAGGAGGAAGTAAAAAGATAACTAATACACAAAACATTAATCAGGTATAGAACAAGTCCTTGAATACTGCCCAATAAATAGTCACAGAGTGATTAGAGCAGAATCCAGAAATTTGTTGCTACTAGTATCGTCAGTTGAGCCTCAATAGGATCTAATCAATTTCTTAGCAAGACTACAAAGGAGCCATTTTATATTCCACCTCCACTGAACACAGTACTTTCAAATGCCTAGGAGTATTTTCTTTCCATTTATCTTTCTTGTATCTTTCTTTCTTCTATGCTGGCAAATGTTTCCTTGCTACTTGTCTTCCCCAACTACTGCTGTACCTTCAAACATTTAGTAGTTGCTGGTGCTATTCCCTATCCCTCTCAGGACTTCTGAGACCTTTCAATACTAATAAGGTGAATTTTAATGAAAGAAAACACATAAGAGAAGCAAAGGCAGCCAGGGGTTCCAGTACAAAATCGGCTAATTGAGACTATTATTCCACCTGAGGAGCAATGGCCCTTGCTGATAATATGCCAGAACAGGTCTTCCTTCTCCAATCCTGACTGATATTACCTATTGCAGCCTGGAGTGCCAAACCTCCAAGAGCATTCAGTTGGAAGGTGCCACTTCTACCTTGCCTTACAAAAATAATACTATCAATGACTGGGGAATGCAGCTGAAAAAGCTAGAAAAAGAACAAATTAAAAATCCCCAAGAAAATACCAAATTAGAAATACTGAAAACCAAAGGAGAGATTAATAAAATTGAAATTAAGAAAATTATTAAATTAATAAATAAAACCAATAGATGGTTTTATGAAAAAACTAATAAAATTGATAAACTTTTGGTCAATTTCATTTAAAAAAAGAAAGAAGAAAATCAAATTATTAATATTAAAAATGAAAGGGATGAACTCACCTCCAATGAGGAGGAAATTAAAACAATAATTAGAAATTACTTTGCCCAACTTTATGCCCATAGATTCCATAATCTAAACGAGATGGATGAATATTTTAAAAAATACAAATTGCCCAGATTAACAGAAGAGGAAATTGAATACTTAAACAACCCCATCTCAGAAAAAGAAATTGAACAAGTCATCAATGAACTACTTAGGAAAAAATCTCCAGTACCAGATGGATTCACAAGTGAATTCTATCATACCATTAAAGAAGAGTTAATTCCAATACTATATAGAAGTTTTTGAAAATTTGGGAAGAAGGAGTCCTCCCAAATTCCTTCTATGATACAAATGTAGTTTTGGTATCCAAACCAGGAAGAGACAAAAGAGAGAAAGAAAATTATAGACCAATTTCTCTAATGAATATAGATGCAAACATTTTAAACAAGATTTTAGGAAAATGAATACAGCTTCTTATCAAGAGAATAATACATTATAATCAGGTAGGTTTCATACCAGGAATACAGGGCTGGTTCAATATTAGGAAAACTATTAGCATTATTGATCATATCAACAACAAAACTAACAAAAACCACATGATTATCTCAATAGATGCAGAAAAAGCTTTTGACAAAATACAACACCCATTCCTATTAAAAACAACTGAGAGGGGGCGGAGCGAAGATGGCGGAGTAGAAAGACTTGCATGTGCTAGCTCCAAACCCACAGCCCATGGATTTCCGCTAAAAAGAACTCCCAACAAATTCTGGAACAGTGGAAGCCGTGCAGCAACATAGTGAAGGAGATTTCCGTTCCAGAGAGCCCTGAAAAACCGATCCCAAGGGTCCATTGTGCACTGGACAGGAGTGGAGCCCTCCCCTGCCCTGGCTGTGTGGCACTGAGAAGAGTGAGCAGATCTGAGCAGGCTTCAGGGACGGAATCTCCAGCAGCCGCGAAGGTCCGTCTACCCACAGAGGCACAGGTCAGTGAGAGAGACGTCTGGATGGGCTGACAGGGGAATGGGGTGTCTCCATGACTCGGGCCCCCTCGGGAGGCAGCGGCAGTGGCAGAGGCAGCAGATGGCCAGAGGCTCCTGGGGCAGGCAGGAGCTGGGGTGCATTAGGAAGATCTCTGCATAAACCCCCTGAGGGAACTGAGCCTGGGAGGTGGCCCTGCCCCAACCTGAAAACCTGATTTAATCTTACCCTGAATAGCAGCCAGCCAGCCACAGAAAGCCCTGAGCAGCATTTGAGTCTCAGAGCCCAAGTACTAGCTGGGCATACGTAGGCAGGGGAGGAGAGGACTCTCAGAAGTCAAGTAACTGCCTCGGAAAATTCCCAGAAAAGGGAAAAAAAATAAATCATAGAAGATTATTTTCTTGGAGAACAGATGATTCCAACCTTCCTCTCTGATGAGGAAGAAAACTGCTTACAATCAGGTAAAGGCATAAGAGTCAAGGCCTCTGTATCCCAAACATCTGAAATAGATATCCAATGGGCTCAGGCCATGGAAGAGCTCAAAAAGGATTTTGAAAATCAAATTAGACAGGTGGAGGAAAAACTGGGAAGAGAAATGAGAGAGATGCAAGAAAAGCATGAAAAATGGATCAATACCTTAATAAAGGAGGCCCAAAAAAATGATGAAAAATAGGCTAACTCAATTGGCAAAAGAGGTTCAAAAAGCCAATGAAGAGAATAATGCTTTCAAAAGCAGAATTAGC
>CM053770.1:421992779-422055266 GCA_028658325.1 Potorous gilbertii | reverse complement strand
GAACTATGCCCAAAGGGCTACAAAAATGTGCATACCTTTTGACCCAGCAATATCGCTACTAGGACTGTATCCCCAAGAGATTATAAAAATGGGAAAGGGACCCACATGTACAAAAATATTTATAGCAGCACTCTTTGTGGTAGCCAAGAAGTGGAAATCAAGGAGATGCCCATCAACTGGGGAATGGCTTAATAAATTATGGTACATGAATGTAATGGAGTACTATAGCGCCATAAGAAATGATGAAGAAGAAGACTTCAGGGAGGCCTGGAAGGACTTATATGATCTGATGCTGAACTAAAGGAGCAGAACCAGGAAAACTTTGTGCACAGCAACAACCACAGTGTGTGAGAGTCTTTTCTGGTAGACTTGGAACTTTGTAATAACACAAGAACTTACTGGAAAAAAAAATTCCAATGACTATATTCTAAGGCAAAATGCTTTCCACACTCAGAGAAAGAAACATGGAAGTCATGCACAGAATGTAGCAAATCAAGTTTGTGTGTGTGTGGGTTTTAATGTATTATGTTTTGATTTGTTATATGATTTCTTCCATTTATTTTAATGCGACTACATAGTATGACTATAGTGAAAATGTTCTCAATAGGAAAGTATATTTAGAACCTATACAGAATTGTATGCTGTCATGGGGAGGGAGAGGGGTAGTGGGGGGAAGGTGTGGAGGGGATAAAATCTTAATTTTAAGGAAGTGATTGTAGAACATTTAAAAATAAATAAGTAAATAAATAAAAGAAAACAAAAATAATACTATCTAATGTTTATATAGTACTTACTATGTGCCAGCACTATGCTAAGCTCTTTATAATTTTATCTCATTTTATCCTTATGATAACCCTGAGAGAAAAGTGCAGTTATCATTCTTATTTTATAGATAAGAAAACCAAAGTAAACAGAGTTTGCAATGACTTGCCCAGGGTCACATAATTGTCTAAGGCCAGGTTTGATTTCAGGTCTTTTTGACTCCAAGCTCAGCACTCTATTCAGTGCCCTACCTAGCTGTTTTTCTAGCTTAGCCACTGTTTATGGATCTTAACCTGGGGCTGGATCATACACACTCAGAAGCAGGCAAAGGATATCAGTACATGCTCAAATGTCTACAAAGTCTCCTGGTTCAAATGAAAATATTTGCATAGGCTCCAAAGTATTATTGTTTATTTTGAAGAGGGCATGGCAATGATAAGGGGAAATCCATGTATATGGTTAGAATATATTAAAGGTAGCATCACAAGAGCCACTACAACTAGATAAGTATGCATATAATATAGATATAAATGTGTATATTAATACACATGTATATGTGTGTCTAATTACATGTGACAATTATATAGACATCTGTATATGTGTATATATGTGTATTGTGAATGTATATATATGCATGCATATCTTTGTTCAGTATTGTCCAACTCTTTGTGATCCCACAGATCATACTGCCCATTGGGTTTTCTTGGCAAAGATATTATAGTGGTTTGCCATTTCCTTCTCCTGTGGATTAAGAAAATAGAAGTTACATAACTTGCCTAGGGTCACACAGTTAATAAGTATCTGAAGCTAGATTTGAACTCAGGTCTTCCTAACTCAAACCCAAAGCTCTATCCACTGCCCCACCTATCTTCCTCCTAATGTATGTATGTATGTACATGCACACATATATGCAAGACAGAGTATGTGCATAACATAGTAGAGCCTCAGTTCCAAAGAAGTAGATTCAGTTCCTACCTCTTAGAAGTAACAGATGCACGACTTTGGAGCAAGCCTCTAACTTTCATATGCTTCAGAGAAGATCTAGTACTTACCAATCACAATGTCATAGAAAGTTTACAGTTTGAATCTTCATTAGTGGACAAAAGTCCGTAAAATTAGAGAGTAACAGATTCTTTGTATAGACACATCTATAGACATATGCATGTACAGATGTAAAGACACCCACATACCTTTCTCTGAGAATAAAATATAAGTAAAACAATAAACATCTAATCTTTTTCAAATAGTATATATGCATATGAATGAATAAAGAAAATACTAAGCAATTATTCTATGTAAACCACTTAGTTAAGCACTGAAGATACACATGGAAAAGTAAACTACAATCCCTGCTCTCAAGGAGCTCAAATTCTAATGGGGGACAAAACACATGTAGAGGTTTCAGCTGCAAGTCAGATGAAAAGTTTCCATGATCTTAAAGCTACCAGGGCAAAGAAGATAGTTATGCTTTTTAAAGTCATTTCCACTAATAACATCTTGTCAGTATCTGATGTTCAAGCATCTGATGTTGGACAATGCCAACAACTTTGGTGACAAGAATTATCTTTTCTAGGCCTTTAGTGTCTATGACCATAACACCTATTAGAACAGTTGCTAGGCTGTATCTTCATAGGGACTACTTCCCAAGATGATGGCATGCACACTGAACTAGAATCAAAGCTATTCTGAAAGCCTATGGGTTCAGGGTCCTAAGCTAACTCTATTAGGATCGAAAGGGAGATGATGGTCAAGATGGTATTGATTTGACTTGCCTGGCACATCCTGCCTCCTGTTTCTCTTTGAAGATACCTAAAATATGTTTTATCTTATGTGTATTATAGGTAAATAAAAATAGAGGTATCACAATCAAACATAAAGACATTTATTTACATATATGAATGTGAAGGTATAGATGATTAAGAAATACTTAAGGCATGTACATGTTACTTTATACATGCTTGGTTCTCCCTTGAGAGATATAACCTATTTTTTCCCTATGGTCAATTAATCATACATTTCAAATGAGAAATTGGTACCATAAGTGAGTCGTATAAGTTCTGCTTTTCTGGGGTGTGACATATAAAACATAATATTCCAGGTGTAATTTCAGTATCTAATGCCTTGTTTCTCTCTCTCTCCCCCATGTAGAACATTTCCTTCCACATAATATAGTTAGTATGGATGATTTACCTTCCAAGCAGGCTTTTCCCCTAGACATTTATATAATAGTCAGTATTAAACATTAATTATCAAATATTGAAGCAATGATGACCTTTAAGCTTGGGACAAATTTTTCTGACATTTAATGACTTCCTGAAGCATTTTGCCCAAGGCTCAAACTCATCTTGCCATTAATGTCTGGAGATGTCGAACCCCAAAGTCATTATTAAAATCTTGAACCAAGAAAATATTAAAAAGAAAAAGAAAATAGTTTCCTTGTGTTAAAGTGGAGAAACCTGTTTCCATGGATACAGTGTTCCACTTTCAGTGCTGAATGAAAAGTCTAGTCAGTAACCGGCAAAATAAAGAAAGGAAAAAAAGAAAGAAACACTTTTATTCCTAATCTATTTCAGAACCTTTATTTATAATTTCAAGAATTCTATTCATTGTTGCAGGTACTCATTTGATGATATTAAAGATTAGTGCTTCTGAACTGGAAGAAATGTGAGTCTTAAGAAAACAGGGTTAGAAATTGGAATTAGAGAAGGGGCAGATTAGCTGACTAAATGGGTTAGTGGCCCAATTCCCTAGAATATCCTTCACATTCTCTTCAACGTCCTCACAATACCCTGTGCCATGTGTTGAATGAGATCCAAAGTTTAGATAAAAGTGACTCTTGCCCTCTTGGGGTCTTTGTTAAGTTCAGTAAGGAGCTAGATGCATACACAGATAATGTTAATACAAAATAAAGGCACTGAAAGGCTTTAAACAAAGGTTTATGTGAAGTCAGAGGTGGTACAGAGAATCAATATTTGTTGAAGGGATAAAGAGAGTCTTCATGGACAAGATGACATTTCACTGGGGTTTTAAAAGTAGGTAGCAATTAAACAGGTGTGTATCCTTGAAGGAGACAAAACGTTCCAGGAGTATGGAATATCATGAGCTAAGTCAAAAAGATAGGAAACTTCAAGGTATGTAGCAGGTACACAGACAAATCCAGATTGGCTAAAGAATGGAATATAAGATATTAAGTGAGTTACAGAAAAGGTTAGAAAGGTATAGTTTTGTGGGCAAAGTAACCTGAACTTTATCATAAGTCACTGTAGGCCCCTAAAGATTTTATTAGAGAGGAGATTCATAAGCAGGTTTTTGCATAAGAAAGATTTGTTCAGCAGGAGGAAGGATACATTAGTGCTGGAGTTCTTAACTTGGGGTGTAGGATTCAGATTTTTTGCTGGTGAAATTTTGGGGGGAAGAAATTTTGCTCTTTGAAACTGAATGGGGAAAAACAAAGGAAAAATAAATTAAATAGGGAAAATTATATTTTCTTTAACTTTGATATCTTTTTGTTATCCTATGTACCCTATTTTAGACATTAAAAACATTATTTTAACAAGGAGACCATAGACCTCACCAGACTGAGAAATGGGTCCATGTCAAAAAGGTTAAGAATCCCTGGAATAAAGAGAATAAAGAGTAAAGTCTGGGAGACATTTTAGGAGGGCTTTGACTAGAATGGTGGAAATGGAAATAGCGAGGATTGGTATATAATATTTATCAGAGAAGTAAAAAAATTAAATGTCCAGGTTACTGGTTGTACATTAGAGATAAATTAAAGAAAAGACAAAGAAAAACCCAGTATTTTGAAGTGAGAAAGTGAATAGTGATGACTGATAAAAAGTAATCTTGGAATAATAGAGTCACCTCTGGAAGAGATCTTAGAGATAGCCTTGTGCAATCTAGCTGAGCAATCAACATATGATTGTTCAACCATTGTTTGAAGACCTCTAGTGAAGTGGAACTCAAAACCTCCCAAGGCAGTGCTATCCTCTGTCCTTAATTCTTTGGATGAGAGCTGTTGCAACATGCTGCTACCCCAGGCACAGCATGCTTCTATTTTTCTATACCTCCTCTTTTCTGCAAGGCCCTGGAGAAAATATCACTTTCTTGCTTGTTGCCACAGAATGGTGGGGTGATTTCAAAGTCAGAATATGTTAGTAGAGGCTTTAGCATGGAAATTGGTAGGAAGACCCCAGAGCACAAACCCAAGGGTTTGCCTTTGCCACACTGCCAGAGTATAAGGACTGGTATGGGAGTTTGTGCTGAGTGATTATGTTGGCATTAACTTTCTCTGTTATCGATTCATCAGGTTATTACCTTTTTAGACTTTTTGTTGTTACTTACAGAAACTATCGTAATTACTTTACATCTTGAACGTAATTATTGTTTGAGAGTGATTAGAGAGTTTGTGAGGACTGGATAAAATGTTTCATCTCCCATATTGTTGGTCATATGACTGAGAACTTGAGGAAAAAAAAAGGAATAAAAAAAATAAGATGTATCTAAAACCAAAATCAAATGTAATATGCAATGGGCATCAGAATTTCCACAAATAAATATGAGTAATGCTAAACAATCCCTCTGTGCACTGTTATTTGATATAGTTCTAGAAATATTATCAATAAGACTAGAGTTGTAAATACAGGCAAAAATAAATAAAATTATCTCTATGTGCAGATGACTTGAACGATCCCAGGGAATCAAAAAAGAAACTAATTAAGACCAATAATTACTTAAGCAAAATTGCAGACTAATAACCAACCTCCTAAATCAGTTTTTCTATGTAATAGCAACATTCATGAGGAAATAATAGAAAGGTAAATCTTATTACAAATAACAAAGATTAGAGGAAAATAAGAATCAATCTACACAAATAAACAAAAATACTTGTATATATTCATCTACTAAGTTCTGAAAGAAAATGAAAGAACAACTTAAATCTTTGAAATATTATCCTGCATTAATGGCTGAGCTATACTAATATAACACAAATGACAATAAAATAAAATTAATTTACAGATTTAATACTATAAGAATGACACAACCAAAGAAATACCTTAGTGAACTGGACAAAATGTTAGCAAATGTCAATTGGGATAACAAAGAATCCAGTATACTAAGAGAAATAGATGGGAAAAGGAAAGGGAAGAATGAAGAAGTTGTACTTTGAGACCTCAAAATATTACATAAAGCAACAATCACCAGAACTATTTGCTACTTCATCAAAGAACAAATAGAAAATTAAGTCAATAGAACAGATTAAAGAACAGAGAACCAAAAATAACTCAACAAACCTGTGTTCAATGTACCCCAAAACTTAAATAACTTTGGAAATAATTCAGTCTTTGATAAGAAGCGCTAGTAAAAATGAAAAGTAGTCTTATAGAAATTAGACTGAGACAAATGTTTTGTACCATATTTTATAATAAAATTGAAAATGTATATTTTGTCTGAATATTAAAATTTTACCATGAGAATATTAAAAGAAGAAAAGACTGCATATCTCATATAGCTATAGTTAGAAGATGAATTCTTCACTAAATATGTTTACGTGAAATTTAAAAGCTTTTGTGCAAGCAAAATTAATCTAGAGTATAAAGGGAAATGTTGACTAGGAAAAAGAAAATCTTTGTATAAAATACCTCTGATAAAACTTTGCTATCCAAATTACGTATACAATTAAGAAAATATAAAATCAAAAAGTCAATCTCTAATAAATGGTGAAACAATATGAAAGCAAAAACAGTTCTTAAAAGAATTACAAAATATTAACAGCCAAATGAAAGGATGTTTCAAATCTCTAATAATAAGACAAAACAAATTGAAACAACCCTGAGATTGACCTTCATGTCAAAAAGTTGGAATACTGAAAAAAAAAGGAAGAGTCAATGTAAAATTTGTTGTGTAAATATAAGCACACTACAACATTGATATTGGAATTGTAAATTAATGCAACCTTGATTGAAATCAATTTGGAATTATTTTGTAAAAAGTGGCTAAAACATCCATACACTGTGACCAAGAGGTAATAATCCAAGACCTATAGGCAAAGAAGATCATTAAAAAGTGGAGGGTGCTATTTCTAGCAATACATATGTAGCAGACCTTTTTTTATATAGCAAAAAAAATGGATATAAAAAAGTCTATTGACCTGTGAATAGAGTATTACTTTACAATGTAAAATTATAAATATGATGACTTACACAATCTGATGAAAAGTCAGATTAAAAGAGTCAGGAAAACAATGGTTGCTTGATTGTCTCTTCTTTCTCTAAGAAAATCAAAATGACATCAGTATGTTAGAATCAAATTACAATGTATCTGACTATGGCTTATCAGACCAATAGGAGCTTAGAATGCTCTACTACAGGTTGGGCACAAATAGTCCATGTGAACATTTGGAGTGGATTCTCTGAATCTGCACATTTCACATTTCTTTTAAGCTGCTTTGGTTTTACTTTGCATAGAGCACAGAACCTTCTCTGATGAGGGCATGCCATGCTAGAACAGTCCTTGCCAGTGTCTCCCAGGTCACACAATCAATTCCAAAGTTCTTACAACAGACCTTGAGAGTGTCCTTGCATCTCTTCTTCTGACCACCATGTGAGTTCTTTTGATGTGTGAATTCTCCATAAAATTGTTGTTGTGTTTTTCCTTCATTCTTGAAGAGGATCATGACTTCAGGGAGATGATGACATGACCTGCAGTTGACTTTGAGTGAGGAAGGGCTGTGCACAGTCACCAGGCAACCAAATTTTGACGTAATTTTCCATAAGCCCTCATGACTAACAGTATCAAAGCCCTTAGTGAGATCAAGGAATATTACTACAGATCTCTGTTCTGCTCCTGGCTTTTGTCCTGGAGTTGACAGGCAGGAAACAGCAAAGCAATCATTCCTGGGACCTTTCTGAAGCCACACTAGCTCTCAGGTAGATTATCATCTTCCATTTGAAGGATAAGCTGAGTTAGAAGGACTATGGCAAAAATCTTGCCAACAATGACTAAGAAAGAGATTTCTCTCACCTTACATACTTCCCTATAATTGTCACAGGACAATCTATTTCCTTTACCATTCTAGATATGGACAGTGGAGGCATTCTTGAACTTCTGGAGGATAACCTCCTCTAGCCATATAACCCGGAAAATTTGTTAGTTTTTAATAAGAGCAATGGACACATCACCTTGTAAATCTCATTTAAAATAGAATCAGCACCAAGTGCTTTGCTATATGAAACAAGACTATGGCATTCAAAACCTCTTCTTCAGCTAAGGAGCAATTGGCTTCAGCATTGATTGATGAGAACTGTTGAGAACACTATGGGAAGTATTTGGATCATGTTCTTATCAATAATCAATGTGATTACATCAGCACTGAGAAGTTGAGGCATATCATAGGTCTTTGGACCATAAATAGCCTTTAGGGAATCGGAAAAGCATTTCAGAGAATTACTATCAGCATAAAATTGAATTTCATCTGTCTTCTTACTGAGTCAGGAATCCTGCATCTCTCTAAGCTTCTCTTATACTTTACTTTTGATGGAATTAAATGCTGACTTCTTAGAAATTATCCTGCTGCTAAACCCTGTGAAGTTCTCATTTTTCACTTATAAGCTTCTGAATTTCCCCATCATTTCAGTCAAATCAGTCTTGATGTTTGTGAGAGTTCTCACCAAGGTGAGCAAAGGCAGTGCTGTAGGTCAAATCTCTGAAAGCTGTCCACTCCTTTTATGCAATCTGTTAAATGTCATTGTTTACTGTGAAGGTACATCCATGAAATTTTATTCCTTTTAGGTAAACAGAAGACAGCGTTGGTGATGAGATGGTCATGAGATGCACAGTTCTTCAATATCAAGTGACTACTGTTGTTATTGTTTCCAGTGCCATTCCTTCCGAAGACTCTCTGCCATATCTGGTAGTCTGAGCCTACAGTAGCATTAAAGTCACCCAGAATTAAAAACTTGTCCTATTTTGAAACAATGATGATAGTGTGTCCAGGTCTTCAAACATTTTTCTTTCACCTCATCAGGATTCTTCTTAGTGGGAGCACAGGGACTAATGATAGTGGCATGGTGTTTTCTAGGAAGTGACAATCATATTGTCTTGAGTCTTTTATTCACTCCTTTTGGTAGCCATACAAACTTGTTGACTAGATTAGTTTTGATTGCAAAATGAACACCTGCTTCACAATATTCCCTTTTCACTGCTGCCACTCCAGAAAAATGTGTGTCCAACTTTACTGACCTTTGTTGTTAATGCTATTTCACTCACTGTTCCTATTTGAATGTGATACCTGCTAAGTTTTCTTGCAACAAGAGCAATTCCTCTTTCAGGTCTACTGAATTTTGTGTTGTCTATAAGTGTGCGCACATTCCATGTGCCAGAGGTAAGTAGAATTATATTTGCAGAAGTTTTAATATATTTTATTTTTTGTCTTTTGACCACAGGTTGGGATCCCCCCCTTACTGTGGTAATCAGGACAGGTTTCGATAGGCAGACAATTTTTAAGGCATCTTTTCTAACCTCTTCCTCATTCCAGGAGGTAAGCAGTTGAATCCTTAAAGGACAACCAGCGGGGTGCCAAATCTCACTATTACTTCCAATGAGAATACAATCCTATGGTCTAGACAGGCTGTGATCCGGGTGGTGACTATAACCCCCAGTGTATCTGCACCTGTTGCTTTGTCCCTTGCCTGTTGCCACAGGACTTTGAGATAAGTAAAAAGAGCAGAATGGTATGAGTGATATCTTTTGATTCATGTGTAAATTGCATTAAATGAGGCAGATTAGCAGGAACTCATCAGTCTCACTCTCTCTTCCAGAGTCTTCAAAGTCCAGTGGCAGAAGAGTCAAGAGACTGGTGATGACTTGAGATGCAGTGGATAACTACAGCATCTTTGATGTCTAAACAAACTCTTAGCACTCCACAGAACCTGCTTCAGCTGTCTTCATAGCTATTGGAACAAATTGTTCTATCTGTCCATGCCACCAGGGGAAGTTTTCACTTGCTTCGGGTAGACATTCCCCTAACTCACCAATGGGTTTGAGTCTTCAACCTGGTTTAACCCATCTGCTAAAATGGTTTACTGGGATGTGGTCACTGTGTGTGTTAAAGCTTCTTGAAGTCAGAGGTAAGAGTTAGGTCGATTAAGTACCTACCAAAGGTGGAAAGTGGTCCTGAAAAGGACTTGGCAGCCCTCACACCAGAGGTACTAGTCTCCCCTAAACATAACCCACAACCCCAAGAAAACAATATGTACAATGGCTGCAACAATATAAATGGCAAAAATAACAACCATAAACAATTTAAAAAGAGTGTTGAATAATTACAAATAACAAGAATAAGCTTGGTCCCAAAGGAAAGATATAACACCTTCTCTATCCCTTTAAAGAGGTGAAACCATGAGAGGTGTATGTGTATGAATATTTCATGAGAGAGAATTTTATTGCTTTAGCTGTCTTTTTCTCTTTTTTTCTTTTTGAAAAAAAATACTTAAGAAATGACCGGCTACAAGTGAGAGTTAAAGGATATAGAGAAAAATAAAGAGAATGTAAAGACAAAAGATTAATTAAACATATTTTTTTTAAGGCATAGCTTTTAAAAACCAGGAAAGGGACAATCCTGCTATACTATGACCTGGTCAGAACATTTGTATGTCCTAATAAATGACAGTTGCCATTGGATTGAAAGGAAAAAAAGGTAAGAGTTTTTAAATATAAAAAAAAATAAGTATGCTAGTAATCTTGACTTAGATGTCTGACAAAATTCAGTGACATACTTTGAAAGGATAGGTTAACATCGAGAAAGAAAGTGATGAATCACAAGAATTAATAGGGTTTCATCAACAACCAGCCTTGCCTAAATAACATTATTTTCTTTTTTTGGTTGTTGTTAATGAAACATTCCTATAAAGGGATCCTATAGCAATAGTTTCCTTAGATTTTAGTTAAGCATATAGCAAATTCCTTCATGCTATCCTTTTGGAAAAAGATGGAACATGTATGTTGGAGAATTATATAGTGTTTTTGTTTGTTTTGACAACTGGTTGAATTGAAGTGGGATGCTAACAAATAGTCATTAATGATTAATGATCAGATAAAGAACTCTATGATATATTCACTATATTTGTTGATTCATCAAACTGAGAAAATGAGAAGATGGAAAGATAACAGGTTATAATGTTAAACTGAGATTAATAAGATGAAATTTAATAGAAACAAATGGATTCAAAAATTGAACGTTAAGTAGGAGATGGGGTAGGTAGAACAACAGCCAAATTCATGTTTTTTTATTGTTTTGTTTAAGATATTTGATATGCAAAATAGATTATATTTGTCCATTTGGCCCAGAAGACCAAATTAGGGGCAATGGGGAAATGGAATAGAAGGGCAGATTTCATCTTAACATCCTACCCATAAATGGAATAGGCTGACTGAGGAGGTTTACTCTCAGCATAGATTTTCAAGCAAAGGTTGGATGACCACTATTTGGCAAGAATGTTTTAGAGATCACTTTTATTCAAGTATGAATCAGTCTAGTTAACCAATAAGATCCCTTCCAATGAAAAGAGTTAGCACTTATATAGTATCTTAAGAGTTACATATTTTAATAATATTTGTGTCAGCTGGGTGGTGCAAGGGGTAGAGCATCCAACCTGGAGCTAGAAAGAACTGCTCAAATACAACCTAAAAAACCTACTAGTTGTGTTACTGTGAGCAAATCCTCTGCCTCAATTTTTTCATCTGTAAAATGAGTATAAAAATAGCACTGGGTTGTTGTGAAGAGCAAATTAGATAATCATAAACTTAGCACAATACTTGGCATGTAATAAAGACTATATAAGTTCTTATTATTTTCATCATCACCATTATTTTCATTATTTTATCCTTAAAATCCTGGGATGTAGGGACTACTTTTAACTCCGTTTTATAAATAGGGAAACTGAGGCTAAGAAACTTGCCCCGAATGTAACAGCTAACAGATAGTAGAGGCAGGATTTGAACAAACATCTTCTTAACTCCGAGCACAACACTCTATCCACTGTTGCTATCTCCAACATTCTGTGATCCTGTGAAATTTAGTTAAGTACTGATTAGCACCTTTTAAAATTTTTCTCATGGGGTCAGATTAGCAGTCAATGAAATCATATCTGCATTGTGCAACCTATTTACCAGGGGAATAAAAATAAAAATGTGTTTTAATTTTAACTCTCTTCTAGCTTCCTTATATCATTTGAGCCTATCTCAATGTAAATTAACTTTCTTTGGCCTGTGAATGGCACAAAGCACAACTTCTGGATCAAAATATGAGTAAACTAGAAATTATAATCTTCATTATACAGTGATAGGAAAAGTTCAAATGCAGAAAAATCATGATGAAAGGAAGCATATATATAAATATACAATATATTTATATATACATGACAGGTAAATTGAATTTAATAAAAAATGAAGATTTTAATTTCAGTTTGATCAGACCAAGGAAAGAACACATTAACATAAAGAAAAGATTCTTAACCTGGGCACTGTTTTGTTTTTTTAATGCTTTGATTACTATGTTTCTATATTTGATTTCTATATTTGATTACTATATTACTATATAGAAATTAGGAAAATAAAGATGAAGAGACACAGATGACCCTATAAATTCTGACCATGCTACTTCTTTCCTCAAAATCCTTTAATAGCTCCCTGTTGAGAAGCAGTATCTCATAGTGTCTTGGAACACTATCAAAGAATTACTATATTTCAAGTTAATTTGTTTCCTTTGTAATTCAAAAAATGAATTTTCTTATATGAATTTAAAAATATAATTCTGAGAAAAAGTTCACCAGACTGCCAAAAGGGTCCTTCACACACACACACACACACACACACACACACACACATACACATACACACACACACACACACACACACACACACACATATATATATATATATACATACACACACATATTTTAAGAGCATTGGCTATAAAATCTAAAGGATCTGGGTTCAAACAGTACGTCTAATATTTATTGCTCCTATAATGGATTTGTCTGTTTGCTCCCAGATAACTTCTTTTGCTTCTGATGATGTGAGGAATAAATTGCCTCCTGAAACAGCCTGAATTGAAAAAGGAGAATCACCTTTATTTGTTATCACAGTATTTGCTCCCTTAAGTTAATCCACATGCTGACTTGCCCTAGATTTCACTCACTTTATTTTCTCATGTATCCACAACCAAATATTTGGCTCAGGATGAACAAAACCAAAGCAAGAGCAAAAGGAAGACAGATGCTCAGATTTTCCTCTCCCTCATCAAGGCAGTGCAGCTTTCCCTACTGGCATCTCATTAAAATCTTTATTTAATTCTTCAAGATGCTAAGGATATTTCATTTGGTCATATTTTTCACTTCTGTTTTGTGTGACTAAATGTGTCTTGTTTTTATATTGTCTATTAAATTTAAAGCTGCAATGGCAGGGCTGGTATTAATACCTTCGTAAATGTGCCCAGAGGTTATTAAGCAATAAGCCTACCCAATAAATATAACACAAGAATATAAAATGCACAGAAATGATATTTTACTCTTAAGGAGAGGACAGTAGCCCTAAAGTCACAGGACTTTATTTCAATCTTGGTCACTATGCTTGTTTTCTTGATATAGACTCAGAATGAGGGGGAAGTAGGAGCTATTTTTTTGCGGGGGGAGAAGGCTCCAGATTGTAAATCAAGTACAAAAATTGACATTCAATGGCTCCTTTCGGGAAAGAAAAAACATAAAAAGGCTCAGATGTGATTATTATTTGATTTTGGATTGTTTGTTTTGTGCTGGTATTGTTTACCTTTTTGAAACAGAGCTGAGTATTCTATGGCAAAGGGAAAGGTAATTTACTTTGACATGAATTTTTCAGCAAACTCTTATGTTCCCCATGAAAAACACAGAACAAAGCTACCAATAAGTAGTCTATAAGTTTAGGAAAATAAATGTGAAGAGGCAGGGATGACCCTATAAATTCTGACCTTGCTGCTTCTCTCCTCAAAATCCCTTAGTAGCCTCCTGTTGCAAAGCAGTATCTCATAGTGAGTAGAGTCTTGGAACACTATATGTCATAGAGCAAAAGAAAACTTTGCAACAAACTTAAACATGATCTTGAATGAAAATAAATGAACACTTCATGGACGGTCAGACTTTCAGGACTCTAAAAAGAAAGAAACTTAAACTTAATACAAGTTTTGACATACAAGAGCCAAGAGAACAATTAGGTACATACAGAACACTAATTATAAGGGACTCAATAAGCACAGATTGCTTACGTTTTATGAATGTAAAATGAAAAATGTTTGTCTTAGATTGTTGTTAGTAATTGGGAAATTCATAAGAAAGATTGTGGTAAACCTGAGTATGATATGACTTCAAAAAAGTAAAACTGTTTAGGAATAGCTAAAAAAGAGCAATTATCTTATACAAATGAGTTTCAGAAAGAAAGAAAAATAAACAAATAAATTGAAACTTATAAAGAGAGGAAGATGCCTATGATGGCAATCAAATTAGCATCTTTTGCTGTTTTTGTTTTACTAAAAGTGACTGTGATTGAATAGTATGACTAAAGCAAGTCTTCACCACCCATTGAGGGAAACTTGATTGGGGGAGTTGCTGCGTAGGAGGGTCCCAAGTACCTTCTGTTTTTTCTATTGAGGCACTGGGTCAGAGGGTTATGCCCTCTGGCTCTGAAAAGTGTGTAAATACTCTGAGAGTGAGGTTCTACTTTGGGGCTTATTGACTGGAAGTGTTTATTTGTTCAGAGGAGGACTCTGAGAAGCTGCTTAAGGAGCCCCCCTCCTTGAAGAACCCAGATGTCAGTGCTTCCCTCTCTGGTAACTATGGTCAGACAGTTAGACCTGTCTGTTGATGGTCAGGCAGAAGAAGCCATGTCTGTTGACTTTTGATTTCTCTGTATTTTCTTTGAAGTTTAGGGTGCTGACTCCCCTGAATTAGGTGAATAATGTATGTGCTCTTCTTATTTTTTATTTAAGATTTTATATTTAAGTTTATATTTCTTTTTCTTTTCTTAAAAAATATTGGAGAAACAATATTGCTGATGGGTAGGCCAATTCTACCTAACTTAATTTACTTATTCAATGCCACTCCAATAAAACTACAAAGGAATTATTTTATGCTTCTAAAAATAACAAAAAATTTCATCTGGAAGAACAAAAGGTGAAGAATATTAAGGGAATCATTTTTTACAGGTGAAGCAAGGCATCCTAGCAGTACCAGAATTAAAACTATATTATGAAGTGGTAATCATCAAAACAATTTGGTACTGGCTAAGAAATAGAATGGTGGCTCATTGGAATAATTTAGGCATAATATATAGTAGTAAACAACTACAGTAAATTATAGTTAAATGTTTGATAAAACCAAAGATACAAGGTTTTAGGGCAAGAACTCACCATTTGACAAAAATTATTGGGAAAACTGAAGAGTAGTTTGGCAGAAACTAGGCATAGATGAACATCTCAGTCTGTATATCAAAATAATGTCAAATGAATAAATTATTTAGACATAAAGGGTGATATAATAAAATTAGAGAATTATGGAAAAAATTACCTTCCACACCTAGGGATAAGGGAAAAGTTCATGATCAAACAAGGGTTAGAAAAAATTATGGGAAGAAAAAGAGATAATTTTCATTAGATAAAATTTACATGTGTTGCTTCTATTTTTTTCAAACAGAACCAATATAGTCAAATTTAGAAGAAAATTAGGAGTTGGGAGGGGGTATGGGGTATTTATAGAAAATTTCTCTGATAATATCCTCGTTTCTCAAATATGTAGGGAGCTGATTCAAATTAATAAAAGTAAGAATCATTCCCTAATGTAAGTAGGGAGGATTTTGTTATCCCTCTTAGAGTTTAATTTCCCAGAAAGCATGTCCATGGCAATCTCTAGTTTCCAACTAGATAATAACAACCGGAAGAGCTCCAAGGATCCTAGAGACTAATTACTAGAATCATAATGACAGCCTTACGGGGACTGTGCAGTGAGATACAGGAGGTGACATAATATGATGCTATACTTGTGCTGAATGACAATATTGCTAAAGTTAATCTGTGAGGCTTTTGCTGGCAACATGATTTCTTTGCCTGTTGACCTTTAAAGCAAGTGGGCACTAGTCAGTAAGTGGAGAACCCATAGGGGACTGGACTATGACAGTGAAATTCTTTGTATGCCTTGATCACCCATCATCAAGGTTTGGGGGGAATCTATGTCTGCTTCAACCAGCCCCCACTGAGGCTTAGGGAATGCTGTAGGAGTTGTAGCTCCTACCATATCCTTTATGGCTCCTGCGAGAAAAGGGTGATTAAGGAATACTGTAGGAGTTGGTGCTCCCATTATCAACAATTCCCTTTGAGAAGAATAGACTAGAATAAAATATTAATCTCTCTTCAGCTGTCTTCCTGTCTGAACAGATCAAGAGACAACCTAATAGAGGCCAGAATCAAAAAACTCCAGGTCTCCTATGTATTATTTGGAAAACACCAAATTGATAGATGTTCAAATGTTATGAACAGGTAATTTTTCAATGAAGAAATCAAAGTTATCAATAGTCAAATAAAAAAATGCTCTAAATCACTATAGATTAGAAAAATGCAAATTAAAATAGTGCTGAGGCACCACATCAAATGTATCAGTTTGGCTAACATGACAGTAAAGGAAAAAGACAAATTCTGGAGGGGTATGTGAGAAATTAGGGACACTAATGCACTGCTGGTAGAGTTGTGAACTTGTCTAACCATTATGGAGAACAATTTGGAATTATACCCACAGGGTTATAAAACTGGGCATATCCTTTGACCCAGCAATGCCACTACTATGTCTATATTTCAAAAAGAACACAGAGAGGGGGAAAGGACCTATTTGTACAAAAATATTTAAAGCAGCTCTTTTTTGGGGGTGGCAAGGAATTGAAAATTGTGGTGTGACCATCAACTGTGGCTGAACTAGTTGTAGTATGTGATTGTGATAGATACTATGGTGCCATAAAAAATGATGAGGAGAATGGTTTAATAAAAACCTAGGAAGTCTTATATAAACTCTATAAAGTGAAGTGAGCAGAACCAGGAAAACACTGTATACAGTAACAGCAATATTGTAATGGTGATCAACTGTGAAATACTTAGCTACTCTCATCGAGAGTGATTCCTGATAATTCCAAAGAACACTTGATGTAAAAGGATATTTACCTCTACAAGGAAAACTGTTGAAACAGATTGAAGCATACTAATTTTACTGTATTTTTAGTATGTTTTCTTTTGCAACGTGACTACTATAGAAATGCTTTACATGACTTCACATGCATATCAATATATTGCTTGCCTTCTCAAGGTGCAATAGAGGGTCAAATATGAGGGAGAGAATTTGGAATTCAACATCTGAAAAAATGAATGCTTTTAAATGTAATTGCAGAATATTAATCATATAAAATACATATTTAAAAATAAAATAAAACAAATGGTGTACTGAACTATTAAGTATCCCCTATCATTCCCAAAGCAATCTTGTATAAGTCTTATGGGGAATAAGAAGGTACTTTGAGAGTTATGGATTAAATTGACAAATAACATGATTGGTACATATGTATTATTTTTATTGAGATATAGTATATCATTATTTCATTAAGTTGCTGGGTAATTTAGAAACTTTGAAGTATGTTAATCAGTGTTCCCCCCCCACAACTAACAATAAGTAGCAGCCTTCTTCACTGTGTGTGTCTGTAAGTCCACATTTTATGTACAAATAGTGGGATTAATCAAAGGTCTGTGAATGAGTCATAAAAAAAACCACACTACCGTGGTATAAACAATAGCTTTCCAGTTTAAGATCATTTCACTTTAATGATTTCAAACAAATTGGCTTGGCCTTTTTCAAATAAAATAAGTGAATTTTAGTCATTTACATTTTGTTCTTTTTGTTGTGCTCTCATAAATTATACTCATTAGTCAGGCCCTTGAACCTCATATTCTCTGCCTTTCTCATAGGTAGCCTATTTCATGGCTTATACTGAGTGAATAGACTACAAAGATTAAACACTGAGCAATTGTATTTTGAATCTCATACTTCTATTCTACGTTGACAAATCTCAGCAAAAAGAAAGCTACAGTATAGCCTTGAAATATGCTTTTTGTGTCCCCCTGGATATATACCTTATCTCACTGACATCTCAATAGCATTCTCTAGTCTTAACACACATTTCTCCACTTCATGTACTCAAGATAATCTAGCTGAACTGACATTCATAGTGTTCCTCATGCACAATACTTCATCTCTTGTACCCTGTCCTCAGTTGCCTGAAGTACACACTCTCCTCATCTCTGCTTCTTGAAATCCCTAGCCTCCTTCGAAGTTTAGCTCAAATACACCCCTTCTAGAAATATTATACTGGAAATCATCTTTGTATCTATTTGGCATAGAATTTTACGTATATATTATTCTTGATGTTTGTCTTTGAAGAACAATGACATCAGGAAGGTGATGTCCTGACTTGCAAGAGAGTTGGATTTAGGTGAGGCAGAGCTGTGCAAATTGATCAGTCTCAGTGTCTCCTCCAAAGTCATCTGAATCCAGTGGCAGGGCATAGATCAAGACAACTGGAGATGTTGCCAAATGACACCTTGCTTTTTTTTTTTTAGCTGAAGTCTTTCTCAGATCTCACTTTGTCTAAGGCAACACCCATTCAGTGATTTAAGGCTAGGTAAGAAATGAAGCAAAAAATGACCAAGTTTCCCTACTCCAAAGAACAAATCAATCTAGGAAGGGAAGATCCTAAGAGCTTCTGGTCAGAGCAGAACGTTGTCTTTCTCTCTTATACTGTAAGATTTTTGAAGGCAGGTAATTTTTGCCGTTTATATCCTCATCCTCATCCTCCACTATGGTGCCTGTCACATAGTGGGAAATAGTTTGTTGATAATCATAGTTACAATTGCAATAATAAATATCTACACAGCATTTTAAGGTTTTCAAAACTCGTTATAAATATCTCATTTTATCTTTATAACCACCCTTGGAGTTCAATGTTTTCTTATCCCTACTTTGCAGATGAGGAAGCTGAGGCAGGAGGAGATTAAAAGATGAATGCAGTGTCTAAGGTTAGATTTGAACTTAGGTCGTTCTGACTTCAGGTCCAATGCTCTGTTCAAAATGACAGGACATAAAACCATGTTTTATGGGTTCACTATCCCTAGCCAGGTGTTAACTGCTTGTTAACTTGGAAATGTGATAGATGTGCTAAAGTTAAATTAAAATTCATAAATTCCACCTGGATAATCTGGAGATCCAAAGAATCAGAATCATGTAGCCTAGAAATGCTTTCATAAATATGTGTATATATTATATACATATATATGCATATATGTATATGTATGTCTCTATCTATGCATATGTATATGTATGTATATCTGTGTGTAGATGTATATATATTTAATGTGACTTGAGACCTAAGACACCGTCAAGACCTATGAATTGATATAAACAGTGTTAATTCTTAGAGATCATCTGTTTTTTAAGTCACTTTCACTCTTTGGTTCATCATGAGCCCACTTAGGATTTACTTCAGGAAAAAACCCATATAAAATTTAGGAATAACTCTTATCGTGGCTTCTATAGATATGCAAGGTCCTCATCTCCCATACAAACAATATAAACTAGACAATGTCTGCTTTTGTTATGTATTTCTGTAAAATGTCTCAGCTTCAGTCCCCTCTGAGACCAGGAGAGTTCAATTTCAAGTCTAAAGTCTCTTCTTCAGTTCATTACATTCAAGCTGGAAAAGGAATTTCTTCTCTTACCTATATGCCCTCCCCTCACCAACTCCTCACTGTAACACTCTGGGAAAAAGTTCCAAGTCAAAGTAATGGACAAAAATAAAACAAAAGAGAAAACTATGAACAATTTCATCATCTCACCATTTTAGATGCACACAAATGGGTAACTCCTTTAACAATAATTCATTTCCCCAGATCCCAACAGGTCAATCACTTTAGGGGCAGGAGGAGTGCCTGAAACTTGTATCAGTAACTATCTATGATCTTTCACCAAGAAACAAATGGAGAACTGCTTTCCTTGCCTCAGCCAAAGACTCATTCCCTATCAACTCATCAAAATTTTGGGAAACTAACAAAAAGATTATCAGGTGACTCCCCAATCAAGTTGCCATATACTTAACTGAAAAGTATCTTGTTAAAAGAAAAGAAAAGGGATTGATTCTATTTCCAGCTTCTATGAGGGACAATTGCATGGGAAAGGAACAGGAAAACAACTTTAACTGAAACAGCTTTTACTGAAGAAGTAGAAATTACAAGGGTGATTTGGAAGTCTTTGGGATTTTGAAGACAGAAGAAATTGGGTAGAGAGAGTTGGGAGGACTTGAGAAGTTGGAAAGGTAGAAGGAGAAGGAGACTGATTCTAGGTAAAGAATGAGAAGGACTTAAACTGAAAAGGGAGGATTCAATAAACAGAAGGAGGTTAGGGAAAAAGGTTAAAAAATATAAGAAATACAAAGACAGAAGCGCTATAGAAGTTGGTAAGACATGGTAAATAAAACAAAATTATTGATGCTAAAGAATCACGTGCTTCAAAGTAACAAAATAAATCCATAAAATATCTGCGTTTCTATACACCACCAACACAAACCAAAAGAAACTTAAGAAACATCCTTCATACTGAAACAATTTGTGAATGAACTTAATAAAGCATATAAGCAACTCATTCAAATACCACTTCAAATTACAGACACAGCTCCAAGTGAGGAAAAAGAAACACATGGCTAGATATGCCCTGCTCATGGTTAGGTCAAGCAAAGATAAAAAGGCCCAAATATTTCCCAAAGGATGTCATAGATTTAATGCAATACTAATTAAAGTTTCAGTAGTTTGTTGTTTGTACAGTTAGATTAAGTTATAAGAAGGTCTTGAGGGAGAAAATCTTGGATGAACAAATACTTCAAGAAGTATGAAAAAGAAAATCAGGAATGGAAGACCTTCTCTGATATCTCAATAGAAATATTTCCTTTAAATTGATAAGTATTAGAAAATAATAGAGAAATGTTACTAGAACAACATAGAGAAGACAGAAAAAGAACTTAATATACATAAATTATTAGTTTTTGCTCAATCTAACTTTTAAAAATTAGGAATTTCAATTATTATTTGATAAAAATCTATTGGAGAAAAAGATAATAAATCATGTCAAACCAAACATCATAATCAATTCTAACTGGATCATTGATCTAAACTTTTTTAAAATTATTTAAAATCTAGTGTAAAAGGAATATTAGATTTGTCTCAACTAAGAGAGAATAGCATTTTTAGTATTCAAATGAATAAAAGAAATTATTAAAGAAAATCAGTAGATTTCTTTCTATAAATCAAGAAGATTTTCCCCAAGCATTAAAAGACAACATATTTTTAAAGGTAAAGAAATATATAACAAAAAATAGTAAAAATATATATGTAACACCAAACTTTGTCACTGATAATAACAGAATCCGTTTAAGAAGAACTATCTTCTGACTCTTGATGTATACTTTTTTCAGTGTTTTGGTACTATTTTTAAGAAGGTGAAGTAAGTAGATGCATAGATATTTAGATAGGTAGATAGGTAGGTAGATAGAGAGACAGATAGATAGACATATGAAGTTACAATTAAAATATATCTATAAGTAATACATACTCTAATAAAGAAATTGGCCAAAACATGAACAGATAAGAAGCACATGAAAAGATACTCAGATTTCAAAAAGTATGTGTGTGCATATGTATGTGTGTATGCAATATTCATTGTTACTGGACTGTGGGGGGAAATATTTAATATATTATTGAGGGGACCATATGTAGACTGAAGTGGACATTTTGGTGAATAATGTATTATGCACAAAACTGATCCTAACTTTTGATTAAAAGGACAAATCCCATTTGTAAGATTCTATTCCCAAAACAATGAAAATAAGATTAGAATATACACAAATATTCATAAATGTTCTATTTATTATTTAAAAACATTGGAAATCCTATGTACCCAATAACTGAAGAATGACTGAATAAATGTTATTTAGTGAAATTGAATGGGATGATGCCATTAAAATAATAAATATGAGGTCTACAAGGAAATATGGAAAGATCTGAATATGATAACCCAGCATAAAATCAACTGAATCATGGATATATATATTCTGACTACTAGGGAACCTACTTCAAACAAACTAGTTCTCATAATAACTATGAAGTAGGACTCTTTAAAATTGTTTTTCAATGAAATCATTGCCAAAATTTATCTTCACCCTCCTCTTCACATTCATCTATTTTCAAAGCAAAATTATTTTGCATACTCCCTTGATGCCATTACCTCCTAGTTTTTCCAATAAATTGCCCTATAATCCCTAGCATCTCATTTCTATTTTATCACTATTTACTGGATAAAAAATGTTAGTAATAACAAAACTTAACTTAATCTACTCCTTGTCCCCTAGATGTCATTATATATTCTATTAGCCTCCTGTAATGTATAAATTTCTTTTTTTTATTCAGTTAAATTTATTTATTTAATTTTTTACATTCATTTTCACAAAATTTTGGGTTCCAAATTTTCTCCCCATTTCCCGCACCCACCCCAATACATCAAGTATTCTAATTTCCCCTATCACAAATCTGCCCTCTTTTCTATCATCCTTCCCTTCCCTTGTCACCATCTTCTCTTTTTTCCTGTAGGGACAGATAACTTTCTATTCCCCATTACCTGTATTTCTTATTTCCTAGTAGCAAGAACAATACTCAACAGTTGTTCCTAAAGCTTTGAGTTCCAACATCTCTCCATCCCTCTCTCCCCACCCATTCCCTTTGGGAAGGCAGGCAGTTCAATATAAGGCATATCTGTGTAGTTTTGTAAATGACTTCCATAAGAGTCATGTTGTATAAGACTAACTATATTTCCCTCCATCCTATCCTGACCCACATTGTTTCTATTCTCTCTTTTGATCCTGTCCCTCCCCAAGGGTTGACTTCAAATTGCTCCCTCCTCCCATTGCCCTCCCTTTCATCATACCCCCCACCCTGTTTATCTCCTTGTCCTCCACTTTCCTGTATTGTAAGAAAGGTTTTCATACCAAAATGAGTGTGCATTTTATTCCTTCCTTTAGTCAAATATGATGAGAGTAAACTTCATGTTTTTCTCTCAGCTCCCTTTCTTTTTCCTCCACTAAAAAGTCTCCTACCTGCCTCTTCTATGAAAAATAATTTGCCCCATTCCATTTCTCTCTCACCCCTTAACTTCATTTTTTAAAGATATGATCCCATCCTATTCAATTCACTATGTGGTCTGTGTGTGTGTGTGTGTGTGTGTGTGTGTGTGTGTGTGTGTGTGTAATCCCACCAACTACCCAGATACTAAAAAGTTTCAAGAGTTACAAATATTGTCTTTCCATGTAGGAATGTAAATAGCTCAAATTTACTAAGTCCCTTATGACTTCTCTTTGCTGTTTACCTTTTCATGCTTCTTTTCATTCTTCTGTTTGAAAGTCAAATTTTCTTTTCAGCTCTGGTCTTTTCATCAAGAATGCTTGAAGGTCCTCTATTTCATTGAAAGACCATATTTTCCCCTGAAGTAGTATACTCAGTTTTGCTGGGTAGGTGATTCTTTGTTTTAGTCCTAGTTCCTTTGATTTCTGGAAAGGCATATTCCATGGCCTTTGATCCCTTAATGTAGAAGCTGCTAGATCTTGGGTTATCCTGATTGTATTTGCACAATACTGTAATTGTTTCTTTCTAGCTGCTTTCAATATTTTCTCCTGGACCAGGTAACTCTGGAATTTGCCACAATGTTTCTAGGAGTTTCTCTTTTTGGATCTCTTTCAGGCAGTGATTGGTGGATTCTTGAATACTTATTTTGCCCTCTGGTTCTAGAATGTCAGGGCAGTTTTCCTTGATAATTTCATGAAAGATGATGTCTAGGCTCTTTTTTTTTGATCATGACTTTCAGGTAGTCCCATCATTTTTAAATTGTCTCTCCTGGATCTATTCTGCAGGTCAGTTGTTTTTCCAAAGAGATATTTCACGTTATCTTCCATTTTTTCATTCTTTTGGTTTTGTTTTGTGATTTCTTGGCTTCTCAGAAAGTCATTAGCCTTCATCTGTTCCATTCTAATTTTGAAAGATCTATTTTTCTCCGTGAGCTTTTGAACCTCCTTTTCCATTTGAATAATTCTGCTTTTTGAAGCATTCTTCTCCTCATTGGCTTTTTGGACCACTTTTGCCAATTGAGTTAGCCTATTTTTCAAGGTGTTATTTTCTTCAGCATTTTTTTGGGTCTCTTTTAGCAAAGTGTTGACCTGCTTTTCATGCTTTTTTTGCATCTCTCTCTCATTTCTCTTCCCAGTTTTTCCTCCACCTTTCTTACTTGGTTTTCAAAATCCTTTTTGAGCTCTTCCATGGCCTGAGCCCACTGAATATTTATTTTGTATGTATGGGATACAGAAGTCTTGACTTCTATGTCTTTCTCTGATGGTAAGCATTGTTCTTCCTCATGAGAAAGGATGGGAGGAGATATCTGTTCACCAAGAAAGTAATCGTCTATGGTCTTATTTTTTTTTCCCTTTTCTGGGTATTTTCTCAGCCAGTTACTTGACTTCTGAGATTTCTCTCACCCCTGCCTTGCCTCCAGATCTGCCCAGCTAGTGTTTGGGGTCTGAGATTCAAATGTTGCTTCCCAGCCTCAGGGCTTTCAGTGGGGTAGGGCTGCTATTCAATGTGAAATTAAATTCAGGTGCTCAGGTGAGGGCAGTGCCACCTTACATGGCTCAGTTCCCTCAGGGGTTTTATGTGGAGATCTTCAATACTGGATCCAAGCTCCCGCCTGCTTTGGGAGCTCCTGTCTGCTGCTGCTTCTGCCACTGCCTCCCCAGGGGGCCTGAGTTATGGAGACACCCCGCTCCCCTCTCTGCCATCCAAACAAGCTCTCTCACTGACCTTTGATGCCTGTGGGTGGAGGGACCTACACCACGACCACTGGAGATTCTGTCCCTGAAGCCTGCTCGGATCTGCTCCTCTTGCGGCAATGTGATCAAGGCAGGGCTGGTCTCTGCTCTGGGTCTGGTGTGCAATGGACCTTTGGTGTCAGTTTTTCAGGGCTCCCTGCAACAGAAATATCCTCCACTCGGTTGTTGTGTGGCTTCCCCTACTCCAGAATTTGTTGGGAGTTCTTCTTCACAGGTATTTTATGGGCTGTGGGTTAGGAGCTAGCATATGTGTATCTTTCTACTCCGCCATCTTAGCTCCTCCCTCCAGCGGATAAATTTCTTAAGAAAGTCATCTAAAGTATGTACTTTAACTTATCATTTCACTCTTTTAAATTCTCTTCAACCTAGATTCCATCTTTATCTTTTAGTTGAAAATATCTTTTCCAAAGTTGCCAATGATCTCTTGTCTGACAAATCAAATTGCTTTTTCTCAGTCATCATCTTTCTTAAACTCTCTTCAATCTTTGACATTGTCATTCATTGTCTTCTCTTGGATACTCTTTCCTCTCCAGCTTTTCATGACACTAGCTCTCTCCTGTCTTTGTTTTTCTTATCGATCTGATTACTTTGTCTCAGTCTCCTTTGCTAGCTCATGATCCATGTATAACAACTTGCTAACATTTAGTGTCTCACAAGATTCTATCCTAGATCTCTTCTTTTCACTTTATTCTGTCTCACATATTTAGCTCATTTTCTCCGTGGGTTTAATTATCCACACTATTCAGATGTTTCTCAAATCTATATAACTAACTGTAGCTTTTCTGCTGAGGGATAGTCCCAGATCTCCAACTGACTCTTAGACATCTTAAACTGGGTATCCTGAAGTCATCTCAAATTCTACATGTCCAAATAAAACTCATTAATTTTCCTTCTAAACTCTTTCCTCTTTTAAACTTCATGTTACTTTTGTGGGCATCACTATCTTCTCAGCAACCAAAGCCCCAAATTTTATTGTCTTCCTTAACTCTTCACCCTTACCCTATAAACCTGATCTTGGTTCTACTTCACCACATTTCTCCTTCTTATATCACCTTCTCTCCAGTTGTACAGCCACAGTCCCAATTTAGGCCTTCAACACCTCTCACTTAGACTACTGAAATAACTTTCTATTTGATCAAATTGCCTTAAGTCTCTCTCCACTCAAATCCATTCTCATGTCAATTATTTTCTACTCACTCACCTCCACCTCTTACTTTCTCTGACTTTCTTTAAGACTTGGATCAGAGAGATCAGTGTAATTTCCCAGAACTGTTAATTTCATCCTTCTCAGATTACCTCCCTATACTTTATACATACTTTGAGGACCAGATTTTTTTTTGCCTTTATATTCCCAGATCTTAGCACAATGTCTTATACAAAGTAAATGTTTAACAAATGTTTGCTAAATTGTAATTCTAATCTGTTATCCTATATTCCCTAAAGTTAAGTAGATATAGGGTTCTTGTTATTATGCTGTATTTTTATGAAAGGGATAATATTTAAAAAATCTGACTTCTTTAATCATATTTGTAGATTTTTACATTTACTTGGCCTATGTAAAGAAAGAAGATACTATGGTAGGTGGATGGAAGACCAATTTTGTTGTCACATTTGATTGAATCAAAAAGAACTTATGATTTTGTATTATGTATTAGGTATTTTGGTCAGTGTTGGAGGTATAAATGCAAAAAGCAAGAAAGTCTCTGTCCTCAGGATTATATATAAAGGAAGATGACACATATAGGTGAGTGATGACCATGAAATACTCCTTTGGTCTGAGAAATTGCAAACATAATTTGTGTGACAATAGGAAAGTTCAATGATATCCCTTTTGCAGAAATAATTGTTGATGTAATTATAGTTCCAAGAAATAGGGATTGATACTCAAATGATGATGTCAGAAAAAGACTAGCTGGGTTTGGGGCCAGTTAGAAATAGGAGCTTCTCATTCTATTGGGCAGCACTGCTCCAGTCAGAGTTTCAATAGCAGTTGCAATAGCTTCAAGGTGGAAAATGGTTGAGATGAAAAGGCATAGTTAGGTTTGGAGCCAGTTTGAGCAACATTGACCCCAAAGTGGGAGATTCAGAAGTGGTAGCATCATTGGTGGAAGCAGTGATTGCCTAGACAATGTGTGGTGAGAGTGCTAGACTGATCATAGACTTATCCTTTCCAAGCTAAATATTGGCATGAAATTTTCCAGGTTATATGGCAAAAGGAAGTTATCTTCCGGGAGTTCAAAGATGCCTCCATTGTCCAATTCTATAAGGGTAAAGGAAATAGATCATCCTTGGACAACCACAAGGGGATCTCTCTCTTGGTCATTGCTGGCAAAGTTCTTTGTAGAATCCTTCTTAATAGACTGATCCTTCACCTGAAAGATGGTCATATACTTGAGAGCCAGTGTGGCTTCAGAAGGGGCCGAGGAACAGTCAATATGGTGTTTGCTGCCCAACAACTCCAGGAGAAATGCCAGGAGCAGAATAGAGGTCTGTACACAACATTTGTAGATCTGACAAAGGTCTTTGACCCTGTTAGTCGTGAGGGCTTATGGAAAATTATATCAAATTTTGGTTGCCTGGAAAGTTCATCAATATTGTGCATCAATATCATGATGGCATGTTCTGAATGATGCATAATTCTCTTGTCCCTTTCCAGTCACCAATGGAGTGAAACAGGGCTATGTGCTTGCTCCCATGCTTTTTAGCATGATGTTTTCAGCTATGTTGACAAATGCTTTCAATGAGGATGAACATGGCATCAAGGTCAACTACTGTAGTGATGGCAAGTTCTTCAATTTGAAAAGGCTACAAGCCAAGACCAAAGTGGAGGGAGGGTTGGTGCATGATTTTTTGTTTGCAGATGATTGCACACTCAGTGCAGCCTCTGAAGCTGAGATGCAGCAAAGTATGGATCAGTTCTCTGCTGCTTGTGCTAATTTTGGCCTAGTAATTAACACCAAGAAAACACAGGTGCTCCATCATCCACCACGACACCATCCATAAATGGACCCATTGGTTACAACAAATGGAGATGTTTTGAATGCTGTGGATAAGTTCAATTACTTTGGTAGTGTACTTTCCAGAGATGTACACGTAGACAATGAGGTTGATACACTCATTGCCAGAGTTAGTTCAGTGTTTGGGAGGCTCCAAAAAAAGTTTGGGAGAGAAGAGGTATTAGACTGACAACCAAACTGAAGGTCTACAGAGCTGCTGTACTGACCTCATTGTTGTATGCCTGTGAAACATGGACAGTCCACCAGCACCATGCCAGGAAACTGAATTGCTTCTATTTAAACTGTCTTAGGAAGATTCTGAGGATGGCCTGACAGGATAAGGTACCAGATATTGAAGTCCTTGCTTGAGCTGAACTGCCAAGTATTCAAACTACGTTTCAGAGGGCACAGCTCTGATGGACTGGCCACATTGTTCGAATGCCAAATGTATGCTTGCCAAAAAGACTATATTATGGAGAACTTGCATGGGGCAGGTGATCACATGGTGCCCAGAAGAAACAATACAAGGACACTCTCAAGAACTTTGGATTTGACTGTGCAACATGGGAGACATTGGTACAGGATTGCTTAGCATGGAGTGCCCACATCAGAAAGGGTGCTGTTCTTTTTGAGCAAAGCAGAATTGAGACAGTACAAAGTAAATGCAGGATACGCAAATTTGGGATATCCACCCCAAATATTCACATGGACTATCTGTGCCTAGTCTGTGTTAGAGCATTCCAAGCTCATATTGTTCTGATCAATCACAGTCTGACACACTGAAATTTCACTTTATCATGGTGATGTCATTTTGATCCTCTTCTAAGACAAAAGACAACAACCAATCAACTAACCAACCAATTGTCTAGAACTGGTTTTGAGGCCAACCACTGATAAATACTACCTGGATGAACCTGGAAGAATTATCATTCTCTCAGTATTCCAGGCCAGAGGTGTCAAACTCTAGACCATGCTGTAAATGTTCATACTCCTCAGTATGGCCAAAAGTAGATTAAAATTAAATAGGTATATGTTTAACAAAATAAATAAGAATATATTACAGCATAATGCTAATGTGTAATTTCCTAAATTAATATTCTTTTAAAGGAATCTCTATTTGAGTTTCACACCACTATTCCATGCAACTCAACTCCCTAAGACTAAACTTAAGAGATAGGCTGTTCATGTGCACTGGTAGAGTTTTAGTATCAGAAAGTTCCTCACATTCATCAAAATAAGTCCAATCCTCCTCTCCCTCAATGATCTACAAATCATATTTAGATAGGGTTATAACTAGAGTACATACAAAGAGGGTCACCCCCACCAGGGCAGAAATTTAGAGGTTATACCTGATAACCTTGTTCCAAAGATTCTGCATCTCTTGTGTATATGTTAGCAATAGTGGATTTTGTGTGTGTGTGTGTTTGTTTGTATGTATGTGCTTGTATGTGTGTGCACATGTGCACTTGCACTTTGGGGGAGGAGAGAGGGAGACATTTTTTTTCCCTTTCAGCAACCTAGAAATATCATCATATGCTGGGGCATATTTTCTGCACTTGGGGGCCACAAGTGACATTGTTCCTAATCCCTATTTGTGCCAATTGCAGAAATTGCTATCTGTGGCTCACTATCTAGGGCCAATGTTCTAAGGATGATCTTAACATGCAAAGACACAGATAGGTTTTTCTAAAATAAATAAATCATGCTGCTTTGGTATGGGCAACATGGTTCTATTTTATTTTAGATAAAATTTCATGTTTCATTTCTTCATTGCTTTTTAATTTATGCATTTCCCATGGCTAATTGTGAAATTTGGGAGGCTGGAATTTTTATTTCATAGCCCTTTAATAGAAATTCAGTTAAAGTACACTAAGAAAAACATTTTATAATTAGGTTCTAAATTAAAGTGATCTCTCCATAATTAGATATGTATGAATGGAAAGTAAACCCAACTGATGAATTTTGAATGATTTTCTAATTGTTACATAGGGTGCAATGGCACCCAGTTAGATTAAAAATATGTATTTTACCTCTGTATATTACATTTCCTCTGTGCTCTCTTCCTCTGTCTCATGAACATTTATTTGCATGACTTCATTTTATATGAATATTTATTTGAATGATTAATGGACATTCAGCTTTGAAAATCATCATGAAAAGCATTTTGCATTAATGATAATGCATGGGAGTAGAAAAATAGGGAAAGCAGAATTAAACTTCTGGTTCTAAAAATCTTCAAATCTTTGTATGTCCGTGAGCACATACAAAAATGAAGTGGAAGTGAATTAGGTATGTGTAGTCTAAAAACATCTGATCCCAGTATGTCATTCAAACCCTAAAATTCATCTTTCATGCAGCTTTATGCAAGGTAAGTATTCTTGTACTCAGAGAGCTGTGTTTACATTTGTTGATTACCTCTTTCTCTTGTTTTATTCTGGAAGGGGAGAGTTTGATGAATAGCCGGTTTAAGAAATTAAAGATGGAATCAGTTCTGGGCCCTTCTAGGTTCACAAATATGCACATCTTTTAACAGTTAAATTTATTTTCCTTGTAAGGTGTAGTATTTAGCAAAGTGGAATGGAGTAAAGATGACAGAGAGCAGTACTGAAAGAAATTTTAACGTGTCCAATGATAATATTAGCAGTTAAAAATAATAAATTTTATTTGATGCATCCATCATTTTCAGTAAAAAATTATGTGAATAAGTAAGAGTTAGACCTATGCAAATTACACTGGCTACAGTGAAATCACATTTTTTAAAGGAATTATTGTGAGCAAGGTCAATAATTTAAAACATAAATAGGGTTTAGAAAATGGAAATTACCTAAGAGGAGAAAATCTAGGACTTTTGAGGGAAATGATTTGACAGGAGGAGGAAGGAGCAGGGTGATTTCTCTCAATTTAATACATACAAGTCTTATTCAGATATTTTGTCATTGCATGAAGGTGACTCTGGGTTCTCATAAGATATGCTAGTAGAAGATAAGCTCCAGCTTCTACTGGGATTTTTGAGTACACATCTGAGAACAAACTGTCATGCAGTGACAATTTTCTTTTTTTAGTGTAGGGAGCAAGGAGTTTATAATCTGGTTCATAGCTTCCTAAGACCATAGATCTAGATTTGAAAGGGACCTTAGGTGTCACCAGCTTATAGATAAGAGAACAGACCAGAGAGGGTAATTCACTTGCCTGTGGTCATAGAGATATTAAAGGGCAGAGATGAGTTCCTTGAAGGGTAATGAATATTTCAGCCATAGTTAACTCTTGAAACCTGAACAACAGACAGTTCAGACATCCATATACATGGTGGAAGAAATCCCCAAACTGACAAAATAATGTATCTTCAGATTTAAAATAGAAATACTTTAAGATATGTAGGAAATTATTTTAGAATTGTGGTTTATGTCATACTTATCAAGAAAGAAGACCATTTAGATTGATCAATTTATAAACATTGAAGTGCCTACTATGTTCCAGTCTTTGTACAAGCCTCTAGGGACAGAAAGGTAAAAATGAAACATGGAATCCCTAGAGGAGATTATATTATATTAGGAGAGACAGGATGTAAGTATACAGATACATTTAAACATACACACACACATACATACATATGTGTGTGTGAGTGTGTGTGTGTATCCCATAGTGAATAAATAGTATAAAGAAGTAATTTGGGGAAGACTAGCAACTGGAGGAATCATGAAAGTCTTCAGCTAGATGGTGATGCTTTCGTTTAACTTTGAAGGGAGCTAGACATTCTAAGAGGTAGAGGTGAGGAGAAAGTCCAGTCTAAACCCAGGGGACAGTGTATACTAGCATGGAAATGGGAGATGGGATATGTTTGAGGAACAATAAGAAAACCAATCTGGCTAAACCACAGAGTAGATGAAGTTGAGAAACATTTATCAAGTCAGTTAAGTCAATATACATTTATTAAACACTACTAGATTTGAAGAACTGTGCTAAGCTCTGGGTTCATGTAACTGTTGTTGTCATGTCTGACACTTCATGATCTTATGTATTATACTGTCCATAGGGTTTTCTTGGCAAAGTTATTGGAGTGGTTTGGCATTTCCTTCTTCAGAGGATTAAAGCAAACAGAGGTTAAATAACTTGTCCAGAATCACATAGCTAGTAAGCGTCTGAGGCTGGAGCTGAATTCAGGTCTTCATCACTCCAGGTTAGCAATCTATCCCTGAGGTACCTGGATATCTCCTGTTCATTTAATAGGTCTCTTAAGTTGTTTGTGAGCAAATATATAAGAATCAGATGCTAACTTCTGCAAATTACTGATTGTTATTAGTAAGTTATTGCTAATTATTGCCAGTAAGTTATTTTGACTTCATTGAAACTGTATTCTGAGGTTATTCCAAATATTGGCATTATATGGGGGTGTTCATACAGAGATTGATTGGCTAACTCAGGGTACATAAAGGGTACTGTCACTATGGACAGTATATTCATCCACAACTTTAAATAAGTGACTTCTCCCCTGTTCATGGTCAGAAGCCATATGATATAGTCAAAGCCTAAGGAGAAGGTTATCTTGTGATTTGTGCTTCAGAGAAAGCAATGTCCTACTGTGGGTTCACAATATTCTATCTAGACTTCCACAGATTGAAGATCTGACCATGTCATTCCCCTACTCAAAAGTCCTTCAATGACTCCTTAGTATCTCTAAACTGATACTGATGACACCCTTAGTCTAGCATTTAGTTTCTCTCTAATTTACCTTTTTACCTATTTTCTTTAACTCATGTATAGACTAGATGTCCCAGTCAAAATACATGAGTAGATTTTCACAAAATTTGATGTCACGTCCTAAGGAGTGAATTAGAAACAAAAAAGATTTATTAAATATTTACTGTGTGCCAGGCATTTTGCTAAGTTCTGGGGGCATTCAAATAACAAAAAGAAGACAGTCACTGACATTAATGAGGTCACATTCAAATATAAGAAGATAATAAATGAAAGGGAGGAACGTCTGTTTTAATCCCTTATATAGTCTTGTGGCATGAAGACCAAGTTTGAATTGTGTATGAAGATCTAGGTCGTCTTACATCTCACCAATCAGGAGCTCAAGGCCATCCGGCAAGAAGTAGAAGAGATAGGTGCCCTTTTGAAGGCAAAAACTAAATGGAAGAGGCAAGGCATGAAAATGGCTACAGGGTAACCACACACATCTACACTAAACTTCCTCATTTTTTTCTAGAATTTTCTCTTCTTTCAAGGCTCATCTTATGTGCCCCCTCTCTCCATCTTCAAATTTTCATTTACCACAATTTCTCCTTTGGTCCTATCCCCCACATTGAAGAATTAATTTAGTACATGACATTTTCCTGGCTTAAGCATGGCATTTTTACTAATTGTATAATCAAGAAAATCAGACCATGGGCATGAAAATAGGTCTTCCCTTGAAATGGAGTGTGATTGGCTATTTTATAATTTTGCAATTAAATTAAGGGGAAAAATATAAGTGAAAGTCAGGCAAATTAACAAAAAAATGGGGAGGAGAGTAGTACAATTCCTGAAAAGGAAATGCACAATTAGAAGATGGAAGAAGGCATGGCTGAAAGTCACACTGACCAAGTTAGGATTGAATATTCTAGGAACAAGTACTATAGATTTGGGCTTAGTGTCCTATTTAGAATCATAGATATATAGGTACAACAGATATCAAAGGCCACCAAGTCTAATCCCCACATTTTATGGATGATGAAACAAGCACAGAGAAGTTAAGAGACTTACCCATGGTCACAAAACTAATTAGTATTTAATGAGAGGTTTAAACCTAAGATTTTTCTGATTCCAATCCTGTGATTTATACTCTTTACCAAAGTCACTCTCTAGACTTTTCCACTGTATTATATTACAGGGATAGGGCTTAGAGTTGTACCTATGGTTTAACTGGTATAGCAAACTCCCAAGGGAGAAGGTTCCCTCTACCAATATTTATCAATACCTTTTCTGCAATTTATATTCTCAGAGAGTTGCCTAGAATACTGAAAAGCTGTGAATTGCTTAGGGTCATGTAACCAGTTTGTACTTGCACCCAAGTTTTTCTGACAAATACTGTAACATATAGTGGATAGAGACTACACCATTTAGTTTCTCAATTATCTACAGAATTGTGGTATATTCTTCCCAGTAAAATGTAAGTTCTTACACTGGAAAGACTGTCATTTTTGTTATTATGTTTGTATTCTCATTGGCTAGCATAGAGCTGTGAGTCTAGCAAGTATTTCATACATGTTTGTTATTGTCACTTAGTTGTGTTAATGGAGCCATCAGTTGTCCAGTGAGCTAAGATTATCTGTGTCGCACATGCTTCAACCTGAGGAATAATGACCTTAGATAGCCCAGTGTTAAATAATAATAAAAGACAACATTTAGATAGCACTATAAGAGATTTACATTTTATTTCATTCATTACATTCTCACAACAGCCCTGCAAGGTATGTTCAACTGTTATACCCATTTGATGGGGAAACCAAAGATTAGAGAGGCTAAGTGACTTAGTGTCTGAGAAGAATGAATATTGTGCCAAACTTATGGCTTCCGGAGTCCAAATCCTGTGCTCTTCCCATTATGCCACCTCATTGCCACTAAATAGAGTGGAATATAATAGAAGACTCATCACCCTTGGCTCCTCTGAGAAGTTCTTTAGACTATCAGAATCACAGGTAATCTTAAAATTATTTTTGCACAGAATTAAAATCTGTCAGTTGCATGACAAAACTGCCATTTCCATCAAATCAGTATTACATGAAAATGGGATTTCTCTATGTTCCAAAACCCTAGTCTGATTTTATATATGCATAGTGTACTCCAACATATAACTGGATTCAGGTTTTTTAGTCACATTTTCAGAGACCCAGAACCTTGTACTCTGGTTAATATTCACTTCCACGTTTCTCTTGATGGGCCATTTCTCGCTTCATTCTACTTAGATTTGGAAATTTTCCTGGACCATAAGCCAGGTCAGTCTTATGACTGGAGGGTCCCCTAGACTATCACAATTTCTATCACCTATTATAATGGAAACGAATTATTTTTCTGTGAGTACCTTGAAGGAATTACTGTCAAATCATTTGCATACTGTCAAAGGATTTATTTCAGTTGGGGCTGTGGGATCCTAGAACTGCCTATGCCTTCAGTGCTATCTTTCTTTAAAAGCTCCTAAAGGGCTGCATGTGATAAAGCTGAGCAGAGTATCATGTTGGGTTAAAGAGGGGAGAGATACTAAATACTATGTGTTCATTAAAATAAACATTATTGGTCAAAACAAAGAACACTGTATTGTACACACAAACTATACAAATGCAAAAAGACCAAGATAAATCAAGATTTTTAGTAGAATTAATTAATAAAACTCTTGAAACAAAGAGTCAATTTACTCCTTCAACCATAACATTTCTGCAGAGGCTCTTAATCAGTCCCATAAAAAGCTTATGGGGAAGATCAGACAACTTTAATGAGCTTCTTCATTACCTCTGAAAAACTGATCTAAGTAAGTCAGATATCTAGACAGATCAAATGATACCATAGATTTCCCAAATTACACTCCTACAAGTTTGTGAGGGATACTATGGTCTATGGTTTTTATTAATATTGAAAATTAAAATTGCAGTTTAATTTGTAAAATTAAATATCCACCCTTGCATAAAGTTTCAGATTTAAAAGGAAAACTTCAGCTATTCATAATACTGCTTTTGATGTTGTGAACCTAGTGTTAATGTAACTATAACTACCTGTCCTAAAGTATTCAATGGTGGCAGCAATGGCCATTGAATAATGTGAAACTTATGTTAGTGTGGAAAATCAAAATGGTGCTTTGATTAAAATATGGAGGCATTTTCCTGGAGAATGCTTTGCCTCAGATAGGTTTTCTAAATGGACAGAATATATTTTCATAGATTTAGAGCTGGAAGGAAGTTTGAAAAGCATTTAATCAAAACTTTTCATTTTACTGATGAGGAAACTTAGAACGAGAATTTGAGGGACAAATCAGATAGTAAGGGAAAATTCAGAAGACGAGTTGGGCAAGTTTTCTTTAAAAAAAAGATGGAGAGATAGAATCAGGAAAATAACACAATAAGTTGTATTCACTCGTAATAAATTTTTTATGTGCCTGGTTATAAAAGGATTTCTCCTCTCCCCAAGGAGGAAGCTCATCAAAATAAAGACTAGATAGTATAATAAGGAAAACTCTCCCTTTCGATCAGGTTTAGTCAACAAGGGGACTAATATTCTAGCTTAGTATCAACTTTCCATTATAATGATATAGAGAAATAGGAAAATTATTCCAACACATTTACTTTTGCCCTCACAAAAAACACAATACATTTATGAAATACTTTAAAATTTATATCTTATAAAGTTGTAGTAAATATTCACACTAATTTGCAGAAGATGTTAGCGTTCAAAGAAGTTACAAGTTGCCTAGCAGCATGCAGACAGCAGCTAACCCAGAACATGTCAGGGACTCTTGATTCAAAATCCAATGTTGATTCTATTCGAGCAATTAGATGATAAGCTGAAATGCTGCTAAGCTTCAATAAATTAATTGAGATCACCAGTCTCTGGTAGATCTGTTCCTTTACATTATCTCCACATGGCACCTTTCCCCCCTACCACCTTCACTTAACCAGCCACCTGTGAGATTTTGAGATATAGTATACATTGTAATAGCAAGTAGAGTTATGAAACTTCAAAGTCTAGTGCAGATAAACCATAACCAAGGAGTGATTATATCCATTAAACCTAAGGTCAAATGTTACTAGGAAGTCACAATGCTTACTCTCATATTCCTTGTCAAACATAGCTCAGTTTATTTCAACCACACCTTATTCTGTTGCTAGAGGTAGGATGTGACCATATTTTCATATCTTTATAAAATTTTGATTTTGGTCTTCTACCCAAGACTGGAGGGGAAGCTGAGGAAGAGGGCATCAAGCTTTCTTTCTTTTCCATTTTATTTGGTCTCATTTCCCACATGGCAATGAGGAAAGGATGCAGGGGAGGAGGCAGAAGGAATAGTCACCTGTGTTATTGATATGACACCAAGAATAAAGTGAAATGGGGGCATATTTGAACTTCTGGTGGCCAAGATGCCAGAATAAGCAGTAAATGGCTGTTACTTTCCCATATTCACCTCAAAACAACCATAAAACAATGCCCCAAAACAAATCCTGGAACAGCAGAACCAGTAAAAGTACCTGGTTACCCCAACAAACTTGGAAGATCATCAAGAAAAATCCATCTCACTTAGGTAAAAGGGGAGCACATTCCAGGATAGGAAACATCCCAGCAAACTAGAAGCAAGTCTCACATCAGTAAACCAGTGGAAGATCTTGAGCCTCAGTGTGATGGAGTTGGTAAATGTCAATGGCAATAGTCCCCTACCCCAACATGGGCATTATCATAATCAGAAGAACCAGCAAGTCCCAGTTCTTCACATCCTTCTGTGTAGCCCCAGGGAAACAGGCATTTTCCAGTAGCCACATCTTCACATGTTTCAATTTAACCCCTGGGAAATGCATAAAAACCTCATTGGCACATGACAGACACTACCACTAGAACCTCAGAACAGCTTCCAGTTGCCTATGGACTTCAAGCACCATCTACCCCACTCCCCTCAGGAAAGCATTGAACATGAGGGTCCCCTGGGGGGTAAATAGGCAGGGCTTGAAGCCACTAGCAAAAGAGGCCTGAGATAGTGCCCCTTCTACTCTGGAAACAGAGCTCATATTTTAAAAGAAAAATGAAAAAAAAAATCTGACCATAGAAAGTTGTTATGATGACATGGCACAAACTGAGAAAAGAACAACAATGTCAAAATGCCTCAAAGAAAAATGGAAAGTGGTTTCAAGCCAAGGAAAATCTCATAGAAGACCTCAAAAAGAAGTGTAAAAATCATATAACTGAGGTAGAAGAAAAATTGGTAAAAGAAATTAGATTTATGCAAGAGAATAATGAAAAATTAAAGGATTAAAAAGTTTGGAAAACTGCTCAAGAAGTATAATCGGCCAAATGGAAAAGGAGATAGAAAAATCCAGTGAAGTAAACAACTCCCTCCTCCAAAAGGAAAAGAAAGTAATAAAATTAATTGAGGAAAACAACACCTTAAAAGTGAGAACTGGGCAAGTGTAAGTTAATGACTATATGAGACATTAAGAATCAATTAAACATGTTCCAAATAATTTTTAAAAAGGAAGAAAATGTGAAATCCCTCTCAGGAAAAACAACTGACCTGGAAAATAGAGACAAGAGAGACAGTATCAGAATACTGGAATAGCTGAAAGCCATAATCAAAAGAAGGACCTGGACAGCATCATTCAACAAATTATCAAGGAAAACTGCCCTGCTTTCCTGGAACCAATACACAAGATAAACATTGACAGAATTCATGATGACCTGAGGAAAGAGATTCCAAAATAAAAATTTCAAGGAACATTGTAGCCAAATTTCAGGACTGTCATGTCAAGGAAAAATACTACAAGTGGCCAGAAGGTAATAATTTAAATATCAAAGAATCACAATCAGTACTACACAGGACTTGGCAACTGCAACTTAAAGGATCAGAAGTCATGGAACATGACATTATAACCGGCAAAGGGGATAGGACTACAACCAATAATCATTTACGAAGGAAAATTAAGCCTAATACATAAAGGGAAAAAAATTAGCATTCAATGAAATAGAAGGATTCTAAGCTTTCTTAAGAAGAAGACCAGAAGAAAACCAAAAATTTGACTTGTAATATCAAGAATCAAGAGAAGCATAAACAGGTATAAAGGGAGGAGAAAACATAAGGGATTCGATAAAGCTAAACTATTTACTTCACTACTCAGGAAGATGATACTTGTAATTCCTTAAAAAAAACTATCACGAATAGTACAACTCGAAGGAATATACACAGACAGAAGGTATAGGTATAAAGTGAATTTGAGGAAATGACAAGAAAAAATAAATAAGGGGCAAGAAAGAGTACAATGGGTGCAGAAGGAAGGGAGAGGTAGAAAGGTGTAAATTATTTTACATTAAGTGCAAAAGACCTAATACATTGGAGGGGAAGATGGGAGGGTAGGAAACAAATATCTCTTGAATCTTATTCTCATCAGTATTGGCTCAAAGAGGGTATCACATACACAATCAATTGAATATAGAAATCTATCTTACATGACAGGGAAGTAGCAGGGAGGAGATCAAGTAAAGCAGGGAGGGCAGGGATAAATGAAAGGGGGGAAACACATCAGGGATGTGTTACACAGAAGCAAAACAGTAGTAAAGGAGGGAAAGGATAAAAGACGAGAGGATGGACAGAAGAAGAATAGGATGGAAGAAATACATAGGAAGGAATAATAACCGCAATTTGAATTGGATAAACTCTCCCATAAAGTGGAATTAGATAGCAAAGTAGATCAAAACCCAGAATTTTAAAATATATTGTCTACAAGAAGCAGAGAGGCACACAAAGGGTAAAGATCAGGGGCTAGAGCACGATCTATTATGATTCAGTTGAAGTAAAAAAAAGCTGAGTAGCAATCCTGATCTCAGACAAAGCAAAAGTAAAAAAAATAGATCTAATTGAAAGAGATAAGGAAGGAAACTATATCGTGCTAAAGAGTATAATAGACAATGAAGCAATGTCAATATTAAACATATGCACACCAAGTGGTACAGCACCCAGATTCTTAAAGGAGATAAGTGAGTTAAAGGAAGAAATAGACAACAGAACTATACTGGTAAGGGACCTCAACAATTCCCTCTCAGAACTCGATAAATCCAACCAAAAAATAAAAAAGAAACTAAGAAGGTAAGTAGAATAGGAGAAAAGTTAGATATGATAGACCTTTAGACATGCTTTAGACATAAAGCTTATGACGCCATAAGTAAATTAGAAGGACAAGAAATAGCCTACCTGTCAGATTTTGGGGGAGGGGAAAAATTCATGATCAAACAAGAGATAGAGAACATTACAAAATATAATGTTGATTATATTAAATTCAAAGGCTTTTATAGAAACAAAATAATGCATCCTAGATAAGAAGGAAAGCAGAAAGATGGAAAACAATCTTTATAGCAAGCATCTTTCATAAAGGCCTCAGAAAAATGAGTCAAATTTGCAAAAATACAAGCTATTCCCCAAATAATAAATGATCAAAGAATAGAAACAGGCAGTTTTCAGATGAAGAAATCAAAGCTATCTCTAGGCAAATGAAGAAGTGCTCTAAATCACTTTTGATTAGAAAAATGCAAATTAAAACAATTCTGAGGTACCATCTCATATCTATCAGATTAGCTAATATGATAGAAGAGGAAAATGACAAATGCTGGAGAAGATGGAAGCATTAGTGCCTTGCTCATGGAGGTGTGAACTGATCCAACCATTCTGAAGAGCAATTTGGAACTGTGCCCAAAGGGGTGCATCACCTTTGATCCAGTGATAAAACTATTAGGTCTGTATCCCAAGGAGATCATAAAAAAGGGAAAAGGACGTACATGTGCAAAAATATTTATAGAAGTTCTATTCATGGTGGTAAAATATTGGAAATTGAGGGGTTGCTTATCAATTGGGAAATGGCTGAACAAGCTATCATATATGAATGTAATGGAATACTATGGTGCAATAAGAAATGATGAACAGGAAGATTTCATAAAAAAAAAACTGGAAATATGTGTATGAACTAATGAAAAGTAAAATAAGCAGAGCACGGTATACATAGTACCATCAACATTGTGTGATGACCACCTATGAATGACTTAGCTCTTTTTAGCAACACTGCATTCCAAGATAAGTACAAAGGACTCATGAAGAAAAATGCTATCCATATCCAGATAATGAACTGACGGACTCTGAATGCAGATCAAAGCATATTTTTTTTACTTATTTTATTCTTTCCCATGTTTTTTTTCTTTTGATCTATTTCTTCCTCAAGAACTGTCATGAATATGGAAATATATTGACATGATAACACATGTATAAATATATCAAAGTACTATTTTCAGAAGAGGGGATGGAGAAAAGTTTGGAACTCAAAATCTTGTAAAACTGAATGCTAAAATTTTTCTTGACATGTAAGTGGCAGGAAAATAAATACTATTTAAAAATTTTAAAAAGTGAAATGAGGTACTAGGGAATTTTAATAATTAAATCACTAAATCATATTTTTCTGTAATGATTGGAAACAACCCAATTATCCACATTGATTAAAAAAACTCATATGCTAATTCACAATAAACAAATAGGCATCTGCTTTGAAATTTCCCTGACCTCCTCCTGGTATGTATGAATGCTTGAAAGCTTTTCTAATCAGTTTAATTTTCTTTTTGAAGTTGATGCTTTTTCTAGGATTCATTATATAATAGTATACATTCATATGAATAGTATCTACATTGACCTATCTTCCTCTGTATTCTAATGCTTACAATAAACAAGTCAATATTTTCAATTTTTCATTTGTCTATTAATGCTTCCCCTCCCATAGGCAGATAAGCGGTATGTCACATAAAAAGATGCATCAAACTTAGAATAAATATATAAGGCTGTTCAGATGTAAAAAACTTACATCCGTTGTGCAGATGTAAAAACTTTAAAACACTAATTAATCTTAGTATTATCATGCCTTCTCTAGTACCACTTAAATGAAATTTTTAATGATAATACAAAAACTCCAGTGAAATTAATTGAATTTTTATACTTTAAACCATATCTATATTTGTATATCTATATATTTATATATAGATATACAAATTCTATTGTTCTCTTAAAATCACATCAACTAACATGAAGAAACCAAAATTTGTTAGAGAAAACAACTTTTTCAATTCTTTCAAGGTTTTAAATATTTACAAGATTGAATACTGACAGTTATTCATGGAGACATCATAATGCAGGGAATCCTGATGGATTTTTCTTGCTAAAAAACACTAAAACATTTTACTATATTAAACATATTTTTTCTCTCCCCAAATGTTGTTACTTATGACATCCATGATGCAAAGCATTGTATAAACTGAAGATTACTTTTCATTGGGACTAATCTACAAATACATTTCAATAATTTCTTTTGTAAAAATGCAAACATTTGACTACAGTATGGAAGCTAAAATATAAGAGCTTTGGAATAGTCCAAGAAAAAAGTGATAGTGAAGTACTCATTAATTTAGTTTCCATTCACCATCTCAACTGAATGAAGTACAAAATAAAAAAAAATGCATGAATGATGGCAATATAATGTATTTTTATCATTTTCAATGCTCAGCATAGCTGTTTATAATATGTTAGAATTTTAAACTATGTACAGAACCAGTTCCTCTAAGTATGTGTCCCTAAATTAATTCAGTTTTTTGGTACTGCATGGTTCAGAAGATCATCAAAATCATGGTTCATAGGAATTCATTAATGTGTTTATTCCTATCAGTAAACTAGAAGATAAAGTAGTTGAAAGCAAAAGACTAAAGTCAAATATGACAAATTAAGTAAGTAAAAAAATTATTTCACATATATGTGTATATATATGCATAGATATATATTAACATATGCCATTCGTATGGGGAGGGCACATACAAAGAACACATTAACAAGAAACACTTAGATGAAGTGAATACAAGTGGTTGTTGTTGTGTTCATCCTTTGTTTTTGAAGAAGACGATGACATCAGAGAAATGATGACATGACTTGCACTTGACTTTGCTTTGAGTGAGAGAGGGCTGTACAAGGTCACCAGCCTCACTTTCTCCTCCTGAGCCATCTGGATCCAGTGACCAGATATTCATCAGGATGACTGGAGGTGACCCAGGATGCAATGGGAGACCTTGGCCTTTTTTCACTGAATGAGTGTCACCTCACAAATGGCCAGGTAACATGTGTAATGGGGGCTTGTAATGTGGATCTATGTAGTCAGTGCACATTTATACATAGGACACCTCACATATCCAGCACTGCAGAGAAGCTTATGTCCTCTAGTGATTTCTTTGTATTACTCTGCTTAGTTATTCATCAGCCAGTTTTTCATTCCAATTTATTGGGTATCTCTTCATTTCTGTCAGGTATCACATTCCTATACTCTGATTGATTTTCTCTATTGAGCCTTTCTACTTATTTCATAGTTATTAAATTGTACCATTCTGACATATTCTAGGCTTCAGATATTCAAACCATTCAAAGCTATCTGAGGGATACTCTCTGCTACTATTTGCTTTATTTCAGTGGTTATTAAGCCTCTCAAAAGTAAAAGATACTTTATTAAGCCTCTAAAAAGTAAAGGATAATTAATATTCTTTTAGTGTATAGCATAGCCTAGAGTTATGATCCAAAAGAATACTCATCCTGCAGACACATAGAGAATAATTCTATTATCCCTTTTTTTTTCCTGTGCTGATGTCATATCCCCAGTTTCAGTCAACTACATGACTGATGGTTAGAATATATTGCCCTCCGCCCCTTATTAAAGCAATCATTGTAACTCTACATCTAAAAAAATCATGAGGTCTCTGTAGCAAAACTCTCATAGAAATTGTTTGTGTGATAGACCTATAACCGATCACATAATTCTTCTTTATTGTCATGCAAATAAATCTAGGGGAAAGATCAAAAGGAATAGGAGAATCCTTTGTAGCTATAGCTTTCCCTTTCTTCTACTTTCTAGGCCTCATTACACATACCTGTCTGCAAAATACTGATAAAAAAAGAGTTTCCTTCTTTAGTCTTCAGACTTTGATAAAAGGTTTGGTCTTTCAACAAATGCATTTAAGAGAATTAATTATTTCTTTGATGCACTGGATAAAGTACAATAAACTATTTCTTGAGTACTGGGCTAATCAAATGAAAAGAGATTCAGTAACCTTTGCCAACACAGAGGAGACCAAACAGAAGAATTATATTCTTTGACTTTCAAACACATCTGATCATTGACTTCACATACAATACCACTAATAAATCACTTTAATGGGTTCCATAGTCATAGGAAAATGGACACCACCCTTAATTCCTCATAAGTCAGCCATGTCCAGCGTTGTTTTTTGCATTTGTTTCCATCTTGCTCAAGTGGAATTTGTCTAAGATACAGACTTTCAGTTACTCCTAGAGAGATTTCATCAAAAGAAAAAGTCTACTGATTGACTATCAATGAAGTTCATTTCCATTATTCTTCATATTTACCATTAATCCCAGTTCAGTACTTATTCAAAGGATAAGAAAGATATTTGCAATACTTTGTATTTTGTAGGCAAATGGAAATGGCAATGTAGGATTTTCTAAGAACAGCCTACAAAAAATCCAATTTGCCAAGAGTGAAACAGTGGTCCTCTCCCTAGGCAACCTGCATGCAAAGCTGCTTGGTAATATTTGGTGATTATTTTTACACTGATACAAGAATCCATTTTTTTTACTAAAGAAGACAGAGGATATTCAAGAAAGACTCATTATATTGCAAATAAAGTAACTGTCTATATTTTTTTCTACTACAATAGTAACTTCTTGGCATTTAGGAAGGAACTCTTCTATGTTAAGCACAGTGATCAATACTTTTCCCCTTACATACTCAAATATAATATTTCATTCTTCAATTTTCCAGTCTGAATAATGATACATATTAGATGGCTTAATTCAACATAAACCAACTGCACATATTATATTCAATACAACAGATACAGAGTTTTGCCTTGCTTGAATAAAATCCAAGTTTAAGTCAATTAAGGAATAAGTTTCTTGTTATTGTTCAGTCGTTCAGTCATGTCTGACCCTTTGAGATGACATTGACCACAGCAAACTTGGATCTTCTATCCTCCCCTGTCTCTGGAATTCTGTCCAAGCTCATATTAATTGTAGTCATGACAATATATATCCATTTCACTCTCTGCAGTCTTCTTCTCTTTTCACCTTCAATTTTTCCAAATATGTGAGTCTTTTCCAATGAGTCCTGCAGTCTCAGTAAGTAGCCAAAGATTTAAGCTTTAGCTTCAGTATTGACCCTTAAATATATAGTCTGAGTCAATTTTAATTATTAACTGATTTAATCCCCTTGATGTCCAAGGGGTTCTCAAACAAAATTCTTCTCCAGAACCCTAATTTGAAAACATCAATTTTGCAGCACTCACCTTTCCTTAAAGTCTTCTTACAGCTACACCGTGCTACTGGAAAAGCTATAGCTTTGACTACACAAACCTTTGTTAGCAAGGCAATGTCTCTGCTATTTAGTATGTTGTCCAGATCTGATCTAGCTTTCCTTTCAAGGAGTATCTTCATTTAATGACTAGTGTCAATGTCTAGAGTGATTCTGAGCTCAAAGTATAAAATCTGCTTCCATTTCTTCTCTCTATATTCACCAGGAAGTGATGGAGTCAGTAGCCATGATCTTAATTGGCTGTTTTTATATTACACTTCAGACCAGCTTTTACAGTGTCCTTTTTCATGCTGTCCTCATCCAGAAGTTTTTTAAATCTTCTTTACTTTTTGCCAGGGGCAGCTAGGTGGTGCAGTAGATATAGCACGAGTGCAGAAGTCAGGAGGACCTGAGTTCAAATCTCACCTCAGACACTTGACACTCACTAGCTGTGTGACTTTGGGCAAGTCACTTAACGCCAACTGCCTCATCTTGGATCATCTCCAGTCACCTTGATGAATATCTGGTCATTGGATTCAGATGGCTCTGGAGGAAAGTGAGGTTGGTGACCTGCACAACCCTCACTCAAAACAAAGTCAAGTGTAAGTCATGTTATTACTTCTCTGATGGCATGGTCTTCTTTGACCATGAAGGATAAATATGCTTTCTACCATCAGAGTGGTTCCATCTGTATATCTGAGATTGTTGACATTTGTCCTGGCAGCCTTAATTTTGGCTTTTGATTGATCCAGCCTGGCATTTTGAAAGATGCACTCCCAATATGTTAAAGAAATAAAGTAACAATATACAGCCTTGTCATACTCCTTTCCCAATCTTAAGTCAATCAATTGTTCCATGTTCAGCTCTAATTGTTGTTTCATGACCTGCATACAGGTTCCTCAGAACACAAATAAGATGGTCTGATAGTCCCATTTCTTTGAGGACTTTTTGTGATCCACACAGTCAGAGATCTTAGTGTAGTCAATGAAACAGAAGTAGAAGTTTCTTTTTTGTTTTTTTTCTTTATTTAGATTTGTTTTGTTTCTGGAATTCTTTTGCTTTCTCCATAATACAACAAATGTTGGCAGTTTGGTCTCTAGTTCTTCTGTCTCTTTGAAGAACCAGCCTGCAAGATAGTGTCCAGACTCTTTTTTTTCACCATGGCTTTCTGGCAGGCCAATAATTTTTAAATTTTCTCCCCTGGATCTATTTTACTGGTCAGTTGTTTTTCCAATTAGATATTTTATATTTTCTTCTATCTTTCCATTCTTTAGATTTTATTTGACTGAATCTTGCTATCTCATAAAGTCATTAGTTTCTACTTGCCCAATTCTAATTTTTATCAAATCGTTTTCTTCACTTAACTTTTGCATCTCCTTTTCCATCTGTCTAATTGTTCCTTTTTTAGGAGTTATTTTGTCCAGTTAATTTTTGTACTTCCTTTTCCATTTGACCAATTTTCCCAGTAAGGTTTTGTGTTTCCTTTTCCATTTCTCCAATTTTCCCAGTTAGATTTTATGTTTCCATTTCCCTTTCTCCAATTTTCCCAGTTAGGTTTTGTGCTTCCTTTTTATTGTTGTTCAATTTTCCTTTTTAAAGAGATGTTCTCATCAGTGAATTCTTTTTTCATATTTTTAAAATCATTGGCCAGTTTTTCTTCTATTTCTGTCTTCAGCTGTTCCAGGAGAACTGTTTGCACATTTCAGCAGTTCATAGTCCCTTCTGATGTTTCAGATAGAAGTAGAGTCTCACTAGTGATCTCTTTGGTATTTATGTTTTGGTTTTTGTTCCCATAGTAAAAGTCTGGACAATATCTTCCAGGAAATCATCTAGGAAAACTTCCCAGAAGTGTTAGATCCAGAGGGCAAAAGAGTCATCAAAAGAATCCACTGTTCACCTGAAAGGGATTCCAAACTCAAAATCTCAAGAAATATTGTTACCAAATTCCAGAACTATCAATTTAAGGAGAAAATACGACAGGCAGTCAGAAAGAAACCATTCAAATATGAGGAGCTACAGTCAGGATCACACAGGACCTTGAAGCTTCTACATTAAAAGATCAAAGGAACTGGAATCCAATATTTCATAAGGCAAAGGAGCTGGGATTACAAACAAGGATCAACTACCCAGCAAAGTTCAACATAACATTTCAAGCAAGGAGATTTCAAGCAACGAAGTAAGGGATTTCCAGAACTTCCTCACAAAAAAGTCAGAACTTAAAAGAAAATTCAGTCTTCAAATGCAGGTCCCAAGAGAGGCATAAAAAAGTAAATGGGAGAAAAAAACCCAAAACTTGTTACTCAATTTGGGAAAACTGTTTACCTCCCCAGAAGGGAAAATGATACCTGTTAATCTTGAGAATTGTACATCTATTATGAAATATAAAAGGGATATACATAGAAGTAACAGGTATATAAAGTAAATGATGTGATGATAAAAATATGATTTAAGTATGTGAAGGGATAGTAACAGGAGGTGTCAAAAGGAGGAAGCAGAAAATGGTGAATTATATCGCAGGAAGAAGCACAAAATTATGGTAGAGGAAAAGAGGGGAGAGAGATGAGCATTGTGGAGAGGTACACTTATCTGATTTGTTTTAGGGAGGGAACAATAAACAGTATATAATTCTAAATAGCTCTAAAGGCAGTAGAAGGGGAAGGGGGAAGAAAATGGAGGGGAAGGTAAAAGGGAGGGAAGAAGCAGTAAGGGTAAAGGGGAGTAAAAGGGAGGGGGGATAAAAAAAGGAAGGGAAGGGTGCAGGAGGTGGTGGTAAAAAGTTAAAACATGACTAAGGAGGGGAAGGGAGAGAGAAGAATGAAAAGCACAAACAGTGGGAAAGCTGATGGAGGGAAATACACAGATTAAAATCATAACTGTGAGTGTGAATTGAATGAACTCTCCCATAAATAGATGGATAGCAGAATGGATTAAAAGTCATAATCCAACAATATGTTGTTTACAAGAAACACATTTTAAACATGTGGATATACACAAGGTAAAACTAAAAGGTTGGAGCAGAATATATTATGCTTCAGCTGATGTAAGAAAAGCAGGGGTAGCAATCTTAATCTCAGACAAAGCAAAAGCAAAAATAGATCTAATCAAAAGAGATAAGGAAGGAAACTATATTGTGCTAAAAGGCATCATAGACAATAAAGCAGTATCATTACTAAAAATGTATGTTCCAAGTGGTATAGCATCCAAATTCTTAGAGGAGAGGTTGGGGAAATTGAAGGAAGAAATAGACAGCAAAACTGTATTAATGGGGTACCTCAACCTCCCCCTCTCTGAACCTGATAACTCTAACCTCAAAATAAACAAGAAAGAGTTTAAGGAGGTAAATAAAACTCTGGATAAGGTAGATATTATATATGGGAATAGAAAGGAATATACCTTTTTCTCAGCAGTACATGGCACATAAACAAAAATTGACCATAAATTGACATAAAAACCTCACAATCCAGTGCAGAAAGGCAGAGAAAGTCAATGCATCCTTTTCAGATCATAATGAAATAAAATTATATGTAATAAAAGGCCATGGAAAGGTAAACCAAAAATCAATTGGAAACTAAATAATCTAATCCATAAAAAGGAGTGGGTTAAACAACAAATCATAGAAACAATCAACAACTTCATTCAAGAGAATGACAATAATGAGACAACATATCAAATCTTAAGGGATACTGCAAAAGCAGTTCTTAGGGAAAGTTTTATATCTTTGAATGCCTCATAAATAAAGCAGAGAAAGAAGAGATCAATGACTTGGGCATACAGCTGAAAAAGCTAGAAAAAGAACAAATTGAAAATACCCAAGTAAATACCAAATTGGAAATACTGGAAACCAAAGGAGAGATTAATAAAATTGAAATTAAGAAAACTATTGAAATAATAAATGAAACCAATATTTGGTTTCATGAAAAAACTAAGAAAATTGATACATCTTTGGTTAATTTGATTAAAAAAAACAGAGAGGAAAATCAAATTACTAATATCAAAAATGAGAGGGGGAAACTCACCTCCAATGAGGAGGAAATTAATACAATAATTAGAAATTACTTTGCCCAACTTTATGCCCACAAATTAAAAAATCTAAATGAGATGGATGAGTATTTTAAAAAATACAAATTGCCAAGATTAACAGAAGAGGAAGTTAAATACTTAAACAACCCCATCTCAGAAAAAGAAATTGAACAAGCCATCAATGAACTCCCTAGGAAAAATCTCCAGGGCCAGATGGATTTACAGTGGAATTCTATCAAACATTTAAAGAACAGTTAATTCCAATACTATATAGACTATTTTTGAAAATTGGGGAAGAAGGAGTCCTCCTAAATTCCCTTTATGAAAAAATATGGTTTTGCTACCTAACGTAGGAAGAGACAAAAGAGAGAAAGAAAATTATAGACCAATTTCTCTAATGAATATAGATGCAAAAATTTTAAATAAGATTTTATCAAAACGAATACATCATCTTATCATGAAAATAATACATTATGTGAGGTAGGCTTCATACCAGGAATGCAGGGCTGCTTCATTATTAGGAAAACAATTAGAAATACTGATCATATCAACAACAAAACTAATAAAAACTACAAGATTATCTCAATAGATGCAGAAAAAGCTTTCGACAAAATACAACACCCATTCCTATTAAAAACTCTGGAAAATATAGGAATAAAGGGAACTTTCCATAAGATAATAAGCAGTATCTACCTAAAACCTTCTTCAAGCATTATATGCAATGGAGATAAGCTAGATACACTTCCAATAAGATCAGGGATGAAACAAGGATGTCTATTATCACCACCATTACTCAATATAGAACTAGAAATGTTATCTGTAGCAATTAGACAAGACGAAGAAACTGAAGGAATAAGAATAGGCAAAGAAGAAACTGTTATCACTCTTTGCAAATGGTATAATGATATACTTAGAGTATCCCAGAGATTCAAGTAAAAAACTACTTGAAATAATAACAACTCTGGCAAAGTTTCAGGTTACAAAAGAAACTCACACAAATCATCTGCATTCCTATATATTAGTAACAAAGTCCAACAGCAAGAGATAGAAAGAGAAATCCCATTTAAAGTTAGGGTAGACACTATAAAATATTTGGGAGTTTACCTGCCACGACACACCTACGGACTACACAAACACAATTACAAGACACTTCTTGCACAAATAAAGTCAGATCTAAGGAAGTGGAAAAAACATTAGTTGCTCGTGAGTTGGCCAAGTCAATATAATAAAAAATGACAATTCTACCTAAATTAATTTACTTTTTTAGTGCCATTCCAATTAAACCATCAGATAATTTTTTTCTGGAGCTGGATAAAAAAATATCAGAATTCATCTGGAAGAACAAAATATCCAGAATATCAAAGGGACTAATGAAAAAAACACTAGGGAAGGTGGCCTAGTGCAACCAGATCTCAAAATGCATTATAAAGCAGCAATTATCAAAACCACTTGGTACTGGCAAAGAAACAGAAAGGTAGGCAAGTGGAATAAGCTAGGTACTCAAGACACAGAAGGCAATGAATAAAGCAATCTCCTGTTTGAGAAGCCCAAGGACTCCAACTTCTGGGATAAGAACTCACTGTTTAACAAAAATTGCTGGGAAAACTGGATAACAATGCGGCAGAAACTAGGCATAGACCAATACCTGACCCCGTACACAAGAGTAAAGTCCAAATGGGTACACACAATCTAGGTATAAAGATTGATACCATATACAAACGGGAGAAGCAAGGAATAGTGTATTTATCAGATTTGTGGAAAAGAAAAGAATTTTTTGATTAAAGAAGAGATAGAAAGCATTATGAAGTGCAAGATGGATAATATTGATTATATTAAACTGAAAAGTTTTTGCACAACCAAACACAATGCAAACAAAATTCAGAGGGATGTAGAAAACTGGGAAAGAATTTTTACAGCTAATCTCGGGGATAAAAGCCTCATTTCTAGAATATATAGAGAACTGAGTCAATTCTACAACAATACATGTCATTCCCCAATTGATAAATGGTCAAAGGATATGAACAGGTAATTTTCAGAGGAAGAAATTAAAAATATCTATAGTCATATGAAAAAATGCTCTAAATCACTTTTGATTAGAGAGTTGCAAATAAAAATAACTCTGAGGTACTACATCACACCTATCATATTGGTAAACATGACAGAACAGGAAGATAAATATTGGAGGGGATGTGGGAGAGTTGGAACACTAATACACTGTTGGTGAACCTGTGAGCTGATCCACCCATTCTTGAGAGCAATTTGGAACTTTGCTCAAAGGGCTACAAAAGTCTGCATACCCTTTGACTCAACAACAGTGCTTCTAGGACTGTATCCCCAAGAGATCATAAAAATGGGAAAAGGTCCCACATGTACAAAAATATTTATAGCAGCACTCTTTGTGGTGGCCAAAAACTGGAAATCATTTGGGGAATGGCTGAATAAATTATGGTCTATGAATGTAATGGAATACTATTGTGCTATAAGAAATGATGAAAAGGAAGACTTCAAATAGGCCTGGAAAGACTTATGTGATCTGATGCTGAGCAAAATGATCAGCACCAGGAGAACTTTGTGCACAGCAATGACCACAGTGTGTGAGAGTTTTTTCTGGTAGACTTGGAACTTCATTGCAATGCAAGGACTTAAAAAAAAATTCCCAATGGTTTTATAAGTCAAAATGCCTTCCACATCCAAAGAAAGAACTATGGAATTCAATTGCAGATTGTAGCAGAACATTGTGTGTGTGTGTGTGTGTGTGTGTGTGTGTGTGTGTATTGCATTTTGGTTTGTTAGATGATTTCTCCCACTCATTTTAAGTCTTCAATACAGCATGACTATAGTGAAAATGTATTTAATAGGAATGTATGTGTAGAACCTATCCAAAATTGTATGCCTTCTTGGGAAGTGAGGAGGCCAGAAGGGTGGAGGGAGGATAAAATAATAATCTAAGTTATATGGTACCTATTGTAGAACATTGAAAATAAATAAAAGTAACTAATAATAATTAAAAAAATAAAAATGAGATTATATCTCAGTACTGCTTTTCTTACCCTTTTTCTGATTATGAAGCCTATTCCATTTTTAAGAGATTCCTGCCTAAATATATCCATTTAAGTTCACTGACATCCAAGATGACATTGTTTAAACTTCCCATCTCCTATTAGTCCACATCCAGCTGATCTTGATTCATATGTATCACATTCCAGGTTCCTATGCAAAAACTGATATTTGAAGGATCAGACTTTCCTTTCATCACCAGACACCTTCACAGTGGAATTTTCTTTAGGATTCGGAGTAGCTACTTCATTCTTTCTTCTGAAGTTTCTTGTCTTCTGTTCTCCAGTAGTATATTGGATACATCTAACTTGAAGGATTCATCTGCTGTAATATCTTTTATTAATTTGTTCCTATTCATGGGATTTTCTTGGCAAAGATACTGGAGTGGCTTGTCATTTCATTTTCTAGTGAATCACCTTCTATCAGAACTCTTCACTCTGACCTGTCCATTTTGGGTAGCTACACACAGGATAACTCAAATTTTCACTGAGTCATGCAAGTTCATCTTCCACAACAATGTAGTGATCTGGGAGGGAAAGGAATAATTACTCACCTTAAAGAAAGGTTCACTCCTGTTTCCCTTTAAATAGTAAACTATCCTTGGTATTTTAAAATGTTGATAGTTAAAGAGAATGCTTGTATAAATTTATTTCAGGAATATATTATTTAATGTACAACTCTATTCCAATATTTAATGTTTTAAGAAGAATATAAGAATAATCAGCTTAAACAATATTTAGAGTTTTCTCTGGGGTGGATTTACGTGGTAGGATTGTAGAAGTCTGTCAAACAATCAGTAGTTATTTATGAATACCTCCTCTGTGCACAGAGGTGCCCAATATGATATGATACTTTTACCTCATAGGTAAATAATCCCTCCACCTCTATAGATGAGTGTCTATTCACTTTTCATTTTACAATGTGGTCCATATTCATATTCTCACAGAGATGCCTCAAAGTTAATATGCTGGATGCCTTTACTTGGGTTTCTCCACATTTCATGGATACCACTGTATCTTTTAGGCTTCCCATTGGCTATCCTTCACTATCCCTGAATGGCCAGTCCACCTCTTTTCTGATGACGTATCTCCATGTTTTCTCTTGGATCATTTCTTGGTAATCCTTGAAAATATACCAAAGTTCACTTGTGCCTACCATGCGCCCTTTCAGTGCTTAATAAATCATCAGCAACTTTGATTTTTCAGAGAGTATGGTATACCAAATCTTGCAATCAATTTGCAACACCTAAAGAAAATTTTCATTACCAACTGGGATTTTGTATCAGAGTGCAAGTTGGAATCCCTGAAGTCTCTTATCAACTTCTCCCAGTTCTTTTCCTCCATTCAATTCAGGATCTCACATATCGACTATTTTCAGAACCTGTCCCAGATGCATGCGCTGATATGCTAAATCAATTCAACTTCATCAGTTTAGAAAATCAGCATTTTTTCACTCATTCTAGTTTTTGAAGGGAACTTTAGACTTGTTTCCCTTTTGAGTGATCAAAGAACTTATGTTAAAGATTCTGCAATATTCTGAGGCTCAATGCAATCAACATTCTATCATCTGAAAATGAAATTATGTAGAGGACCTCATTATCAATAAGGAAATTCATTTATTTCCCACCATGGCAAAAATCGTTTTTTGAAGATTGTTTGATGCCTTGTTTAAGATCAGTTTCACTGAATATTGTTATCTCTATGGTTGTATTATTCATCATGGAATCTTGTATAAACCTTGCTATTGGAAAACTTTTGGCTCTTTTTTGTTCCAGAGTCAAATGTTTTACAAATCAACACAATACATATAAAAAGTTCTGCCCGGTGGCTTTAGGATGAAATACTTCTCCTTATCTTAGCATTCAACACCCTCTAAAATTTGGTTTTATGTCATGCCACTTTCTTTCCCGCAATCTGCACTGAATCAAATTCTATCATTTGGCATTTGTTGTGGGCCAGGGAACTATAGTAACTGGGGGAGCCTGAGTTAAACTCTCCACTCCCACCCTATCCCCAGACACACACACACATTCCCACACCATGAGCCAGGGTTACTGTGAGCTTAGATGCTGTAGAGCATACCTGGAGCAATTTGGATTCATTTAAAAGTCATATGGATTGAACTGGTACCCAGATGCATTTCCTTTGGTCCATGAGTAGTTAAAGATAGTTCTAGGAGTATGATAGAGAGTTCCTAAGGTCCCTTTCTCCCTTCCCCATCTACTTTGAACTTCCTTATGACTTTTATTCCTAAACATCTTATGGATTATATTTACTTTACTGTGTACTTATTAATTTTTTTTTTCTGAATTCTTAGGCTCCTAAGTGGCTCATTGTACTGGATATAGGGATCAATATCAAATCAAATAGCAATTGAGATGGGATCTAGTACAATGTTATGTCTCTGAAAATAGAGGGTGGGGGCAGTGGTGCCCTAACCCTATTAGATGCAAGGCAGTGGTGTGAGCTGTGACATGGTCAGCAGAAAGCCGTTCAGACAGCAATTGAAGCAGCAGAATAATGGGGAAAACATTAGCAAACTAGTTTTGGGGGAAGGGTTGATAGCAAAAACATCATCAATAACAGTGAGACAGTTACCTGGCAATGATACCCATACTGTGGGCAGCACCTTGGACAACACCGGGAGTGAGACAGTAGCAAGAGCAGTGGCACTATGGTCTGAATGCCCTAACTGAGGTTCACCGTTCTGGGGGGAGTCATCAGAAGCAGTCAGTGGCGGGTCTCAGTGAACTAGTCCATCTGGTAGCAAGGACAGGCCCATGTTGGTGCTTTATTAGTATTATTAATTAATATTATTACTGTTTTGATAGGATCCCCTCAGCTTTGATATAAGGATGAGGGAGCGGGAGTTGTGTTGTGATGATATTTGTCACTCTAAGCGTCTAATTTATTGTAGTCCAGGGGTCAAGTGGTGTACTCGTGTGGGTCAAGATAACAGTGGAACTGGCCTATCGTAACCCATATAGTACGATACCACCAACCTGAGTTACTGTTAGCTAAGGTAATGAAGATTCTGGAAATATTTGGATGTATTTGAGTAACGCTGCCCCAGCTGAATTAACCTGAGAAGGCTTGCTATGTGCCCTTTGGAAGTAGGTATAGAAAGCCAGGTCTAGAATTCTGGTAGACACTCTAGAGACCCTGAGGAACGTCCTTGAATTTTGCTTTTATATCCTTGTGGGCTACTTTTTATTTGTCTTCTATGTGGATGCATTGTAACACCTTATGAACTGCATATACCTGGGGTCCATTAAGCATGTTTTAATTAAAGAAATTAAATACGTTAACCTCAGGCTTTTATTTATCTATTGCAGCATATGTGGAATTCTGACCAAGACAAGATTTTTTCAATTTTTCCCTCTGTGATTTCTACACATTGTCATAGCAGCATAGATATAGGGCCCTAATGAGACCTTAGCACTCTTCCAATGGAACCTCTCATTTTGTGGGAAGGCCTCTGAAACCCATAGAGGTTAAGTGACTTGCCCAAGGTATTAGATAGTAAATGAAGAGGTAGGATTTGAACTCTAGCCCTTTAACTCTAAAATGAACACCCTATCTATTGCAGTGTACTATCTCATATAATTCTGAGATAGTCCTTTACATAATCCCCCTCTTCCTTCTATGTCTGTTTCTCCATGAAGTCTCTTTTGTTGATCCTAGTTAAAAGTGATCTTTCCATCCTCAAACCTAGAGTGTCATTCTGTTTTGCTCCTCCAACATAATCAAAGGTGCAACAGGAGCGGACAGAGCCCTAGCCTTGAAGCCAGGAAGATCTGGCATCAAATCCAGTCTCAGACAAATAAATACTGGTTCTATAACATTGGCCAAATCCATTAAGTGGTTAGTGTTCTAAGTAACATGGTGAAACAGACTACACCAACCTGCATTAGTATAGTTATCCCTTCCAATTGCTGGGGTTAGGGATCCTGAACCACTTCCATCTGGAAAATTCCCGCAAAATTGTTTGGCCCTCCCTTCATACCAAAGCAGAAGTAGGATTTATTTTTCCTCATTTATGTGGTGTTTATGATACTTTATTATAAAATTTGAATTGATATTACATAAAGCCATGTATATAGTTTATGAATTTCTGAGTTCCTCAACTTTTTCTTTGTTGTCTGCGGGCCTTGATGTGTTATCTATGGCTTCCACAAAACTACTCCAAAGTTCCCATGGAATGTCTTATGCTGACTCATGATGTATCAAGACCTGCAATGGGGAAAATCAAAATGTGGAAAAGAGATCTCTAGAGGCTGCTTCCTCTTCTAGCTGTTCTCTAGACCAATGATATCAAAGGTATCATACTTCATCATAGTCAATTTTCATTATTATTATTTGTGTGCATATCTTATGACTCCTACAAGATTGTTAGAATCTTGTAAGGCAGAGATTTTCTGCCTCCTACCCACTAGCACAGGACTTTGGATATAGTAGACATAATTACGTACGTAATGAACTGAATTGAAATTGAGTGACCTGGACAAAAAATTTAAAATTTTCAAGAATGAATTAACAAGAAAAGAGAGGAAGTCAGGAAGATAGTGAAAAGGTGAGTATAATAGTACAATGATAAGTTAAGTAGAAAGAAATGAAGAGGAAGGAACAAAAGCAACAGATGATTTGAATGAAAAGAATCTATTCAACTTGGTGATTAACTAGGTGCGAAACATGAAAGAGATGAATTAAAGATGATTCTAAGACATTGCGCCTTGGTAAGTGGGAGTACAGTGCTTCCATTGAAGGAGATGGGGATTCTGGTAATGAGAGAAATTATGAACTTGAATTTGGTTAAGGTTAGTTTGAGAAGACAAAGAAATATTGAAAAGGAAGTTTCCAGTCGTGGTGATACAACCTAGAACTCTGCTCCTCTGTTTTTGTATTATAGCTAGTGACAATATTGATTTCAATTAGATGCAGTCACTTCAAAAGTCAATTAGTTACTTGATCTGAGTCCATTATTTGGGTGAAATAAGTTAATAATTTTATGTATTTAATTACTTCGAAAATTGAATTAAAATCCAAAAGAAAAATATCTGAATGTTGGTGATAATGTTCCAATTATCTTTTCATTTGAAAAGCAAGAAATAAACACTCTAGTTTTCCTGCCATTATAAAAAAAATGCAGTTAATTTTTAAAAAGACAATTATGATATCTAATGTATTTAATGAAAACAACTCTGAAAATCTCTATGTGTAACTAGGACTAAAAAGTCCTCTATGAATAGAACAATTAATGCACAAAAGCAAGCAAAATGAGATATAAATATGCCTAATAGACATGTATGGCATATACATGCCTGCATTCTTTGTGGGGGTCAGGGTTAGGAAGAGAGTAAGTTTGACTTTGTGTCAGATTTTGAATATTTCTTTAGTGATTTTCTTATCATTTCAGCTTTGGGAACCATCCTTTACACTGGAATTGAAAGTCATAGATTTTGGAAAGAATTTTAAATTTCCCCCAGTACTGACATCTATTGAGTCTTCTTGTTTGAGAAATGAGCTGGCGGCTTGGAAGTATAATAAAAACTAAAATAAAAATGAATCTCACTCAAAAACCTATTAGGCATTTGGAGAGTTGGCTTTTGTAGTGTTGAAATCCAAACTTATAACCTAACATATATATGTGCATTTATACAGATGCATACATATTTACACATACAATATATATAACATATATATATGCATGTATTTAGAGAGATTTGTACCTTTTAAATCTTAAAATGTTTCTAATTTGAGATTAACAGTTTTGTCCATATATTTCTTATTATCCATTTTGGATTCTGATTAGTGAGGTTTTTCTATTAGAAGGAAAGATTTTCAAAAATCCTTTAACAAAATGAGACCCTCCCTTAGAAAGAAAACAGTTTTATGACTGAAGCTGGTATAGCATTTTTTTTTTATGAAAAACAACAAACTTCATTGAAACTTTGGTTAAAAATGTATTGGTTAACTTGGAGAACATAAGAGGTCAAATATATTTAAATGTTTGATGTATTATTTTTAGAACACTTAGTTTCCTTAAATCTCATCTACCAGACAAAACATAGATCTAAAACTGAAAGGAACTTTCTAGATTATATAATTTCGAATTCCACCCTCTCTCCAGACATTCATTTTCTCACCAACAACTTTCCTACTTTGGAGATGCCTCCGACCTGAGGCCTACTCTTCTTATTGGTGAGTAAATGACCAGCATTTAATGAGCCACCTCAGGCTCCTGAAGGAACTCTGTGGACTTCTTTACCTCCTCTTCAGCTTCCCCCAGATTCATTTCCAGATCCCATTAGATGCTATCTTTCCCCGACTCCACAACACCCTCTTCCATTAGAATGTGTCTTGAGAGAAGGAGCTATATTGTTTGCTTATATTTGTAGCCACAGCACTTAGCACAGTGAGAGATAGACCTGAAAACAAACAGTAAATAAGAAGTTCTTACTTTATATTCTTGTTAATACCCTGCTATGTAATAATCTGTGATTATACTCTATAACCAGGGATATCTAGTTTAGCTGATAGAACATAGGGTTTGGAATCAGAAAAGACCTGAACTTAGATATGGCCTCAGGCATAAGCTATGAAACCTTGGGCAAGTCACTTAATCTCTGTCTTGTTAATTCACTGGATAAGGAAATGGCAAAGCACTCTAGTATCTTTTCCAAGAAAACTCCATGAACTTTACCATCCATGGGATCACAAAGAGTAGAAAATAACTGAACATATTCCACGACTAAATCAACTGAACTGAGAAAGAAACTAAATCTCTCTCTCCTTAGGAAGCAGGTAACAGCATAGTCTTATTCAAAAAAAGGTATGCAAACTTGGAATCATATTTGACTCTTCATTCTTCCCCATCCTCCACATGCTTTTAATAAGTCATATTTATTCTACTTCTACAGTAACCATCCCTTTCTCTCTAACTTACATGCTGCCACCCAAATTCGGAGTTTCACTATTTCTTGCCCAAACTTTTGTGGTAGATACCTAATAGGTCTTGCATTGTCTATATTTCTTTTAAAATTTTGAGGCAGAACCAAGGTGGAAAAGAAAAGGTAGAGACTCACCGAGCTTTCCCCCAAACTCCTCCCCACAAAAAAACAAACAAAAAACTTCAATGCCTCAAAATAAATTCTGGAGTGGCAGAACCCACAAAAGGATGAGGTGAAACAAGTTTCTGGCCCAAGATAACTTAAGAAGGTCAGCAAGAAGAATGTGGTACAATGGGTTAGAATGGAATACAGTCCAATATAGGCAGCTCATCAGCAAATCAGCACTTGGCCTTAAGGTAGACCAAATCAGTGGTACCAGGGACAGTTTCCAGACCTCTCAGTTCACTGATGGTAAAGGGGTCAGACAACGGATCAGAAGATTACATAGATCCCTTTGCTAGCAGCAGGGGCAGAGCTCTGTTGCATTGCCCATATTTGAATCTGGATTGCAGTCCTACATCTCAGTCCCAGGGTGAGGAGGAGCACTACCATCTCACAGCTTGTGGCTATAGCAGACCTGAAACCTTGGTCAGAGTTACAGAACAGAAAACAATGCTTATGATTCCTCACACTCATAGCACAGGCCCGGAGAATAGTAAATACCTCTCCTTAGATCATACTACCTTAAAAAAACAATTTTATATATCCCCAGAATTATCTCTGAAACAGCTGCATGAAAAATTTGAAGCTTGGCACAATGCCCCTCCATTCAAGAAGCAGAGTCTCACTTTAGCATAGAGTTAAAAGTCAAGAAATAGGCTGGAAAATGATCAACTAGAAGAAAAAGATCCGGACTATGGAAAATTATTGTGGTGACAGAGAAAATCAAAATATAAATTCAGAAGAAAATAACAGTCAAAATTGCTACATCCAAAGCCTCAAAGAAAAATATGAAATGGTCTCAGGCATGGAAGACCTGAAAAAGCATTTTAAAAATGAAGTAAGAGATGCCTATTAAAAATTGGGAAGATGAATGAGAGTCATAGAAGAAAATCATGAAAAAAGAGTCAGCAGCTTGAAGGGGACATAAAAAATACTAAAGAAAATGGCACCTTAAAAAAACAGAAAAGTCCAAATTGAAAAAGAGGCACCAAAATCCAATGAAAAAAAGAATGACTTCAAATGCAGAATTGGCCACCTGGAAAAAGATATGCAAAAATTCCCTGAAGGGGACTGGAGAACTGGGAAGGAGTGAGAACAGCCCAGGGCAGGGCACTCAACAGCTGCCAAGGGGTGCAATGTTTTAAGCTCTGGCTAGCAGGAAATGATGAGGCTGGCACCCTACTGCTGCCCAGCTCCTGCTGTCTGGGGCTGAGGCTTGTAGACCTTCCCAGCATGGGGAGCCTCTTCCACAGGGGCTGATTCTGTTCATGGCCCTTCCAATCCTCTCTGAAGAGGCAGGTACCTAGAAGGTGCAGCTGGAGCAAGAAAAGCTGTGTCTGGAGAAGAGGATGCACAGGACCAGATTCTGAAGAATGGAGGTTTCTATACAAGTGAACCAACTATTCCACAGGTTGGCAACCTTGCTGGTTTGTTTCAGATAATGGGATATTAGCTGATTATGATTCACAGGATGATGTGTACAAAGGGAGCAAAGAGAGCATAAAGGTGGTAGTTCATGAAATTAAACACATTCTAAGAAACAATAAAACAAAATCAAAAGAATGAAAAATTAGAAGGAAAGTGTGAAATATCTCAAGGGAAAAACAACTGACCTGGAAAATGGATCCAGGAGAAATAATTTAAGGATTACTGGAATACTTGAAAGTAACGATTAAAAAAAAAGTACAGCCTAGACATTTTCTTTCAAGACATTATCAAGGAAAACTTCCTCTTGTTTTAGAACCAGAGAGTAAAATAAGAATTGAAAAAATCCATCTGAAAGAGATCACAAATTGAAAACTTCCTGGAATATTAAAGTCAAATTCCAATTACAAATATAAGACACCAGAGAAATATAAAAAAGGAAACAGGGGGCAGAGCCAAGATGGTGGAGTAGAAAGACACATATACAGGGTCTCACTACACAGCCCATAAGATACCTGTAGAGAGGGATGCTCAACAAATTCTGGAGCAGTAGAAATGGAGAACAACAATGTGGAGGAGATTTCTAGCCCAGGGTGACCTGAAAGGCCCACGGGAAACGCTGGTTGCACTAGATGTGGAGTCAAGCACAGAGTCCAACCCAGCCTTGGCCATGCTGACCCACGCAACTCTGTGAGGAAGACACCTCGGGGGAGGACTCTCCAGTTGCAGAATCCCCAGTCGCAGCAGCAGCAGTGAATCCCCAGTCCTACTAGCAGTGGTCTGCAGATTCCTCAACTCACAGGTGCCAAAGGTCAGTGATGGGGTTTCTTCAGCTGGCTGGGAAGGGCCTTCCCATAGCTCTGGCCTCAGGCAGAGGCCCACAGAGGCCACATCTGGCAGGCAGCAGCAGTTCACGCAGGAGACATTACAGCAACCTACATCCATTGTTGGATCGTAAAATCCCTGGAGCCACTGAGGAGCTGAATATCACCTCAGCCCTGTGTAGAGGCCCTGAGGGTGATGATCTTAATCTAACACTGAATGGCAGCCCTGCCCATCCAGCTTATCTCAAAATCAGTCCCCAATGATGACTTGGTGGAACTGGAGGCCAGGTGGCTATGGAGAGGTAACTGCTAAGATTCTGGGAACAAAAATGTCTTCCTGCTTCCAGATCAGTGTATACGCTTGATTGTGCCACTTTGGAGGAACTGAGATCTCACAGATTCCCAGAGTATACCCTGCTCTTAACAAGGGACCCAAAAGTCAAGTAACTGGTTGGGAAAATGCCCAAAAAATGGGAAAAAAATAAGACTATAGAAGGTTAATTTCTTTGTGAACAGATATCTTCTCCTATCCTTTCAGATGAGGAAGAACAATGCTTACCATCAGAGAAAAACATAAAAGTCAAGACTTCTCTATCCCAAACATCTAAAACAAATATTCAATAGTCCCAGGCCATGGAAGAGCTCAAAAAGGATTTTGAAATCAAGTAAGAGAGGGGGAGGAAAAACTGGGAAGAGAAATGAGAGAGATGCAAGAAAAGTATGAAAAGCAGATCAACACCTTGCTAAAGAAGACCCAAAAAAATGCTGAAGAAAATAACACCTTGAAAAATAGATTATCTCAATTGGCAAAAGATGGTCAAAAAGCCAATGAGGAGAAGAATGTTTTAAAAAGCAGAATTAGCCAAATGGAAAAGGAGGTTCAAAAGCACACTGAAGAAAATAGTTCTTCAAAAATTAGAATGGAAGAGATGGAGGCTAATGACTTTAGGACAAACCAAGAAATCACAAAACAAAACCAAAAGAATGAAAAAATGGAAGATAATGTGTAATATCTCATTGGAAAAAGCAACTGACCTGGAAAATATATCCAGGAGAGACAATTTAAAAATTATGGGACTACCTGAAAGCCATAATCATAAAAAAGAGCCTAGACATCATCTTTCATGAAACTATCAAGGAAAACTGCCCTGATATTC
>CM053770.1:421955346-421985821 GCA_028658325.1 Potorous gilbertii | reverse complement strand
TTTTGTTTTGTGATTTCTTGGTTTCTCAGAAAGTCATTAACCTCCATCTGTTCCATTCGCATTTTGAGAGAAGTATTTTCTTTAGTGAGCTTTTGAACCTCCTTTTCCATTTGACTAATTCTGCTTTTGAAAGCATTCTTCTCCTCATTGGGTTTTTGAACCTCTTTTGCCAATTCAGTTAGCCTATTTTTCAAGGTGTTATTTTCTTCAGCATTTTTTGGGTCTCCTTTATGAAGGTATTGATTTGTTTTTCAAACTTTTCTTGCATCTCTCTCATTTCTCTTCCCAGTTTTTCCTCCATCTGTCTAACTTGATTTTCAAAATCCTTTTTGAGCTCTTCCATGGCCTGAGCCCATTGGATATTTATTTCAGGTGTTTGGAATACAGAGGCCTTTACTCCTATGTCTTTCCCTGATGGTAAACATTGTTCTTCCTCATGAAAAAGGAAGGAAGGGAACATCTGGTCACCAAGAAAGTAACCTTCTATGGTCTTATATTTTTTCCCTTTTCTGGGCATTTTCCCAGCCAGTTACTTGACTTCTGAGATTCCTCTCCATACCTGCCTAGATCCTTCTAGCTAGTGCTTGGGGTCTGAGATTCCAATGCTGCTCCCCAGCCTCAGGGATTTCAGTGGGGTGTGAGGCTGCTATTCAATGTGAGCTTAAGTTCTGGTGCTCAGGTGGGGGGCAGGGCCACCTCCCAGCCTCAGTTCCCTCAGGGGGTTTATGCAGAGACCTTCCTAATGGACCCCAGCTCCGGCCTGCTCTGGGAGCCTCTGGCCACCTGCTGCCTCTGCCACTGCCTCCTGAGGGGGCCTGAGTTATGGAGACACCACACTCCCCTCTCGGGCAGTCCCGAAGGCTCTCTCACTGACCTGTGTGTCTATGCGTTGAGCAAACTTCACGGCCCCCAGAAATTCCGTACCTGAAGCCTGTTCAGATCTGCTCTTCTCGGTGCTGTGTGGCCAAGGCAGGGCTAGGCTCTTCTCCCATCCAGTGTGTGATGAACCTTTGGGATCAGTTTTTCAGGGCTCTCTGGAATGGAAATCTCCTTCACTCAGTTGCTGCATGGCTTCCACTTCTCTAGAATTTGTTGGGAGTTCTTTTTACAGGAACTCCATGGGCTGTGGTTTCAGAGCTAGCATATGTGAATCTTTCTACTCCGCCATCCTGGCTCCTTCCCCCTAGTGTCAAATTTTTAAGAAATATTACCTTGAGGAATATATCCTTCAATTATAAAAATACCATTATTCTTCTGGGTCACAGAAGTCATTGTCCATCTGTCTAGCATTTTACAATATAGCTGTGTCTGTGGTGAAATAGACTACTTTGCTCAACCTTGAATCAGACATACCACACTCCAATTTATCTTAACCTTTGATCTTTTATGAACAACTTATCCTAATATACCCATAATTGAGTGCTATGATATTTTTGATAAGCAAGTTTATTTTATTTTGAATCTAGAAGATAACTTAAAAGTCATTTAGTCTTATTTTTGTCACAATATCAAAATTTCTTCGTGACATCCCATTTAGCCTCTAGTTAAACCTAACAAATAATCATTTTGTTGTTGATTTGATTTTTTTCTCATTCCCTAAAAGGCAAAGCAATTTATGTTGCCAATGTAGATTAAATGACATAGGCTTAGAACTACCTTTATGACCTATTGGCCAAAATGTGCATTTTCACTGATGAATTACTTTATTTTTATTTTAGATTTATGTACTCTCCTCAACATATAATAAATAATATTGTATAATTTTCTACAAAATGACTGAAATCATTTCCATTTGAATTGCCTGAGGAAAATTCTGAGGATAGACCAGAAAGATAAGGTACCAGGAATGGTCCTTTCTCCAACTGAACTGCCAAGCATTCAAACTCTATTGCAGAGAGCATAATTCTGATGGATTGGCCACAATGTAGAAATAGCAAACATATTTGCCCAAAAGACTATTTTATGGAAAACTCACATAATGCAAGAGCTTACAGAGCTCAGAAGAAGAGATAAAAGGACACCTGCAAGGTCTCTCTGAAGAACTTTAGAGTCAATTGTTGAGATATGGGCAACACTGGCATAGGACTGCCCAGTATGGCATGCCTACATCAAAGAAAATGCTGTGCTCTACAAACAGTAGAATCACAGTAGCTCAAAAGAAATGCCATATGCACAAATTTAGAGACCACTTCACTTCAAATATTCATATAGATTATTTGTGCTCAACTTATGGTAGAACCTTCCAAACTCATACTGATCTGATCAGCCCTAGTTGAACACACTATATTTTGACCTTAACATAATGACACCATTTTGGTCCTCTTCAAGCACAAAGGACAACTAACTAATGTGGAAATAGATTTTGTATGATTGCACATGTAGAACCTTCATCAAAGGCTTGATTTCTCAATGAGAGAGAAGAGATAGAAGGTATGAGAAAATTTGGAATTCAAAATTGTAAAATACCAAAAGAAAACCGAAAAAAGGTTAAAATTGTTTTTACATGTAACTAGAAAAAATAAAACACTAACTTTTTTTTTACTCCAAAAGGGGAAAGAGGAACCACAAGAAAATGAGCAAGTTGATAACAATTGGCTCAAAATATCTGAAGTGCCAGCAATTAATTGTGCTTAAGAAAATTGAGACGTTGAATGTTAACGTTAGTGATTATAATTCCAGATTTAATTTTATCCTGAACATAAATTGTAATGTATCTCATTTAAAGTAAGATATATTCTCCTATTAAGATAACTGTGGTAAAGAAAAACTAAATGCAAAATATATTTATCTGGAATTAAAGCAATAATGTTAAAAAAAAAAGCGTGGATTAAGAAAATCTAAGTTAAAATACTGTCCCAGAAATTTACTAGATGTGTGATCTTAAGCAAGTTGCTTTATTTCTGTCTGTCACAGTTTCCAAATCTGTGAAGGGGGTAAACAATAGACCTCACCTGCCAAGGTTGTTGTAAAGATCACATGACTGTAAAGTACAGAGCCTGGCAATAATAAGCACTATATATAGTTTGATAAATGTAAGTACTGTAATTGGTCTTGAATGCAATCAATATAAAAAGTCAAAAGTGTAAAATGAATGATTTTCTATGTAAGATAATTTGGAAATATATTCTACTAAATATTAAAAGACAGAAGTGCTCATTATACAAGTCAGAGTGTCATGGATAGTTTAATGTGTTTTCTTCAGCCTGTGGAAGATATTGTCCATACCAGATATAGACCAGGTAGAAAAAACAAGTGGCATGTAGAAATTGAAATTCTCTTACATTTCACATGAATTATGGGTTCCTAATTTGTTGTTCTTCTTTTAGTTCTGTGGTTAATAGGATATGGTCCATATGGTTGAATCAGTTCTCACCACATGAACTAATTACTGGAAAAGCAAATTTGGGAGGTTATAGTAAATTGTATTGAGTCCTGTTACTGGCAGATTCTACCAAAATTGCTTAAAGAACTCTTTAAATGACTTAGGAAAATTTAGAATCCACGGGATGATCTTCAAAGAGTAACCCCTTCATAGCTGCCCTGACAAAAAGGACCATTCCAGAATGGAAAAGACTACTACATGGGAGAGATGGGACTCAAGATGAAATGTGCTGATTGAATGAACCCTGGGAGTGGGTTACCAGCTTGCAAGGAGAAATCATTGTTTAATACTGATGAAGTATTCAGGATTGTAGGGCAGCTACGTGACACAGTGGATGGAATACTGGGCCTGGAGTCAAGAAAATTCACCTTCCTAAATACAGATCTGACCTCAGACTTGTATTATTTCTGTGACCCTGGGCAAGTCATTTAGCCTTCTTTGCCTCAGTTCATCTGTAAAGTGAGCAGGAGAAGGAAATGGCAAATGACTGTGATATCTTTGGCAAGAAAACCCTAAATGGGGTTATGGAAGAGTTGTACATGATTAAAATGATTGAACAATAACAACATATAAGATTATGGTAATTCACCATGAGTGTGGTAACATCAAAGCGGGGATAGCACAAAGTCAGCTATTGGAACAGAATCAGTCTGAGTGACTTTATTTTTTAAATTTTTCTCAACTTTTGAGTATGGTGCTGAGTCAGACTGCAGGAGAGGGCCAATTTTCTTAGGATTAATCTTCTGCAGACTACTCTTATCTCCTACAGACTAATCATATCTCCCAATGTTCTGGTAATGAGGCGAAATGGAGGAGACCCTAATCTCACCTCCTCATTAAAAAAGGGATTGTCTCTTGCTTATATGTAAATTGTGTTATTTCTTTTTATAAAAGCATCTCTTCAGATGGCCAGCCTAACTTCAACTACTTGAATCTTTGGTGGTCAGCCTCATTTCAAATGCCCCATGCCTTGAAGTGCCAGTAATTTTTTTGGTCTTACTTCTTGAGTTTGCCTTTAATTGACAAGGGTGAGGCCTGAACCAAGATTTCCTTTAACAATAAAATACCATGGTCCTAAGAATGGAGTGCTAACTAAGTCCCATCACTTCTGACACCAAGTGTCTACTACCACAATGCTTTTGCACCTAACATTGCTACCATCATAAAACATCATTTCTAAGAGAAAGTAATGCAAAAAAATAGGGAGTACTGAGAAATGCTTGCAAAGAGAATTACATAAATTGGGTAGGTAAGTGACTTCAGATCAAATCTTTATTTCAAGGAGTGGCACAGAGATTATAATAAAGAAAACAAATAAGAGTGTTACGAAATAGAAAATAAAATTTAGAATACAGTTGAAGGGAAAAGAAATGATGAAACAAAAGTAAAAGAAAATTTAATGGAAAAGATACACAAAAAGAAATTTATTTAAAAGAAAAAGGTGGAAAAGTAATTAAAATTTTTAACAATTTTATTGAATGGTTAGAGAAAGAGAAGGGTCAAACAAGCAAAATAACTGATAGATTAAAAAAATAGGATAGATTTACATTTAAAATACACTCATAGAACTCAGGATAGATCAGTCTCCAGGGACTAGGAATTCCAGGAAAAATAGCATTAGAGAAGTTTAAACAAATTTTAAGAATAAAGTAGTGACCTAAATAAAGGCAAAGATAAATTAATACAAAACAAGAAAGGAATGGAAAACATTCCTAATAATATTTTAATATAACTCTGTTAAACAATATAGTAAGGTGAAAGAGAATGAGAAAGTGAAGGCCATTAAATTTACAATCTGCTGAAAAGAACTAGTAGATCTTAAAAATAGAGCCACAGTAAGAAAATAAACCTTTAAAAACATGATATTCACAAGATTAATTCAAAAAAGTAGGATTTGTAGATATGTTAGCAGAGCACACAGAAATAGAAATTCATTATATCAAAACTAATAAACAGGAAAGATAATGAATTACATTAAAGGAGACATGAAAAGATGCTAATACCAATCTCTATGTGTATGTGAGATGCCAAAAAACGTTAATTCTGCCTAATATTGACTGAGTAATTTGACAGAAAAATAGCCCCACAACAAGATAGTAACAGGTATTTATCCCTAAAAATTGAAAACCTGTACGACATGACTATTCTGAAGAGAGTTCCATAGTATTAGTCATAGACTTTTTTAATAATATAGTTTGTTTTTAAATCATCTTCATTTCCTAATGAACACACATTTCCTAATGAACAACACACCTTCTACTGCTTGGTTAGTTATTTCTTGTAACAAAGACTAAGAAGGAGGAAAAAGAGAATTGAGCAAAACTTATCAAAACATAGACTGAGGTGGTAATAACAGTATATGTAATATTCCACACTCATTTGCCTCACCTTTGAAGAAAGGGTATTGTGCATTAGCGTGCTTCTATTTGTCAACCTTGATATCATTCCAACATGACACATACATGAACACTGCCATCCACTCTCCAGCTTCCTTCACTATTTCTCATAAAAGTTTGATAGAATGTCTTCCTTCTCAAATTGTGAGAATAATTGGAGTAACATAAGCATTGTTAGTCTTCAACCATTTTTATAAATTTAGCAATACATCTGGGTCAAAATATTCTCTACCCTGCCTTTATGGAAATTCATTCGCAAATGACTAAATTCTGAATTATAACTCATTTTCAAAATTGACTTGTTTAAGAATCTAATATTTTTCAGTTTGACTATTTTATGGATTTTGTAGATAATCCTTTTAAATTCTCATGTTTACTACTTTAAAGTCATATATCACAAATTCTGATGATTCTATTTGGAATCCAAAGACTGTATAAAGATGGATGGTTTTGCTTATTTAGAAAGAGGGAACTCAGGCTATTTGGTTCTATTTATCCATTTATCTACCATATATATGTGTGTATATATATATATATATATATATATATACATATGTATGTTTGCTTTATATATTGATAGAAATATAATTTCAGTATTATATACATATACAAATATGTTTATTTGTTTGTTAATAATTTAAAGAATTGAAAGACTTTTAGGATATGATTGGAAAGGTGGTATCAAGATCCCAGAATCAGCACTCTAAATAGCATTATGCTTCTTTTTTGTTCTGACTTTATCTTGCTCTTTTTATTTATTTTGGTAATTTCATTTTCTTCTCTCATCTTTTTGATCAGGTTAGCTATAGGAATATCAATGTTGTTAGCATTTTTCAAAGTTAATTTTATGAAATCTATAGTCTTTTGTTTTCATTTAAAATATTTATCTTCTAAAGAATAAATCATAGAAACAATCAATAATTTCAACATAGAGAATGACAATAATGAGAAACATATCAAAACCTATAGGATATAGCAAAAGTAGTAATTAGAAGAAAATATATATCTCTAAATTCTTATACCAATAAAATAGAGACAGAATCTACCAATAAATTGGGTATGCAATTTCAAAAAAAACTAGAAAAAGAACAAGTTAAAAATTCCCAATTAAACACCATATTGGAAATGTTAAAAATTAAAGATGTTATTAATAAGACTGAGTGTAAGAAAACCACTTAATTAACAAATAAAACCAGGAGTTGGTTTTATGAAAAAAATAAAGATAGAGCATTGGTAAATGAGAGAGACACACGCGCGCACACACACATACACACACACACACACACACACACAGGGAGAGACAGAGAGAGAGAGAGAAAGAGAGAGAGAAGAAGAAGAGGAAGAAGAAGAAAACCAAATCACTTCTTTTAAAAATGAAAAGAGTAAATATATCACTAATGAAGATGAAATCAAAGTAATTATAAGGAAATATTTCACTCAATCATATGCCAATAAAGTTAACAATTTAAGTGAAAGAGAATATTCATAAAATCATAAACTGACTAGATCAATAGAAGAGGAAACAAATTATCTAAATAAACATATTTTAGGAAAGGAAATTGAACAAGCCATAAATGAGCTTGCTAAGAGAAAGTATCAAGATCAGATGGATCTACAAATGAATTCTACCAAACATTTAATGATCAATTAATTTCAAATCAATTATATGTCTGTGAATAAAATTATAATAAACATACTTCTGTTTATCAATTTATCAGTTTTTCTCTGAATATAGATAGCATCATCCTTCACAGATCATTCATAGTTGATTTGAAATTAGTTAATGCTTAAATATTTGGTAGAATTCATTTGTAAATCCATCTGATTGTGATACTTTTTTTCTTAGAAAATTTCTAGTTTTATTTGAGTTTATGTGTATATGTATAAATTCAATGTGGCTATTTTTCTGTCAATTATTCAGTCAGTATTATAGGAATCCAGGAATATTGGTAATCTTTGTCAATCTCTGAATAGTTTTAAATGGAATAGGAGTCACAATCAAATTTAAGTTCTTTCTGTTACATCATTGTTATGTTCAATTATAATAGACAATGACTTTAATGTTCTTGGTAACTCAGTAGCTTGAAGGATTGGCTGCATGCTACAAGAAAAAAAAAACACAGTCCGAGTTGACTTTTTGGCATCACTTCTTGCCTTACTCCTTGTCATTATCTTGCCTGTGTCTGTGTGTTTCCAAATCTCAATGTACCCCTTGAGGGGTCAGAGGTTTGTTTCGGTTCTTTATCCTCTCACTGCTATGATCTACAAAAAAGATTGCCTAGTAAAACAAAATAAAGAGGCTTTCTTGCAATATGAGGAGCTAAATTTTTAGATGATTAGAAAGTTATCATCAAAAGACTTCTATTTTAACTAAATAGATTCTCCCCCACACACAAACTGAAAGCCTCTTAGTCTCAGGGGCCAAATTGGAATAGGATACCCCTCAGGGAGTGAGAACCTTTGAAAGGTTCTAAATAAAGACACAAACCTTTTGGGATGAAAACAAGGAATGTTTAAATTCTTCCTGTCATGTATATGACCCCATGAAAGGTTTCATTTGGAAAAGATAGCAGCATTCACAAGCTGCTAAAAACAGTGTCTTGCCCTAGGGGTCAGTAACTTTATTCCACAGATAGAATGCTTCAATCATGTGGGAGTTTCATTGGTGGAGGGTATTGTCAATTGATATCCTTCTGGGGAGTTTTAGAGCTGGGTGGCAGACATTTGGAGAAAAACATTCTGAGAAATGCAAGAATATCCATTAGTTTTGTTTTGGTAAAATTAAAAGTATTTATTTCCTTAATTTGCAAATAGACTCATTTCTATTATCACAAACACTATCATACTATTTTTCCTGTTAACATGTATTTTCCGGGTTTTTTAAAGATGTATTTTGTAGTGTCCCTTTTGATATTTGAATCAGACTTGTTTGAACAAAGATTTGGTTTTCATTCTAGATCATATCTCCTTCCCTTCTGTTAACCTTCTTTTTCACATTATTCAGTTTCTCTTACAGAGCTCTCAACTATATTCCTGGATATCCTTTTCTCTCCCCTTCCTTATATTTTGTGATGTAGACTCTATCTCTTCATTTTAAGAACCTTAGGTGCCTACTTGAAAGACTATAATTAGCTGATTTAAATTTCATGTCCAAGTTACATTTTCCAAACAGTAAAGTTTTACTTTCTAGTCTTGAATTATACATGATAGTGAATATAGGGCATATTTCAGTAAGGGCCAATCTGCTACTTCCTGGGTCTAGAACTATACTTAATTTGAATGGAAACAGGAAGAAACTGAAAAAAGAAAATTTTAGGATAGAAGATTTGTCAAATTATACATTAGTTTTACAGAACCAGCAGTTTTGTTGTGTCAGTTTGCACATCATTTAGGACCCCAGGAACAAAAGAATTAAAGGAAGGCACAGGCTAAATTTTCTCCTGGCTTCCTGGGGGGAAGGAAGGGGGAGAGGGGGAAGACTACCATGGCTCTTGACATTTAACTTCCTTTTATATGGATTACCAATTAAATGGTGCATACAAAATTAGATTAAAATACTGTCAACTCATATGACCAGCTTTTTTGAAGTAGAATTTTGAGATTTAACTATTCCAGGATCCTGGAACTTAAAAATACCACTAGTAGTCCTATTCATATGTAGATCCATTTATTTTGTAAATAATTCCCTAAGTGATCCAATTAACTAAAAAGAAAGGTTGTAGTGTTCTCACAGTGTATTAAAATATATATATATATATATATACACATATATATGTGTGTGTGTGTGTGTGTATATACACATAAAGGCAAAAATAGTTTTAAGAGCTTAGATTTGTTATTATGGTAACGAAAAATAAATAACCATTATAAAGATAAGCTTAATTGATATATATATATATATATATATATATATTACTAAGATAATATTCATTTTAAAGAGTATATGATTTTCATATTTTCAAAAATGCTCTATCTTTTTCCCTTTGTTCTTACTATTATTCCTTTGACTATAACCCCCTTACTCCCAACTTGTTCATCTCTATTGAATTTCTATCTTTAATGTCAAGAATAAATTCCATCTCCCCTTTTGAAGCTTTATCCAATCCTCTTAGTCACTAATACCATGAGTCTCTTTAATTTATGATGGTATTATACATTCAGCATTTATAATTTTTATTATTAAAATGTTTATACATGTTTTATATCCCCTCCCATAGTACAAAATAATGGGGGCACGGACTGTGTCACATAATGGACAAGTTTAATAAATGACTGATGAAGTTTAGAGTTTTCAGGACAAGTTTCCAGGTCAAATTATTCTTTTCATGCAGTAGAGATGCTGGCGTCTTAGGTGATGACATCACATTTCTGTCTGCTGCTCTTGGTGCATAGTCTCTTCTAGGTCATATCATCTCAGTTAAAAGCAAGGTCTTGGTGTGAGCTTGGGCGCAGCAACCTCCCATCCTACTCGGAACTCTCGCAGCCTCACCAGCAGCCTCACAATCTCCCCAGATATCCTCCAAAACGGCACCAACTCTCAAGGATCAGCTAATCTTGAATGTCCTAAGGAAGACCAGGTTCCCCAGAACAAGATCACTGTTGTCGAGGTTAGTGCAGTTGGCATGGCATGTGCCATTAGTATCTTAACAAAGGAATTGGCTGATGAACTTGCCCTAGTTGATGTAATAGAAGACAAACTAAAGGGAGGGATGATGGTTCTCCAACATGGCAGCCTTTTCCTCAAAATGCCAAAGATGGTTTCTGGCAAAGACTACATTGTGAATGCAAACTCAAAACTGGTCATTGTTACAGCTGGGGCAAATCAACAAGAGGGAGAAAGTCCAGGGTAATGTGAATATCTTTAAATTTATCATTCTCAATATTGTTAAATACAGCCTTAATTGTAAGCTGCTTACTGTTTCCAATACAATGGATATTTTGACATATGTGACTTGGAAGCTATGTGGCTTTCCTAAAAACCATGTTATTGGAAGTGGTTGCAATCTGGATTCTGCCTGTTTCCATTACCTAATAGGGGAGAGACTTGGTGTCCATTCTTCAAGTTGGGGTCGTTGGGGAACATGGAGACTCCAGTGTTCCTGTATGAAGCAGTGTGAATCTTGCCAGTGTGTCTCTAAAGAACTTTCATCCTTCTTTGGGAACTGATGCTGATGCAGAGAATTGGAAAGATGTTCATAAATAGATAGTTGAAAGTGCTTATGAGGTAATCAGACTGAAGGGCTACACTTCCTGGGCCACTGGCTTGTCTGTGGTAGATCTGGCAGAAAGCATTGTGAAGAATCTCAGGAGAGTGCATCCAATTTCCACCGTGATTAAGGGCCTATATGGCATTTATGGCATTAATGAAGATGTCTTCCTTAGTGTCCCATGTATCTTGGGGCAGAATGGCACTTCAGATGTGGTGAAGGTCAACCTGAATCTGGAGGAGGAGAGCCTTTTAAAGAAGAGTGCAGATACTCTTTGGGGAATCCAGAAGGAGCTGCATTTTAAAACCTTTGAAGGTGCTGCCATCGAAAGAATATGACAGGGGTTGAAGGGTTATGTATGATATGGTTTTCAAATAGGTCACATTCTTCCTCTGATTAGTGACTAAACACAAGAAATATAAAATCTGTGAACACACTCTGGTTTCTTCCTAAAGTTGGAAACGGAGAATAGAACCTTGTTGTAGTTTGCATATGATACTAGATTTGACTTGCACAGTCTCAGTGATTGGTGTCAAGCAAAGCCAGTGCCCCACAGATATATAAACTATCTGTTTTGTATGTAGGTGCTACAGGTTCCCTTAGGTCCAGAAGACAATACTCCTGGATACAAAACACTATACAGTAGTAATTCTTTATTGATGCATTGATTAGCTTTGTGCTCCCCTCCATTAGGGCACTACAGCATAGCCACATGTATCACCTTTCCAGAAGAACTGATTTTGTCTGCCTATACACACATATATATATATATATATATAATTATCTAATATTATATAAATATAAAATTATATATTATATAATATATAAATATATTTTATAACTATATAAATATATCATATAACTATATATTATATATAGTAAATTTCCATATTATATAAAAGATTGGTATAGGTACAAAAATGAAAACTAAGCCTAAATACTAAATAAACAACAAATAACTGATTAAAAAAATAAAAGCAAGCTCTTCAAACTCTGTTAGGCATTGTGTTGTACATGCTAAGTCTCTGGTCGCTCAGTTGCTTTCTACCAACATCCTTCTCAACTTCAGCTCTACAAGGAAATTTATCAGGCTCTCTGTTCAGTCCTTTGAGGTTCAGCAAATAGGTTTTTTTTTTTAGTCCCCAAATACTAGCCATTAAATAAGCCAACAAAAGTCAGCACGAATACTCCCATGCTGTGTGTCTATTCTTTTTGCCATCCATGTCCTGTGATTATTCAAAAAATTGTCTAATTTAGGGTTGGGAAACTCCTTTACACTCCTGTTCTATCACTTATGGGCATCTTGTTTACCTACAACCCATTTGAAGGAGTCTGTCAAAAAAGAAATGAACAAAACATAGGATCCATGCGGATACTAAGACTAAATATGTTTCAACTAAATAACAGTAAAAATAGTAATAGCAGCAATAACAGTAACAAAATAGGCACTTACTATTTGTCAAGCACTTGTGTCAGGAACTGATGTTAAAATACAAAATGAAAGTTTCTGCCTTCAGGTACACTCATCCTAATGTATATAGAAGACAAAACACATGAGAGTGATGGCTAAAGAAAGGGGATTTTATCTACCAAATAATAATAATTGAGATGCTAAGTTATTTGACTGAAAGTTAGACAACAGACATAGGCTGTAAAAAGACAGAGATTCTGTAAAGCCCATCTTCCTTCGCACATGAAAATGAAAAAGCATAGAAATCAAATCCAGGTGGAAAATGCAAGGCCATGGTCCCTATATCCCTGGTCAACTTGCCTGCTTTATTTATTCATATCTTCCAAGAACAACAAAACTTGACTTTCATGCTGTATTCTGGCCAGTATAAAACTGTTCTTTTCTATAGTAAAACCACAAATTAATGGAATTAGGTCCAGTTTAACAGATATAGATTTATGTATAAATTTAACTTCATTCACTCACTTAAAGAATAGTCTCTTGACTATTATGTGCAAAGTACTGTGCAAGGAAGTGATTTTCCTTAAAAGAAAAATGAAAACAATTCTTGCCCTCAAGAAACTTGCCTTCTGTTGAGAAGATATAAATATTATAGAGATATATAAATGCTAAGTAATAAAATTTCGTTTAAAGAGATATAAAATTATAACAGAGAAATCAGAAAAGCTTTCATGTGACAGTGACCATTGTAGTATAATGGGTCACTTCTGAGAAGGCAGGTATATATGAAATTCTAGGGTGATGCCATCTTAAAGGTTATATAATCCTTACATCATCAAACACAGGAGGCTTGAACATGCATTGCTGCCACCCAACAAATTAGCAGTGCAGATGTGTGCCCTTCAGTGAGGTTATATGACTGCTTGCTACATACATATATATAATAAAATGATATCTGTTCAAATCCAAGGCAAACCTTTCAACAGCACAGTAATACAAATCTATGCTCCAACCATGGTAACAAAAAGGCAAAAGTAGCTACATTCTATAAAGACCTACAATATCTTCTGGAAATAACACCAAAAAAGATGTCATATTCATCCTGGAGGATTAGAAGACTATAGGTAGGAAATCAAAAGATAATTGGAATAACAGACAAGTTTGACCTTCGAGTATAAAGTGAAGTGGGGCAGTGACTAATTGAGTTTTAGCAACACAACTTGCTGGTCATAGCAAATACTGTTTTTCAGCAACCCACAAAGTTCCACTACACATGGACATCATCAGACGGTCAACATAGAAATCAGATTGATTATACATTTTGCAACCAAAAGTGGAGAAGTTTATGTAGTCATTTAAAACAAGATCTGGAGCTGGCTGTAGCTCAAATCATGAGATTTTTATTTCAAAATTCAGACTAGAATTGAAGAAAGTAGGAAAATCCATCAGATTTTAAAGGTATGACCTAAATAACATCCTTTATTAATATTAAGTAGGGGTGATGAATAGATTTCAGGGATTAGATCTGGTAGATAGAGTACCTGAAGAATTATGGACAATGGGTTCACAATATTGTCTAGCAGGCAGTAATGACAAAAAACCTCCCAAAAAAAAGAAGAAGAAAAGAAAATAGTTATCTGATTAGGCTTTAGAAATAGCTAAGGAAAGCAAAAGGGAAAGAAGAAAGGAAAGCTGTACCCAACTTAATGCAAAATTCCAGATAACAGTAAAGGAAGATGAGAAGGTTTTCTTAAATGAGCGATGTAAGGAAATAGGAAAAAAAATAATGGGAAACAAAAGCAACCTCACTTCAAGAAAATTAAAGATTAGTGAATGTTTCATGTAAAAATAGGCATGCTAAAAGACAAAAATGGTTAGAGAGTTAACAGAAGTAGAAGAGATGAAGAAGAGGTGGCAAGAATATACAGAAAAAACTATACAAGAAAGACTTCAATATCACTGGTGTGGGAATGATCTGGTTTTGTAGTATAAGGATTTGTCATATATTAGTTCATGAAAGATTGTAAACTTCTGATGTGTAATTTTAGTTAAGTATTCAGGAGGTTCTAACTTTTCAAGGTAGTTTCAAGTTCATAAAAACTTGAATGATGTCTCATAGTTTCTATTATTTCCTTGACTTACCTTCATTGACCAATATGTCTGGGGCTCCTAAAGGATAACCCTTCTGTAATTTCTGGTGTATATTATGTGATCCTATATTACCATCACAAATCTCTCCATTTCTACAAATAAATTTACAGGATTCAGTTTTTAGTTGACGTTTTGGTTGAGTTCACTCTTCTTATTATTAAAAAGCAAAATTTGAAGATTCACTTCCTATCTCAAGGTCAGATATAACTAATGAGTTGTGTTTATATCTTTAATAAAATTATTTGGGTAGGATTCACACCAGAAAATTTTGAGTCCTTAAACATATTATCTCACCTCACTGCAAATAGCTCCAGGTTCTGTAAATAGTGACTAAAGCTACAAAGAACAATATTCGTTACACATGTGCACACTAGGAAAAGATTTTTGCCATTTTCTTTCACATGTGGCTACACCAGGTCTCTGTCAGTGATGTCTTTTTAAAATAACAATGTAGAGAATCATAAGACTCTCACAACCATTATTGTATATGTATTTGTGCATTTTTAATACTGCTTGGGCTTTTATTAAAATACACTAGGAATGAGGCTATATAAAATAAATTATGAAAGCACAAATGATAGTTGCAATTATCATATCTGGAGCCAAGGGCTTCCCTGGGTATTTTTGTTTTCAATACAAGATAAAGGGGCAACTAGGTGGTGCAGTGGATAGAGCACCAGTGCAGGAGTCTGGAGGACCTGAGTTCAAATCTCACCTCAGACACTTGACACTCACTAGCTGTGTGAACTTGGGCAAGTCACTTAACCCCCATTGCCTCATCCTGGGTCATCACCAGTCATCCTGATGAATATCTGGTCACTGGACTCAGATAGCTCTGGAGGAGAAGTGAAGATGGTGACCTGCACAGCACTCCCTCACTCAAAACAAAGTCAAGTGCAATTCATTTCATCATTTCTCTGATAGCATGGTCTTCTTTGGCAACGAAGGACACACGTATACCCACAAGATAAAGGACACATTTTTCTAAATTTCCAAGGATCTGTATAATTGTCAAGCAAAAGGCAAGCAATGATTTGTTGAAATTTATGAGGTAGTTATTGGATATAATAATATCTGCTAAGTCTTTTAAAAGTCAATGTTTCTTGCATATACAATAGCTCATGCTCAAAGTGATTTTTTAAACAGAATTTTGCTTGGGAGAGGGCAGGTGATCAGGGAGTTATTTAGTCTCTCTTTCAAAACTTGTTAATAAATTTGTTGACTTTAATCAGCATTTGACGTAAGACAGCATATTTTGATTATAGAAAATCAGTCTTTTTTTTTACCTGTCAATGCAATGTCATGTTAAGGATTCCTCATTTCAAGAATAAACAAAAAATAATCCTTTTTAAACACTGAATTTCCTATTTTTATTTTTAAAATTCTTTATACAAAAATGTCTCTTTTTTTGTATTGCTATAAATTATGAACAGAAGAGATGTCAGATCAGTGGTCAATATACTTCTGTATTCTGTCTCTGACAGGTAAAACCACAGGGAGTGGGAGATCATAGTTACCTTATTGTCCACCTCCAAAGGTTACTGTGGCCTATTAAGTACCATAACTTCCCATAACACTCTACTCCTGGTCTTTCATCCAGAAATGTTTGTAGGAACAACAGGGACTTCTATCGTCCCAAGGCGGTACAGTTTCTGTTAATATTTTCAGCCACGGGGATATCCCCTGATTCCCCCATTCATTAACTTACTTATTGTCTAGTAGTTTCTTTTATTTGCCTTAAAGTTATTTATTAGCCTCTCCTAAGTACGATTCTGAGATTCGTCAGGCCTTGCTCATATACACCATAATATCGGTTACTCCCTTTGCATACTCTGGGTACTTTGACAGGCGGTCCCTAGAATGCTCTCCTTTCTCATCTCCCTGGCTTCCCTCAAGTCCCAGCTAAAACCCCATTCTAAGGAAGCCTTTTCCTCTCTTAATTCTAGTGCCTCCCTTCTGTTGATTATTATAAATTCCTCTTGTACCTCGTTTGTACATAGATTGGTACGTTTGTTGTTTTCACTTTTTAGACCATAAACTCCTCGAGATGAGGGACTTTTTCTTTCTTTTGTATCCTCAGAGTTTAGCACAGCTCTTGGCACATAGCATGTGTTCGGTAAATGCCTATTGACAACTTTATTGAGTACCAGGGAGCTGGATTTCCCATTAATCAGAATTGTAAGGTTAAATAAATCATTCATTTATTAGGCCCTTATTGCATGATGAGCACTGTTAAGCCCCAGAGATACAAAGTTTAAAAAAAACAAAAACCTTCAATTTCCCTGTCCTGGGGAAACTTACACAAAGAGCTCTCTCACAGTTAGAGGGAAAGTGGGCGGGGCTGGCGCATGCGTGTTGAGGTAGGAGAACACTGGCTCGGGGAGCTGCAGCAGCAAGCGCCATACGCAGAGTGAGAGAGCCCCCTCTCCCTCCACGGCCTCAGCGCTGCTGCCCTGCTTCTTGGCCGCAGTCCCGTCCCATTCTCGGCGCGACCCGGACCTCAGCACAGCCCCAGCATGTCCCCCAAGAGCAAGGACGCGCACCGGAGGAAGTCGTACCTCTTCATGTCTGTGGCCCAGAGATTGGGAAAGCTGTACTTGGAGAAGCTGCTGCCGCTGGAGGAGGCTTACCACTTCGACAGGTTCCACTCGCCGGCCCTCGGGGAGGCCGACTTCGATAACAGGCCCATGGTGCTTCTGATGGGCCAGTACAGCACGGGCAAGACGACCTTCATCAGTTACCTCCTCGAGCAGGAATTCCCAGGCATGCGCATCGGGCCCGAGCCCACCACGGACGGCTTCATTGTCCTCATGCACGGCGACGTGGAGAACGTGATGCCCGGCAACGTGGCGGTGGTGGACCGACGCTTCCCCTTCCGCAACCTCACCAACTTCGGCAACGCCTTCCTCAACCGCTTTGTGTGTGTCCAGCTTCCCAACGAGGTCCTGGAAAGCATCAGCATCATCGACACCCCGGGAATCCTTGCTGGAGAGAAGCAGCGAGTCAGCAGAGGTTATGACTTCTCCGCGGTCCTTCAGTGGTTTGCTGAGCGAGTGGATCTCATCATCATGCTCTTTGACGCCCATAAACTGGACATCTCAGACGAGCTCTCGGAGGCAATCAGAGCCGTGAAGAACTACGAAGATAAAATGCGCGTGGTGCTGAACAAGTCTGACCAGATAGGGACGCAGCAGCTGATGAGAGTGTACGGGGCCCTCATGTGGTCCTTGGGCAAGATCATTAACACTCCTGAAGTGATGAGGGTATACATCGGGTCCTTCTGGTCCAAGCCCTTTGTGAATACTGAAAACAGCAAGCTCTTCGAAGCAGAGGCTTTGGATCTCTTCCAGGACATTCAAAAGCTGCCCCACTATACTACTATTAGAAAAATGAATGACCTGATCAAGAGAGCGAGGCTGGCCAGAGTCCACGGCTACATCATCAGCACCCTCAAGAAGGAGATGCCCATGTTTGGTAAGGAGAATAAAAAAAGGGAGCTGCTCACCAATTTGAAAGATGTTTACCAGAAAATTGAACGAGACTATCATGTTTCTCCTGGAGATTTCCCAAGCATCCCAAAGATGCAGCAACTTCTTCAGGCGCATGACTTCTCCAAGTTCCAAACCTTGAAGCCCAAGCTCTTTGAAAACCTGGAACAGATGCTGTCTAAAGATATAGCTCGGTTGATGTTTATGATGAAAGAAGAAGAGGCTGCTGCCGCTGCTGCTGCTGCTGCTGCTGCACAGGCTGCTGCCATTGTGGAAGAGGCCACAGGGGCCCTGGTTATGCCTCCGGTGACACTATGAATGGGCCCTGGGCCCATGACAACAGTAAGGGGGCTAACAAAGCAGACATAGATAGATGCATACATACATAGATGTATACATACATAGATATCTTTCTCCCCAGTTAGACAAGGCTACATACCCTTTCTCGCTGTTTACTACCAAAGGCCCCAAATATGAGATTTTTGTGGTGATATATGAGATTTGGAGAACTGCCATCTTTAGACTACTGTGAATATACACATTCTCCTTCCATCCAATTTAGTTTTTATGGTATCATGTTACTTAAATTGATGTGTTTTCCTAGAAGCTCCATTACTATGTAGTGCTAAGTATGCTTTTGTAATAGGTTCAACCCTCCTATAGGATCCCTATAATATGCCTTTGGAAGTATTTCCAGCTGGCGGTATTATCAGCCTCTTTTACTCATGTCAGAGCATCTTCAGTCTAAAGTCTGAAAAAAGAGGATTACCTAATTTTCAGTTTGTTTGGGGACAGGCCATCATTTATAAAACAAACAGGGAGATCACTTCAAACAGAGGACACTCAGAGCTAAGTGATATATTTCTTTGACTGATACTCAGTGACCTTTCAAGATGACAGGATAATAGTCTACACAGAGAAGGGGGGGTGAAGCTCTGTGTGCTATTTACAGGGTTTAAAGGTCATTTGACTACACAGAGAAAAGAATAGAATGGAGGCTACAGAAAACACTAAGAGAGGCAAGCAGGGTTGTTAGTTTAGATATTCTTCTAAATCTGACCATTCACTACCGGCCCTCATCTTTTAACTAACCCCTCTGTTCCCAAAACTAAGGACGAGTTCTGTTTATTGTCTGACTGGGTCTACAGTTATTTACCAGCTGTCTATTTATGGTCTCTTTAAGTGTACAAGTATTTGGTCCAAACCAAGAGCCAAATGCCATTTCTAACTCATTCAGCATGCTGGTGATCATATGACAAAGTTGAGAGAATATGATGGAGGTCTCCTAAAACAAAGTAGGATATTATTCCCAGTCAAGTTTTGTGACTATATGCACCTCTGTTTGCAAGCACAATTAGAGTCTTTGTTTCCCTTCTGATCCTGGGAGTCAGCTTGACTCTCCCATTGACAAAACTCAAAAGAGTTTCCCACAGTCTTTGTAAAGCATTCCGACCCATATAGAGATGATTCTGTCTTAATACATGAAAAACAAAAGAAAAACTTTAGATAAAAATAAGAAATTTCTTCCATTTCTTTAGGGAAATTAAAGTCAGGTCCCATTTTCATACTTTTATTGACAGTGGGAGAAAAAAAACCTCATTCATTATATTTCATCTAAAGTTAGCCAAATTTGAATCATTTTAGATTCTGTTAAATCTCTTGTACATGAATGTATCCCATCAGAAGTCTATACTCATAACAACCCTGGGAGACAGTACTATTACTGCTATCCTCACTTACAGATGGGGAAACTGAGTCAGACAGACAATAACCTGCCCAGGGTCATACAGCTAGTTAGCGTCTAATGCTGAATTTGAACTCAGGTTTTCCTGAATCTTGGTCCAGGGCCCTATCCATTGCAACCCCTAGCAGTTTCATAATGAGAAGATTGAATTAAATGTGTCTAAGGTCTCTTCCAACTCTAATTCTATTACTGATTAATTTTAATGGTTTTAGAATCCAGTATTCTAAAATCTGGCAGAAGTAGGAACTATGTAGTAAGTGGCATGTTAAAGCACTTTATGCAAAGTTCTATGCAAAATGCAAATGTAGATTGTACATGAGGGGCTTTAGAGACTATCTATTCCAACACATTTTACCAATAAGGAAACTTTTGTTTTGGCATACTCATATAAAGAAAACTTGGACAATCTGAGGCTATTTGTGGTAAACCCAAGGTTGTCTTCATTTTGCCACATTGTTTTTAAATGCTTTTCTCATAGCACTAGATATTTATTTAATTTAAAAATTAAATAACCCTATAGTGTTGGTAATATGAATTTACCACTCTCTGGCCAACATTATAGATTGTGTTTAATTTTGAAATTAAAAAATAAAATACAGTTCAGGATTCTGTAAGAAAGGATTTTAAATTAATTATGTTATTGTGATACTGAAAAATAAGCTTCCAAAATAGTGGTACATCAAATTCGTAAACTCAAAACTAAATTTTTTCTCCATTAATCTAAAGTTAATATTCCCATTAACCTAGAATTCAGACCTCAGTATCCTCTTTTTTTAAATATGAATAATAATAGCACCGTGTTAGGTTTGTTATGAGGATCAGATGAGATACTATTTGTAAATTATTAGCAGAGGGCCTGGAATTTAGGATGGGCCTATTTAAGTGTTAGCTGTTATAATAATTATGTAACACAATGTTCCACCAATATGGAATTAAAAGGCAGAAAAGCCACGTATACTTGAGATCTACCTTGATGAAGAGCTAGGCCAGAAACATATGAACATAAACAGTTTCCTTTTAAGGAAAATGTTGAATGATTTTGTATAGAAGCATAAAAAACTGAGCAGAGCTGTGACTAAATAGAAACTAGATAACTAGGGACTAAAGAGTTCCTGGATGCTAAAAAGATAAATACAAAATTCAAGGAAATGAGAGGAGGTGTAGGAATGCTGAGTATAAATAGTTGTAAACTATGACTGGAATATTCTTTGTAGTTGTGATTAAGTAATGACAATGGAAATCAGGAGAGAAAACTATATTGTACTCAATGCACATGCAACGGAGAAATATACATTTCTCACATTAGTTCTTTAAGGACCAATTGATAAAATCTTTTAAAATTCTCTAGGCCTTTTTCTCCAAACAACTGATTCACTGAGTTTCCACCCAAATCTATACATTTGGGAGTGAGGAAGAAAGCCTTTTTCATGCTATACTGCTATAAATCACCCCCTCCTTCATGCCCTAACCTCAAATAATGAGGATATTATAAGCTACTGTGTGCCCCATATACATGTTATATAATGAAAAAAGTTAGTGATTTTTTAAAATTAGGATAAGCTAAATTTCTTCAGGATTATATCTAGAAAAAAATGCAGCAGCAGGTTACAAGAAGTTGGCTAGTGTTGGGAACTTATTTGAATACTAATGTATAGGAATATAGCACTTTATATCTCTTTTAAGTCTTACAACATTTCTATGAGATGGATGCTGAAGGTATAATAAGATTCCAATTTAACAGATGAGGAAACTGAAACAAAGAGATTAAGTGACTCACTGGAGCCAGTGGATATCAGATAGGAGTTGAATCCAACTTTTTCTGACTCTGTCCTCTATCTACTATACCATGTGGCATTTCTTAACAATATATAAGTTTATCAGTGATGATGAAATGTATCTTGAGCTTTTTTGAGAAGGGTTTATTCAGTCTTAGAATCAATAACAGGGTGGCTAGGTGGTACAGTGGATAGAGCCCCAGGCTCTATGAGTTAGGACACTCATTTTGATGAATTCAAATCCAGCCTCAGGCACTTACTAGCTGTGTGACCCTGGGCAAGTCTGAACTCTTGTTTGTCTCAGTTATCCTTCCGTAAAATGAGCCAGAAAAGGAAACAGCAAACTACTGCAGTATATTTGTCAAGAAAACCCCAAATGGGTCACAAACAGTTGGACATGACTGCAATGACCCAACAACAACAGCATCAGTAATATATAATACTATAATATGGTTTATATTAAGTTTATCATGAAGAATAAACATTTTCAGCAAGATAGTGTCTTAAGCAAACATTTTCTTCGGGGTTTTTTTTTAATGACACTCACAAAGGGGGAATATATGATATGAGAAATATAAAAAGGAAACACAAATGCACTATAGTTTGTACTTAGGTAAAGTCTGTACTTGACCAGTAGGCTTTCGTGAAAGTAATAGATGAGGAGTTGAAAACTCACTTCAACAGATATTTGCCACCATGAATGAATTTTTTGATTGAAGAGTTTTGGAGCACATTCAAATGTTAGACTAATTAAGTCAATTTATTTCAGGTTCCCTCAACATCATTCTTTAGAAAACAAAAAGCATAAAAATACACCCATATGTATAAACACACATATATGTATGTGTATGTATGTCTGTGTGTATATAGACACATGGACAGAGAAAGAAGCAAGCAGGCATATGTTCATACACATATTTACACATAATGGTTAGACTCCCTAAGCTCTAGGATCATGCAGAATATGTCCAATCTCAATGATGAACCATAAAAGGCCAGATTATCTTTGGCTAATAGTTACTCCACTCAACGTTTTGTATAATAAAATTCTGAATAATAGTTGTGTTAGAATTTAAAAAAATATTGGGATACAGGATCCCTAGCTCCAATACAAACACTCGGTAACAAATGCAAATTTGGTAGAATATAATAATAGCATTTATGTAATGTTTTTAGATTGACAAATATTATATTCTCACAACAACCAAAGAAGATAGGTGCTATTATTTTCCCTATTTTACAAATGAAGAAACTGAGGCAGGCAGAGACTGTGTGCCCAAGGTCACACAGTTAGTTAGAGGCTGGATTTGAACTTAGGGCTTCCTGACATTTGAAACACCATCCCATTGCCACCAGATCCAAATTGCACGCAATAACAGGGATCAATGTGTAGGTCTTATGCTTCCTATTATATGGCTTTCAGGCATATAGTGGCCTTACTATTTCTCTGATTCGGAGAAGTCAAGCGGATAATTCTTCCCACCCTCTCCCATCCTAAGGGACATCTTCCCAGGAAGTTAGTCTCCTTGACTTCTGTATAAGGTCAAATTGACAAAGTCTAGAATTTGTTATACAGATGAATAAATATCCCTTCTCTGACTGAAAGCCTAGATTATGGCATCACACATCTTAAGAAATCAATACCTCAATTTCCCCTATCAAGAGATGAAGGTTCAGGAATGTTGTGAATAACTCTCTTTTAGAAGTCTTTTATGTTAGCACATAGGATTAAAGCATCAGAACTTGAGTTTTAAGGGAACTCATAAATGACCTTGTCCAATCCCCTCATTTAAAAGTTAAGGAAAGTGAGCCCCAGAAATGCTAAGTGGTTAACTCAGTGCTAAGTTGTAACACAAAGTTACACAGATATTAAACTTCAGAAGTAGAACCTGGGTTCAAGTTTTCTGACTCTAGAGTTAGCACTTTTTGTTCTATAACAGTACTGGATTAGTAATCCTCTGAGTTAAAATTTGTTTTCATAATATTTATTAACATGAAATTTTCCCATCAGTCTTTTATCAGATAGTGAATGAGCCCTTATCCCAGGTGATAGAATTTTGTTTTTTGGACACTAACTTACTAGATTTGTTTACTTCTCTATATTGTATACCTAATATGTTCTTACTGATCCATCTCTCTATTTTTTAACCAGATCACCACCTTACATCTTATACCAAGATAAGTTCCACATGGATAGATGACCTAGATATAAAAGGTCACATGATAAACAAAATAATGAAACATGGAATAATTCTATCAATACAAGAAAAATTTATGACTAAACAAAAGATGGAGACGAATTCAGAAGATAAAATGGATAATTTTGATAGTAAAAAAAATTGTTTTTTTCCTCCACAAAGAAATCCAATAACTCTCTGATTAAAAAGGAAACAATCACCTGGGGAAAAATATCTTTGCAGCATACTCTCATAAAGTTCTCTTTTTCCAAGTTATGTTAAGGAACTGATTCAAATTCATAATGAGTCATTCCCCAGTAGATAAATTATCTAAAGATATGAACAGGAAGTTTTCAAGAGAAGAAAGATAGGCTACTTATATGAAAAATATGCTCTAACAACTAATAGTTGGAGAAATTAAAGTAAGTCTGAGGTTCTATATCACAAACACTGTATTGAAAAGTGTGGCAAAAAAGGAAAATGACAATATTGATATGCTCTTGGTGGACCTATGAATGAGTATAAGCATTTTGGAAAGCAATTTGTAATTACACACACACACACACACACATACATACACACATACACATATCACCAAATGGCACATACATATTCTTTGATTGTACTGTACTACTTTTAGGCCTATACACGGAGATCAAAAGAAGAAAAGATCTTATATTTGAAAAAAAATATGGCATCTCTTTTTGTAGTAGAAATAAAAGTATTGTAAACTAAGGCTATTTTCAGCAATTGGGGAATGGCTGAACAAATTGGAGCATATGAAGATGATAGAATAGTATTGGACTATAAGAAGTGAGGAAATATATCATTTGAGAGAGACATGGGATGACTTATGTGTACTGATGCAAAGTGAAGTAAGCAGAACCATAAGAGAAATTGATACTCTAACATCATTATAATAAAAATTAACAATTTTGAAGACTTTTATATATTGAAGAAGAATGAAATGAGCAGAACTAGAAAAGTAGTTTATAGAATAACAACACTGTAAAGATGAACAACTTTGAAAGCTGTAAGGACTCTCATAAATATAATGACCATCATCTCCTAACAGGTGATGGATTTCAGGGTACCAAACGAGATTTAGATGAATGTTTTGGACACAGCCAAATTATTTTTTTGCTTGGCTATGCATCTCTGTTATGAAGATTTTTTGTTTGTTTGTTTTCCAGTGGAGTAAGGATGGGAGGGGAAATTATAGATTTCTGTTAATTAAAAATAAATAAAACTTTAAAAAATAAATGAAAGATGAAATGGTTGTTGACTAAAATAATAGTTTCAGAAATTTCCTCTTTCCTAGCTTTGGCCAGAAAGATAATTGTTAAGATTTGGATTCAATAAATATCCCTGATACTATAATTTCAATAAGTAGGCCTTATAACTTTCAGTGTGTCTTATGCGACAGATGTTTCCCATCGGCCTTTCAGGTCACCCTGGGCTGGAAATCTCCTCTATTGTGTTATTCTGTGACTTCTGCTTCTCTAGAATTTGTTGAGACTCTTTCTTTACAGGTATTTTATGGGCTGTGGGGGAAGAGCTAATAATGTGCATCTTTCTACTCTGCCATCTTGGCTCTGCCCAGAATAAACTTCTTAATGAAAATTGACATGTGGAAACATTTTTTCAACCAATTGTCAAATTTTCACTTATGAAATGTTAATATGACTAACTTAAACTTATTTTTGAGCTTTCTATGAGAATAGGCATGACATGCTCCTCTCCTGTTTCAAACCTCTGCTCAAAACTTCCTACATTTAAGCAAGACAGACCAACCAAGCTCTTGCATCTTCAATCATCCCAAGATTTCCTACTTGTCTCTGTTTTGTAATGGAAAGAGTATATACTAGAGGTGTGAATTTGTATCCTGCCTTTTACACTGGCCCTGCATTATACAAGGCATTTCACTTTTCTGTGTTTTAATGTTCTCATCTTTATGGGGGTAATATACTACCCACCTAATTTTTCATGAAGTTTCTTCCCTTGTTTTTTCTTTTTGATCTGGATTTGTAATTTTTTCCAGTGTAAAGAGTTCCCTGCGTGGAATTATTCCCTATGAAGGAAATAAATTCTGTAATTCATGGCTATGTAGATTTTCCTAAAGAACTAAGAGAAAAAGTATTCAGATTCTCTTGAATAAAGGTGCCTATAACTTATTTATAGCCAAGGCAAGACATTACCTCAGATATTCTTGATTCAAATGTCTGTCCTTTATCCCCTATCATATGCCGTTTATTTTTTTTATTATTTTCTCCTCTATTAATACTACCAGCATGAATTCAAGAGAAAATAGCTAATATAGCAAAATAGAAGTTTTTAATCGGGGCAGCTTGGAGTGCCACAAGCAAGTGCTGCTGTATCCAAAGACAGGATTGGGAACCCGGGTTATATGAGGTACTAAGAGTGAATGGCCAAGTTGCAGGTGGGAGGGGTTAGGCAGAGAAAACAACTCTCCCCCACTCTAGCCAGTTCTGCTCAACTACATCCTACTCAGGCCTTGCCCTCCAAAAATGAGGAAAGGATCCTATGCCAATGACTTTGAGGTCTGTTATTATGCGTTTTTCATGGCAATTATGTTCCAGGAACAATTTAATTCAATCTCTACTCCTCAGGCTCATATTTTTTGTTTTTTTTTCTTTTTGCATTGCTCTCTCCTTGATAATTCTTGTCAAAATTAGAAATGGAGTCCCACTCCCCACCTTGATATCTGTATAATGGGCGTCAAATGCTGCTATCTCCTAAGCAGCCTTTCTTGAAGGAAAGGAAGTCAGTTTCTTCACTCAGTCTCAAAGATATTGGTGCTTTTAAGCAGCTAGGGGGCACAGTGAATAGAGTATTGGATAAGTGAATAAGCAGTTCTAAATTCAAATCCTGCCTCAGATACTTAACCTGGCCCTCAGTCCCTGGACATATCCTTCAACCACTATTTGCTTCAGTGTCTTCATCTGTCAAATGGGCAAAATTATCATAACCCTAAAGCACTACATAAATGCTACCTATCATTATTCTCAATGACCTATTATCCACTGTCTCATTTAAAATTATTTCAGTTTTTGGAATAGGAGGCTTGGGATCTACAGCTTTCTCATTCCCTCGTCTTGACTCTTTGTCTTGATTCCACAAAACTTTTTAATCAGCCAAAGAGTATCACCTGTGCTTTTTACCAACCCTTTTAGAAGATGCCTAACCACCAATCTCTTATGTAATTCTTTAAAGGAGTTGAGAATATCTTATCTATGCCAAGGTTAGGGGATATGATAGATGTAATGACAAAATTTTTCATAATTAATTTAGAATCCATTAGATGGAAACTTACATTTATTTAGGATGTACTGATTTATTTTAAACCAACCAAAAAAAATTCAAGTTCTCTAGGACCACACCACTGTGGGTTAAATTTGTATCAAATTCTCATTGCCTAATAATTTATCTCTCCATTTCATTATTAAATATTAGCAGGAATGGGATTCTAACCTGAAATAATTAATAGATGTGGCACCAAGTAAAAGGCATTTTGTGGCATTACTTTGTGGCAAAGTAAAAGTCAGTGCTTTCATGTTAGCTAGAAATTTCATTTTCCTGTTGAGGAAAGGTAGGGGGAAAGGGGAGCTCCACTAAATATAATTTGGTGGCTCACTTTAATGAAATACAATTTTAAAAAATGTATTGTATTCCCAAATGTGAGATCCAAAGTGATGATCATTGGCATTCACCCTTAGCAAGAAAACCTGAAAAGCTGTTTTGATCACTAAGCCTTGTTTGCATTGCCACAGGTAATCAGATAAGTGCTGTCACATGGCAGGAAGCATAAAACAAGTGGTCTAGTGTAAGGTTACACACAGCCAGCGCAGTAACTCTCCATCCAAGTGAACAGTTAATTGGACACCTATCAAAAATCCCTTTGAAAAGTGGCAGTTCCATTAAGTATTGAATCAATAAAAACACCATGGGCCTAATTTGTTTTTATTACTACACAAAGGGAAATCAAGGAAACATTTTAAAGCTGCAGGAATTCAGGGTGTAATGCAAATCCTGTTCCACTCCTGTAGCCTCTTTGATTTGTGAATTATGTTACTTTGGTGCTGTTCAGAGAGGTTCATTAATTTTCCTGATTCTGCCCATTTTCTTTGGAACATTAAAAAGAATTTTAGGCCCAGGCTAGATCACAGAATCTGCTTTCTGCCAAATATTGATTTGAGAGATAATGTGATGTTATAAAAGGAATAGAACACATGGAGTCAAAAGATATGGATTTGAGTCTTAGTCCTGTCCCTTATTAGCAATTTGACTTTAGAGAAGGATCTTGACCTCTCTGTGCCCCACCTTCCTCATCATTTGGTTTGGTTTTTTTGTTGTTTTTATTTTTGGTATTTTATTTTTTGCTAATTAACTGTTTTCTGTTTACCCTTAGTCATGTTTTGAATTAGTTGTCTATGCCTTTCCATAGGTTTGTCTTACCAAGGCTGCGTTCTAGAATCTTTTTCTTGATCTATTAACTATGAGATTTGGTAGTTTTAAAGTTCAGGGAAATCTTTACTACATAACCTACAATTTATGGAATAGGACTGTGATGATGGTCTGGAAAAATATTTCCAAGTACTTTTTTTTGACTGATTCACTTCATCCCTGGGTTTCAGAATTTAGTGTCTCTTTTACCAGTTCTTGGCTTAGGTACATGGTCTGTTTCCTGAAAATTGTTCAATCTCCGTTCTTCTTTGCTGTATATCATTATTTTATTTGAAAAAAATATTTTTTTGTTTTTATGTTAGTTGTTCCTGGATATATTTACCTCTCTTTGCCCTCACACCCTGTAATTACAAATTTCCTTTTTGCAAAAAGATGAAATTAAATAAATCTGTTAGACACACACACACACACAAACACACACACACACAGTAGTGATGTCTGACCATATTTAATATTCTGTGATAGGAACCTTCTCGCTTCTTTCTGAAGACAAAAACATTTCTTTATTTTTTCCTCAAGGTAAGATTTTACTTGGTTTCTTAATTATTTGGAACTTAGCTTCCTTTTAATGATATTTTCATTTATATTGTCTATATTTATCTTCTAATTTTGCATATTTTACTGTTTTGCTTAATAAAATTTTTAATGTTTCTCTGAATTGCTCATATTCATAATTTCTTAGTGCACAGTAATAATCAACCATGCAATATAGTGGTGTCTATCAGGAATGAATGGATCAAGTAAAGTGTGGGGTTTTTAAGTATGTAGTAGAAATAGATGTGTTTGTAGGCAGTAGCCAAGCCTCCAGTAGATGGGGTGAGATTGGAAATTAATAAAAAAGAATAGGGACAATATAGGGGATAGTTTCCTAGAGAAGATGAGATGGAATGGGATTATTTGTGTTTGTACAAGGGTTAGCTTTGGAAAGTAGAAAGGATTAGAAAAGGGGACAAGGGTCAGTACTACTGAAAGTGGTACTTTGAAGGAAGCTTGATATATCAAGAAAATGCCTGAGGGTAAATTACTTCCCTTGCCTCTCCCATTCCCCACCCCAGCCCCAACATTATGAGCCAAAATATTGTGAAATAGAAACCAGAAAATAGCTCTTAAGCCCAGATATGAGACCTTTGATCAAGGAGTGTGTAAGGACTACCCAATCAGTAGGCTTCTGAACCTTCATGTAACTTCTACTAGACTGTTTTCACTTGGGAGTCACCTAGAAACATTTTAGTAAAAATATCATTAATTTGAATCTCCAGGATCCAGATGATCCATTAAGTCAGATGTGGAAATGCTAGAATTCTAAGTGACAGAGATGAGGAGGAAGTGCAATCTTGACATATGGGGCAATGTGTACAAAAACATGGAGAGTTGTGAATATGTGTGTGTTCTGTGTGTGTCCTCTATGTGTGTACATACACACACATATATGTGTGTATATTTGCGTATGTTGTAGTAGGGTGGTGAACAAGTGACTATTGATCAATATATGCCTTCCAATCCATTGAATGAAATTCTAACATATAAGGAGATGTTAACAGAAACAGTAAAGTATAAAGATGTCTCTTCAGACACTGAATAATTCAGTCAATAAATTTCACTTAATAAACATTTAATAACCTACTAATTGTTAGGCACTATCTAGGGTTACAAAAAGAGGCAAACCCTAATCCCTCCACTCAGGAAGCTCATATAAACTTGAACAAACTATATACAGGAAATAGGAAATAATTAAGAAAGAAATGGTAATAGAAATAAGAGAGATGGGAAAAGCTTCCTGTAGAAGTTAGAATTTTAACTGGGACTTAAAGGAAGCTAGGGAAGTCAGTAAGTGAAGATGAAGAGAACATTCTGTGCCTGGGAGGTAGCCAGAGAAAATCCTGGAGCTAAGAGATGGAGCATCTTACTTTTGGAAGAGCAAAGAATTCAATATCACTGGATTGAAAAGAACATAACATGGATTAAGGTATAAGGAGACTGGGAAGATAAGAAGAGGCTATGTTAGGAAGAACTTTGATTGCCAAACAGAGGATTTTATATTTCATCTCAAAGGTGATAGGTAGCCACTGTTCTTTTTTTTTTTTGACATTATAAGCTTGATATGATTTTAATAGCAATTTTAAATTCTGTGCAGCATCATTATCTTTTCAATAGCTCATCAAATTGTTGACTTGAAAAATGGCACTGGTGCCATTTGCAATTTTTTTTTTAATAAATTTATTTAGCTTTTTACATTCATTTTCACAAGATTTTGGGTTC
>CM053770.1:421931201-421954846 GCA_028658325.1 Potorous gilbertii | reverse complement strand
TCAAACACAAGAATGAGAAGAAGCATGAAAAAGTAAACAGCAAAGAGAAGTCATAAGGGACTTACCAAAGTTGAACTGCTTACATTCCTACATGGAAAGACAATATTTGTAACTCTTGAAAGCTTTCAGTATCTGGGTAGTTGGTGGGATTACACACACACACACACACACACACACACACACACACACGTGTGCACACACAAATGTACATACGTGCACGTGCACACACACATACACACATTCGCACACACACAGAGACAGAGAGCACAGAGTGAATTGAATAGGATGAGATCATATCTTAAAAGAAATCAAGGTAAACAGTGAGAGAGAAATACAGTGGGAGGAGAGAGGGTGAAATGGAACGGGGTAAATTATCTCTCATAGAAGAGGCAAGCAGGTGACTTTTTTAGTGGAGGGAAAAAGTGGAGAGCTGAGAAAAGAACATGAAGTTCACTCTCATCACATTCAACTAAAGGAAGGAAAAAAATGCATACTCATTTTGGTATGAAAACATATCTTACAATGCAGGAAAGTGGGGGAGAAGAGGATCAGCAGAGTCGGGGGGATGATGGAAGGGAGGGCAATGGAAGGAGGGAGCAATTTGAAGTCAACACTCCTGGGGAGGGACAGGATCAACAGAGAGAATAGAAGCAATGAGGGGCAGGACAAGATGGAGGGAAATATAGTTTGTCTTACACAATATGACTGTTATGGAAGTCATTGGCAAAACTACACAGATATGGCCTATGTTGAATTGCCTTGCTTCCCAGAGGGAATGGGTGGGGAGGGAGGGATGGGGAGAAATTAGAACTCAAAATTTTAGGACCAACTGTTGAGTATTGTTCTTGCTACTAGGAAATAAGAAATACAGGTAATGGGAAATAGAAAGTTATCTGGCTCTACAGGACAAAAGAGAAGATGGGGACAAGAGAAGGGAGAGATTATAAAAGAGAGGGCAGATTAGTGATAGGGGAAATTAGAGTGCTGGGTTTATTGGGGTGGGGGAAGGGGACCAATGGGGGGAAAATTTGGAACCTAAAATTTTGTGAAAATGAAGGTAAAAAGTTAAATAAATAAATATATATTAATAAAACAAAAATAAATTAAAAAAGTAAATGAAAACATTTATTGATGATGATAATACTCCTGTGTCTTTTGGGAAGTTCTCTCCAAATGATAAATACATTTTTGCTGCAACTTTGATCAACACTCTTAAACTATGGAACTACAGCAAAGGGAAGTACCTAAAGACATGCACTGGTAACAAGAATGAGAAATACTGAATTTTTGCTAATTTTTCAGTCACTGGTGGAAAGTAGATTTTGTCTGGATCAGAAGATAACCTGATTTATATTTGGAACCTTCAGACAAAGATCATTCAGAAACTACAAGGCCATACAGATGTTGTGATTTAAACAGCTTTGTCACCCCACAGAAGATATCATTGCATCAGCTGCATTAGAAAGTGACAAAACAATTAAACTCTGGAAGAGTGACTATTATGCCCTTCAATATTATTTTAGAGACTGTATCAAGAAGTAGATCCTATGAGACAAAAAACTAAGATATTTGAAAATGGTTTATTTACCTAATAGGAAATAACTTTTTTTCTTCCCTGGAATGCTAACCAAACTTAGGTATTAGGAGGAGAAGAAAAATTATTCCAGTGGTTTAGTTGAGAAATAATGAGGATCAAGGTGGAGCCAAGATGACGGAGTGAGACAACGACTCACCTAAGCTCTCGGAAAAACTCCTTCAGGTACCTCTGAAAGGAGAATCTGACCAAATTTTGGAGGTGTGGAATCAAATGGGAGACAGATGGTGACAGATTCAGAGCTCAGGTTAGACCGGAAGGTCCATGGGAAGGATCTGTTCCATGGGGGTGAGCCCCCAGTGCACAGTGCAGTGTGTCCAGCACAGTGGAGCAGAAGGGACCCCAGAAACCTGAGCAGTGGGCAGAAACAGAGGAGTGGCACCAAGGGTGGGAGACAAGCCAAACTGAGTCAGTGAGAGCTGCCGAGTGCCAGATATCAGCACAGCAGCTCCTGAGACCTTCAGCCCAAAGCTCAAACTTCGGTAAGCCACCTACTTGAACTTCCGGGAGCCAGGATGGCAGAGTGATCAGTAAATGCTCTCTCCTCCCCACTTGATGACCGTGAAAGAACCATAAAATATTTCCCCATAAAAATCCTAGATCAGCAGAAACAGCAGAAGGAGGCCAATAGTCTCATAACACCTGAGATGAGGAAAATAGCTAAGGGGGGTTCCTCTGATGGTGGCAGAGGCAAAGCAGAAGGACAGAGGACCCAGGGCAGGGAAAACTTGCACTAGGACCCAGGCAAGCCTCAGCACCAGGAGAAGAGCCCCAGGAGGGGTGGGAACACACATTAGCATCTAGGCATGCCTCAGCTCCCAGGGGAATCTGAAAGACAATAGGGCAGCTGGGATTACCAGCCTTTGAACTTGCCTTTGCAAGTCCTCCCATCAAAGGGGAGAGGCAACTGAAGGTACTAAAGAAGTATCAAGAGTCATAAATGAAACAATCTACATCATTATAATATTTCTGTTGATGAGTTTATCATGGAGGAAAATATGATTTTCTTAAGTTTGAAATCAAGGGGAAAGGTGAATGGGAATAATAAGACAGAGATGTCCAGAAAGAAATTACCAACATGAAACTATAAGAAATTGTGTGAATTGAGCTCAGTAGTGAAATGACTCTGTGACTTCATGAATTCACATGATCTCTTCCATGACACAGATTGCAACTATCCATGCTTGCCCATCTTGTGTGACTCATTCGTATTATTCCAAAATTCCCCCATAGAAGGTTGGCCCAACATGTAAGATGTTTTTCTCACTTTCTTCTGATATTTCAAAGATGCTACTCTAGTATTTTGTTTCTTTCGAACCATCCCTCACTTTTACCATATGGCCAACTCATCTTCTCTTTCTGTCATAAAATTACATTATGAGAGTAGCAAAATAAAAGATATATAGATATGATTTCCTCTTCATGTAGATGATAATTGAACACATAGATCTGGAAAGTTTTGTGTGAACTTACATGCAGTGATATGAGCAGAATCAGGAAAACATTGAACACAGTATCAATAGCACTGTATGATGATCAACTATGAAGGACTCAAATCTAGTCAGCAACACAATGATGCAGGACAATTAAAAAGGACTTGTGAAGGAAAATGTTATCCACATCCACATAAAGAACTGATACACTATGAATCAGATTGAACTACACTCTTTCAGCTTATTTAATTCCTTTTTATGTTTTTTTTTAATTGGTGCTCTGTTTCTAATTTCTTAACTGTGACTACTATGGAAATGTTTTACATGATAGCATATATTCAACATAGTCAATGATGTGCCATTTTAGGAAGAGGGGAGGAAAGGATGGTAAGAAGAAAATATTTGGAACTGAAAATCTAATTAAAAAGGAATATTAGAGGTGGCAGAGCCAAGATAGCAGAGTAGAAGGACAGATCTCCTCTAGTTCTCTCCCCATAGCCCTTAAAATAAAAAAATGACTTTAAACAAATTTTAGAACGGCAGAAGCCACAAAATGATGGAGTAAAACAGATTTCTAGCCCAAGACCATCTTGAAGGCCAACAAGAAAGACTTATTGTAGGTAGGGCTCAAAGAGAAACAAAGGCCACTCTGGCCCAGATAGGGCTGGAGGAGGTTTCAGGGCCCAGAATCACAGGGAGCTACTGTGGTTTTCATATTTCTCAACCCACACACACCAAAAATAGCTTCAAAGGTCAGTAAGAAAGTTATTTCAAATGAGTGAGAGGGGAGCTCCATCCACCCCAACCCCTGGCCCAAGGGTGGTGGCAGCAATTGTGGCAACAGTATATACTTCTGGAGCCTTCAGCCTAAAGACCCTGGGAAAATCCAACAGCTGAGCTGCATCTCAGTCCTGAGTGACTGTCCTGGGGTGAGGAGGAGCAATGGCATGACAGAACTGGTGGCAGCTGTGGAGAGGAAATCCTACTTACTGTTCAAAGGCAGAAAAGAGTACTTTTGGTTGCTCACAGACCAGAGCATAGGTCAGGAGAGGAGTAAACTTCTCTCCCTTGATTGTGCTAACTTAGAGGAACTGAGAACCTACAGTTCCCTAGAGATACCTCAGTGAACAGCTGCACAAAACCTCTGAAGCCTAGGGTAGTATGCCCTCCACTTGACAAAGGACTCAAAAGTCAAGGAACTGACTGGGAAGATGCCCCAAAATGGGGAAAAAATAAGACAATAGAAGATTATTTTGTGGGTAAAAGTAATTCTTGTTCTTTCAGATGAAGAAGAATACAGTATACAATCAGAGAAAGACAGTAAAGTTGGGGCTTCTACATCCAAAGACTCCTAAAAATGTGCAGTGGTCTCAGGCCATGGAAGAGCTCAAAAAAGGATTCTGAAAATTAAGTAAGAGAAGTGTAGGAAAAATTGGGAAGAAAAATAAGAGTGATTCAAGAAAATCATGAAAAGTGAGTCAACCACTTGCTAAAGGAGACCCAAAAAAATGCTGAAGAAAATAACACCTTTAAAAATAGACTAATACGAATGACAAAAAGCCAAGGAGGAGAAAAATGCTCTATAAAGCAGATTGATCAAATGGAAAAGGAGTTTCAAAAAGATCACTGAAGAAAATAGTTCTTTGAAAATTAGAATGGAGCAGATGGAAGCTAGTGACTTTATGAGAAATCAAGAAATTACAAAACAAAACCAAAAGAATGAAAAAAAATAGAAGACAATGTGAAGGAACTCATTGGAAGAATAACTGACCTGGAAAATAGATCCAGGAGACATAATTTAAAAATTTTGTCTACCTGAAAGCCGTGATGTAAGAAAGAGCCTAGCCATCATCTTTCATGAAGTTATCAAGGAAAACTGCCCTGATATACTAGAATCAGAGGATAAAATAGAAAGGGAAAGAATTCACGGTTCACTGTAAGGGAATTGCCAACCCCTAGCCTCTTGGATAGCATTCACTAGTCACAACTCAGGTAAACCGAGGGGAGACTGGTAAGGCATGAACAAGATGGTGCTGGGAGGAAGGGTTCCACTCATGTTTTGCTCAAAGTTATTTCCTGAACCTTGGGAGAACAAAGAAGGCTCAAGATGTTTTGCTAACTAGGGGCTACGTGGCAGTCCTGGTCATAGGTATAGGGATTTCCTTATTAGGGCAAACTCTTAGGTCCACTAAGGACTCTAGTGTAGGGAAAGAGATGAAAGCACTGCTTGCTGTTACAATAAACAGAGTTGCTCACTATTCTATCTCCCTCTTCAGTCTTTACTTACAGCTCGCTCCACCAAGGCCAACAGGCACTGCTGGTCAGATAAGGCCTGTTGGTCTGAGGGCTCGGGTCCAGACACCCTAACAATTGGCACCCATACTTGGGGCATAAAAAAAAATAAGATTATGAGGGGCAGCCCTCGGAATGGCCGTGAAGGGTCAAAAGTGTAAGCTCGTAGCTCGAGAAAAGATGTACCCTGCATTCCCCAGACGGTGCCCTGGAACACAAAGAGGATGACATGCACTCAGCTGCCTGGGAGAGGAAAAGAAAAAACTACAAACTGTAAGTAACCTGCTTAAGTTTCAATAAGCAGTGAGCTAGATTTTTAGCATTATGGGGCTAACTAAATCCACAGAACAGTTAGATAAGAAAGCTTACACAGGTCTTATCTATAAGAAAGCAAAGAGCCAAGGAGTCACATTAAAGTTGAAAGTAATTAGACAATTCTTGGAACAAGTTCAGGAGATATGTCCTTGAGTAACTGATAAACTTCCATGCAGACCTGACAAGTAGTAGAAGAACAAGTGAGACAGCAATATCGCAGTTTGGTCAATAAAAATAGGGTCATAAGTGTTACAAATGTGGAAAAATGGGTCATTTAAAAAAGATTGCAGGAGTAAGTCTAGAAAAAGAATCTTATACAAGGCTTATTTACAAAATGCTAAAGAAACAGGGTTGCTTGGTAGGCCCTTCTCAAATTAAAATGTTCCTAGAATCAGCATACAAAGTATCTCATTGGCTTGCTGAAAATCTTTCTTGTGATATTGAGTCTTCAAAAGTGGGAAACAATAGGCAATCTAATGAATGTGTATTATAGAGAGGTCAGACAAAGTGCCTCTCCTGTTAAAATATTTTCAATTTGGAATGTACTTGAAATATGTCTACAGAAACCCCAACAAGTATCATTAGCCACAAAACCAAAAAAGGTAGATGCAACCTCTAGTACAAAAGAGAAGGAAGACCTGGTGGAGTGTGTCACACAAAAATTTAATATAGAGTCTCCTCCTCCCACTGCTCCTCCATTCACAAGTCTAGATCACAAGTTTGTGCAAAAATCCAGGAGCCTGAAGGGATTGTACAAAATGTCCTTCAGCAAGCCACAGAAAGAGGAGAAGGAATACTTTTGGAAATGAGGCTAACATTGGCATGAATAGAAACCCCACATCCCTATAAGTGGCTATAAGAGAACATACCCCTCTGGATTTTAAATTCTCAAAGAAATTAATCAACTGTGGACCAGATAGTCTTTACATTCACTCTCTTCTAGACAGCCCTATACCCCACTGATTGGTGCAATATAGCTAAACCACTCTTGAAGGACGAGATTACTTAGTTGGAAATCTGAATTGTATGAAAGATGTTTGTTACACAGTGATAGAAAGTAAGCCAAAGTTATAATTTGTGCACAGAATTTCTGACAATTTTTTCTCAGTTTTTGGATTCTTTTTTATTATCTGTATATGTGTTCTGTCTTTACGTATTCTGTGTGCGTGTGTTTGTGAGTTATTATGGCCAGCTCCATTGTAGTTGGAATTTGGAATGTTATCTCTTTTCCTCCTCCTCCACCCTTCTCTCTGATGGCTGCAGCATCAGGGAGAAGAATGAGAGAGAGAGTAATCTTATATTATTTAGTTTATATGATTGCTAAATGCAGTTTTAGATAAGAAGTGCAAGGAAATAATATATGTGCAGTTTTAAAGGGGTTTAATCAAAGCCTACTAGGAGAACAACATGGGTATGAAGTTTAAGGAAAGCATAAAAGTTTTGGAAATTATTGGAAAGTTGTTGGTAAAATTCTCTCTCTTTCTACTTCCTAACCCTGGCCAGGTGTGCCAGGTCTGAAAGTGGAGAGAAAGACAAGAGGAGATCAGGGAAACTTTTCCCCTCATATCAGAGGCTAAATGATTAACATTTTCATGATCTCATACCTCACCTAAAAGAGAAGTTTTTTGTATAATGAGAAATAACCAAAAAGTAGTTATTTTAGTCACATTTTAAGTGAAACATGTCACTCCTAATTGGATGTTTAAAACAGATCAGGATTTGTTATATTATTTGGCACTAAGGGAAATTTTGGAAAAATGCATAGATCTAAAAGAGACATCTCAGCAGAGATAAAGCTTTTGAACTCTCCAGTAGAATGGAGCAGACTTGGTGCCACTGGACAGTTGTCCAGAAGTCTCCCTCCCTTCAGCTGATGGATTCAAAAGCCCTCTCTTTCAAAGAAGTTCTTAAGGAGTGGACACAGAAGTAAAATTTACTTGAGTAAAGGTTAGAACCATTAAGATTTTTTTTGCCCTGCAATTCCATCTCATCATTCAGCTAGGTCTACAGTGAATTGTAAAAAAGATCTTGCTCTTTTAATCCGAACTTGTAGTCATTCCTTGGCCTAAGCAAAAGTTAAATTCAGTGTTTGAACTTATTAACAACTTAATTTCTAAAAAGATTTTCTTCCAGAGTAAATGTAATCAGAGAAGCAGAAACTAGCCTGTGAAACAGTGATGTACATCTATTCGGTGGTAAGGTTTCAGTTTGAAATCACCGATCTTAGATTCTACAAAGGTTACCACTTTAAATGACTTTCAAAAATTGATACGAGAAATTCAGTGGTGTAGGCCACAGTTGGGGATCACAACAGATCAAATGAAACCATTATACGATTTATTGAAAGGTCCATCTCAATTAAACTCACGCAGAGAATGGACAGAGGAAGCATTAGAATGTTTAAAATTAGTACAGAAAAGGATTATGGAGTGCACTACTAGCAGGATATTAGAATCATAGGAATTGGAAGTGACAATATTATTCACTGAAAAAATACCCATTGGAGTTTTACATCAAAAACAAGGAATTATCAAGTGGGTACACTTAGCTCAAATAAAGAATGTGTACCTTATGCTGTGTTGGTAGCCCAAGTAATACATAAGGCAGTGAAGAGAGTAAGGATGTTAGTAGGACAGGAGCCTCATACAATATATACTACAAATAGAGAACTGTATACAAGAATTTGTGGAGTGGCAGATATTGATCAATCAAAATATTCAGCATGGCCTTCCAATTCCTTTCGGTCAGCAATTCACTACGTGGCCATGGTCTTGGGCTGAAAAGTGTTCTCCAACACCAGTGGAAGGAGTTAATGTTTTTACAAATGCAACAAAAAATTTTAGGGCATCTATGGATATTCCATCCAAAAAAGAGATGCATACATAAAAACGACATTCAATTCTACACAACAAAATGAATTATATGCAGTCTTGCAAGCATTATTGTATATTAAAGAACTATGCAATATCATCACAGATAGCAAATATACAGCACTATTGATACCTAGATTAGAATCAGCTTATATCCCTGATAGAGCAGATAGTATTACACAGATAACTATGGAAATTCAACAAGCAATAAGGACCAGAACAACAATATTTTATATTACACACATTTGGTCACATTCTAATTTACCCGGACCACTGACAGAGGGTAATGAGATGGCAGACAATGCACTTCAAACATTTTATTCTATTAAATTGACAAGACAAGCACATTCCCAGTTATATTTATCTGCATGATCTTTAAGACACCTTTATGGTATTTCCAGACAAGAAGCTAGATCTATAGTTAAGCAGTATGTACAATGTGTTCCATTCTTATCTCCCCCCCCTTGTCATCCTAAGAACCCTAAGGATGATGGTCCAAATTGTATATGGCAAATGGATGTTACTCATTATCCATCCTTTGGAAGGGCAAAATATATTCATGTCACTATTGACACATTTTCAGTTTTCATAATGGCAACAGCCATGTGTGGAAAGGCTGTTAAAGATGTGAGGGCACATCTCTTACATTGCTTTGCACATCATGGAGTACCAAAAAGCATTAAAATAGACAGCGGTCCAGCTTATATCAGTAAAGCCATTGAACAGTTCATGGCGGAATTCTGCATTTTACATGTCGCTGGAATCCCCCATAATCCCACTGGTCAAGCTATAGTGGAGCAAGGAAATTGCTCCCTGAAAACTTACTTACAAAAACAAAAAGGGGGAGCTGGACCAGGGGTTGATGATAAATTACAATTGGCTGTTTATACACTAAATTATTTAAAATTTGATGATGATGGCTTATTGGCTGCTATGAAATTCTTAACATTTCCTAATAAGACGGAGTCTGCCAAGACTGAGTCAGCAGTAACAAGTGCCCTGAAAGCAGCCCGTAAAGTAATGTGGCACAATAAGAATAAAACATGGTTTGGTTCTCATACAGTATTAACGTGGGGAAAGGGTTATGTTTGTGTTTTAACAGATGACAATAAAGAAGTGTGGGTTCCAGTGAGAAGGATTAGAGTGGTGGAGGACAACCGCCAAGGTGAAGTGGTCACAGGGAGCAAGGAGGAGCCATCAACGACGAATAAGAAAACTTCTGGAGAAATTTAATCAATTAGGTCACAATGATTCCTCTCATTTTTTCTTGTACTCTTCATGACACTCAACAACACTGCATCCATCAACCCAGCACCGAAGGAGCAGTAGAGATGGGCATTCATCACGAATCCACCATGGTTAATGGTGATGTCATGGAGTGAGACAATGCCTAACTTTATTATTCAAGGCAATATTTCTCATATGTTTAAAGGTGATGGACTAGACTATGATAACAATGGGACTCTATATCAGAGACATTTCAACTTTTCAGGTCTAGTCGCAGGTTTCCCACTTTGTCTACAAAAGGGTGTTTCCAGGAATTGGAATGGGTTTAGTTTCACTTACGCACAGATGAATGGAATAGAGAGGTATCCTTGGTGTGCCACTATTGTGGATGAAAAAGAAGCACTGGATGAGAATGATACACGTTTATAACCTATTTACTTGGAGGATAAATGGGACAATGGTAGTTTGGTCAAACAAGAATTTTGTGGGACTTGCTCATGGTATGAAATATAAGCCATTTTGTAATTTACAAAAGAAGAGAAATGTAACCCTTTGGCATTTGTATACAGGTTTTTTACCATTTGGAAATTGTCACACACATACTTGTCAGGAGACAAACTTGACTATGGGAAACTATACTAAAATGTATTCATGTCATAATCTTACATACTTACCTGATGAAAAATATGCCCCAAATTTTCCTAGACAAATGGATATCAATTATGAAGGATATCCTGAGGTAGGGAGGCCTGTTCATGGAATAGAGAAGATTATCTTAGCAATGGGAGGACAAACAGTACAGAGCATGCCTGTTGCATCATCACCAAGTAAATCTAACAACATTATTTAATGGGCAAAGTATGTCTAGGGAACAAACATATATTTCTATGGGATAGAGACAACAGATCTAAATTGGAGACATATTGAAACATGACAGGAATTTTCAATTTTACTTGCCAGAATAGTTCTACGCAAGAATGTATAGGACCAAAGACTGAAGGGAGAGACCTTGATATGCCATGATGGTAATTAAAGCTAAAGGATGGTAAAGAACACCTAGTGATGAAGTTTTACAAATTTTAGATAAGCAATTAACCACCATGACTATTAGAGTACATAGATGTGTTTCTTGTGTTGTTTTAGGAATCACATTATTAGTAAAGAAGCTATTTTAGCATCCACTGCATTGGCTGTATCTATATCCAATACACAAAACACAATAGTTCAAGCTTCTGAATTATACACTCTTATGAAAAATGTTTCAGCTGATTTTAAGCAACAAGCAAAAATAGATAAGGAGTTTTATGAAGCCATTCATATGCTCCAAAAGGCAACTGAAGTCATTGAAGAAGAGTTATCTATGTTACAGTTACAAAACAAATAACAATATGATTATAGATACAATGCCTTTTGTTTGACTAAGAAATTATATAATGAGTCACAAGTTCTATGGGAAGAAATTAGGGCTCAATTGCATGGATTAATTTCAGATAATGTCACATTGGAAATTCAGAAATTAACTAAATTGGCAGAAGAATTAGATGAAGAGGCAGATGTTGATTTTGCACCAGAAAACAACGGTTTCAAGGATAACTGAGTTCTTCAAAAGTTTAAATTCATGGAATCATATAAAAAGATGTTTTTCTCCTTTATTGATGGGCTTTGTATTAGTATTGCTAGGACTGCTACTAGTGCCTATATGTATCAAATTCGCTTTGCAAGGCTTACAACATACTCTTCTATCCAGCAGACAGAATATCATTGTGCTCAAGGGAAAGTTGAGCCAAACCAAAAGGGGGAATTGTAAGGGAATTGCCAAACCCCAGCCTCTTGGATGGCATTCACTAGTCACAACTCAGATAAACTGAGGGGAGACTGGTAAGGCATGAACAAGATGGCGCTGGGAGGAAGGGTTCTGCCCCTGTTTTGCCCAAGGCTATTTCCTGGACCTTGGGAGAATGAAGAAGGCTCAAGATGTTTTGCTAACTAGGGGCTACGTGGCAGTCTGGTACAAGGTGTAGGGATTTCCTTATTAGGGCAAACTATTAGCAACGGAGTTGCTCACTATCTCATCTCCCACCTCAGTCATTACATACAGCTCGCTCCACCAAGGCCAATAGGCACTGCTAGTCAGATAAGACCTGTTGGCCTGAGGGCTTGGACCCGGGCACCCTAACAGTTCACCTCCTGAGATCCCAAAAGCAAAAATCCTAGGAATATTGTAGCCAAATTCCAGAGTTCTCAGATGAAGAAGAAAATATTGCAAGCAGTAAGAAAGAAACAATTCAAGTATTGTGGAAATATAATCAGGATAACACAGGATTTGGCAACTTCCACATCAAGGGATTGAAGAGCTTGGAATACGATATTGCAGAGGTCAAAGGAGATAGGATTAAAACCAACCATCACCTACCCAGAAAAACTGAGTATAATACTTCAGGGGAAAAAATGAAATTTCAATGAAATAGAGGACTTTCAAGAATTCTTGTTGAAAAGACTAGAACAGATTAAAGAAATTGACTTTCACAAACAAGAGTCAAGAAACATGAAAAGATAAACAAGAAAGAGATGCCTTAAGGAACTCATTAAAGTAGAATTGCTTATATTCCTACATGGAATAATTTTATTTGTAACTCATTTGTAACTTTTTTCAGTATTAGGATAGTTATAGGGAATTTATATATAATAGATATATAGACAAGTGTGTAGGTATGTGTATATACATGAGTATATTTGTGTATGGACATATGAATATATATATGTATATGTGTATATGTATATGTGTTTGTGTATATATTATATATGTGTGTGTGTGTGTGTGTGTGTGTGTGTGTGTGTATACATCAACAGAAGGCACAGTGTGAGTTGCATATGAAGGGAGAACACCTAAAAAAAATAAAATTTACTGTCGAGTGGAATGTACTAGGAGTAAGGGAAAGGGAGAGGTAGAATGTAGCAAATCATCTCCCAGAAAAGAGGCAATAAAGAACTTTTACAATGAAAAGGGAGAGGGGGGGGCGATATGAAAGGAAATAAATAAGCCATACTCTCATGAGATTTGCCTAAAGGAGGAAATAACACCCACTCAATTGGATATGGAAGTCTATTTTTACCCTGTAGGAAGGCAGCGGGAAGGGAATAGGACAGGGAAGATACTTTCAGGGACAGCAAATTGGGGAAAGGGATGATCAGAAGTAAACATTATTATGGGAGGACAGCTCAAGGGAGAGAATTGAACAAATGAAGAGCAGGATAGGAGGGAGGGAAATGTAGTTAGTCTTTCACAACATAACTATCATGGAAGTGTTTTGCATGACTACACATCTTTGCCCTGTATTGAATTGCTTGTTTTCTCAATGAGGGTGATGGGGAGAGAAGGAAGAGAATAGAGAACTCAAAGCTTTAATAATGAATGTTAAAAATTGTTTTAGAATGCAACCAGAAAACAAGATGTAGAAATTTTTGAATTCAAATTCTTGTAGAAGTGGATGTTGAGAACTGAAAAATAAGTGAATTATATATTTAAAAATTTTTTTAAATGAATACTAAAAATTATCTTGGCATGCATCTATGAAAAAATAAAATACTATAAAAATAAGCAATAAAAGTATGATGGCTTTTAGAAGGTATGAAGTGGATAAGAACTCTAATACTTTCAAGGAAACCCAAAATAGAGTCCAATTTGGTTTGTCTATAGATCAAACATGTTTTGGAAGGATGTATATAATGGTTTTCCTTTCTTTTGGAATGAAATTCTATTTATTTTTTAAAATATACTCACAGTACAAAATTGGATGTATATGTATGTGTATCTTTGTCCTCACCCTCGCCTCTTTGTCTTTTCTTATTCTGCAAGTTCTGTTTTTTCTTCCTTCCTTCCTTCCTTCCTTCCTTCCTTCCTTTCTTTCTTTCTTTCTTTCTTTCTTTCTTTCTTTCTTTCTTTCTTTCATTTGTTCCTTGTGTAAATCAGGCACAGGGTTGTCAGAACTAGAAAGAAATATAAAAGTCATCAATTTATACCCAGAGAAACATATATCCTTTGCTTGCATGCCTCCATTGAAGTGTCTGGCCTCTGTAACTGAAAAAATATTTGCACCTCCATGTGTCCAGAAGTTGTGTCCTCTTTGGTGACATTGTCAAAAAGGAGGCCAATTAATGCCAATTATCATGCTCTTCCTTAGTGCTTTGGTTACTCCACCAGTGGGAACTAGATTCAAGCCATCAAGGTTACCAGGAAAATTTTGTTTAGCACAGAAAATAAGAAGACAGATTCAAGCACATTTGTTTGGGAAATCTCTATCCATCTGATAATGTTTCACTATTACCATTAATTATGAAATGGATTTTATGACCTAAAATATGTTGTTTACTTTTGAAAATCCTTCAAAACTTGGCTCCTCCCTGCAGTCTTCTTATGCTTATCTCCCTCCACATCCTTCATGATCCGGCAACTCTGACCTTCTTTCTGTTCTTCTCATTGGTCACATATTCCTGATTCCCTGCCTTTTCTCAGGTTCCACCTATGAATTTCCCTTCCCCCCTCTCCCTCCCTTCTTCCATTCCTTCCTTTCTTCTCTCCTTCCTTTCTTCCTTCCCTCCAGCTCCTATTTCCAACACTGCTAGTTCTATCTTTCTGAGATTGCTTCCCATTGTCACTCTCTATCTCATGCATGAACATAGCTGTTTGAATGTTGACACCTTCATTAGAATGAGAGCTCTTTGAAAGCAGGGATCAGGTTTTTGCTTATTGTTGTTATTATAGTTCTCCCTAGGATAGTGTATGGCACTTAATAAAATTAAATTCTTGCAGACTGATAATATGTAGGAGGAATATTAAAGGACGATAGACAATATTATACTAGGCAAAGGAACAACCTCCTGTAATAGGCTGGTCACAGACTCAGATAAAATATAGAACTATAAAAAGAGAGTCATTTTTGGAGAAGATCTAAAATCTGTGTGTCCTTAACTAAACAATATTTCCAGGCCTCAGTTTCTTTATCTGTAAATCAAAGTGTTATTTTTAAAAGACCTGTGAGATGCTGAGGTCACTTAACCTTTTGCCTGCCACCATACCCTATTTATCAGATGAGGTAGTCAGAATAGAATATCCCTCAAGGACCCTCCTAAATTGAAAATCCTAGGAACTTGTAATCAAGACTGCTGAAGTCACTCTTGTCTTAACTCACTGGCCAGTGTCTCACTATTTGCATCTGGAAATTGCAAAAATAATAATATATCTCCAAGATGGGAGAGACATGACTAGACGAGCTCACCTGAAAACATACACACACACCTACATAAACACACACACTCAGGCATGAAAGAGACCACCACATCTGGGATATTTACTGGAATGTAAAATCATTATACATGATGACTACAATTGCAATTTCTAGGAGATTACCTCCCATCTATACTATATACATACATACAGACATAGACATATGTCATGTACATATTTGTTTTATATATTTTTATACATATTTTCAGGTTGCTTGCATACTGTCTTTCACATTAGAATGTGAGTGCCTTGAGGGCAGAGAATATGATTCAGTCTGTCTTTCAGCAATTTGGCAGTTACTATGATGCCTGGTACATAATAAGCACTAAGTAAAATGCTTGTTGACTGCCTGACTCTCTCTCTCTCTCTCTCTCTCTCCCTCTCTCTCTCTTTCCCCCTTTCTCAGTCTTTCTCTTTATACATATATGCATTCTATGTACATATACAGAAACATATTTATATATATACATATATATACTTAATATATGATATATTGAATATTGAATTTTATTTATAATACGTAATATGTTACATAGAAATAATATCTCTATATACGTATACATGTGTATGTAAATATAGAGAGAGGCAGAGACAGAGAGACATAGAGAAACAGAGACAGAGAAAATATAGTGAAAATCATTGCACAAAAAGCTAATATGATCACATTATAGTTCAATCAAAAGAGGGAAAGGTCTAGAGTCTCAGACTACAAGTGTTCATTTCTTGGTTCCGCACTTTAGAAAGGATGTTACAAAACTGCAGTACATCTAGGACAAGTAAAGAGATTCAAAATCAGACCACATGAGGATTTGTTGAAGGGATTTTTAAGCAGTGGAATGAATTGTTCATGGAGACATGCAAGATGAGTAACCTTGGGTATACTAGGGTATTGCCCACAGTGTAGCCCTTTCTGCCCTTCTTATGGATAAGTAGATTCCTACTTGCTCTTTGTGCTGACTTGCTCAATTCAAGCTTTCACACTGGCAGATTGAGGTTATCATCACATGGTATCTCCAAAAGGATGATCTTGTTGAGAAAGAATATACCTTCCCTACTCTATATTTTAACTCTTCTCCCCTTTTAAAATTAATTTATTTATAGTTTTCAATAGACACTTTCACAAGATTTTGAGTTCCAAATTTTCTCTCCATCACTCCTTGCTGCCCACCCCAATACAGGATGCATTCTGATTATCCCTTCCCCTAATCTGCTGTCCCTTCTATCTCACCCCTCCCTCCTCTTATCCCCTTCTCTATTTTCTTTTAGAGGAAGATCAATTTTTATACCCCACTGCCTATATGTCTTATTACCCAATTGCATGTAAAAACAATTTCTAACATTCATTTTTAAAACTTTCAGTTTCACCTTCTTTCCCTTGCTCCCTCCCTACTCACCCCCATTGAGAAGGTGAACAATTCAATATACTTTATACAGGTATAGTCATGCAAAACACTTCCATATGAGCCATGTTGTGACAGACTATGTTTCCCTCAATCCTATCCTGCCCCCATTTATTCTATTCTGTCTTTTGACTCTGTCCCTCCTCAAACATATTTACTTCTAATTACCCCCTCCTCCCATTTGCCCTGTCTTTTATCATCTCCCCCACCATCCCACGTATTCCCTTCCCCATTACTTTTTTGTAGGTTAAGACAGATTTTCATACCAAATTGAATGTGCATGTTGTTACCTCCTTATGCCAAATCCAATGAGAATAAGTTTCAGTCTTTCCCTCTCAGCTCCCCACTCTTCCAATCCATTGAAAAAGTGAGATAATTTACCACATTCCATTTCTCCCTTTCTCTTTCTCTGAATATATTTCTCTCTCACACTTTAAGTTTTTGAATTTTTAGATATCATCACTTCATATTCAACTCACCCTGTGCCTTTTGTGTTTGTGTGTGTATATGGGTATAATCTCTATAACTACCTTGATACTAAGAAAAGTTTCAGAGTAACATATATTATCTTTCCATGAAGAAATGGAAAATGTTCAACTTTAGTAAGTCCCTTATGCTTTCTCTTTCCTGCTTACCTTTTCATGCTTTTCTTGATTCCTGTATTTGAAAGTCAAATTTTCTCTTCAGCTCTGGTCTTTTCCTCAAGAATGCTTGAAAATTCTGTATTACATTTAGTGACCATTTTTCCCCTGCAGTATTATACTCAGTTTTGCTGGGTAGGTGATGCTTGGTTTTAATCCTAGCTCCTTTGACTTCTGGGATATTGTAGTATAAGTCGTCCCATTTCTTATGTAGAAGCTACTAGATCTTGTGTTATCCTGATTATGTTTCCACAATACTTGAATTGTATCTTTCTAGCAGTTGGCAATATTTTCTCCTTGACCTGAGAATTCTGGAATTTGGCTACAATATTCTTAGAAGTTTTATTTTTTGGGTCTCTTTAAGGAGGTGATCCATGAATTCTTTCAATATCTATTTTACCCTCTGGTTCTAGAATATCAGGGCAGTTTCCTTGATGATTTCTTAAAAGATGATGTCTAGACTCTTTTTTTGATCATAGCTTTCAGGTAGTCCAGTGATTTTTAAATTATTTTTCCTGGATTTGTTTTCCAGATCAGTTGTTTTTCCAATGAGATATTTCACATTGTCTTCTATTTTTTTCATTCTTTTGTTTTTGTTTTGTAATTTCTTGACTTTTTATAAAACCATTAGCTTCCATCTGCTCCATTCTAATTTTTAGGGAACGATTTTCTTCAGTGCGCTTTTGGACCTTCTTTCCCATTTGGCCAATTCTGTTTTTTAAGGCATTCTTGTCCTCATTGGCTTTTTGGATCTCTTTTGCCATTTGGGCTAGTCTATTTTAAGGTGTTATTTTCTTCAGCATTTTCAGATTACCTTTAGCAATCAGTTGACTTGTTTTCATGATGTTTTCGCATCATTTTCCTTTCTCTTCCTAATTTTTCCTCTACTTCTATTAATTGATTTTCAAAATATTTTTTGAGCTTGTCCATGGACTGACCAATTCAATTTTTTCTTGGAGGCTTTGGATGTAAGAGCTTTGACTTGTCTTTTTCTGGTTAGATAATTTGATCTTCCTTGTCACCAAAGTAAGATTCTGTAGTCTTACTTTTTTCCTCTTCTTGTTCATTTCCTCCACCAATTACTTGATTTTTAAACTCTTTGTCAATGTATTTCTCTGCTTTCAGAGGGGTTGGGCGAATGTACTGTCAGGTGCTCAGTGCCCCTCCAATCTGTGGGCCTAGAGCTCCAGAAATGGCTGCTACTGCTTCCCTTGCTATTTTTCCACCACCTTGGGCCTGGGGTGAGACCACTCTACTCTCTCACACAGATACAATTTTTTCCACTGACCTTCCAATTTTTTCTTGTTGTTTTGGGGTTGAGAAGTTTGGAAAGTGCCACAAGTACCAGTGATTCAGTTCCCCTGAGGCCTGCTCAAGTCCTATATATGGTGGCACTGCCCATGCTGGACTGTGCTCTGTTCCCAGCCTGGAATGATAGACAATTCCCATTGACCTTCCATTCTGTCTTGGGCTGAAGATTTGCTATACTCCATTATTCTGTGAGTTTTGTAGCACCAGAATTTATTTAGAATAATTTTTTATAAATTATTTGGCTAGATTTGAGGAGAAAACTCTAGTAAATCCCTGCTTTTACTCTGCCATTTTGACTCTGCCTGTCCCTATCACTTTACCTAAGTCCCTCTGATGCTTTTTCATTTACAAATAAAAAAAAAAAAGTCATTTGTGACAATACAACTTTTAGACTTTAACTATAATCTACTTCTCTCTGGCATCAAAACATTCATCTATGTTATCTTACTTTTTCTTTTTTTTTTTTTTACAATATGTTATATTTTTTTAACAATAGATGTAAATCTTTTTTAATGCAAAAATACTTTTTTCCTGCCTGTGCACTTAACTGCCCATTTGACAAATGCTCTCATGTCAATAAATGAAGTGACTAATTTTTCTTACACTAAGGGGAAAATTGCATTAAAAAAGATTATGCCTGGATAGAAGGAGAAACTTAGATACCTGGACAAAAATCTTGTCTATATCATTGCCAAGAAGAGTTCATTTAGGCTTTGTTTGAAAGTCTCTAGTTAGGGAGAATTCACTAACTCCTAAAGATACTCATTCTATTTTTAAATAGTTACAATCTTTAGAATATTTTTTCCTTAGAGTAAACCTATATCTGCCTCTCTGAAATGTTGACCTAACCCTTTGAGACTCATCAGAAAAAGCGTAATTACTCTTCTATCCGATAACCCTTCAAAAATATAATATATGAAAGCAGGTATCATGCTATTTCTGAATTTTCTCTGCTGTAGAATAAGTAAGCCCAGATCTTAAATCAATAATCAAAAAGTAAAATTGTAAGTCCTTCCTAGTTTCTGGCTACCTCTTCTGAATACTCTCTAGTTTATTCTTATAATTCCTTAATACATAGAGTAAAACTGAAAACAATGTTCCAGAAATAAAAATGATAATATTCATTTTAACAACTACAATGTGACAGGCATTTTGCTAAGTCATAGAGGAAGAAAAGAAGGCAAAAGACAAACCCTTCTCTTGAAGAACTCACAGTCTAATGAGGGAGGAAGCATGTAAACAATGGTGTATAGACAAGATGTACACATAATAAGTTGGAAATAATCAACAGAGAGAAGACACTAGTGTTAAAGATGATTAATAATGGCTTCTTGTATATGTATATGATGCATATTAGCTGGGAATTGAATGAAGCTAGAGAAACCAGGAAAATCAGGAATAAAAGTACTATAGGCACAGGTGACAGCTGGAGAAAATGCTTTGGGTGAGGAGACTAAGTATCATGTCTGAGAGACAACAAATTGGCCAAAGTTACAGGATCATATTATATGGAAGATGAATAAAGTGCAAGAAAATGGAAGTAGATGGAAAAGAGGTTTGAATGGCTTTGAATGTCAAATATAGGGTTTTTTATTTTATGTTGGAGATGATAGAGATCCACTGTAGTTTACTGAGTATGGGGTTGATATTTTCAGACTCATGTTTTAGGAAGATTCCTTTGATAGCTAGAGTTTGGACTAGAATGGGAGAATGTTGAGGCAGGGAGAACAAGTATTACGATACTATGTGTCTGAGGTGACTACAGTTTGTACCATGCTGGTGACTGTTTCAGTGAAGAGAAGGGATGTGACGAATATAAAATTGACAGAATTTGACAACATATTCAATGTAAGGAGTGAAAGAGAGTGAGGAGTTAATGCTAATACCTAGAGGGCAAGTCTGAGTAAATGGGAAGGTGGTAGTACCTTTGACTGAAATAGTGAAGTTAATAAAAATGAAGTGCTTTAAGGAGGAAGATAAACAGTTCACTTTTGACCATGTTCCTGAATTCAAATCTAGCCTCAGATATGTACTAACTGTGTGACACTGGGCAAGTCACAACCTCTATCTCAGTTTCTTCACCCGTGAAATGAGAATAATAGAGCTTACTTACAATGCTGTTTTGAGCATCAAAGGAGATTTTTGTGGGAAATGCTTAACATGTAGACATTATATAAATGTTCGTTCACTTCTTCCCTTCCTTTCCCCCTTCCCTTTCTTTACTTCCCTACCCTTACCTCCCCATCTGCATTTGTGAAGTGTTTTTTTTTTAATTCAAATGCAAAACTTTATAACTCTTTCAACCAAATTTCATGTTACTTCATTGAACTCAATGTTTTGCCTTTTCAATATCTTTTTGGATCCTGAATATCTTCAAATATCTAAGTCAGCAAGCAATTATTAAGCCAGACACTGGTATATAAAGAAAGAGAAAAAGAGTCTTTACTCATCAGCAGTCTGCGTTCTAATGGAGAAGGCAACATGCAAATAAACAAGTGAGTATTTTCAGGAGATATACAAAGTAAAGGGACAATCACAGTGGGGAAAGTGATGGCCACTAGGAATGGAACTAAACAGAGGTAATGGGTTCTTATGCAAAATCTTAAAGGAAACCAGGAAAACTAAAATGTTCCAATTTTCTTTCATTTGTAAATTGTATGAACATGACATCTATACTTTTACTTAACTCACTGATAACTGTTCTGGGTTACATTTTGGTCTTTGGAAAACACCACTGAAGGCACCCTTCCCATATGTGCTCAAGAATTATATTTGATTTTATTTCTTCTTCCTTTTAAAGAATGAAATTATTATTAAGGCAATACAAGAAATTTACTTTCTGTGGTTTTGAGAGACAAAGAGTGCTTCATCAGTTTTCTGGATAATTGAAGTTCCTCATCACTGCTATGTCAAATCTCTGTTAGTGTTGTAATTACTTCTTGAACTCACCTGTTTCTTCTCTAGCTAGTCTACAATATATTCCCATGGGACAGTCAATTCTTCTTGTCTAGCTAGTCTACAATATATTCCCATGGGACAGTCAATTCCACTTCTCTCCATTGCCTTTATACAATGACTCTCCACTATTCTTACTTTAGTATCCTTTATTTCCTCATATGAGTACATCATTTTAATCTATCATTTAATCTACTAGCATTTATTTTAGCTTTTCTGTTCTTTTCAATGTGAAAAGGAATACTTTTTCAGAATTATATTCTAAACATGTGCTCTATACTATCCAGTCATAGTGAAGGTTAATTTGTCTTCTTGTTAGGATTTCTAGCTCACTTAATTTATTATTCACTTTTTCCTGCTGTTAAATAAGCATCTGAAGCCATGGGTTTTACTGATTTTTCCTTTCTTTTATTTTTTTCCATGAATTACTGCACATCTTTATTGCTATTTTCTTCCTATTTCATAGCTATACTCTGACATCTAGTTTAGCAGATATTTCTAGGAAGTTTTATCTCTCTTATTTCCTTTTCAGTTCAAGTCCCTTTTATAGGTTTTCTAAGACCACATTAAATAAATATTTTGCCAGTGAATTGCAGGTGTTCCCTATCCATGGGTAAGAGCTCATCATTCTATATTTTCAATTGTGATATGAAATCCAAAAACCTATTCTCAGATTCCATTTTCTTAACCAGGTCTTAACAATCCAAAAGTCTCTTTACATGCTTCATGTACTGGAATGCTCTTTCAGGTAAACAAAATGGCTATGTTCTACTAGCATATCTGTGCTCCAGATTTTTAATTACACAGTAAGTACTATTTCAGTTATAGTGATAGAGACTCAACATGTTTGAATTTTGTAGACCCTACAAAAGATACCTTTACTCTGGTGGGGGCCTTGGGTGGGGGGAGGGAGGGGAGGAAGGGAATGAAGAATACTTTACAACTCCTGGCTCTTCTATTCCCTGGGGGGAAAGAAATTTTAAAAAATTGACTTCTCCAATTCTGTTTGCTTATCTCTAAAGACTTTTAAACAAGAAGCATTCTAAGTCAGCTTCCCTGTTTGAATCTAAAGTTTAATGAAAAAAATAAATATGGACGGCAAAATATTTTTATTTGTATTCTAAATTTTCTAATAAGGCTATATTGTCAAAGAATGTCTTGAAAAGTTGCTCCATTAGTATTTCTTCAGGTCAGAATACTGAGAAATATGTTATGCATATAATTTCCAACTATTCAAATTGTACAAAAATGGAACGTCCTTCTCCCCATTATTTTGGGGAGAATGCGAGGGACAGAAGCAGCCACAAAAGATAAAAGAGACCAAGAACCACTAAGCCTTTGAGAGTCTTTAAGATCTTTCAGAAATCATTATATTCTCAGCAAACACAATAAAAATAATCTCTATGATTTGGAATCAGTCTCACAGTTAGAAGGGAAGTCAGTCCGTCTAACCTATCATGTGCTTACAAAGGAATCTAAACACCTCCCGTACAAATCAATATTTAATGGAGCTCCGAAGATTGGAACCTTAACGAGATTAGTATTTATGTATCTACATATATCTCTATCGAGATCTATACATATCTATGTATATATATATATATATATATATATATACACGCATGTGAATATAATCTGTATATATATTTGCATGTATAGATGCATACACCCATGCACATATATATACCTCTATGTATAGACATGCATGCATATATGTGTATAGTGTATATATGTGTGTGTATATGTATGTTTGTAAAAATTTACAGTACTCATCCTTGAACAAGGCATTAATGTGTCTGTCTTTGGGTATGGGAATTTTTGTCATTATCTTAATATAATTCTAAATTACTTTCCAAAATGTTTAGCTGATTCATGGCTCGACCACCAATGTCCTAGTGAACCTATCTAGCTATCTTGGCTGATAGGTGATGCACTAGATAGAATGATGGACATGGAGTTAGCAAGACTTGTATTTAAATCAGGCCTCAAGAAACCTACCAGTTATGTAATCCTAGACAAGTAATTTAACCTCTGTTTACCTCAGCTTCCTCTAAGGTAAAATGCAGCTAATAGTAACATATTTCCCAGGGATATTGTGAGGATTAAATGAGATATTATTTGTAAAGCACGTAGCATAGTGTCTGGCACACAGTATGTAGCTTGTTTCCTTCCTTCCATTCCTATCTTTCCCAAATCTCTCCAACATTGCCTATTCAGATCTTTTGTTATCTTTGCCAATTTTCTAGCTATGTGATGAAAATTTCCAAATTGTGTTATCATGCCTTTTTTTTTTTTTTTTTATTTTTTTTTATTTTTTTTAGTT
>CM053770.1:421902172-421930701 GCA_028658325.1 Potorous gilbertii | reverse complement strand
GGCATTTTCCCAGCCAGTTACTTGATTTCTGAGAGTCGTCTCCACCCCCTGGCCTAGATCCGCCTGCTAGTCCTTGGGGTCTAAGATTCAAATGCTGCTCCCCAGCCTCAGGGCTTTTGGTGGCAGGCTTGACTGCTCTTCAATGGGGGCTTATCGGCTGGTTCTCAGGTGGGGGCAGGGCCGCCTCTCAGGCTCAGTTCCCTCAGGGGGTTTATACAGAGATCCTTGGTAGTGGAGCTGGGGTGGAGCTGCTGCCTGCTCTGGAAGTCTCTGGGTGAGCTGCCTCTGCGTCTGACGCAGTGGCCGCTTCCCAGGGGGTCTGAGTCCCGGAGATCCCCCGCTCCCCTCTCAGCCTGTCTCTCTCACTGACCTGTGCGTCTGTGGGTGGAGGGACCTTCGTGGCCGCCCGGAGATTCAGGTCCCTGATGCCTGCTGGGCTCTGCTCACTCCTCTCAGTGCCGCGTGGCCGGGGCGGGAGAGGGGAGGACTCCGCAGTGCAGGACTCCTCTCCCGTCTGGGGTACCTTTGCGGTCGGTTTTTCAGGGCTCTCTGCAACGGAAATCTTCACTGTGTTGCTGCGTGGCTTCCACTGTTCCAGAATTTGTCAGGAGTTCTTTTTACTGGAAATCTATGGGCTGTGGGTTTGGACCTAGCATAGGTGAGTCTTTCTCCTCTGCCATCTTGGCTCTGCCTTCGTTACTTTTGTTAATTTATAGACTGTATCAGCTGTTATTCTGTGGCAAAGATAGACCTATAATTTCAAAATTGTTCCATAGCTCTCTGGTAAACGTCTTTAGGCAAAGACCATTAAAACATATAAGTATATGTTGTCTTCCATGCTATTTTTGCTCATAAGGAACCTCATGATTCTCTTACTACTCCTAATACACCTTAAAGGACATGATGGCTTCTAAGATGTCAGTATACAAAGATTTAAGGCAATATCAAGTGACAGAGAATTCTTTATGGGGTAGCTAAAACCTGAAAGAGAAAAAAAAGTGTTTTTTCACCTAAGTGATTGTGTGACCAAAATTTACTAGGGACTTTTATAATACGAGATGGCTCGGGGGCAGTTGGGTAGTACTATAGATAGAACACTAGCCCTGAAGTCAGTAGGACTTGAGTTTAGATCCAGCCTCAGACACTTACTAGCTGCATGACCCTAAGAAAGTTACTTGATCCTGATTGCCTCACCACACATATGCACACACACACACATACACACACACACACACATGCATTCATGCGTTTATGTATATAGTTTATCAACACATTCAAGAAAAATTCAGTAATTCAAGAATTTAGGTAGTTCAAACAGTTAATTTGAAAAATCTGAATCACATTAATCCTCTTTGTTCTCAGTAAGGTGGTTTTCCTGTTAGGCTATATAATCTCAGTTCTCTGAGCCATTGGAAGAGTCCTTCCCATGAATTCTAGGTACAAATAATATATGAATAAAAGAATAAAGGCCAAATATTAAGTAACAGAAATGCCCTGATTAATGCAGTTTTAACCTTCAGCAAAGTGAAGGAGCTGGATATGCCAGATGATAGTCTCAGAAATCTTTCCACACACTTCAAGATTTTCTAGAATTAGAGACTTAATAATCTATAGCAAGTATAAATATATGTAAATTCTACATCTTAGAATACTTTGCAATAACATAATGTCATGTAAAACAGCAATCAATTATACAAAAACAATTTTGAAAGTCACCCCGTTTCTTATTTAATAATTCATTTTGCTTTACAATAACATTTTCTATACAATCTTCACAAAGGGTATATAATTTGCATCAAAGCATTTGAGATAAACAGTCAAGTAGTTCTTATTTTCCCCTTTAAGATTAGCACCAGAATAGTTTTTTTTTAAATTGAGAAACTTATTGTAATTAGGTGTTTAAAAATGTTACTAAAGATAGGGAACAACTAGAATTTAGTTGTTGGTGGAGGGAAGGAGGAAAAAAGAAACACCCTAATATTGAAACTTCATTTTTCTTTCAGACAAAAGGAGCTATTTTTTAGTTGTAATATTAAAAAAAAATGGTCAACTTGAGTAAGTGCATTTAAATGCAAGAAAAGATAATTTAGAACTTTGTATAGGACCTACAAAGTCATTAATGGATAAAAAAGAAATATATATGAATTTGGGCCTCGATGTTTATGGATCCAGAACTTTAAGGGGAAATTTCATGGGGCATCACTGCAAATTCCTTAACTCTTGTCTAGTCTGAATTTCTTACAAGATTTTTCCAAGTATAACACCTGATTGTAGAAAGAAAAAACACTGAGCAGTCTTCTATCTTCTATTTCTAGTAAAATACTTTGCCTACCTTTTTATCCCCAAGAATGACTGCTTTTATAACTCAGTGAATTGTAAGAATTTCCTGTATCTTTATTGCATAGATTGCTTAAAAATACTGCATTATTTGCTACTTCATAAGAGGAGAGATACTTCCTAGAATCCATTATACCATATATAAATTTATTTCTTTGCATACAGGTGAAGAGTGGAATTATCTCTAGAATTTCCATCAAAGACCCCATTCCCAGCTCTGCCCTTCCCGCTCCTTTTTCCTCTCTTTATCTCCTCTTCTGACTTCCTTTCTCCCTTCCTTTCCCTCCCCTCTCTTTTTTTCTATTCTCCTCTCCCTTCTGCTTCCCACTCCTCTGTACTCTGCTCCCCTTTTCTCTTGTTTCTTTACTTTATCCTGTCCTTATGAATAATATCCTTGGATAAGAATCACAGTTTGTAGCATTTTGGCTAATAACACAAACCAAAACTGTTTGTTCATTTACTCTTCAAGGCAGAAGCTTCTCTCAATGCTACTCAGACATGGAAGAATTTTTGGATTCATGTCTTGCTCATTTAGAAATAAAGCAGGCTGTCCAAATCACCTCCAATCTCTTCCAATTGAAATCATCTTGGTCAACTGTCAGCCCCTATCCAGGTCTATAATTGTACAGAGCTTCTGGCTTTTCATCATCTATAAAATTATCTTTAAACACTTTTATCAGGCTTGCTGATAGAATTCTTTGATCCTTTGGAGGAAAAGGAAATCCGCTTATAAGTAATACTGTGAAGCTTCACTCCCATGTAGAGATATTCTAGCACATCCTGGAACAACCTAACTATATCACCATAAGGAAATGCCTTATAATATGAAGGTACATTATTTCCTAGAATGCAAATAGAAAATACTTTGAGAAAGTATTGGGGAAAAGAGCACTTGGTCCCCAAGCCTTAGATTAGCACTCAGAAGACCCAGTAGATTCAAGTCCTCATACAGCCATTTAACAATATCCTCTCATGCAAGTAATTTCTCTTCTCCCCTTAGTTTACTTTTCAGTTAAGTGGGGATGTCATTCAGTCAACAACATTTGAGCATCAGTGTACCAGGTACTGTATTAATTAATGGAATACAAAGAGAAGGAAAACCAAACAAACATCAACAACAACAATAGAAAGAGTTCCAGACCTCAAGAAATTCACATTTCACAGGGTGAGACAATACATGAAATGAAGCTGAAAAGGGGGGAGTTGGAAGTTTCCTTGGGGAAAGGTATGATGAAGTCACATGGAGTGTAGCCAGATGGGAAATGGTGAAATGCTTGAACTCAGTGTCCTGCTTAAATGGAAGATTTAGGAGGATCTCTCAAAAATCCACCCTCTACTCACAACAGTCAGAGGAAAGGAGGGGCCTCAAGCACACAGGGTTCTGAGGATGTTGGAGATGATAAATCATTAAGTCCCTTCTAACTCCAGAATTCTAGTCTGCCATAATACCTAGTAAAGAGATTTGAATGTGGGAGCATTTCAACAAATATTTGATGACTTGAATTGAATTTTCCAGTTTTGTTATTTGTGCTGAATCCAAAAGTAAAGAAATTATCATAAATAGGGAAAAGGCTACTTATTTAATAGTTTATGATAATTTCTTTAGAGGAATAGAGAAAAAATACTCTCAAAATTTTTATTTTAGGAAAATATATTAAAGATAAAAATAAAAAAACTACTATTTATCACAGAATATGACAAATGCATAGAGTTTCAGAGAAATTCTAGCTCTGGAAAAAAGGTTAGTGAAGAAAGTAGCATTTTACCTAATCTTTGTATAAGAGACATGATTTTAATACATAAAAATGGTGGCAAGGGTATTACAGATGGAGGGGATAACAGGAGTAAAGTCATGGAAGTGGAAAAGGTATTGATTGTGTTTAGAAATTAGAGAGTAGTCTAGCATGGCTTAAATACAGGTCTATTTACGGAACTGTTGTGAGATAAGACTGGAAAATAAGAAACATAAGTTAATGTAAGAAAACCAATCAACCAATAAACATTTTTATTAAGCACCTATGATATGTCAGATACATTCTTAGAATTGCAAAGAATTGAATTAAAAAAACAAAAAATGTGACACTACCTGCCCTGAAAGAGCTTATTTTTCCATATTTTATTCCACATATTTGGTGAGACAACATGGGTTCATATTATTATGCATGCATTGTAGCCTAGGAATTTGACTTGTGATATCACTGATACTAGGTAATCCCAGAGGATCAAATTCCTTCCAACAATGCAGGCTGATACCTTCTCTACTACTTATATTCTAAGAGACTTGTCTGAATCACTTAGAAATCAAATAACTTGATGAGATCTACACATCCGATATATATCAGAGGGAAGACTTGAGCCGATATTCTGTTGGTTTGGGGGACCAATTTTAAAAATGACACCACACTGCCTCTCATAAATAAATACAAAAAAACAGAGTAAAGAAAACAATATACAGGATAACTCTAACAATTTTAAATGAAGAGAAGAACCACAGTTACACACATAAAATCAAAAGTGAATGGTAAAAATTATGGGGGGCAGAGCCAAGATGGCAGAGAAGGACCCATCTATAGAAGCTCTCCTCCCACGGTCCATAAAATACCTGTAAAAATGACTCTAAACAAATTCTAGAGCAGCAAAAGCCAAAAACAACAGAGTGAAAGAAATTTCCAGCCCAAGGCTGCCTGGAAGGCCAACAGGAAAGGTCTGTCCCACCAGATGGATAGCAGAGTGCAACTTGGCCTTGGTCACACCTCGGCAAGGACAGGACAGGAGAAGGCTTCAAGGCACCATGGGCAGCAGTTGTGGGTCCCAGATTCCTCAAATCACAAAGGACAAAGGCAGCTTTGAAGGTCACTGAGAAAGCTCTTTCATCTGAGTTGGAAGGGAACACAGAAGTCTAGCCCCAGCCCCAGGCAGCAGCAGCTTCCATTGTTGGAGCCCTGGTCTAAAGATCCTGGGGGAATTGAGCAACTGATATATATCTTAGCCCTGAGTGGCAACACTGGAATGAGGAGGAGAACTGGCAGGGGAGATGGTGGAGACTTTGGAGAGGGAATTCTACTCTCAAAAAAGAGTGCTTGTAGTTGCTCCCAGATCAGAGCACAGACCAGGAAAGGAGGAAACACTTCTCCCATGATTGTGCCACTTTGGAGGAACTGAGAACTTACAAGTTGCCAAAATATACCTTCCTCTTGACAAAGAACTAAAAAATCAAGTAACTGGCTGCGAAAATGCCAAGAAAGAGAAAAAGAATAAGACAATAGAAGGTTACTTTCTTGGTGAGCTGTTATTTTCTTCCATCCTTTCAGATGAGGAAGAACAATGCATGCCATCAGAGGAAGACCTAAAAGTCAAGGCTTCTGCATCAAAAACCTCCCAAATAAATATGCAATGCTCTCAGGTCACTGAAAAGCTACGAAACGATTTTGAAAATCAAGTAAGAGAGGTGGAGGAAAAACTGGGAATAAAAATGAGAGCTATGCAAGAAAATCATGAAAAGTGACACAGCAGCTGGTAAAAGGAGACAAAAAAAAGTTGAAGAAATTAGCAACTTTAAAAATAAACTAACTCAAATGACAAAAGAGGCCCAAAAAGGCAATGAGGAGAAGAATACTGTAAAAAGCAGAATTAATCAAATGGAAAAAGATATTTGAAAGCTCACTGAAGAAAACAGTTCTATAAAAATTAGATTGGAGCAGATGAAAGCTAATGACTTTATGGAAACCAAGAAATAACAACACAAAACCAAAAGAATGAAAAAAATAGAAGACAATATAAATATCTCATTGGAAAAACAACTGACCTGGAAAATAGATCCAGGAGATATAATTTTAAAATTATAGGACTACCTGAAAATCATGATCAAAAAAAGATCCCAGACATCATCTTGCATGAAATTTTCAAGGAAAACTTCCTTGATATTCTGGAACCAGAGGGTAAATAAATGTTGAAAGAATTCACTGATCACCTCCTGAAAGAGATTCTGAAAGAGAAACTCCTAGGCATATTGTAGCCAAATTTCAGAGTTACCAGGCCAAGGAGAAAATATTGCAAGCAGCCAGGAAGAAACAATTTGAGTATTGTGGAAATGCAATCAGGATAACAAGGATTCTGGCAGCTTCTACATGAAGGGATCAAAAACCTTGCAATATGATATTCCAGAAGTCAAAGAAACTAGGATTAAAAGCAAGAATCACCTACCAGCAAAACTGAGTACAATACTTTAAGAGAAAAAATGGTCATTCAGTGAAATAGAGGACTTTCAAGCATTCTTGATGAAAAGACCAGAGCTGAATTGAAAATCTGACTTTCAAACCCTGGAATGAAGAGAAGAGTGAAAAGGTAAACAGGAAAGAAAAATCATAAGGGATTTAGTAAAGCTGAAGTGTTTACATTCCTACATGGAAAGACAATATTTATAACTCTTGAAACTTTTCTCAGCATTTGGGTAGTTGGAGGAATTATACACACACAGAGTGAGTTCAATAGGAAGGGATAATATCTAAAAAAAATTAGGGGTTAAAAGAGGAATGTATTAGAAGAAGAAAGGGAGAAATGGAATGGGGCAAATTATCTCTCATCAAAAAGACAAGAAAAAACATTTTCAATGGAGGGGAAAGGGAGATATGAGAGGGAAAAAGTGAAGTTTACTCCCATCACATTTTATTTAAGAAGGGAATAAGGTGCACACTCAATTTGGTATGAAAATCTATCTTACACTAAAGGCACATGGGGGAGAAGGGGATAAGTGGACTGGGGGGATGATAGAAGAGAGGGCAAATGAGAGGAGGGGGGTAGTTAGAAGTAAACACTTTTGGGAAAGGACTTGGTCAAAAGAGAGAATAGAATAAATGGGGGACAGGATAGAATGGAGGGAAATATATTTAGTCTTTCACAACATAACTATTATGGAAGTCTAGCAAAACTACACCTATATATCCTATATTGAATTACTTGCCTTCTCAGTGGGATGGTTGGGAAGGGAGGAAGGGAGAGAAGATGGAACTCACAGTTTTAGGAATGAATGTTGAGAATTGTTTTTGCATATACCTGAGAAATAAGAAATTTAGGTAATAGGGTATAGAAATCTATCTTGCCCTACAAGAAAAGAGAGAAGATGGGTATAAGGGAAGGGAGGGTTATGATAGAAAGGAGGGTAGGTTACAGGAAGGGTTAAGTTGAATGCAGATGGGTCTCTGGGAGAGGGAAAGGGAGGGATGCTGGGTGTATAATAAAGGGAAAAATGAAAGATACTAATCAAAAAATTATTTTTAAAACCTCAACAAATGCAAAGTCAGGGTACAAAGTTTTGTTAAGATTATTAGGGAAAGAAGAACAAATGGAGGCTTTTGAATATGGCAGTAATACCATCATACTTGTGTTTTATTACTGGATTGGATTGTAGTGCGGAAAGACTACAGCCAGAGAGAATAACAAGAAAGTCATGTAATGGTGTAGGCCACAGGACACTGAGGTTCCAAATGAGAGTAGTGGCAAGTTAATTAAAAAGATAATCATGAGTAGAGGAATTAAGTCATTATGTAAGAATTACAGACAGGATCTAGCGATTGATGAATATAGGGGGCAGCGGAAAGAGAGAAGGAAGATTAAAGAAGAAAGTTTCCACTTTGGGAGGGTAGTGGTGCTAATAACAGTACCAGGTAAATCAGGATGAGGAGCTGCCTTGGAGGAAATTATAACTTCATGGTAAAAAAAAAAAAACCAACAATATCCACTAAACTTCCTTGAATTTCTCAAGATAATAAGAAAATATGACATCAATTTTATTCTGATTAGATACTTAGATTTATTTTTTCTTGGAAATACAATTAAGAATATTATAATGACAATTCATATATACAGAACATTTTGAGATTGTTTTTCAGTTTTTTTTTATTCACAGAAACACTAGAAGGTAGATATAGAAATATAATTATCCTTACTTTAGATCAGGAAGCTCTTCCTTACACAAGTGAAGTGATTCACTAGAAAGAGTTGGCATCAGGATTCAAAATGAGGTCCCTTCTTGATCCATATCAATTGTTCTTTCCACTACATCATGTTTATAGGAAGGCAAAATAATTTAAGTAATTCTTTCTTTCTGGTTGTCCATCAGTAATTTTTTATTATATCTCTGCTGAAACTTGACATACAAGTTTTTGTTTTGGATTTATATTTTAAAAACAGCATATCATCAAGGATGGTGGCATACTATCTACTGCCAGGAAGGAAGTGACTGGTAGATCACTTCTGCCCTAGAGTTCTGAACTGTAATAAGGCTAAAGCCAATTGGGTGAACCCACAAAGTTCCAAATCAGAATCAATGTGATGATCCCCTGAATGGGGAGGTGAGGGTGGATCGAACTGTCTAAGAAGGGTGACCTGGCACAGGTTGGAAAAAAAGTCAAAATGTACATGTTGATTCGGCTTAGTTTCGCAGATAGCTTTCTGTTGGTTTTCACCACTGGCTGTGGAATGTAAAACTATCCTACTTATGATTTTACAATTTATTATTACTACTATTCTCTTCATCATCATCATACATAAGAAAATAAAGGATAACTAGCATTTATGTAGTCCTTTAAGGTTTGCAGAACACTTTACAGATATTTTATCCTGAAAACACTCTAGGAGGTAGGTGATTATTCCTATTTTGTTATCCAATAAACAACATGCTGTTGTTGACTTGTGTCAGTCATATCTCACTCTTCATGACTCCATTTGGGATTTTCTTGACAAAGATACTGGGTGTTTTGCCATTTCCTTCTCTAGCTCTTTTACCAATGAGAGGCTGAAGCAAATGGAGTTAAGTGACTTGCCCAGTATCACATAGCTAGTAAGTATATAAGGCTGGATTTGAACTAGGTCTTCCAGACTCCAGGACTAGTACTCCATTCACTGTGCCAATTATGTGCCCCATTAACCAACACAGAGTCTTGTTAAATGCACATAGAGAGTGTCCATTAAATCATGTTAAATTTAGCAGAATTAAACATTTCAAATATAGTAAACTCAAAATTAGTTCACTTTTCTCATAAAATGCACAGGTCAGGAGGAGGACCACTAGGGCTCCCAGACTTTGCAAAGTCTGGCAGAGCTGCTAGGAAGCATTGGGAAAGTATGCCACTTTTCCTCAAAGCAGGGGTGAAACTCACTAAATCAAAATGATCATTGTTCCATTTGCTTTCTCATCGAATGCTTCCAGGAGAACTGTTACTTCATTCCAGGCTTTCTTTCTTCATAGAATCCTTTTAAGTTAAATGCTATAATGTTTACAGTTATATCAAGCATCAGAGCAGTTGGAATCAAATATTTTCCATTGTTAACCACAAATCACTCTGCTGCCTATAACCATAGGAGACAACCTTTAAATAGTGGCTGATATTTAGGTACCTGAAAAATGTCCTACCGATTTGAAATCAAGAGTTATCCAATAAAAGCATTAACCACCCTACTGTTAGGCTTTTCTCTCCTCTGACAAATAACAGGATTGAACATTCCCTCATACTTAACAAGTAGATAAATCTAAATCAAAGAAGCTTTGCAGGAGAGAGACTGGAGAGTTCACTAGGTCATAAATACAATAACCCTTAACATCTTATGGTGATTTAGCAAAGCAGTTTTTCCTATGTGTAAAATAGGACTACTCTTATCCTTATCATCTTAATTAGTCGTCTCTATTCCATGATCGTCCCCACTCTTCTTTTTTAAAGGAAGGTTACTGGTATTGTGCATGAAGTGCTGAATTTGGGGTCAAGAAAATTTCAGTTCAAATATGGTTAATGGCATATTCTTGCCATAAGACTATGGGAAGTAATTTACCTTCTGGAAGTCTCAGGCAACTCTCTAAGACATTCAGGTATAAGTCACATGTCCTGGACATTCCCTACTAAAATTCTTTTCCAACAGTTTACCATGACATGAGACTGACCCTGAGTTACTGAAAAGTATGCCAACAGGACATGGTCCCCAGTACCAAGCTACTTGAGTGACTTCAAGAGCAAGTCTGGAAATGGAATAACCCTGATATCTGAGAATCAAACTAATTGAGTTGGAATTGGCTCATTGCTAAAAGGTGGGTCATTAGGTTATTAATATTTTGGCCTTCAAATTCATGAAACCATTTATTAATTCACTGGTAGTTACCACATGCATAAATTAAAAAGACATTGTGGTATAATGAAAAAAGGATGGACTTGAACTCAAGAAGACCTACAACAGACATTTACTAGTTATGTGATGATGGGCAAGTCACTTAACTTATCTCAATCCCAACTTACTCATCGATCTACTTTACTATGGGGGCAGGAAAGTGGCACAGTAGATAGAGTATGGAGCCTGGAGTCAGGGAGATTCATCTTCCTGAATTAAAATATTGCCTAAGACAATTATAGATCCATGAGCCTGGGTAAGTCACTTATCCCTGTTCACTTCAGTTTCCTTAGCTATAAAATGAGCTAAAGGAAAAGGCAAGCCACGCCAGGATTTTTGCCAGTCTCCTAATTTTGCTCAATTCACTTTGCATTAGTTTGTGCAAGTCTTCCTTGGTGTTTCTAGAAACCATCCTGCTCTTCACTTGTATCACAATAGTATTTCAACACAATCATATACCACAGTTTGTTCAGACATTCCTTCAATTTCCAGTTCTTTTGGTACTACAAAAAAAATGCTGTGATAAAGATTTTTGTACATAGAGGTCCTTTCTCTCTCCTTTGATCTGCTTGGGATACAGCCCTAGCAGTGCTATTGCTGAGTTCAAAGGTAGGCATAGTTTATAGCGCTTTGGGCATAGTTCCAAACTGTTCCCCAGAATAGATAAACCAGTTTACAAATACACTTAGTTTATAAGTGTAGCTATTTTTCTTGATCTCTTCTAACTTTTATCATGTTAGGGAGTTTAATGGATAGGAGAGAGTATCTCAGAGCTGATTTATTTTGTATTTCTCTAATCAAGAGTTAGAACATTTTTCACATGGCCATAGATAGCTTTGATTTCTTCTTCTGTAAACTGCCTTGTTCTTATCCTTTGACCACTGATCAATTGTGGAATGGCTCTTATTTTTATATTTGAAAAATGAGTCTTTCATAAGAGAAAGTTGCTGTAAATTTTTTATATTTTTGTCTATAGCAAAATGTAATTTCCCTGATTATATATTTTAATTGAATCTATTTTGCTTTGTCTAAAATCATTGTCAGCCCTGCATTTTTTTAGTTAAGCTGAAGGATAATAGAGGATGTTCAAGTCCCTTATTTTAACTGTGTGTCTTTCTTTTTCAAATGTGTCTCCTATAAACAACATATTGTTGAGCTCTGGTTTCTAGTCCGTTCCATGTTATTAGAGACTTAATCTCATTCACATTCAGTTATGATTACTGTATATTTTTCTCCATCTATTTTTTTCAGTTTATGCTTCTCTTCCCTTTTTACCTTCTACTTTCCTCAAAAGTATATTTTCCTTCTGACCACTGTTTTCTGTAATCCACATTCCCTTTTGTGATCCACCTTGCTTCTCTTATTCCTTTTCTCTCCTACTTCCCTGTTGGTAAAGATATATTTCTATATCTAACACATTCTCTCTCTCTCTTTCTCTGTCTCTCTCTCTCTGTCTCTGTCTCTCTGTCTCTCCTATTCTCTCTGTGTATGTGTACACATACATACACATATATATTTAAATGCATACATATACATTTATACTATGTATATGTACGTATATATGTTTATATACATATGTGTATATATGCATATATATGTATGTATATATGCATATACATGTATATATTTATGTGTATATATGTATATATACATCTCTCTCTCTCTCTCTCTATATATATATATATATGTATATATATATATATATATATATATATACATATATATATATATCCTCTTTGAACCAATTCTGATGAGAATGAGGTTTAAGAATTGCAAACTCCCTCCATTTTCCACTTCACTGCAGAAACTTTTTGTGTGCCTCTTTTATGTGAGATAATTTTCTTCTTCTTTTCTTCTGTCCTCCCCTTCTCCCAGTTTTATTCCTTTACTTTTTTAGATCATCCCAACATAATTAACCCACATCAATTCCCTCTACATAGACTCATTTTAATTGTCCTTATAATGTTAAATTCTTAAGAGCTACATGTATCTTCTTCCCCTATAGAAATGTAAACAGTTTAGCCTTACTGAGTTTATTGTAATTTTTCTTTCATGTTTACCCTTTTACCTTAGCTTGAGTCTTGTGTTTGGAAGTCAAATTTCCTATTCAGGTCAAGTCTTCCCATCAGGAATGTTTAGAAGTACTTGCTTTCATCAAATGTCCATTTTTCCCTCTGAAAGATTATACTCAATTTTTTGAGTCAGTTGCTCTTGATTATAATCCTAGTTCCTTTGCCCTCCAAAATATCCCAAACTCTTATTCCTTTAATGTAAAAGTGTTTAAATCTTTTATTATCCTCACTGTAACTGCCTGATATTTGAATGATTTATTTTTGGCTGCTTGCAATACAGTCAATCAAGATTTGTGTGGTTAGATTTTTTTCTTTTTCATTCAAGCATTCAGGTGAATTTATTAGTAACCACATTTTCATTTTATTGTTGGGCAACTGTGACATTCATGACTATGTTAGTAGAGAAAAAAAAATGAGAGGCAGAATATCCACAAAAAGGAACTCACAAAATTGTTTGTGAACCTACTTCAAAAAGTGCTAAAGTAACCTCTCAAGTGCACAATGAAGGAATTGGGGGAAAAAATGGAAAAATGGCTAGGATTGTGGGTACATGAGATGGTAGACACCTATGTCCTCCTGCAACTGCTTAAGCTCCAACTGAAATCCAGGAACTCAATGAAAGAAAGAGAATGTTGGACATAGAAATATATCTGTAGAAACAGGGAAGTAGGAGAGAAAATGAATAAGAGAAGCATGGTGGATTATAAAAGGAATGTGGATTAGAGAAAGCAGTGGTCAGAAGAAAAATATACTTTGAGTGGTAAAAAGGGAGAGAGAAACATAAACCAAAGAAAATAGATAGAGATTGAGTTCAAGGTGATTGAGGCATGTGCTTTTCATTGGGATCAATTCAACCACAGAACCAAAAGAGAGACTATAGATGAAAGATTGTCCTTTTCCCTTTTTTACTTCAGGGTTCTTCTGATATGACTTCTCTTGTCCCTCCTTGTCAGATCAGGTATTATCTTTCCTCTCTTTTGCATCTTATCACTTGTTTGATGTTCACTGTTAGGTAAAGTACATATTATCAGAACTAATCTTTTGTTATAAAGAGTTATACACAGATAAGTATATTTTCAGTAATTTATAAAGATTATGGTTTTGGGGAACCTCAGGAACATAAACCCCTATTTTCCATAGGTTCAAGGTTTCAAGATTTGAATTTTGAGTTTTACACCATTTTCTAGAACCATTACTTTTCAAATGTTGAGGATTGACTGTATGTTATTCTTGACCTAGGATATCTGAAACTTAATTATAATATTTCTGGAAATTTTCCTTTGGGAATCTCTTTCAAATTGGTGATTTTTAAAATTTCTATTCAACCTAGTAGAACTAAGATACTGGGATAATTTTCCTTTATTAATTCATAAAATATGATGTGTAGTCTCTTATTTTGATGATGACTTTCTGGCAATCCAATAATTCTTAAATTATTTCTCCTTGATCCATTTCCTGGTCAGCAATTTTTTTTTCCAATGAGATGCTTCACATTTTTTTTATTTTTTAACTTTGTTTTATTTTTTTTCTTGCTGCTTTGTGATAATTAGCTTCCAATTCACCAATTCTAATTTTTAGGGAATTTTTTTTTTTTAGTGAACTTTTTTTCCTCTTTTAGCATTATGCCAATGCTTTCTTTTTAAAGTGTTATTTTCTACTGTATTGTTTGTGCCTCTTTTACCAAGATGTTAAATCTCTTTCTTGCATCACTCTCATTTATTTTCTTATTTTTTCTACCACTCATCTCTTTCTTTAAGTCTTCTAGGAATTCTTGCTGATTTTTGGTCCATTTAACTTTTTCTTTGAATATTTTCTTGTAGCTATTTCCACATTCTAAGTTTATGACTTGGTCTTCCTTGCTACTGCACTAGCTTTTTATGGTAAAGTTCTTTTTGTTGTTGTTTGCTCATTTTTAAAACTTTGACTTCCAACTACTGTCCCTTCTTCCCTCCCCACTCATTCCCATTTAGAAGACAAGCAATTCAATATAGGTTATACATATGTAGTTAAGCAAAACACTTCTTTAACAGTCATATTGTAAAGACTAATTATATTTCCCTCCATCTTATCCTGCTCTCCCATTTATTCTATTCTCTTTTGACGCTATCCCTCCTCAAAAGTGTTTACTTCTAATTACTCCCTCCTCCCATTTGACCTCCCTTCTATCATCCCCACACCCCACACTTATCCCTTTACCCCCTACTTTCCTGTAGTGTAAGATAGATTGTCATAGCAAATTGAGGGTGCATGTTATTTCCTCCTTAAGCCAAATTCAATGAGAATAAGATTCACGCTTTCCCACTCACCTCCCTCCTCTTCCCCCCATTGAAAAAGCTTTTTCTTGTCTCTTTTATGTGAGAGATAATTTACCTCATTCCACTGCTCCCATTTTTCTTCCCAACATATTCTTCTCTCACCCTTTAATTTTATTATTTTTAGATATCATCCCTACCTATTCAGCTCACCCTGTGCCCTCTATCTATATGTATATAATCATTCTGACAACTCTAATACTGAGAAAAGTGTCAAGAGTTATAAATATGATTTTCCATGTAGGAATATAAACAGTTCATCTTTAGTAAGTCCTTTATGATAGCTCTTTCCTGTTTACCTTTTCATGCTTCTCTTGATTCATATATTTGAAAGTCAAATTTTCTACTGATGTCTGGTCTTTTCATCAAGAATGCTTAAAAGTCCTGTATTTCCTTGAATGACAGTTTTTTCCCCTTAAGTATTATATTCAGTCTTGATGGATAGGTGATTCTTGATTTTAATCCCAGCTACTATGACCTCTAGAATATCAAATTCCTAGCCCTTCAGTCCCTTAGTGTAGAAGCTGATAAATCCAGTTACCCTGATTGTATTTCCATAATACTTGAATTGCTTCTTTCTGGATGCTTGCAGTATTTTTTCCTTGATCTAGGAACTCTGGAATTTGGCTGCATTTTTCCTAGGAGTTTTCCTTTTGGGATCTCTTCCAGGAGGTGGTCAGTGGATTCTTTCAATATCTATTTTACCCTCTAGTTCTACAATATCAAGGCAGCTTTCCTTGATAATTTCTTGGAAAATGATGTCTAAGCTCTTTTTTTATCATAATTTTCAGATAGTCTAATATTTTTAAAAATCATCTCTCTTGGATCTATTTTCCAGGTCAGTTGTTTTTCCAATGAGTTATTTCTCATTGTCTGCTATTTTTTTAATTCCTTTGGTTTGATTTATAATTTTTTGATTTTTCATAAAGTCATTAGCTTCCATCTGCTCCATCCTAATCTTTAAGGAATTATTTTCTTCAGTGAGCTTTTGGACCTCCTTTTCCATCTGGTCAATTCTGCTTTTTAGGGCATTCTTCTCCTTATTGGCTTTTTAGATCTCTTTTGCCATTTGAGTTACTCTATTTTTTAAAGTGTTATTTTCTTCAGTATTTTTTTGGATCTCTTTTAGCAAGTAGTTGACTCATTTTTCATGATTTTCTTGTGTCAGTCTCATCTCTTCCCAATTTTTGATACTTCTCTTACCTGATTTCCAAAATCCTTTTTGAGATCTTCCATGGCCTGAGACTAATTCACATTTTTCTTGGAGGCTTTGGATGTAGGAACTTTGACTTTGTTGTCTTCTTCTGTTTTCATGCTTTGGCCTTCCTTGTCACCAAAGTACGATTCTATCGTCTGATTCTTCTGGTTTTTGCTCATTTCTCTAGGCATTTACTTGACTTTTGAGTTCTTTATCAAGGTAGTTCTCTGGTTGCAGTGGGGGTGGGGGAGGGGGAGTGTGTTCAATCTCTACACAATTTGTAGCATAGAGCTCTATCAGCTGTTCAATCTCTACACAATTTGTAGCGTAGAGCTCTAGAAACAGTAGATTCTGCTGCCCCAACTCTGCAGCTGCTGTCACAGGCTCCTCCTCTTGGCTCCCCCACCTCCTAAGCTTCCCTGAGGTTGGGACCCAACAGTTCTACTCTCTCACACAGATCCCACAGGTTTTTTCTACTGACCTTCCAAATTATCCTCAGCATTTTGGGGTCTTGAAGTCTGGAAACCACCACAGGTGCCTGAGTCCCTCCAAGACCTGCTCAGGTCCTATATGTACTGGCATGGCCCACATTGGACTTCTCTCTACTCCCAGCATGGCACAATAGATACTTCTCAGTGATATTCCAGGCTCTCTTGGGCTGGAGAGTTGCTTTACTCTGTCATTCTGTTATTTATGCAGCTCCAGAATTTGTTTAGTCATTTTTTTACAGATATTTGGCTGTATTTGCAGGGAAGAGTGCTAGAAAGTCAGTGCTGTTACTCCACCACCTTGACTCCACCCCTCTTATATCTTTCTTTTCCTATATATAATGGATGCCTGTAACTCCCTCCAGAAAGAAAAAATAAAAAATTTAACCAAACACTTAGATTTTATGACTCTGTAAAATGAAACAGTAACTAATTCATCTAGTGAATTAAGACTATGAACTCAATGAATATGAATTGCCTAATATTTAGTATAAGCTAACTGTTAGCAAGACATCTCTACATATGTATGTGTATGTATGCTTCTGTGAGTATGTGTGTGTAATCATCTCATTTGATAGTCACAACTTTATGAAATAGGTAGTAGTGATATCAGTATCCCTATTCTAGAGGTGAGGAAAACAAAGCTTAAAAAATAAAGCCTAAGTTAGTTGCCCAAGATAAATCAGATAAGAAGGGACAAGCCAAGAAATCAAACCAAGATCCTCGAAGCCCTCTTCCACTACCAGGTGGCATCTGTGGTTTGGAAGTCAAATGACAAATATTCACAGTATATTTTGAACTGTTTGTTAGATGAGGTGTACACAAGTGTTGACATTATGAAGAAAATCCCAGCACTCCAACTGGAATTGCTCATGACAACAAAGTCAATGGAAGAAACATAATCCAGGGGGGAAGAAAATCAAATTACACTTTAAATTCAGCTATTTACCTAAGAACTAATATAAACTATTTAGCTTTCATAAATTAAATAGCTTTTCAGAAGAAAAAACACATCTGAAGGCTTTGGGCAAAAAATGACCATGAACTTCAAGTACAAATGTTGAGAAAAGGTAGGGCAGGATTGTATGGGGCTTAAGCAGTTGGGTTACAGGGAACTCTAGCTGCAAAATTTTATGTCAGGATCAATAGAAACAGTTTGCCAAGTATGTTTAAACCCACATGGCCTCTCTATAAACTGCAGCTGTAGTCACCAGCTCTTGTAGATAAAGCAAAAATAGTCAGAATAATTGACAGAATTCATACGGGGAGCAGTGCTTGAATCTGATCATTCTTCCTTTGGTGATTCTTATCCTCTCACCACAAAATACTACTACTTCTCTAATTTCACTTCCTTTTGCTTCTGATTATGTTTTTCCTTTATTTTTCTACATGCAGCTCTCAGCCACATGCATAATTGCACCTAATTTCATGAGCTTCTAACAAGGAACCCTAAATTTAGACAATGATGGTTCAATAAGAGCCTGTTGGTTGTTTAATTCCGCCCCCCCCACAACACATGAAATAAAGAGAAATCCTAGTAGCTTTAATTTATATTCATTATTCTTATCATTAAATGCATAATGAACCAGGGTCCCCACAAGAAACATGTGTATCTATTATAGATACATGTAGAATATTTACATATTTGTTGATGGAACAGAATTTAGAATTCAGTAGTTACTTAAATTTATAGAAAATAAAGGAGGTAAGAATACAACAATATTACTAATGACATTAATTAAAATGTTATCAGACATTTAATATTTGAAGAAAACCATTGAAATTAATGTTCCCCTCCCCTTTACTAAACTAAGCCTGTCATTCTCATTCTGTATAAAAATAGAAGCCCAATATATATGCAGACTTAGAGGACCTGGGCATATGGATTTTGTGTCTACATTGCCCTATATATTTATTGTCAAAATTCAGGGATGAGAATTAATAGAAAAAATGCACTAAAATAATTTCAAAGGAACAGTTATCTTCCCCCAGATCCCAGGCAGTCAGTGCCGAGGTTCCTGGCAGAGTAAAGCAGCAGGAGCCAGCTAATGAGGCAAGTCATCCGTTATCATTGCAGTGCTTAGCCTGATTTAGCTATCTGAATCAAAATGACAGATCCAGGAGGAAGGCTCCTGGGAACTTGACTGAAAATGTGATGTTGATAGAACCATGCATTGATCATCTAGTGGAGTGCCTCTTGGTCTCCATGCCAACAATGAAAAGAAACAAAAACTCTGGGGTTAAAGGGCATGCTTTAGGAAAACTGATATTGGGCAAGATATTTTCTTTATAAACAGGTTTAGTTAAACATTGAAATAAGCTTCGTGCCCTGAACAACTCAGGGCTTTCTCAACACATAAGGGGTTTTATAATGTAATTTCAGCTTGTCAGGAACAATTTTCCTCTTTCCCTTTAGGATTACTTATAAGTTTAGCTTTTGCAGCTATAACCCATGTCATTGGTTGCTTATTAACTTTATTCCACTGTGAAAACAGGGAAAGTTTAACTCATTCAGTACCATGATAGGCTTGCTGTTCCCCAAAGCCAGAAGACAGCCATTTTTACAGGGTATTTGACATGCTAGACATGAATTTAAAAGACTCGATAAAAGAAGTACTAAAAATAAGAAAAAGAAAGACTCTAAATTATCTAGAGGGAATATTTGCTGTTGACAAATAGTTCTGTCTGCTAGCTCTCTGGTAGGGATAGATTTTTGATATTTTTGATCAGTGGTCTCAACAGGCTTTTCTTGTTATGGGCAAACTACTAATGTTCTCAATCCAAGAATAAGGGATACTTTAAAATCCATAGATGATGAGGGAGGGATCACCCTTTCAAGGATATGATAACTTACTGTTTAAGCCCTTTCCATCACAAAAATAAGGACAAAAGATGGGCTTTGAACAAAATGGTTTCAGCGTAGCTGTCCCAGTTATCATTACAGTAAGTAAGCACAGAAAGAAATCTTAGGGACCACACCATATCTTCCATAGGATAGGTCTGATTTATTTTAATCTAAAGAGAAACAAGGTACACAGAGATTCTGATATTCCCCTAGATTTCCTGAAATGGATACAGGTATGTGAGTTAGGATTTTAACAGTTTATTTAACAGTATTCCAGATGTGGTATTTTTTACAATCTCCTTAGAAGCTTTAGCTTAAAATGGCTTGGTGTATAAGCAAATGAAATCAGCACCTATGAGAAATCAAAGTGATATTACCACTAGATTCTGGTCTAAAGGACTAGCTTCCTTTTCCTCAGCTCCATATTCCGATTTCAGTCTTTATGCCTTTGGGTAGGTTAGCCCTCATGCATAGAATGCCCTCTTCATCACATCATGAAATCCCTAGCTTTGGGGAGCAGAGTCAAGATAGCAGAGTAGAAGGATGGACCTGCTCTAGCTCTCCTCCCATAGCCCATAAAATTTCTGTAAAAAATGACTCTGAACAAGTTCTGGAGAAGCAGAAGCTACAAAATGACAGAGTGAAGCAGATTTCCAGCCCAAGACAGCCTGGAAGGCCAACTGGAAGGGTCTATCACACAAGGTTCAGAGCCAAATGGAGAGTGGCCCAGTGTGAGCTGTGTGACACAGACAACACTGAGCAGACTTCAGGACATGGAATCATGGGCAGCTGCTGTGGTTCCCAGATTTCTCAATCCACAAATGACAAAGACAGCTTCAAAGTTTAGAAAAAAGGCTCTTTCACCTCGGTGAGAGGGGAGTGAGGTCCACCCCAGCCCTGGCCCACGGGTGGTGGCAGCCACTGCAGCAGTACCATCCACTTTTGGAGCCCTTGACCTAAAGACCTTTGGGGAATCGAGCAGCTGATCTGAGTCTCAGTCATAACACTGGTCCTGGGCTGAGGAGAAGCGCTGGCATGGCAAAGCTAGTGGTGGCTGTGGAGAGGGAATCCCACTCCCAGTCCAAGGGCAGAAAAGAATGCCTGTGGTTGCTCAGAGACAAGAGTGCCAGGCAGGAGAGGAGTAAACTCCTTTCCCTTAATTGTGCCACCTTGGAGGAACTGAGAATTTACAGGTCCCTAGAGAAATTTCCAAGAACAGCTGCACAAAACCACTGAAGCCTACAGTAATACAGCCTCCACTTGACAAAGGACTCAAAAATCAAGTAACTTGCTGGGAAAATGTCCCAAAAGGGGAAAAATAAGACTATGGAGGTTACTTTCTTGGTGAAAAGGTATTTTCTTCCATCTTTTTGGATGAGGAAGAGCAAAGCATACAATCAAAGAAAGACAGCAAGGTTAAGGCTTCCAAAAATATTTAGTGGTCACAGGCCATGGAAGAGCTCAAAAAGGATTTTGAAAATCAAGTAAAAGAGGTAGAGGAAAAATTAGGAAGTGAAATGAGAGCAATGCAAGAAAATCATGAAAAGTCAGTCAACTACTTGCTAAATGAGACCCTAAAAAATGCTGAAGAAAATAGCACATTTAAAAATAGACTCACCCAAGTTGAAAAGAGGAACAAAAAGCCAGATAGGAGAAGAATGCTTTCAAAAGCAGAATCTGCCAAATGGAAAAGGCATTTCAAAAGCTCATTGAAGAAAATAGCTCTTTAAAAATTAGAATGGAGCAGATGAAAGCTAATGACTTTATAAGAAACCAAGAAATTATAAAACAAAACCAAAAGAATGAAAAAAAAATAGAAGATGATGTAAAATATGTCATTGGAAAAACAACTGACCTGGAAAATAGATCTAGGAGAGATAATTTAAAAATACTGCTCTACTTTAAAACCATGATAAAAAAAGAGTCCAGTCATCATTTTTCCAAGAAATTATCAAGGAAAATTGTCCTGATATTCTAGAACCAGAAGTCAAAATAGAAACGGAAAGAATTCACTGATCACCTTCTGAAAGGCTTGGAATATGATATTCCAGAGGTCAAAGGAAATAGGATTAAAACCAAGAATCATCTACCCAGCAAAACTGAGTATAATACTTCAGGGGAAAATGGAATTTCAATGAAATAGAGAACTTCTAAGCATTTTTGTTGAAAAGACCAGAGCTGAATAGAAAATTTGACTTTCAAATACAGGAATCAAGAGAAACACTAAAAGGTAAACAGGAAAGAGAAGCCTTAAGGAATTCATTAAAGATGAGCTGTTTATATTCCTAACAAAAAATAAATAAATAAATAAAATAAAGTCCCTAGCTTCTTTCAAAGCTCTGCTCAAGTTGCATGTCTTTCAGGAAGCCCAGCCTGATCCTTCCAGCTGTTACTGTCTTTCCTGGGGAATACAGACATACACATAGACACAGATACAACTTAATTTTCACTTTACATTTTATGTCATTCTATAGGATTTAAGTTTCTTGATGTCAAGAACAGTTTCATTCCCTCTTTTCCCCCATCTCCAGCACCTAGAACAGATATGGCACCAAGAAAGAGCTTAAGAAATGACTATTGAATGAAATAATAAATGAATGACATTATCTTCTTTCAGTCTCTTTCTCTCATCTGTATTAAATTGATACTCAAGTTATTCAGGCTACTAATCTGTGATATTTACTCTATTTTTCAGTATGACTAGTACTTTTGTTTCAGCTAGAATTGGCAGTAAATAAACAACTAATAAGTTCACTTAATTTTTTTCAAAAGATTTGCATCTACTTTTGGACTACATGTGCTGAATTTGAGGTTAAAACTGAACATTGGAAAAGGAAGAATACATTTCTTAACTGTTTCAAATATGTTCTCTTTCCCTAGACTTTGTTGCCCAGTGTCTCTCATACTTCTTCCACTATCACCACCACCCATACCCTTCACCAGTGAGCAGAGATCAATAATCAGTTGCATTAAGTTATATGTTGCCCATTATACATTTGACATTTATTTATCATTGTTTTGTTAATACTATACATTTAACATTTATGAGCTATTAATGAGATGCTACCTTTCACATACCTAAAAAATAGTGATCAAATATCTGAACTGCCACTTCTCAAAGCTACCAGTTTCACAATGGTCAACTCTATTTTTTTGGAAGGAAAGAAAGGAGGGAGAGAGGGATGTATTGAAAGAAAGAGGAGGAGAAGCAGGATGAGGGAGAAGAGGAGGAGGAGGAGAAGATGAATGAATGAACAAATGAAAAAAGAAGAAAATTAGCAGCAACATTGGGTGAGGTTTGGAACAGATGCTAACTCAATTCATACCTTGAAATTTAATGCAGCATCCAAGGTTCCATGTTTTGGAGAATGGAGATGAATGGATAGGGGCAATAGATATTCTCTACATTCTAAAGAAGTTGTTGTGGAATTTTTTGTTTGTTTGTTTTGGCTTTGTTTTCCTTTTATTGTACAGCAAATCAGGATGAAACTAATGTACTTTGAAGGCATGGGTACCAGAAGTGGCTGTGGGCTTCCTCAAGCTTTCCTATTTATCACTCAAATTGCTGTCAAGGATTTTTTTAAATTTTCAGTTCTGAATTGCTTCCCTCACTCCTGCCCCTCCTCCACCCATTAAGAAGGCAAAACATATTATTCATTATACAAATAACATCATGAAAAACATATTTACACATTAGTCATGTTGAAAAAAGCAAGAAAAACAAAGTGAAAGAAAATGTTTCAATCTGCCTTTTTCATCTTTGTGGTTATTGTGGATCACTGTGCTGATCAGAGTAGCTAAGTCTTTCTCACTTGACCATTGTTACAACATTACTATTATCATTCTCCTAGTCCTGCTCACTTCAGTTTATATCCTCTCATATAAGTCTTTCCATGTATTTCTGAAATCATCCTGCTTGTCCTTTCTTATAACAACACAATATTATTCTACCAAAATCATATACCATAACTTGTTCAGCCATTTCTCAATTGATGGGAAGCTTTCTTAGCCACCACAAAAAGAGCTGCTATAATTTTGTACATGTGGGACCTTTTCCTTTTTCTTTGATCTTTTTGTCGTACATCCCTAATAGTGGTATTGCTGGATCAAAGAGCATGTACAACTTTATTGCCTTTTGGCAATATTTCCAAAGTTTTCTACAAAATGGATGGACCCGTCTACAACTCCACCAACAATGCATTAATGTTCCTATTTTTCAACCTGTCCCCCTAACTTTTATACCTTTTCTTTTATGTTGTGTTAATGAATCTAGTGAATGTGAGATGATATCTCAGAGTGATTTCAATTTAAATTTCTCCAATTAATAGTGATTTAGAACTTTTTTTCATATTTTCATACTGGTAAATTTGATTTCTTCCTCTGAAAACTACCAGTTCATATTCTTTGATAATTTATCAATTTGAAAATTGCTCTTGGAGCCAAGATGGCCAAGTAGAAAGATGCATATACTCTAGTGCTTCCCCCATAAAATACCTATAAAAAATGACTCTCACCCAATTCTAGAGCAGCAGAAGCCACAGAACAATGGAGTGAAAGAGGTTTCCAGCCAGAGGTAACCTGAAAGGCTGACAGGAAAGGTCTATCTCATGGGACGATGAGCAGAGCAGAGCCCAACCCTGGCTGCATGGCACTGGGAGGAACAGGACCTGAACAGGCCTCCATGGCAGAATTCTCAGCAGTAAGCATCCCAGATCCCTTAATCCACAAGCTACAAAGAAAGCTCCAAAAGTCAGTGTGAGAAGCCTTCCCTAGCTGGGCGAGAGGGGAATAGGGTTCCCACAGCATTGGCCCCAGGCAGTGGCAGCAGAAGCCGTGGGTCGGTCCATTGTCCAGGCAGCTCAGAACCTCAACCTTTAGTGACGGCCTTGCCCCCACCCAAAACCCCTGGAGGAATTGAGCAGCTGATCTAAATCTCAGCCTTGAGCAGTATCTTGGGGATAGGAGGAGTAGTAGGACCCTCCTCTTGACAAAGGATTCAGAAGTAAAGTAACTGGCTGGGAAAATTCCCAAGAAAGGGAAAAAAAAGACCATAGAAGGTTACTTTCTTGGTGAACAGGTGTGTCCTTCCATCCTTTCAAATGAGGAAGAACAAGGCATACTGTCAGAGGAAGTCAAAGCCTCTGCCTCCAGTTCCTCCAAAATGAATATGAAATGGGCTCAGGCCATAGAGGAGCTTTTAGGGTTAGGGTTATTCAGGAGCCTGCTAAAGGAGAACCAAAAAAATGGTAAGGAAAATAACACCTTTAAAAATAGGGTAACTTAATTGGAAAAAAGAGGTCCAAAAAACCAATGAGGAGGAGACTTTAAAAAGCAGAATTAGCCAAATGGAAAAGAAGATTCAAAAGCTCACTGAACAAGATAGTTCTTTAAAAGAGAGAATTGAGTTCAGGGAAGCTAGTGATTATGACATAAACCAAGAAGTTAGAAAACAAAACCAAAAGTTTGAAAAAATAGAAGAAAATGTGAAATATCTCATTGGAAAAACAACTGACGTGGAAAATAGATTCAGGAGAGACAATTTTAAATTATGAGACTACTTGAAAGCCACGATCAAAAAAAGGGCCCAGACATTATTGTTCATGAAATTATCAAGGAAAACTGCCATGACATTTTAGAACCAGAGGACAAAATAAATATTGAAAAAATCCACCAATCATCTCCTGAAAGAGACCTGAAAAGGGAAACTCCTAGGAATATTGTGGCCAAATTTCAGAGTTCCCAGGTCAAGGAGAAAATACTGCAAGTAGCTAGAAAGAAACAATTTGAGTATTGTGGAAATACAATCAGGATATCACAGGATCTGGCAGCTTCTATATTAAGGAATCAAAGGGCTTGGAATAGGATATTGCAGATGTCAAAGGAACTGAGATTAAAACCAAGGATCACCTACCCAGCAAAACTGAGTATAATACTTTAAGGGAATAAATGGTCACTCAATGATATAGAGGAATTTCAAGCATTCTTGATGAAAAGACCAGAACTGAGGAGAAAATTTGACCTTCAAACATAAGAATCAAGAGAAGCATGAAAAGGTATACAGGAAAGATAAATCATAAAGGACTTTCTAAAGATGAACTGTTTATATTCTTACATGGAAAGATAATATTTGTAACTTTTGAGACTTTTCTCAGTGTTTGGATAGGTGGAGGGATTATAAACAATATACACACACATACACACACACAGCATATAGGTTGTTTTGAATCAGAAGAGATGATATCCATGAAAGAATAAAAAAAAATTAAGGGGTGAGGGAGGAAAATACTGGGAGGAGAAAGGGTAAAATAGAATGGGGCAGGCTATAACTCATAAAAGAGATAAGAAAAATATTGTTCAATGGAGAAAAAAAAGGAGAAAGTGAGAGGGGCAAAGTAAAGCTTACTCTGTTCACATAGGGCTTAAGGAGGGAATAACATGCTTACTGAATTTGGTCTGAAAATCTCACACTAAAGCAAAGTAGTTTTGGAGAGCACAAGTGAGGTGATGGGGATGACAGAAGGGAGGGCAAATGGGAGAAGGGAATAACTAGAAGTAAGCACTTATGGGAAGGGGTAAGGTCAAATGAGAGAAAAGAAGAGGGGACAGGGTAGGATAGAGGGCAACATAGCTAGTATTACACAACATGATTATTACGGAAGTCTTTTGCAAAATGACACATATATAGCCTGTATTGAATTGCCTGGCTTCTCAGTGGGGATGGGTAGGGAGGGAGAGAAGTTGTAACTCAAAGTATTAAAAATGAATGTTGAGAATTATTATTGCATATAACTGGGAAATAAGAAACACAGATAATGGGGTATAGACATTTATCTTGCCTTACAACAAAAGAGAGAAGATGGGGATAAGGGAAGGGTCAGGTGTGACAGAAGGGAGGGTAGATTGAGGGAATTGGTAAACTGAATGCAAGGTATTATGGGGTGGTGGGAGGGGAGAAAATTTGGAACCGAAAATTTTGTGGAAATGAATGTTAAAATCTAAAAATAAATAAATAAATACAAAAAAAAGAAAGAAACAAAGTTGCTCTTATCTGGCTCAGTTCCCTGAAGAAGTGAGACCTTTTATCAGTGAATGTTACTGTATTTTCCCCTCCAGTTTTTTTGGAAACTATGAGAGAGATATCAGATTTAAGGACTAGTTGAGAGGAAAAAGTAGCTCTTTACAGTTAGGAACAAAAGAGGTGACTAATCCATTAGTTTTGTCCAGATTACCCCCTTTAATCTGAAGCAAATTATGGTCATTCAGACTCCCTGGAGAATTATTGGCCATTTTCTGTTGAATGAAATAAAAATACCCTTTAGTTCTCCCTTTCTTCCAATTCCAAAAGCATCATGAATACATCGTCAGGATGAAGAAAGGGCCTTGTAATTAAATCTCTTTTCCTGAAGACTGATGTTCAATATTAGGATCATGCTTAGCACCATGCCTGGCACGTAGTAGGTGATATATTAGTGCTTATTCCCTTCCCTTCCCTTCTTTATCACAATGTACTTCACAGGTGGTGATTAAATGTGAATGCAAAGTGGGTGGAAGCAGGATGACTGATCTCCCTTGAGATATTATACAAAATTTAATGGGGCTGTAGTCTTTCATAGGAAGGGTTTAGTTATCCATGAGCTGTGGTATATTGAGGTTTAGAACTAAATTACTCTCCTGGATAATTTGAAATTGCTAAAGAAAACTAACATCACCTGAAATATGAGAATAATTAGGAATATTCTAATTCATACTCATACAAAACTTCTGTGGTTACAATGTGCTTTCCTCAAAATAACACTATGATGTAGGCAGTGCAATTATGCTCATATTATGTCTATTTTGTTGAGAAATCTGAGGTTTGGGAACTCCAGTAATTTGCACCTAGTCATGTACCTAGGATCAGTTACTAATGCACCATTTTCAAATTGAAGTGACTTTTTTTATTTTGAATGACTTCGTAAGAAATATCTTCGCTCTATATTTTCTTCTAAGGAATGCTGGAGCCAAGATGGCGGAGTAGAAAGACTCATATATGCTACCTCCAAACCCACAGCCCATGGATTTCCTCTAAAAAGAACTCCCAACAAATTCTGGAACACTGGAAGCCAGGCAGCAACACAGTGAAGGAGATTTCCATTTCAGAGAGCCCTGAAAAACTGACGCCAAAGATCCCTCATGCACTGAACAGGAGTGGAGCCCAGCTCTTCCCTGGCCATGCAGCACCTAGAGGAGAGAGCAGATCCAAGCAGGATTCAGGGAAGGAATCTCCAGTGGCCATAAAGGTCCCTCCACCCACAGGCACACAGGTCAGTGAGAGACACTTCTATGCTGGCCGAGAGGGAAGCGGGGTGTCTCCATAACTCAGGCCCCTCGGGAGGTAGAAATAGAGGCAGCAGGTGGCCAGAGGCTCCCAGAGCAGGCAGGAGCTCCGCAGCAGCTTCATTACTGAAGGTCTCTGCATAAACACCTTGAGGGAACTGAGCCTGGGAGGCGGCCCTGCCCTAACCTGAGCACCAGAACTTAAGCTCACATTGAATAGCAGCCAGCCCGCTGCTGAAAGCTCTGAGGCTGGGGAGCAGCATTTGAATCTCAGACCCCAAGCACTAGATGGACAGATCTAGCTGGAGGTGGAGAGGAATCTCAGAAGTCAAGTAACTGGCTGGGAAAATGCCCAGAAAAGGGAAAAAAACTAAGACCATAGAAGGTTACTTTCTTGGTGACCAGATGATTGCTGCCCCTCTTTCTGATGAAGCAGAACAATGCTTACCATCAGAGAAAGACATAGGAGTCAAGGCCTCTGTATCCCAAACATGTGAAATAAACATCCAATAGGCTCAAGCCATGGAAGAGCTCAAAAAGGATTTTGAAAATCAAGTTAGACAGGTGGAGGAAAAACTGGGAAGAGAAACGAGAGACATGCAAGAAAAGCATGAAAAAGGGTCAATACCTTGCTAAAGGAGACAAAAAAAATGCTGAAGAAAATAACACCTTGAAAAATAGGCTAAATCAATTGGCAAAAGAGGTTCAAAAAGCCAATGAGGAGAAGAATGTTTTCAAAAGTAGAATGAGCCAAATGGAAAAAGAGGTTCAAAAGTTCACTGAAGAAAATAGTTCTCTCAAAATGAG
>CM053770.1:421869032-421901672 GCA_028658325.1 Potorous gilbertii | reverse complement strand
ATTAGCCTCCATCTGTTCCATTCTCATTTTGAGAGAACTATTTTCTTCAGTGAGCTTTTGCACCTCTTTTTCCACTTGACTAATTCTGCTTTTGAAAGCATTCTTCCCCTCATTGGCTTTTTGAACCTCTTTTGCCAATTGAGTTAGCCTATTTTTCAAGGTGTTATTTTCTTCAGCATTTTTTTGGGTCTCCTTTATCAAGGTATTGTCCCGTTTTTCATGGTTTTCTTGCATCTCTCTCATTTCTCTTCCCACTTTTTCCTCCCCCTGTCTAACTTGATTTTCAAAATCCTTTTTGAGCTATTCCAAAGCCTGAGCCCATTGGATATCTATTTCAGATGTTTGGGATACAGAGGCCTTGACTCTTATGTCTTTACCTGATGGTAAGCAGTTTTCTTCCTTGTCAGAGAGGAAGGGTGGAACCATCTGGGCTCCAAGAAAGTACCCTTCTATGGTCTTATTTTTTTCCCTTTTCTGGGCATTTTCCCAGCCTGTTACTTGCCTTCTGAGAGTCCTCTCCACCCCTGCCTAGATCCACCCAACTAGTGCTTGGGGTCTAGGATTCAAATGCTGCTCCCCAGCCTCAGGGCTTTCAGAGGCCAGCTGCTTTTCAGAGTAAGATTAAATGAGGTTCTCAGGTGGGGGCAGGGACACCTCCCAGGCTCAGTTCCCTCACGGGGTTTATTCAGAGACCTTCTGCATTGGAGCTCCTGTGGAGCTCCTGCCTGCTCTGGGAGCCTCTGGCCGCCTGCTGCCTCTGCTGCTGCCTCCGGAGGGGGCCCGAGTCATGGAGACACCCCACTCCCGCCTCAGCCCGTCAAGATATCTCTCTCATTCACCTGTATGTCTGTGGGTGGAGGGACCTTCGTGGCCGCTGGAGATTCCATCCCTGAAGCCTGCTCGGATCTGCTCGCTCCTCTCAGTGCTGCGTGGCCGGGGCAGAGCTGTGCTCTGCTCCTGCCTGGTGTGCGACAGATCTTTGTGATTGGTTTTTCAGGGCTCTCTGGAATGGAAATCTCCTTCACCCTGTTGCTGCGTGGCTCCACTGTTCCAGAATTTGTTGGGAGATCTTTTTATAGATAATTGTGGGCTGTTGTTTCGGAGGTAGCATATATGAGTCTTTCTACTCTGCCATCTTGGCTCCGCCCCCCCCATTACATCTTTGTTGAATCTTCACATGGAGTGATTTTGATACTATTCTCCTCTTCTAAGTTTGTGCCTTGGTCCTCTGTCACCATCATAATTTTCTATGGTCAAATTCTTTTTTCTTGTTTGTTTATTTGGTCATTTTTTGGCCTTTTTGTGACTTGATGTTTTTATTTGAGAATTGGCCTCTGATCCTAGACTATTCCAAGTATTTTATGCTGGGGCTCAGGGTTTTATTGCTGTTTGTCATTGGGTTTCAGGGATTAGCTGCTTACTATCAATGGAGAGTAGGCTTCCCTCTCATCTTGTACTGGAGGACGGAGCCCCTCTATTGGCCTCCCTTGAGTGTAGGGTTTTGCTGGTGTCCTGCTCAGGGGTGCGGCCTTGTTCCTGGGTTTATGGAAACATTTTTCTGTTTCTGTTTTGGTCCATCCTCAGGATGGCAGGTCTCAGGAGCCTGGTCTTGCAGTTGGCCAGCAATGGAGTGAGGCTTCATTACTGGTAAGCAATGGGTTTAAGGCTTGGTTGGTAGCTTTCACTGGGGGTGAGGTAGCAGGGGTGGGTCCTTGCAATGTTGCACAGAATGCTCCCTTGCCCAGGGAGATACTGGTTTGCAGGAGGGTGGGACCTCACTGTTGGATTGCTCCAGACTTGGAGCCTTGCTACAAGCCCCTTACTGTGAGGCTGGATGCTGCTGCTGCTGCTTTGTAGTTTCTAGTTGTCTGGACGGAAATTTGAGAGGACTTCAGGGGGTTCCTTCCTCACTGTCATCTTGACAGAAGTGTCAAGATATCTTTGTGTGTGTGTATGTGTGTGTGAGTGTGTGTGTATGTGAAATTCATATAAAGCTACATCAGTATCTTGAGAAATCTCATCTCTTTTCTCATTGAATTTATTTCTCCAAGTCTTAAAAAAAATTTCTAAAACCTTTCTACACCTCATTCTATGATTTCTGCTGTAGAATGTGAGGGCATGAGATCATTCCTCTGGAGATTCTACCATTTTCTCTCCCCAAATTTGGGGTGTTTATTAGTCTATACTTGGTTTCCTCTGATCTTGTATCACAAACTCTGAGCCATTTCCTTATATAGTACCCATCCATCATTTCTATACTATCAAGTTCTTTTTTGTTATTGAGAACAAGATTTAGATTCTGTTACTTTTTTTCAGAGATTGAATTATAATTAAGATTAGCTAAGAAATGAATAGTCACTCTGTTCTTGGAAGTGATAGAAGATGTTCAAATAAGTGAAGACTCACATCAATATGTTTTTTTTATTTTTTTTATTGTTGTTTTTCATTTTGTTTTTATAAGGAAGGTTTTCTTCTCTCTGCCAAATTGTCACAAATCCCCAGAGTGGAGAGACATCAATATTTTATAATGCCTTTTTGCCAAACATTAGATGTTTCCTGTGAACTCATCTATTTCCTTATTATGTCCAAGTGATCGATAGTATATTCCCAGTTTAATTTTTTAATTGCCTCTGCTGCTGCCATTGTTTTTCATCCAAGTACTTTGCTCTGCATTTCCTAGATTCCTTCTCAGAAACATAAATACTCAATACATAAGTCTTCCTCACTATGTCTTTTGTCTATCCTCTTTCATTTGACCAAGGTTTACTCAGCCAGTCATATTCTTGCTATGGGTCTCTTCCCACCAATTCTCTGTGATATGTACAAGTTAATATTTTCTTCCTTGTATTTGAATCTCTAGTGCATTTTTCTTGTTGCCTTATGTTGTACTTTTGTATATTCCCATATGAGATCATGGATTTTAGTTCCTTTCTTAGATTTTGTTTCCTATGTCAACCAGTTCTCCCCTTCTTGTGGGAAGAACTGTGCCAAGACTTTGGGATATAACAAAAGTCAAAAGATAGTCCCTGCTTTCAAGAAGAGATAACTTGCAAACAACTATTTAAAATATATATACACACACATACATATGTATATATATACAATAAATTGGAGATCAGCAATAAAGGGAAGGCACCAGCATTAAGGAAGAATCAGAAAAAAACAGATTTCTTTTAAAAAATTGAATTTTAGCACATAATTGAAGAAAGCTAGGGAAACCAGCAGGTGAAAATGAGGAGGGAGAGTATTATAGACATTGGGAATATCCATTGAAAATGCCTGCAGCTAGGAGACTGAGAATCTTCTACAAGAAGCAGCAGGAAAGACAGTGTCACTAGATTACAGAAAATGGGAGTGGGATTGGGAGACAATAATCTAAGAAAACCAGAAAAATAGGAGTGGGATAAGTAATGAAGGGTTGTGAATGCCAAATGGAGGATTTTATATTTGATCATGAAGCTAACAGGAAGCCACTGAAGTTTATTGAAGGTGGTTGCATGGTGTATGACCTAGATCTGTGTTTCAGTGAAATTAACATGACAAGTGAGTGGAATGTGGACTAAAGCAGAAACAGATTTGAGTTAGGGAGACCAACCACCAGGCTATTATCATAGTCTAGGCATGGAGTGATAAGAGTCTGCACCAGGGTGGTGATAATGTCAGAGAAGAGAAAGATAAGGAATGTGAGAGATGTTACAAAGTTAAAATGGCCAGAACTTAACTGCAGATTAGATATGAGGGAGGGGTGAGAGAGACTGAGGAGTTGACTATGGACACTTAGATTTTAAGCCTTGGTGACTGGGAAGGTCTTAGTGCCCTCAGTAAGACTAATAGGAAAACTTGGAATGGGATGGGGAAAGAGTCTGGTGAATTCAGTTTTGGAGATGGTGAATTTGAGATGTCTATACAGCATCCAGTTTGAGGTGTCTATTTAGCAGTTGGAGATGTGTGTGGAGGTTAAGAAAAAGATTAAGGCTGTATAGGTACACCTTAGAATAATCAGCTTAGAGATCAAAATGGAAACTTTTGGAGTTGGTTAGGTCAATTTCCAATGTATTTCAACTTCTTATGATTATATGTACTGGTATGATACCTAGCTTTGTGGCTTTAGAGCATATAAGCACTTTTCTTCCTTTCTGTTCTCCTTAAGGTTAAGGTCACTTTAATTAGATTTGCAAAACACAAGGCAAATATATTCTTATTAGCCCATGTAAAGTGAATTCTGATTTCTATATATAAATCACAGTCGATAAACTCAAATTTCATTCTTAACTCTCCATTGTTAAATGTCATCTTTTTAACACCAGATTTAGAATCTAAACAACAATCTAACACTAATAACAACCCAACACTAAATTTAGAAACGTATTTTCAATCAGCTTCCTATTATCATGGTTTAGTGAAAAGAGAATTATACATGGAGCTCTCAGACTTGATTCTGCCACTTGCTGTGTGATTTGGAGCAAAACACTTATCCTAAGAGTTTCAACTTCTTGATCTTTAAAAGGGGACAAATAATGCTTTCACAATTAGACTCAAAAACTGTTTGATTAAAATGTTTGGTAAGTTGCAAAAAAACCATATTAATAACAGTTCTTATCATTGTTATTCCTGGGATAAGAAAATTAAAAAGACAGAGAGGGAGGGAGATAAAGAGAAGTGTAGTTGGCAATTTATTTGTGATTCTCACTTCTCTGTCTCCCTGTATTTAGGAATATTTGTTTTTCTCAATTTTCTGCATCCTTGTTATCTTCTAAGATTCAATCCAAAAAGTCATGTAGATGGTATTTTAAAAGAAGAGAAGTGTGACATACTATTTTCCCCTTCTAGGAATTTTTGTTTTAACCTATTTGCAAAGGGAATAGTAGATTAATGACAACTGAGATTCACAGAACATCCTTACTGGTCTCTGAGCAGAGAAAACTACATATAAGAGTGTCAGATTTTGCCATCTATTTCAATTCCCCACAGGATTTCTTAGTCTAAAAGCCAATGGTGTATTGCTTTTGCTATTATATAATAATGACATTTTTTAGATTCCAGCTTAAAGTTCTCAAATAGCCAAAACTCATTATGATGTTTCCTACTATCCCCTGTTTCCCTAAGAAAATAACAGAAGAACTGAAGCATAGAACATGGAAAAATGTCATGTCTCAGAAATATTGAAATAAACTGATTTCCCAAATAAACTGATCTTCCTCATATATGCCTCATTATAATCCTCATTTCTTATTCTTTGAGTATTTGACCTAGTCAATAGAAATATTTGGCCACTGCTCTCTAATTTTATAGAAATAGTTTTATTTCATTATCCTATTAACTTCTATGTGATACCTAAAGGTAAACACAGATAATTATAAAATCCATTAAATCATTTCATCACTTCAGGATTTTTCTAAAAGGATCTAAGCATATTTAGTAAATAAAGGAAAGGTTAAAACTGGAGGACAGACAGTATGGCTCAATAAGTAAATCTAGTGTCAGACTTGGAGATAGGAAGAGCTAGTCCTACTTCTGACCCACACTAGCCATAAGACCAGGATGATATCATTTAATTTTAATGCCTCAGGCAACTTCCTACAACTATATAGTTAAGGACCTATCTGTAGCTATTCTGCATTGATAGAGGGTATTGCCACACTGGAAGTTCCTTATTCTGATGAAATTCCAGGACCAAACCAAATAAAAATTAAATTTCAACTAATGAAATACAATGGTACAGTGAAGTTTAATGCAGGCCTTAGGGTTAGGAAGACCTGGGCCCAAATCCCACTTCAAATTCTAATTAGCTATATGACTGTACAAGTCATGAGCCTGAGAAAATTCTGATACTGTGTGATAGGCTGTGATCTGTATTAATGAAGGAAGTTTTGTTACAGAGAAAATCAAAAATCCTTGACTAATTAATATAATATACTAGAAAGTGTCCCATAGTCTACATCACCAGTCCAAGTATTGGGTGGAGAAAGTCTTGGATTTGTGATCCCTTCTCATCATCAACATGAACTATATGTGAATGAGGGTATTCCCAATTAGCCACCATTGATTATTTCAGTCTTAATTATCATGAATCAAACCAATCACCTAAAAACTACCTCATATTTGGACTGATGTCTGATACTCTTTAGCAGGAAGAAAAATAACTTTCTACACTTAGTGATAAGAAATAAAATGTATATACTTGGACAAATGCATTGAATAAAATCTATGTCTAGCTATAAATGAATGACAGCAAATTTTCTCCTCAATGAAAGTTTTGTGGGGATAGAAAATGCAAGTCCATGAAAGTGACTAGGGGCTGTAACCAATCTGAAATAAGGGAATTTTAGAACTTGGACTTTCCAAGATTATGAACACACTTTACTGCCTGAAGGACCTGATCTTCTTAGTGTATAGCAACCTTCATCCTTAAACTACAAAGGTCTATGTATCTAAACATTGTGCTCTTTTTTTGTAACTACATGCTTGTCTATGCTCCGCAAAAGAATTCCTATCTTGCATGATGCCTTATTACCAAAGAATGAGAACATAGTTGATTGAGTGTTCACATGATAAATTTACTTTTGTGAAATTGCATGAGTTTATCCAATCAAAGCCCTAGAGAACAGACTATGCAGTTCAGCATAGGAAAACTTTAAAATGTGGCAAACAGCCTAGAACTTAATATCTGAGGGCTCACCATGTTAATGATATATGTCACCAGTAAAATTTAAACAAAAGAAAGTTGCATATATTCAATCAGTCAACAAGTATTTACTGAGCATCCCCTAGAGTACAGAGTTATGAATTAGACATTTGCCAGTTTGCTTAAATATTCTTAAAAAGGTCAAAATTACTTTCTTTTGTAATGCTTATTAGATGGGCAAATTACTGAGAAAAAATGAAATGAAATGAAAGCATATTTCTCATAACATAAAGCAGAGAAAAAAACATGGCTGACTCTGAAAACAGCAGTCTTATGATTATGTTGGTGAGACGTTATATGCTAATCAAAATCTCAGCCTAAAAAATTTCAAAGTTGGAAGGGACATCATTCATTCTTTGCCTAAAAGACTTCCAATGAAGGGAAAATTACTGCCTTTCAAGATAGCCCGTTCTACTTTGGAATAGTTCTAATGGTTAGCAAGTTTTGTTTTGTTTTCTTTAGATTAAATCAAAATTGGCCTCCTTTCAGTTTCTGCCCATTGTTCCTCCCAGGACAAGGAGAACATAACTAATCCCTCCTCAACCTGAAAGATCGTCATATATTTTAAGGTATCTATCACCCCTTAACCCCTGACAACTGAGTTCTATCTTGTCTGGGCTCCACATGCTTAGTTAATCATCATCCTCCACTCTTGTGACCTGTAACTATACTCCGCATACAGGAATGATTACTATTCCCTTGATCTTACCACCATTCACAAATTTTCCCCCCTTCATCAGCTAGAACTTTGAAAAACTCTTTTCTCATCTTATCTCCATCTTTTCATACTTCTTTGTGCCTCATGCCTCCTAAACATATTTTTGGTCCTCATCACAATCTTGGACATTTTTCCTCACCCTGAATTATAGATCCACCACACCTACCCTCACTTTGTTCACTTTGTAATGTTAATACTTTTTGCGATTCTCATCCACTGAATCTTTTGCCCCCTTGTCTGCTAGTCTCTTTTCAAATTCCAACGCTGGAGAATGTCATCAACCTTCTATGCTCCAAATCATGTACTACTTAACACAGGGGAGGAAATACATATGCACACACACACACACACACACACACACATATTTCATCAAATCTCAACTGGGACCTTACTGCCATAGGAAAATAGTTTTAACTCCTTAATTAACTCCGTTATTATACTCTCCACATTAGCTGTTTTCAAACCTCTTTACTTGAAGTCCCTACAAAGCACTTAATTTCCTCCTTTCTCAGAATTGGCTATTATCTTAAACTTTTCTGAGAAAATTAAGACCATCCAACCTGAGATTTCTCTTCTCAATTCTACATTGCCAATAGTAATTAACATTTATATAATACTTTAAAGTTTGTTAAGTGTTGCATGTTATTTCATTTGAGCCTCATAACAAGCCTGTGAGATAAGTGCTAGTATTAACCCCATTTTATAGACAAAGAATTTGAGAATCAGAGAGGCCAAGTGACTTTTACTTAGTCACACAGCAGCATGTGAACTCAAATCTTCCTGACTCTGTCCAACATTCTATTCATGCCATCTATTCAAACTTATTTTGATCTTTACCTTCTTTTGTTCTTTTTAGGCAGCTAAGTAGTACAGTGAATGGAACACTGGGTCAAGAGTGAGAAAGATCTAAGTTCAAATCCAGCTTCAGACATTCATTAGCTGTGTGACCCTGGGCAAGTTAACCTTGTGTGCCTCGGTTTCTTGATCTGTAAAATGAATTAGAGAAGGAAATGGCAAACCACTTCAGTGTCTTTGTCAAGAAAACCCTAAATGGGGTCACAAAGTTTTGGACACGACTGAAACACCAGAACACAAAACATCCTCCCACCTCTAATTTTGACTGTTCTCTCAACTATACTTCATCTTTTATATCATCCTCTCCCCTCTCCCTGTCCCAATTCTGTTTCTTAAGTTTAATGCATTTCCACACAATCATTAGTGTCTATATTTATATAACTACTTTAATGCATGTTCAACCTTCCTTTGTCTAGTTCAGATGGAAAATGATGCACATAAAATACCTATTTCTTGAACTACTTTCACTTGTATATATTCTTCATCTCACATACCCCTGTGAAATATAATGGGGATTTCGTTCCAGTTTTCTCCATTTTACCCACTTTTTCCTTCTTCCCCAGTATAGTTTCCCACCCCACATTTCCCTCCTCCTTAAACCAGCAGAAGAGAACAAAACCATCCCTAAACCCTATGCTTGTCTTATTTTAATTTCTTTATGAGTCTTGCAGACATAAGAACTGAGAGGATACTTGTTTCTTCTTGTATCAGCACATGGTAATTATCCTCCCACAGTCATTTCTAAATGATCAAATGTGTGTACCTTTTTGTTTTTCTTGGCTCCTCTATTTACATTCAGTTCTAATCTTTTTACCTGAAATCAGCCATCCATTTAATAAGAATTTATTAAGTGCCTATTATTGATGCATTTCTTATTATTAGGAATAATAATAATTATTTTAATATATTATATACATATATATTAAATTTATAAATACACATATATACTTTATTTAAATAAATAAAATATATAAAATAATTAATTTTAATTATTATTAGGGATAATGGTAACAAACTATTACTAGCATATGCCAGACACTGTGCTTAGTACTGAAAATATTAAGAAAGACCAAAAAAGTGTCTGCTCTCCAGGAGCACACTCTTATTGAGAGACAATACGAAATCATACATGCCAATACAACACATATGAAGGATAAATTGTAGACAACAGGGAAATGCACTAGCATTAAGGAGGATCAGTAAAGTCTTCTTGTACAAGGTAAGATTTTAGCTCGGACTTGAAGCCAGGAGGTGGAATTCAATTAAATTTCAGGCATTAGGGACAGTTAATGAAAATACAATCGTAATTCTTGTTCATAAACTACATTTGAACCAAACCACCTATTTAATATTTGTCCACACATGAAATGCTCTTTCATTCCTGTGACTTGGCACCAGCTGTGACCCATACCACATCGGCTCTCTCCAGTCTGTCTCTCGGAGCCTCTAATTCCTTTCAATATTGGTGGTACAACACCATGTACCACCTCTTTTTTAAGGCCTTTCCTCAAACCCATCTTTGTTAGTTATCCTTCCTACTCTCTCCAGAATTGTTTTGAATTTACTTCCTAAAGTTTTCCTATTCTTTATCTGTGTATACATGGTTTTCCCCATAACTGCTTCTAGACCTTTGCATCACTAAGCAGCTTGTCTTGACTTTAAGGGTCACATTATCTAATTAAGTCAGCCTTTCCTAATCCTTATTTCTACAGCTTCTGACCTTCACAATGCTTCCTCACCTTATCTACTGACCTCCACACAGTCTCCTTTTCTATTGCTTACACTGCCATCCTCCTTTAGCGCTTTGGCATTCAGCCTCTCCGGCTCCTGGGGCAGCAGGGGCAGGGCTGAGGTGCTCTCAGAGTCTGTGGTCCAGGGTTGGGACGATCTAGGCATGGAGAGGAACAGGGTGCTGACGGGTTGTGTCTGACCGTCACTTCTCTGCCCTTTATCATCCTGACACTGGTGAACTCTCCATATCACCCACAGCCTTCTGGTGGGTGTTCCCATCTCTGTCATGGTCTCATCTGGGGAGGCCTACCTCGTGTACCCAGAGCACCTCTACCTGTGATCCGACTTCCCCAACTATAAGACTGCTCTCTACAAAGTCCTGAGCATCTACCTCTTTGGGGCAAGTGTGAGTCAGTCCTTGACTGACCCAGTTAAGTACATGATCTGGCACCTTTGCTCCAACTTCCTAGTGGTCTGTGACTCTGACTGGTCTCGGGTCAACTCTGTCCAGCCTGAGGCTATGTTCCAGGGAAGCCCTGCCAGTGTCCCTATGTCTTCCTTGGGCATGTACTTTATGGTCTTTCTTGCGCTGCACATGTAGATCAGTCTCTGCTGGCTATGGGCAAAGCTACTGGGACCCATAGTGCAGGTCTGCATGATGGCCTTCGCCCTCCCATAGGCTGACTATAAGCAGTATTGGAGTGATGTGCTGACCCGTCTCCCGAAGGGTATGCTCATTGCAGGGCTCACCATATGCTGCTCCTTGGATTTCTTGAAGATTCACCCCCTTAGCCCAGCCCCAGCCCAAAGGAGGAGGTGGAGCAGTAGCCCCACGTAGGACTGACACTGACCCTCACTGAGGGCAACTGAAATCATTTCAGCTATCTGCGAACATCCTGAGCTGCCTCCCATCTGTCCCTCTCCTTCTGGATGGACAACCCTACCCTGACCTTGACCCTGGACCCGTGCTTGCATGCCTGGCCCACACTGGGCCTCTCTGCTTCACAGCCCTGGGTTTGGGCCTATTAGTTAGGGGAAACTGCTTTAGGGAACTATGATGGGGAGGGATCTTGTCCCCTATTTCCCATTTGGGACTGTAGGAGCTCAAGGAGGATCCTGGAATGGAGACAGGAAGCCAGACTGTCTCTAGAAATGCCAACCAGCATCCTCCACTTTGCTTGGGAAGAGTTGAGGGTAGAGTGTATCTCTTTGCTGTTTCTGAAATGTAACTTACATTGGAGTTTTTATTGTGAAAACAAAGCAAAACATCAGTATTCACCTCCATGACCCCCACTTACATCATGTACTCTCAGATTTTCATTCTCCTCAATTCCAAAGCTTTAATCTCTACTCTGTATTTCAGTTATTCTCTATATGTGGTCCCACCTTCCTGTATTTTTTTATATTTTTTTAATGTTTTAGTTTTCAATATTCATTCCCACAAAATTTTGAGTTCCAAAATTTCTCCCCATCTCTCCCTCCCCCCACCCCATAACACCTTGCATTCTGATTATCCCTTCTCTCAATATGCCCTCCCTTCAATCACACCCCTCCCTTACCTTATCCCCTTCTTCTCTCTTTTGTTGTAGGGCAAGATAGATTTCTATACCCCAATACCTATATTTCTTATTTCCCAGTTGCAGGCAAAAACAATTCTCAACAATCATTCCTAATACTTTGAATTCCAGCTTCTCTCCCTTCCTCCCTCCCTACCCAGCCCCACTGAGAAGTCAGGCAAGTCTATATGGGCTGTATAAGTGTAGTTTTGCAAAATACTTCCATAATAGTCATGTTGTGTAAGACTAACTATATTTGTCTCCATCCTACCATGTCTCCCATTTATTTTATTCTCTCTTTTGATCTTGTCCCTCCCCAAAAGTGTTTACTTGTGATTACTCCCTTCTCTCATTTTGCCTCCCTTCTATCATCACCCACATTCCTCTTGTCTCCTTCTCCCCATCCTTCTGTAGTGCAAGATATACTTTCATACACTGAGTGCGCATGTCATTCCCTCAAGCCAAATGTGAAGAGAATAAGCTTCCCTTTTCCCTCTCACATCCTCCCTTTTCTCCTCCACTGAAGAAGCTTTCTCTTGCCTCCTTGATGTGTGATAATTTACCCCATTCCATTTCTCCCTTTCTCCTTGCAATATATTCCTCTCTTACCCCTCAAATTTATTTTATTTTTTTGGGTATCATCTCTTCTTATTCAACTCATCCTATGGTCTGTGTGTGTGTGTGTGTGTGTGTGTGTGTGTGTGTGTGTGTGTAATCCCTCCAACAACTCAAATACTGAGAACAGTATTTTCTTTCCATGTAGGAATGTAAACAGTTCAGCTTTAGAAAGTGTTTTATGATTTCTCTTTGCTGTTTACCTTTTCATGCTTCTCTTGATTCTTGTGCTTGAAAGTCAAATTTTCTGTTCAGATCTGATCTTTTCATCATGAATGCTTGAACGTCCTCTATATCATTGAATGATCATTTATTCCCTTAGAGTATTATATTCAGTTTTGCTGGGTAGGTGATTCTTGGTTTTAATCCCAGTTCCTTTGAATTCTGAAATATCTTATTCCAAGCCCTTTGATCCCTTAAAGTAGAAGCTTCCAGATCCTGTGTTATCCTTATTGTTTTTCCACAATACTCAGACTGTTTCTTTCTGGCTGCTTACAAAATTTTCTCCTTGACTTGGGAACTCTGGGATTTGGCTACAATATTCCTAGGAGTTTCTCTTTTTGGATCTCTTTCAGGAGGTGATCTGTGGATTCTTTCAATATTTATTTTGCCCTCTGGTTCTAGAATATCAGGGCAGTTTTCCTTCATAATTTCATGAAAGATGATGTCTAGGTACTTTTTTGATCATGGCTTTTATGTTATCCTATAATTTTTAATTTGTCTCTCCTGGATTTATTTTCCAGGTCAATTGTTTTTCCAATGAGATATTTCCCATTATCTTCTATTTTTTATAGGTTTTGTTTTGTAATTTCTTGATTTCTCATAAAGTCATTAGTTTTCACCTCTTCCATTCTAATTTTTAAGAACTATTTTCTTCAATGAGTTTTGAACCTCCTTTTCCATTTGGCTAATTCTGCTTTTTAAAGCATTCTTCTCATTGCAAATTAATTTAGCCTGTTTTTAAAAGTGTTATTTCCATCAGCATTTTTGGGGGTCTTCTTTAGTAAGTTGTTGACTTTCTTTTCACAATTTTTTTTCATCACTCTCATTTCTCTTCCCAATTGTTCCTCCATCTCTCTTACTTGATTTTCAAAATCCCTTATGAGCTCTTCCATGGCCTGAGACCATTGCATATTTGTTTTGGAGGTTTTTGACAAAAAAGTCTTGACTTCCTCTGATATGTTTTGTTCTTCCTCATCTGAAAAATGGGAGAAAATACCAAGAAAGTAACCTTGCGTACTTTTTTTTCTCTCTTTTTTGGATATTTCCCCAGCCAGTTACTTGATTTTGAGACCTTTGTAGAGAGGAGGGATATTCTGGCAACCTGTAAGTTCTCAGTTCCTCCAAAGTGGTACAATCAAGGGAGAGGTATTTACTCCTCTGACCTGTACACTGGTCTGGGAGCAACCAAAAACTTTTCTGCCCAGAATCTACAATCGAATTCCCTCACCACAACTGCCTCTAGCTCTACTGTCAGTGCTACTCCTCCCCCCCTGGGTGGCACTCAGGGCAGAGAATCAGATCAGTGGCTCATTTCCTCCAGGGGCTTCAGGCAGAGGTCTCCCAGGGCTGCCACTCAGGGCTGAAATTCGATCAGTCCTTCAATTCCCCCAGGGGCTCTAGGTGGAGGGTTTGGAAAACGGCAGCTTCTGGAGCCCTCCCACAGACCTTTGAAGCTATCTGTGGCATTTGTGGGTTGAGGGATCTGGGAACTGCTGCTGGTGGCACCGTGAATCCAGTTCCGGGTCCTGTCCCTCCTGCTCTGTGCTGGTCTGAACTCATTACTCTGGTGTGATCTCTGCTCATAGTGCTGCCTCATCTTCCCGTAAAAGTTCTATCCCTATAAGATTTAGCCTTCTAACTACGATCTCTTATAACTATTTCTATCTCTCTGACCACTTCAATACTTCTGAAGTCTCTCTTTGCAGACATTGTACATAGAGCATTCTGTATCTTTTTCTCTCATTTTCAGTTATTCCCCCATACTGACTTCTTACTGCATGCATCAAGCCACTTCTATTCTAAAAAGCAAACATGAACAAACAGTCCTTCCACTGACCCTGCCTTCCCCAGATCTATCATCCTAACAATTTCCTCCCATTTGCTGATAAATTTATAGAAAGAAAATTGCATAATTGCTACCTCTACCTTACTATCCTTCCTCAGACTTCTTAATTTGATCTCCAATCAAACATTTTTAACTCCCAGTTACCCAGCTCCACATGGATATCTGCTGATACTAGAAATTGAACATTTTCAAAGCTGAAGGCATTACCTTTCCTCTTGAAATCACATCCTTTCACTCTCCTGTATTTTTTGTCATTCTTCTTATAGCCCATTGAGCAGAATTCACAGTGTTATCTTTTACTATTTCTTCTCCCTCACCTACTATATCCAATAAGGTGTCAAATCCTGTTGATATTAACATTCTCTACTGCTTTTTATATCCATCCTCTTCTGTCTTACACTGCTATTGCCATGATTAACACCCTTGTCACATTTTGGCTTTAAGTGACTCCTGACCCTAATCTCTCCACTCACCAGGCTATTTTTTCACAGAGCAGTCAAAACCTGATCATATTACCATTATATTGAAAATCATCTAGTGCCTAACTTCTTAACATGGCATCTATAGCCTTCTGCAATTTGGCTCCAATCTGTTCAATTCAGTTTTTCCAAATTTATTTCATATTAATTTTCATCTGATATGTATTCCAAAATTGGGATAGAAGAGGTGATAAATTCAAAAAGAGAGTGGATTTAAGAAGCATCAAAAAGGCAGAAATGATAGGACCTGAAAATTAGATATGAGGAATGAGGTATCATTGATGATCACCCTGTTTTCAGACTGGAACAATGTGACAACAGTGATACAGTTAATAAAAAAAAGAGTGGGAGAGGCAGTATTAGGATGAGGAACTGGTTCAGAGGGAAAGATAAATTCAGTTTGGGATCTTATACGTCTGATATAATGATAAGGATTTTGAGCCCTTTGAAAATTTTAGGTAATTGAATCGATTCTCAATTCCTTTCTCAAGAAGGAATAATGAAGTAATATCAGTACTAAAAATATATGCATAAAATGCTATATAATCCAAATCTCTAAAGGAAAAGGTAAATTATTTATAGTTAGAAATCATAACACTAGGGGACTTCAGCTTTCCCCTTTCAGAACTAGGTAATCCTAACCAAAAAACAGATATGAAATGTCAATGGGATAAATGGAATCTTACATAAGCTAGATATGATAGATATCTGGAGAGAACGGAGTGAAAACATAACATTTTCGTTGTAGTATATGGTGCCTTTACAAAAATTGATTATATATTAAGGCATAAAAACCTTACATTCTAATGCAGAAAAGCAGAAATATTAGATGCATGCTTTTCATATCACAATGCAATAAAAATTGCATTTAATAAAGGGCCATGGAGACACAGGTTTAACATTAGTTTGAAACTAAAATACTGAATATTAAAGAATAAGTTGGTCAAAGAACAAAGAAACAGTAAATACAATTCTTAACGAGAATAAGAATAATGAGGCAACATATCAAAACTTATGGGTTGCAGCAAAAACAGTAATCAGAATAAAATGTATATCTTTAAATGCTTACATCAATAATAAAGATAAGGAGAAGATCAATGAAGTGAGTATGCAATTAAAAAAGTAGGAAATTAACAAATTAAAAATCTCTAATTAAACCTTAAATTGGAAATTCTGAATATTAAAGATGAGATTAATAAATCTGAATAACAAAACATAGAATTAATATGTAAAATGAGGAGTTGGTTTAATGGAAAAAAATGAAAAAAGATAAACCATTTGTTAATGTGATTTCAACAAAGAAAGAAGACCAAAACACTAGTATCAAAAATAAAAAAGGTGAATAATACACTAGTAATCAAGACGAAATTATAGCAATTATTAGAAGTTATTTTGTCCAATTATATGCCAATAAATTTAACAACTTAAGTGAAACAGAATAATGCTTACAAAAATATAACATCTAGATTACTAGAAGAGGAAATAGAATATCTAAATAAGCCTACTTTTAGAAAAAAAAAGAAATTGAATAAGCCATAAATGACCTTCAAAAAAAAAAAGCGTCAGGACCAGATGGATTTACAAGTGAATTCTATCAAACATTTAAAGATCAAATAATTCTAATATTAAATAATTAGAATAATTAGCAAAGAAATAGTCCTACCAAATTTCTTTTACAAAACAAATATGATGCCAATATCTAAACCAGGAAGAGCAAAAACAGAGAAAGAAAATTACAGACCAATTTCATTAATGAATAATAATTCAAGAGTCCTAAATAAAATACTAGCTAGGAAACGACAGCAATATATCACAGAGATCATGCATTGTGACCAAGTGTGAAATATACCAGGAATGCAGGGCTGGTTTAATATAAGGAAAATCATTAACATAATTTATTATATCAATAATAAAATCAACACTACATCAATAGATGCAGAAAAAAGTTTTGTGGTGAAATTCAACTCATTTTTTAAAAGAAACATTTTTTAAACATTTTTTAAAAATGATTTTTCCATTAAATGATAAGAAGCATCTACCTAAAACCATCAGCAAACATCTATAAGTGAGACAAACTAGAAGCTTTCCCAATAAGATAAGCAGTGAAGCAACTATGCCCATTATCAACATTAATATTCAATATTGTACAGTACTACAAATGTTAGCAATAGCAATAAGTGAAGGGAAAAAATGGATCAGAATAGGCAATGAAGAAATAAAACTATCTCTTCTGCATCTGATATGATGGTATACTTGGAAAATTTTAGAGATTCACCTAAAATTAGATGAAACAATGATTTTAAAAAAGTAACAGCATAAACAATAATAAACACATATATATCATCATTTCCATGTTGCCCACATAGCTCTGCAAGAAGAGATAGCAAGATATGCTTCATTTAAAATAGCCATAAGCAATATTAAATACTTTGGAGTAACTCTGCCAAGACAAACTCAACAACTACCTGAACATAATTGTAAGATCTGTTTGATACAAATAAAGTGAGATTTAAATAATTGGAGAAATATTCATTGTGGAGTGAACCAATATAATAAAATGACAATTCTACCTAAAGAAATCTACTTATTCAGTGCCATTCCAATTAAAATATCAAAAGATATTTTATTGAGCTATAAAAATTAATAACAAAATTCATTTGGAAGAACAAAATATCAAGAATATCAAAGGAATTTGTGAAAACATGATAATAATGCTACAAATAAAGGAAGGGAACCTAACAGTAGCAGATCTTAAACTGTGACTATAAGGTGGTATTTATCAAAACCATCTAGTACTGGCTAAGAAACAGAATTGTGGGTCAATGAATAGAGCAAGTACATAATGTACAGTAAATGGCTACAGTAACCTCACGTTTAATAAATGCAAAGATCAAAGCCTTTAGGATAAGAATTCATTAGTTGGCAAAAATTGTTAGGAAAATTGGAGAGCAGTCTGGCCAAAACTAGGTATAGAGTGATATCTTACACCGTTAACCAAAATAAAGTCAAAATAGATACATGATAGACATAATGGGAAACATAAGTAAATCAGAGAAGCATGGGATATAATATGTGTCAGATTTATGGATAAGAGAAGAATTTATGAATAAACAAAAACTAAAGAGTGTTCTAGGATGTAAAATTTTATGATATTAAATTGAAGGGTTTTGTACAAATGAAGCCAATGTAGCCAACATTAAACGGAAATCATAAACTTGGAGGAAAAATAGCCAGTTTCTTAGGTAAAGGCCTCATACCTCAAATAAAAAGAGAACTGCATCAAATCTATAAGAATATGAGTCATCCCCTACTTGATATATGGCCCAAGGTTATGAACAAGCAGCTTTTGGAAGAAAAAATCAAAGCTAATTCATACTCATATGCAAAAATGTGGCAAATTATTTTTTATTAGAGAAATGCAAATTAAAACAATTCTGAATTACCATCTCATACCTCTTAGATTCGCTAAAATGATAGGGAAAATGACAAATGTTGTAGGGATGTGGAAAAATTGGGATACTAATACCTTGTTGGTGGCATTGTCAATTAATCCAACCATTTTTGAAGAACAATTTAGAACTATGCTCAAAGACTTAAAAATCTATCTGTATCATTTCAGTCAGCAATACCACTATTAAGCCTATTTCCCAAGCTGATCAGGGAAAAAGAAAAGGAACTCACATGTTCTAAAATATTTATAGCAGTTCTCTTGATGAAGACTTGGAAATAGAGGGTATGCTCATCAACTGAGGAATGTCTGGATAAATTATAGTATATGATTGCGATAGAATACTACTTTGTTATAAGAAATGATGAGCAGATTGGTTTTAATGAAAAAAAACATGGAAAGACTTTCATAAAATAATGAAGAGTGAAACAACGAGAACCAATAGAATGTTGCATATAGTAACAGCAATATTGTTCAAAGAGCAACTGCAAATGACTAAGCTATTCTGAGGAATGTTATCATTCAAATTAGCTACAAAGAACATATAAAGGAAAATGCTGTCCACCTCCAGAGAAAGAGCTGCTATACAGAAGTATGTGTTGTAGAATTACACACACACACACACAATCTACACATATATGTATTTTCCATATGCATATATGTATATGTATGTATGTTTACACAATGCTTATTATTACATATAATGTTTATATACATGTATACACGTGCATACACATGTGTGTATGGTGGCCTTCTTTATTCTAGAATTGTGATGGAGAGAGGGAGTTGATTCAGAGTTCAAAACGTAACTGAAATAGAAAGGAAAAGGGTGTTCACAACTGATTTGTTTAAAAGTATCGATTGTTAAAGGGTTGTGGGATTTTGAGGGGAGGTGGGGATTGTGGATAGCATAGATCTGTTTATTTTTTTTCAAGGTTTACTATATAAGTCACTAAAAGTAAAGGGAATAACTGTAGTGGAAATAAGTTAATCATATACATGTGAATTAGCAGACAGGAATGTGAATTAAGACCTCCAAAATAAATGAATAATGATAATAAAATCTAATATTTATAAAGCAATTTTAAGTTTTGAATGGATTGTTATATTGTTATATATATGATTGAATTTAATTGAATTTAATCCTCACCTACTTATGAGTTGTGCTATATTTCCTCATTTATGGATAGGGAAATTGAGACCAAGAGGTTAAATGAATTCAAGATACCAGGAAAAATTCATTTTTTGTTGTTGTATCCTTCTCTTTCTTTGTTAGGTCTGCAGACATGAGCCCCAAAATACCACAGCTCACAACACTGTTAGATTTCCTCTCACATAACTTCTATTTTGGTAAATAGCTATAACTTTTTAACATTTCACTTTCTCAGCAAGACACATAATTCCTTTAATGTCTCTGGGTCTTTTTTCTTTATGGTTGCACCTCTTGTGAATATTGAGCCAAAGCCTTCATTCAAGAGACATTAACTTTACCTGTTTGTTAATTACTTTCTATGCCTGATTCATTTGGATTGTTATCTAGAGACATTTTTATTGTTAATATTGATTTCCCAGGTTTGTTTTCATTTTTTTTATCCTGACTTTTGCTTTCCAACTATCAATCATGCAGTTGTTAGGGATCAGTTACATTTTATTGTTTTTGATTTGTCAGTTTACTGAGTTTCAGGGTCAGTTTTTAAAAACTGTTGTAATTGAAGATCTTATTTTTGTCAATATTAGTATGGGTCTGGTTTCTTGAATAAGTCTTGTAAGTTAATGTCAAATTTAAATATCATTCTCTGAAATTTACCTTAATTCCAAGCATTGTCTCTTTTGATAAGATTTAAAATGAGTATTCTATGGTCTCATCTTAAAAGGGGATGTTGTTTGTTGAGTCTTCCTCAGGCTGTGAAGATCAAATGGTATAACAAATATAATATTTTATAAGCATGATGTATTACTACCTTTCTGTTCATAGTTACCATTTTCGCTCTGACTCAACTTTCTGGATGATTGCTAAGTGAATCAGTCCTAAATTCTCCATTTCTGTATCATCACTGATTTCTCCTGTAAATCATAGTAAAAGCAAATAGCTGAGTCCACCAGTGACTATTTGCAAACACAATGGATTGAAGAGTGCTCCTTTCTTCCCTTCCCTTCCCTTCCCTTCCATTCATCTTCCTGATGTCATGATGCTCTTCAAGAACAAAGAACAAACAACAACCGCAAAATATCACTTATATCCACCTTGTTCTTTTTCTCTTTTTGTTTCCACTCCTCCCTTCTTTTCTTCACCTGTTGGTTGCTGTTGTTCAGTCATTTCAATCATTCAATCAACACATTTGGGGTTGTCTTGGCGAGGATAATGGAGTGGTTTGCCATTTCCATCTCCACCTCATTTTACAGATGAGGAACTGAAGCAGACAATGTTAAGTGACTTGCTTGGGGTCACTCAGCTAGTAAGTGTGTGAGACCAGATTTGAACTTGGGGAGATGAGTCTTCAAAACTTCAGGCCTGGCACTCCATCCACTATTTCACCCAATTTCCCTTCATGGATGTAAGGTATATCATTGGGATTGGTTGTCAGCTTTATCTGATGGAAGTTTGGATTACTTATATAGTGGGAGGTTATGCCAGGTACATTTTTCTGACTCCCTACCCTAGTAAATCCGAAGTAGCACAAGCTCTTACTCCTCCGACCTTCAGCTACTCTTTTGGAGCTTATGGCAGATAAATGTAGAGAATGTTATAGATTCTTTTTCTGTCCTAGATTCTTCTCACCAGTAACAAATGGAAGGGAGATTTTAGAACTGTGAGAATCAAGTATGAGCTAGGATAAAAAAGACATGTTACCGATATCTCCTTTAAGTCTCACAACAACCATGCTATGTAGATGATATTATATTCACTTTACAACTGAGCAAACTGCGGTAAACAGGTTAAGTGGCTTCTCCAGAGTCACACAAGTGTCTTGGCTAGATTTAAATTCAGGTCTTCCTGACTCCATGCTTCACACTGTGTCCACTGCTGAAAGGAATTTGACCTGGAGGGAAAGGAAACTAATTAGTTTATGTTAGCTTCAACTCTCTCATCAAAAAATGAAGTAAAGACATCTACGTCTCCAATAATAATGGATGTTCATAAAGGTTGGAACAGTTTTTGTAAATAAAGGGTCAGCAAGAGATGAGTAAAATTCAAGTGTCAGCGAAGGCCAAGATTGCATTGTACAGTATATGCAAATTCCACCCTGCATTTTTGTTTTTAATCTTTTATATTTCAAATTATGCTGGTTTGTAGAATTAGATCAACAAACCCAGATGAATGGAGCAGATTTCATTGTTAGTTTGGTTAAATTCAGCTCTGATTAAGAGCTGAAGGGATGAATAGCTAATTCTCTTTAAAAATTTCTTTTGTCATAAGTCTAGTCTTCTTCATTTTCTTTATCATCCCCTGATGAACACTATCATTGTCCTGTTCTGGGTATCGCTTAGAAATTGCGATGTGATAGCTATTTTACTCCCTTACAATCCTCAAGCCTAGGTTTCACAGTTCTCTACTACACAGAAATGTTTATAAATGAATTTTAATATACCCATCTAGTCACATTAATGAATATTGAAAAATAAACTAATGAAAATAAGTATTATGTCTAAGACCTAGCAAATGTGCCACTACCTTGATTATTTTAATTTTAAAAAGGAATAAAAGAGAAGTTTGAACTATATTAGCACCATCAAAAATCAACATTAAATATATGTTTGAATATAGTTAATACCTTCCATTGCTTACAGAAAAAAATCCAAACACTTTAATTATACCTAAAATATCATTTGTTGTCTTCCACTAACCTGTCATTGAAGTGTTATCTCACACTTCTCCCTTTCAGTCGAGTCTTAAATCTTATTAGCTGTTGTCCACAGACCTACAGATCACTCCCTTTTTCTCACTGAGCTTGTTAAATGGCTCAGAATTTTTCTCTCCTCCTCAACTCCTGCCTCATAGTAGGGGACTTTAATATATGTATTGATTCACCTTCAAATATCTTAACCAATTAATTCTTTGACCTACTAATTTCCCATGACCTGCTTCTCCACCCTACCTCGGCCATACCCAAATCCACAAATATACAATCTCCCCATTTAAAAATTCTAAAATTTCCTTACCTGCTATCTCCAAAGTTACCATTGATCTCTTAGTTGTCAGATCTAATGGCTTTTTCTCAATCCTCATTCTCCTCAACTTCTCTTTAGCCACTGACACTGTTGATCACACTCTCCTGTTTCATTTTCTCTTTCTAGGTATTTGAGATACCATACTCTCTTGTTTCTCCTCTTACCCATCTGACTGCTCCTTCTGAATCTCCCTTGCAGGATTTTCATCTGAATTATGGTGTATAAGCATAGGTGTCCCACAAAGTTCTGTTTTTTGCTTTCTTCTATTCTCCCTCTATACTATATCACTTAATGATATCATTAGCAATGCAATGAGGGCTTTATTTTTTGTTTTATCTTTTGGAAGGATGGAATAATTTTAAAATGTTTGTTAATTGAAAGATTACAGTGAGAAAATACTCAAAAAATATCAACACTAAAAAAAGAAGATATACTTAACCATGGCAAGAGAAGGATATTTAACAAGAATAAGTATTGAGGACAAGAATAAGTATTGAGGACACCTTCCATTTTTTCATCTCTGCTCCCTTGCTTGAGTTGTCCATTGTGATCCACCTACAAAAAGAAAGTAACTGGAGTTCATTTCAGCTTTTCTATCAGGTGATGTGAAAGTGTTATCAATAATCTGAGCTTTTAGTCCTCTTATTCAACCAAATCTACAGGATCATCTCAAGACATTTTAATGAAAAACTAGCATAAAGTGAAGGGGAACACAGATCAGGTAATTGTTCTTACCATATCCATTAGAACAGTTATCTTTCCCAAATTTTCTTAGAACATTTTGTCAGAATCTTACATATTCTCTCAACATATTCTACCTTAGAAATTAGTGATTTGTGCATGTATTATCCCTTCCTATTATATGATCTATATGTGTGGACCCTCTACAGTTTTTCAATATAGTAGTTCCATAGGCAAACATAATGCCTGCATACAGCAGGCATTTGATAAATATTCTTTGAAATGAGTGTCCATACATCCTCTTGTATTAAAAGAGTTAAAAATAAGTAGTAAATTTTCATCCATCTTTCAGTTTTATTTTCCACTATTTCTGTGACAGTTTAATAAATTCATATTTTTTTACCAGATGTCTTAGAAGCAAATTTGTTTTTTCTTTTAAAATTTACATCATTTGTTTACAAATACACGACCAACTAAAGAGCTCAGATACCATCTGTCCACATTATTTGTTGCTATAGTTTCTCCACACTTTTTAGGCTTCACACTTTTGGAATAAATGGACACACGTTTCATAATGTGCTCAGTAATGCCCATCTAGTAATTAATTACTATTTGGTTAATGATTACTTTTTTTCAAAGGAATAACATCTTTCTAAGTAGCTACTTCAGTTTCTCAAAATTCATTTCTGTGGCAAAAAGTCATACACACACATGTACACACAATAATTTAGTTTATTTATGCATTCTTTTTGAAAAGGGAGACAGATTATACAAAAGAAATTGAGCTGTTTCTTTCCTGAAATTGATTTTCTACCTGCTCTATGGCAAAGGAAACAGATTTTAAAATCTACTACAGCTATGGGGGAACAAAGTAATATATAGAAAATGATTATAAGGTAATGTGGCTGATTATTAAATAATCAAGTCAGAATATATACCTCCAGCATATGAGGTGTTTTGAAGAAACCAGCTTCTCTCCTTGTTTAGTATTTTCTTGAAAGCTCTCTTTTGCAATACTATCAGAACCACTTTGTAAACAACATAAACATCAGAGTGCCCATTGTCTAAGACCTAAGTTTCTATTACCCAATCTAATCAGAACATATTCACCAGAATTGGCTGTAAATTATATTTATTTGTTTACCAAAATTAAATCCACCCTTGGAGGATGAAGATATATCATTATTAACAATATTGAAAAGAATGCCTTGCAGGCCCTCTTGGTAATCCCAAAATATGAGTTCCCAAAACCTTTGCAGTAGCAGTAACATCCCTGAAATTAGTCTCTAACTTCTTGTGGTAGAGGAGGTACCAGCAGCATCTTTAGATGGGGAGGCCAAGCAAGCAAATGAAGATACTAGACTGGAGCTGCAGAGCATGTTGGAACTGGAGGTACAGCTTCCTCACCCCAATCACCCTCATCTCTGCCAGGCCATTATTTTGAAGAGTATTGTATCATTTGTGTTTATAAATTCTGACATATTTGTTGAAAATTATTCTAAACATTTTATCATGATGTTTTATCAAAAGAGGATGGCATTATTATCCAAGTAATGAAATTTAGATTATTGATTAATAGGTAAGAGTTTTAAATAATCACTGGAATTAATATTATGGATGTGATTTTGGATTTAATTGCATAGGCTTTAGCAGTAGAGGTTGTAAGAGTTCAGTTTCCATAATTTTAAGGTCTATAATCTGGTATTGTCTCATGAGGGAGATAAGGAAGATAAGTGGAACATTAGTCAACCCAGTGAGGAGATGTTTTGCCTAGCGCTGGGGCTCCCTGATATTAAGTGGTCTTTAGCACAGGACTTTTCAGAGGATGTTATTCAACTCTATTTTTTCCCTATTGCTATAGATTCTGGAGGACTCCCTCCTCGTCTTACAATTCAGCATGATTAAGCAAAATGAATAGACTCCCCTTTCTTTTCTTAGTCTTAATTTAGTTTGCATCACCAGAACTTATGTAACCAACTGTATAAAAAAACTCCTACAATTGTCAAATGCATCTCTGGCCACTGCAGGGCTTGGGATCTCATTTTAGTGGTAGTTGGTAGCCTTACTAATAAAATGACCTGAATTTGGAGGAATATAAGGCTTCCAAAAGCTAAAGGTAAAGAAAGGAAGCATTTCAGGAATTGATACATCAAAAGCATTTTCTTTTGAAATAACACTAAGATTATTACAAAAAAATCTATATTTATCAATAAAGTTAATCATGTGACTCATGAACAAAGAAGAAGAGGAAGAACAATAGGGACATATTGAAGTTTAGAGACAGATGATAGGGGCAATCTACTAGAAAAGAGAGGAGGGGATGAGATCAATGTTGCATGCAGAAGGATAGATCTCTTTACCCAAAGCAAAGGAGAGGAAAGAGACACTAGGGAAAGATATCTTGGTGATATGTTATGAGGAAGAAGGGAGAAGAGGGGAATACTTTCATTTGTTTTTCAATGAAGGTACAGTTCTCAGCAGAGACAGTGGTGAGAGCAGGTGTCATGGGAGGCTTGAGGAAATATGAGAAGGTCTGGAAGAGCTAATATGGAGAGTGGGATAGTAAACCAATTAAGGGAGCAGAATGAGTACCTTGATGCAGTGAGGTTCCAATTGAGATTAGATAACAAATTTATAGCTGACCCACCGTTTCAGTATTTTTTCCATCTTTGTTCAGTAGCGTGATTACAATCAAAGGAGAATGATGATGGGGAAAAAATCAAAATTAGAGTTTGGCAAAGTGTGATTAATGATAGGACAAGGGGGTAAGAAATTTAATATTAGAAGGCAGCATAATATTGAAGATTCAATATTTGGAGATACTATAGCATAGTTCAACAATTAAGTCAAGATAGGAAAGGGAGAACGTAGCCAATACAAGAATGATGTCCTATTTAAAAAACAAACAAACAAAAACAAAACAAAAGTAATAAATGGAAGGATGGAAGTTGGCATGAGAATAGAGAACAAAGTTAGCTGTTCTCCAATAAAAAAATCATATCCATTTCCAGTTTCAAACATCACCTTTATGTAGGTAGTATAAGTATTTATTTGGGGAACTTTGACCTGACTTCCTAGGTCTGGTTCTGCATTTCCAAGTACCTACTAGATATATCCATCTAGTCTTATAGGTAACTTAATTATCCAAATGATCAATTAATAATCATTCACTCTGTGATAAACTATAGGTGGCTTTGTATTTACTGTGTGATAATACACATCTATTAAAACTTAAAACTGAACTAAGAATTTTGGAACACCCTGTATAAGCTCCTTGAATGTAGGGACTGTTTCATATTTATCTATTTCCATTGTCTAGCACAGTGCTTGACATGATATTAACTGATTAATAAATTCTTATTTACTGATTGTTCATTTGATTGTGTGCCTACTTTACATTAGGCTCTTGTGGTAGCCAATAGGGATTTAACAACGAGAGAGAATATGGACATCTAGTAGTACATGAAAAATAAATTTTGGTGGGAAGTATTGGCAGCTCAGGACATCATGTAAAAGATGGCACTTGAACTGAGCTTTGAAGAAGCTAGGTATTCTTAAAGGCAGAGGTGAGGAAGGAACTATTTCCAACAGTAGGAACAAGTTGTGCAAAGACCGAGATGCTGGAGATGGAACCTTGTGTGTGAAGAGCAAGAAGGCTAGTTTGACTAGACCAGAGAGAGTGTATACTATGACTGGAAAGGTCAGTTGGAGCCAGACTGTGAAAGGATTTAAGTGACAAAAGAATCTGTATTTGATTCTATAGATAATGGGCAACCTTTTATTCATCCTTTTATGTTAATGTTATCACTGGACTACCCAGGAAAATTATCCTTGACTCTTTAATCTAATCTCACCTAATCTACCACATCCAATTAATCATATATAATCCTGCTGTCTTTCAACTATAATTTCTGCCTCTTTAAATTTCGATCATCTTTTAGGGCCCAGCAAATATAAGCTTCACCATAAAGTTTTCCCTCGTGAAACTTAACAAAAATAATTTATCCTAGCTCTTAAATCATATTTGTTATAACTGGGAGTAAAGGAAAAATGAAGAATAGGTTGTTGGCAGTTTACTGAATAATGTAACTAATAAATACAGTTACCTTTTTTTTCTCATTCCTCAACTTTCTTGACCTCTCTGTAGTTTTTTATATTGCTTCCTCCCAAACTCTCTTCCTGGGTTTTTGTTCTCTCCTGATTTTCCTCCTATATGTCTCTCTCCTCCTCAGAATTATGTGTCGGGTCATCTTCCATGGCCTTCCTCCAATGAATGGCTCCACTTCAAGGCTCTCTCCTGAGTACTCTTTTCTTTTATATTCTCTCTATTAGTGATCACAGTTGTTCCCATTGGCTTAGTTACCATCTCTATGCAGGTAATTCCTAAATCTGTGTAACTGGCTTTAACCTCTCTAATCTTGTTATCAATTACTTACTAGGCATCTTTACCTGCATGTTCCACAGACATCTGAAACTTAACATTTCCAGAACAAAACCTATCTCCTCCCCCTGAATCTGTTCTCCCAACTTCTCTATTTCATTAAGCATACCACCATGCTTCTGTTCTCCTAGGTTTAAACTTTCCTTCAGTCTCCCTTTCTTTCCATAATTGCCAAGTCCTGTTGATTCTATTTCCAAAGCATCCTTCATATGCATTCCTTTCTCTTCACTTACATACCACCACCATACATATATACTTCAGTCTTTCAACACCTCTTATGTAGACTTCTACAAAAGCCCTTCATCTCTTAATTGGTTTCCCCACCTCCAGGTTCTCCTCTCTGCAAATCATCCCCCACCTTCCTTGTAAGATAATATTCCTAAAGTATATTTTTGGTCATATCATTTCCCTGCCAAGAACCTTTAGTAGTTCCCTTTTATAGCTATAATAATATCACAATTTAGCTCCAATCTATTACTGCTACATGATCACACAGTACTGCACTGTACACACTCTACATTACAATCTAAATGGCCAACAGGATAATCTGTCTTCATCCTTCATAATTTTTCATAGGGTATCTGGAATTCTCCTGTGCCTCATCCACTCCTCATATAATCTATTGCTTTTTTCAAAGCTTATCTCAGTTATCACATCCTAAAAAAAGAGTCTTCCTTGGTCTTACCCAGTTTTTAGTTAACTCAGTCATTCCCCCAGTACTTTGTATTCACTGTTTACATATTTTTGAATATGCTTCTATGCACACGGTTTGTTTTGTTTCAGTAAAATATATACTCTTTAAGCTTAAGAACTGTTTTATTTTTAGATTGTACCCAACAGAGGTGAGCACACTGCCTTCCATAGCATAGGTATTCAATAAATGCTTAGTGAATAAAATATTATTGATTTAATTGGAAGAAGCAGGTAAGCAGTTTTGCTGAGTATTTAGGAACTTCAGGAAGTAGCCTTCGGAATTCACAGTCAATTAGGATACTGAAGGACTTTCTTGGGATTAGTAATGAATGATGGAAGAAGAACCCTAGCCATTGTAATGAAATTAATTCTGGTGGCACATTTTAATGACATGGAAAATAATGGAGTTATGTCTTTAGGGAGTGAGTTCAGCAGGAAGCTGATTTCAATGGTTTTATGCCTGTATTTGTGGGCTAGCATGCTCCTAGAACTAGGAGAGAAGGTTTAAGTTGACCCTAACACTAGACACCACCAACCAGGACTATTCTGAGACAAAATGTTGTGAAGAAGACCTGCGGCAGTTTGAGTTAACTTTGTTGCCAGGCAAATTGACATTCAAAAAGATGGACCTAGGACTAGGGCAAAAAAGTCTGGGTCAGTGAACCCAAGGATCTTTCTTGAAGGGCATTTTTATTGCCTTGAAAATTTCTTTATCTGGAGGTTCCTGAATATGTTTTTATTAATTTACATTAAAAATATATGCATATATACACATACATGTATATGTACACTTATGTATATGTACATACATGCACAGCTGTGTGCATGTGCACACACTTGAACTCAGGCTTTAAGGGTTCTTCAGAACCACATATAGAATTACCCAACATTAAGAAAAACAGTGAATGCCAGAGTCAGGGTCCCAATTTGGGACCTGGGGTAAAAAATACTCTATGTGTTTGTATGTGTGTGTTTTGTATATGTGTTATATGTATGTGTTTGAGAATGCCTATGGGATATGTAGATTGATGGAGATGCTCAGCCAGAAATGATGAAAAGACAAGTAGGATTAGATTTTGCTTTTTATAGTCAATCTGAACCTTGAGATTTTGAGATCACTCTTTTTTCTCTTTGGGAGAAAAGGAGCACAGGGTGACCTAGAGCAGCAGCTACACAGAAAAACTACAGTATTTTTTCTATAATTCTAATGGAACTGAGTAATCTATAAATATCTATTTGCATTTTTTCTTAAATTGTAATGCTTGAAGGCAGGTATATTGTGTTTAGCTTTGTATCCCTTACAGTGAGTGTCTGGTGAAATTTCTTATCTATGCAAAGTAAGTGATCAATATTTCACTACATGAATTAATTCAAATTCAGTTATATAAAACAGGCATTTTAATTCTGAGCAAGAGTCTATCACATGGGAAACTGCACTGAAGATATGGTCTAGTAACAATCTCTATATAATCACTTCCACCATAAACAACGAAGCATAAGCCCTAGAATGATCTGAATATCTACAGCAATGTCAATGGTGTTGAAACAAAGGGAACAAGTTAATCAACAGCTTTTCCTAGAGATCTCAAGGTGGCAGGAAGTGCATGTGGGAAGAGTCCACTCTATATACCTTAACACTCCAACTCCAGATGATGGTCATGACACTGTTATTGTCAAATTATTCATTTCCCTAAGGCCCAAAACTGAGCCTTGGACCAATGCAACAAACCCAGGGCAAGAAAGTGGCACATGTAAATAGCTGCCATCCTGCCAATCCTTCTTGAAGATGAAAGGTGAGTTCATTCTCAGTTGAATTTGTTCTAAATTTCAATGTGAACTCAGGATAGAGTGGTGTAGTAGATAGAGATTGAGTCTTGCAGTCAAATACCTTAGATATTTACTAGCTATATGGCAATGGGTAAATTACTTGAATTCTCTGGGTCTTAGTTATATCAATTGCAATTTTGGAGGATTGGAAGCTTTTCCTTTTAGGTCCTTTCTAGCTCAAAATCTGTGATACTATAATTTATGATCTTGTGATATTGTCATTTTTTCTCTTTCAGTGTTAGTTTCCTCTACTGTAAAAAAAAAAGGTGGCATGAAGAGAGTTGGGAAGGGCTTGATTAGATCTAAACAGTTTTTCAAGTGATAAATACTGGTGACCATTCAATGAGAAAAGAAATTGGATGAAACATTGGAAGACTTAGTTCCGAGTCTCATATCTGCCACTTGCTTCTTACCTGTGTGAATTTTTGCTGGCTACTTCTCTTCTTCAGGCTGTAGTATCCTCATCATTATAGTGAGAAAACTGAGCTATTCTAAGGTTCCTTCCAGTTCTGACATTCTATAATCTTCATTTCACTCTATGCTGGTTTGCTATCTGACTGAACAGATGACAAAAGCAGCTTCTGTAGCATTGAAACTATTATTTAGGGGTGGAGTCAAGATGGCAGAGTAGAAGGACAATGAACCTGCTCTAGCTCTCCCCCCATAACCCATAAAATACCTGAAAAAAAATGACTCTACACAAATTCTAGAGCAATAGAAGTCACAAAATGACAGAATGAAAAAGATTTCCAGCCCAAGACAGCATGGAAGGCTGACAGGAAGGGTCTATCACAATGAACTCAGAGTAGAGTGCAGCCCAGTCTGGGCCACACAACACAGACAGGACTGGAGCAGACTTCAGGGCACAGAATCATGGGTAGCAGTTTCAGTTCCCACATTTCTCAACCTACAAACACCAAAGATAGCTTCAGGAGTAAGAAAGCTCTTTTTCCTGAAAGAGAGGGGAGCCACATCTGGTCCCAGCTCTGGCTCCAGGGTAGTGGAAGTCACTGCAGCAGGAGCTTCCACTTTTGGAGCCCTCCAACTAAAGTCTTTGAGGGAATTAAGCAACTGATCTGAGTCTCAGTCCTGAGTGGCGGTCCTGGGCTGAGGAACAGTGATGTCATGGTGAAGCTGGTGGTAGCTGTGGAGAGGGAATCCTACTCTCAGTTCTAGGGCAGAAAAGAGCACTTGTGATTGCTCACAAATGGGCCAGGAGAGGAGTAAACTCCTCTTCCTTTATTGTGCCACCTTGGAGGAACTGAGATTTAGAGATCCCTAGAGATATCTCAGAGAAAACGCAAAACCTCTGAAACCTAGGGTAGTATATCCTCCACTTGACAATGGACTCGGAAGTCAAGTAACTTGCTGGGAAAATGCCCCCCAAAAGGGAAAAAGATAAGGCTATATAACTTTTCTGAATGAAAAGTTATTTTCTTCCATCCTTTTGGATGAGCAAGAACAAAGCATAAAATCAGAGGAAGATATAAAACTCAAGGCTTCTACATCAAAAGTCTCCAAAAAATATTCAGTGGTCTCAGGGCATGGAAAAGCTCAAAAAGGATTTTGAAAATCAAGTAAAAGAGGTGGGGAAAAATTGGGAAGAGAAATGAGAGAGATGCAAGAAAATCATGAAAAGTGATTCAACAGCTTGCTAAAGGAGACCCAAACAAAATGCTGAAAAAAATGACACCTTTAAAAATAGACTAACCCAAATGGCAAAAGGGATCCATAAAGCCAATAAGGAGAAGAATGCTTTAAAAAGAAGAACTGTCCAAAAGGAAAAGGCGGTTCAAAAGCTCACTGAAGAAAATAGTTCTTTAAAAATTAGAATGGAGTAGATGGAATTTAATCACTTTATGAGAAACCAAGAAATTATAAAACAAAACCAAAATAGAAAACAATATGAAATACCTCATTGGACAAACAAATGACCTGGAAAATAGATTCAGGAGAGAAAATTTAAAAAGTATTGAATTACCTGAAAGCCATAATCAAAAAAAAAGCCTAGAGGAGAAGCCAAGGTGGCAGAATAGAAAGACACACTTATGCTAGCTCTAAAACCACAGCCTATAAAATATCTGTAAAGAAGAACTCCTAACAAATTCTGGAGTGGCAGAAGCCACAGAACAACAGAGTGGAGGAGATTTCTGTTCCAGAAAGACCTGAAAAACACTGACCAAAGGTCCATCATGCACAGGAGCAGAGTGGAACCAGCCATACCTTGGCCGCACAGCCCCAGGAAGAACAAATCTGATCAGGTTTCAGGAAGGGACTCTCTGGTGCCAACGGGGGTCCCTCCACCCACAGGTGCTGCAGGTCAGTGAGAGAGACTTCTGGGCTGTCTGAGAGGGGAGTGAGGTGTCTCCATAAATCAGGCCCCCACAGGAGGCAGAGTCAGAGGCAGCAGGCAACCAGAGGCTCCCAGAGCAGGGAGGAGCTCAGCAGGAACTCCATTATTGAACATCTCCGCATCCACCGCCTGAGGGAACTGAGTCTGGGAGGCAGCCCTGCCCATATCGGAGAACCTGATTTAATTTTACTCAGAAGAGGAGCAGGGCCCACCCACTGAAAGCCCTGAGGCTGGGGAACAGCATTTGAATCTCAGAACCCAAGCACTAGCTAGAAGGATCTAGGCAGGTATGGAGAGGAATCTCAGAAGTCAAGTAACTG
>CM053770.1:421837210-421868532 GCA_028658325.1 Potorous gilbertii | reverse complement strand
ATGTCTTTACCTGATGGTAAGCATATCTCTTCGTCCTCAGAGAGGAATGGCGCAATCCTCTGGTCACCAAGAAAATAACCTTCTATGGTCTTAGTTTTTTTTCCCTTTTCTGGGCATTTTCCCAGCCAGTTACTTGACTTATGAGAGTCCTCTCCACCCCAGCCTAGGTCTGCCGGAACTAGTGCTTGGCGTCTGAGATTCAAATGCCGCTCCACAGCCTCAGGGCTTTTGGCAGCAGGCCTGACTGCTCTTCAATGGGAGCTTATCTGCTGGTTCTCAGGTGGGGGCAGGGCTGCCTCTCAGGCTCAGTTCCCTCAGGGGGTTTATGCAGAGATCTTTTGCAATGGAGACGCCCGCGGAGCCCCTGCCCACCCCGGGAGTCTCTGGTGGAACTGCCTCTGCCTTGCCTCTGCCGCGGCTGCCAGGGGTCCGAGTCCCGGAGATACCCCGCTCCCCTCTCAGCCTGTCTCTCTCACTGACCTGTGCGTCTGTGGGTGGAGGGACCTTCGCAGCTGCCGGAGATTCAGGTCCCTGACGCCTGCTTGGGTCTGCTCGCTCCTCTCAGTGCCGCGTGGCCGGGGCAGGGGAGGGGAGGACTCCGTACCCATCTGGGGTACCTTTGAGGTGGTGGGTTTTTCAGGGCTCTCTGCAACGGAAATCTCCTTCACTGTGTTTCTGTGCAGCTTCCACTGTTCCAGAATTTCTCAGGAGTTCTTTTTAGAGGGAATCCATGGGCTGTGGGTTCGGAGCTAGCAAATGTGAGTCTTTCTACTCCGCCATCTTGGCTCCGCCCCTGATCATTTTTTCGTCTGAAGTATTATACTCAATTTTGCTGGATAGGTGATTCTTGGTTTTAATCCTAGTTCCTTTGAATTCTGTAATATTATATTCCACAGCCTGCAATCCCTTAATGTAGAAGCTGCTAGATTTTGTGTTATCTTGATTGTATTTCCACAATACTCAAACTGTTTCTTTCTGACTGCTTGCAATATTTTCTCCTTGACCTGGGAACTCTAGAACTTGGCTACCATCTTCATAGGAATTTCCTTTTAGTATCTCTTTCAGGGGTGATGGGTGAATTCTTTCAATATTTATTTTACCCTCTGGTTCTAGAGTATCAGTTTTCCTTGATTATATAATGAAAAATGATGTCTAGGCTGTTTTTTTGATCATGGCTTTCAGTTAGTCCTATATTTTTTAAACTGTCTCTCCTGGATCTATTTTCCAGGTCAGTTGCTTTTCCAATGAGATATTTCACATTGCTATTTTTTCATTTCTTTGGTTTTGTTTTATAACTTCTTAATTTTTCATAAAGTCATTAGCTTCTACATGCTCCATTCTAATCTTTAAGGAATTGCTTTCTTCCATGAGCTTTTGGATCTCCTTTTCCATCTGGCCAGTTCTTCTTTTTAAGGTATTCTTCTCCTCACTGGCTTTTTTGGATCTCTTTTGCCATTTGGATTAATCTTTTTTTTGTGTGTTTTTTTCTTCAGCATTTTGTGGATCTCCAAAAGTAAGCAGGTGAATCATTTTTCATGTTTTTCTTGCATGACTCTCATTTCTGTTCCCAATGTTTGCTCTATTTCTCTTACTTGATTTTCATAATCCTTTTTGAGCTTATGCATGACCTGAGATAAAGTCACATTTTTCTTGGAAGGTTTGGATGGAGGAGTTTTGCCTTTGTTTTCTTCTGTTTGCATACTTTGGTCTTCCTTGTCACCAATGTAAGAATCTATAGTCTGATTTTCTTTTCCAGTTTTTGCTCATTTCCCCACTCATTTATTTGACTTCTGAGCTCTTTGTCAAGGTAGTTCTCTGCTTCCTGTGTGAGTGGGAGTTGTATTATCAACTTCTTAATGCTCCCACAATCTGTGGGCCTAGAGCTCCAGAAAAAGTGGCTCCAGAAAAAGTGACCATGGTGCTGCTATATCTGCCAGAGGTTCTTCCACTTCCTACCCCCTCCACCACTCTGGTCTGGACCACTGTACTCTCCTGCACTGGTCCCACAGGTGTTTCCCACTGACCTTCCAATTTATCCTTTGTGTTTTGGGGTCATGAAGTCTGGAAACCACCACAAGTGTGACTGATTCATTTACCACCCTTAAGGCCTGCTCAGGCCCCTCTGTGCCAGCATGCCCCACACTGGATTGTGCTCTGCTCCCAGGGTGATATGATAGACACCTTAAATTTGTTTCACTCTGTCATTCTGTGAGTTGTGCAGCTCCAGAATTTGTTTAGAGACATTTTTTACAGGTATTTTGCTGTGTTTGGCAGAAGAGCTCTAGAATGTCTTTGCTGTTACTCCAACATCTTGGCTCTGCCTATTGGTAATTTCTTGAAAGAGGATGTCGAGGTCTTCCTTTTGAATATGGCTTTCAGGTATTTCAATGAGTCTGATATCGTCTCTCCTGGATATATTTTCTAGGTCAGTTGCTTTTCTCGTAAAGTATTTTACATTTTCTTCCATTTCTTTTCCTTCTTTTAATTGTGCTTGATTCATTCTTGATGTCTCACAGAGTCATTATATTCCACTTGTCCAATTCTCACTTCTGTTTTCATTAATTTTCTTTAGAACTATCTTGTCCATTTGACAAATTATACTATTTAAAGAATTCTTTCTCCAATGGAATTTTGTATCTCCTTTTCCATTTGGCCAATTTTACTTTTTAAGCATTTTTCTAAGCTGTTGAAGCTTTTTTCATAGTTCTCTTGTATCATTCTAATTTCTTTTCCCTATTTTTCTTCTACTTATTTTATGATTTTTAAAATCCCTTTTGAATCTTATAAGAGTTATTTCTGGCCTTGAGACCACTCCCATTGTTTCCTTTGGAGTTTTACCCAAACGTGTTTTGCCTTTGTTGCCCTCTTCTGAGTTTATGTCTTGGTCTTCTCTGTCACCATCTTAACTTTCTATGGTTAAATTTTTTTTTGTGTTCCTTTTGCTCACTATTTGGTGGGTCTTTTTTTCTTTCATTCAAATTTAATCCCTGTTCCCAGAGTGGAAAGGGCTCTTTTTCAGGCTTCTTTTGCCAATGGCTGCAGGTCCTAGATATTTACCTGCTGATGCACTAATGTTTCCCTTTGAATCATGGTGAACCCTTGTGTCTTGTGCTGTGTTGGTTATGTTTGGTGGGAAGTAGCTGCTCATCTGGTACTGAGCTGAGGTTTTATTCATGTTGTCTGGCATTTGCCAATGCCCAGCAAGTGTTTCTTCATCTCTCTGGAGCTACACTGAAGCAAGAGGTGGGTTCTCATGGTTGGAATTCATTGTTTCCCCTGGCTATGTTAAGGCACATGGGGGTTCTGGTATTGATCTTTGCCTGCTCCACCATACTACGGCACAGGTTCTCCCACTGGTTTGCTGAGGTGAGGCTTGATGCTGGCTTGCTAGACATTTTCTGTCCTGGAATGTACTACTCTTTTACCTGTGACAGACCTTTCTTTCTAGTTGCGCAAGTCTCCCATTCTGAAAGACCATTGAATCTTTTCTTTTTTGCTGGGTTCAATGTTCCAGAATTTGTTGTGGGGTGATATTTTATAGCTGCTTGGAGGTTTAAATGAGAAAACTACAGAGATTTACTGCTTATTTTGCCATCTTAGTCCCCAGAAGTCCCACAAAAGCCTCATTTTTTTTTTACAGAAACACAACCAGAAAAATATAATTCAAGAAAGCAAAAAGAAAAGATGCTGTAAACTTTTAAAGGTTTTGTAGTACAAACCTATAATGAAATGCCAAAATCAGAAAAAGTAAGATTCATTAAAAAAAATAAGTAGTCAAAGTGTATAAATAGGAAATAGTTAAAAGAAAAAAGGTGAATTTTCAATTCTATCCAAAAAAAATGTTTCCAACATTTAAAATGTTCTGGAAAACCTTATGCTTAAAAAAATGAACAGTCCAAAATTTGTGTAACAAGAATATTATGTAATATTTTGCTCCATAAAATAAGAAATGTCGAGGATAGAGCAAAATACAGAAGATTTTCCTAGAACAAAGAAGCATGAGAAAAGAGAATAAGAATGGTAATATAGTCAATAAGAATAAAACAATATAAACAAAATAAAAAGAAACAAAGCAAAAATCAGAAAGTGATATTTTGTGAAATGTTTTTATTATTTGTTAGTTATCATATACTAAACTATGAATAATTTATAACTTATTCTATCATCTTAATTATTATTTAATATTCTGCCTCTTGATGGCTAAGTTTAGAAATCTGAAAGTAATTGATAAAGAAAATGTGTATGGCAACAAATTAGTGTTGCTTCATTCTAAGAAGATTTAACTAAATTCTGTAACTAAGCAATGGCACAGTCGTCTGATAACCTGGCCCACAGAGATTAGGTAAAAGCCTTCCAGATCTATCAGAAAATGGCTTCAAAACTACTCATCAACTCATATGCTCATCAGTTCCTCTAGTTCAGTGATTTACCTATTCTCAAAAGCAGTGACAATACATTCCCTCTTTGTCTCTACTGGTGAGGATTTTGTGGGGCTAGTGTTTCATGTCAGCCTGGCTAAAACGGTGAGGAACTCATCCTTATAATTCACCCATTTTTTCCAGGAATCTTGAAAACCTCAACCATGTACCTACATGTGTACTTTTGAAGTTGGGTGTTTTCACATTTCAAGGTTGTTACCTAGCTCTATAAAGTTTCTTTCTGAAGCCGTCCTTCTGGGCCCACATTGCTACACTTATGCCCCAGAGATTGATTAGTTTGACTCAGAAAGCCAAAACATCTTCCATTTGATCAAGAGAGGAAAAGGAAATCATCAAACCTTTCCTGCCTACTGGAATGAGATGGCTACAAATCAGCTGATCCCCTTATAGGTGTTTCCTTGGAGATAATACTAGCCAACCATATATTTTTTTTTCCCATAAAGGAATCTGGTAACCATAGTTTTAGCCACTAAAATGCAAAATGGTGGTTAACCAGAATAATTTCTTGAGGTATCATCTAGTAGGTTTAAATTTTGAACCAAGTACAAAAAGGTAACAGAGACAATAAGAGAACAGTATGAATTCCATAAATCAACATTTAATTTGCACAAAGCATGAGCAACAATGATAGCAAAAACCATGTCAAAATACTACAAAAATACATAAAACTGCTTTTTTAGGTGAATATAGTAGATAAATGAAAAAAACTTCGAGTTAAATACCTCATATTTTAACTAATTTCCCAGTAGATCTAAAACAGATAGTTGTTGGATCTTTGCATTTTATAGGCAAGTTGATTTTGACTTTGGTCCTTTTGCAATCTGTGTGGCCTATACAGTGCACACTACAATGTCAGTCAAGCTATACTCTTAAAATGCACCTTTGGCAAAATTGAAGTCATATAATGCCTCCTAAAAGGATAGAGTACAGAGTAATGGGATCCATCTAATTCCAGTTAACAAATATTTATAAAAGGCTTATGATATTCAAGATATTCTTTTCACAAGACACTGCACACAATCTGGTGGAATTAACTTGGTGATTTGTATCCAACTATGTATCCAAAATTTTGTGAAATCAATGCAAAACTACAGTTCAAAGAAATGCCAGCTAAAGTTTACTGTATGTATACCTATTGACAGCTTGTTGGAGTCATAAAATAGCTTTTCCTAGTTGTCATGACTCATATTCCAGAATCACATACTCTCATTATTATTTCAATTCTCACCATTTTTCATTTTTACAAAAATGGCTTATTTAATCTTTCACTGACTTTATACAGCAGTCTCCTAGATCACTCAACTTTTGAAACTTATATTTCATTTATGTCTCCTTCTTTAGAATAACTTTAGAATAATTTCCTGAAATACAAGTGTAACTGTCAACATCGCTTCTAGAAGAACCTTCTGCAGTTCCTTATTTCCTTTAAATTTTCTCTAGCCTTAATTACAAACTCTTTGGCTTGGTATTTGAAAACCTTCACAACCTGACTCCAGACTACTTTTCCATGTTGACCTCACAGCTGAACTCCTTCTCATATTGAAGGAAACTTCAACTCTGAGACCTCATATTCTGATTAGCTGGCTTCTTCCAGAACTTCCAGTTTAAGAAGGAGTTCTATGACAACCATGTCTTTATTTCTTCTTGGGGAACTCTCCATAGCACTTTCTCTTTCATGGTCCTTCAGTGACTTCAATCTGCCTCTCAGTTACTTTTCAGTTGCTTCTTGTCTTCCCCATTGGAATGTGACATTCTTGAAGATAGGGAATATTTTTTTAAGTGTGCATATTTCTATTCCTTGTCCTTAATAAAATGCCTAGCACATAGTAAGTACTCAAATATCTGACTGACTGACCTGTTATCTCATCTTATATACTCTATGATCTACTCTAATTGAATTGCTTGCTATTTCTCAAACTTGGTATTCCATTTCCTCTCTCTGTGAGTTTGTAAAAATCATTCTTATATTTGAAATTTGACATTCATGCTCTGCCATGATTATTAGTAGTTTCTCTTTCCCAAATAGTCACCCACCTTCCCTCTAACCCTCACACATATGTATCTTACTCCATTTTCATCAAGATGACTTACAGAACCTTTCATAGACTTTATACAACACATACACACACAAACATTATATTATATAATGTCACATGTTATATAATATTGCATAAGTTTTGATTATAATATTATTACATATCTATAGCTTTCTATTTCTCTATCTATATCTGTTCACATGCCATATCTTCTCACCTGCATATGCATTTAATAGGTTGTAAACACTTTGAAGGCATTTTTACCCCCAATACCAAGTACAATATCTTTTACATAGTAAGCACTTCATAAACTGGCATCTTCTCCTGCATGACAGCCCTTCAAATAATTGAATGAAGCTTTAGTTTTCTCTCCACAGTAAGAATCCTCAATTCATTTAATTGTTACTTGAGTAAAAGAAATGAGTTGAGGTTCCTTATCATTTTGGGTTTCTTTCTAGTCTGTCAAGACCCCTTTGAAAATATTCACAGCACTAGACTGACTAGGTAGTGCTTACAATATATATTAATATTCCATTCTCATATAGACAGATTAGACAGAAGATTGAGAAACTTGCATGAAGTCAAGGGAGAATAAGAAGCAAGATAAGAATACATATCAAGTGTCCTCACATTTTTGCCTTATGACAGGGCTATGCCCTTCAAAGAACACCATCTCTATCTATAAAACTTACATTCTAGAGAAGATGAAGCAGATAATTAATATTTTAATACCCTAAATGATAAATAATGCTTTAAGTTTTTTAAATATTTTTTTCTTTCTTATTAACAAGTACAAAGTAGAGGTAAGGTTTTAGAGTAAGACAGGGCATATAGGAGATAGAATGCTAGGATTTGAGTCAGGAGGAGCTGAGTTCTAATCTGGCCTCAGACATTAGCTATATGACCCTGAGCAAGTCACTTACCTTTACTTCAGTTTCCTCATCTGTAAGATGAGCTGGAGAAGGACATGGCAAACCACCCCAATATCTTTGCCAAGAAGAGCCCAGATAAGATCACAGAGAGTCAGACATGAGAGAAAAGTGACTCAATAACAACAAAATAGGATGACAAAAGAATCAAAAAAATGTTAAGGAATCAGGACGTTTTAGTTCACTTCCATACCATCAGGCCAATTCTTTCATAACTAGTCAAGTCAACAAGTATTTATTAAAAATTTTATGTCAACACTGTGTTGACACACTAGGAATAGAATTAAGAACAGCAAAAAAGACAGTTCCTATTCACAAGGAGCTAGCATAATAGGGTAAGAAAACACATCTAAGGAAGCTGAAAAATTGGGGGGAAGATGGCATGGCAGGGAGGAAGATAGAAAAAGAAGTCAAAGGAAAAGTAGAGGGGAATCTGTAACCCAGTACCCATACTAGCATGGGAGAATTTATCAATGGGGTAAAGAGGTCACAGGGGAAAAAGTATCTTCCAGGGTGGGAAAGATGCTGGGGAATGGCAAAAAAAGAAGACTCAGTTCAGAATATAACCTGGAATGGTTTTGTTTTGTTTTGTTTTTTTTCCTAGGTTTTCAAAACTCCCTCCCTTTACAAGGTCAGAATTTAAAGGTCTCAGGAATTCTCTCATATACTTCCTGATAATAAGGACAGAATGGCATGCTTCTGCTCCTTGTTATATATTATAGATATTAAAGAGCTAGAAAGGGCTGAAGTGTCATCTAGTTCAATCCTCTCATGAAGCAATGAGAAAACTAAAGCCCATAAAGTGATTTGCTCAAGGCCACATGGGAGATAGTGAGTGGTATTATCAGAGGAATTTTAATACAGTGACTAGTACTTTTTCATCTGTAACAAGCATATCTCTGATGATTTCACCAAGTACATCTCTTTATATATTATATATGACTTTGCTAGGTACTGTACCACACCAAATCCCTTCCTCAGTCTTGCCTTCCATCACTACGAGTTATGAAGGGTAAAGGCAGGGACATAATTATTTGTTTTGGTGGCTAAAGAGTCAAGTGAACTTTTGCAACAGAATACCACCATTGGGCAATAAACCTATATTCCAGAAAAGGCAAGATTTTGTTTATCCTTTAAGAAAGCCATAAACCTGAGTGCAACATGGACTTTTTTCTTTTCTATGCAGCAGATAGGTATTCGCATTTTCTACCACTTCCCCTCTCTAAAAGCTCACATAATCCTTGACCAAACTTTTATTTACAGAGACTCCTCAACCCTTCCTTCCAGTTAATTCAGATTCTTCACAATTTCTTCATATTAAGGTGATGAAGAGTCAACATGTAGAAAGAAAATAGTCTTTGTTTTAGACTCAGAGTTCTTGATAGTTTTCTGTTTATCACCATTCTTGATGATTAATCCCCAGAACAATAGAGAGACCTTCTGATCTTCCCCTTTGGCTTAAAATTTTAATGCCCACCCCCTCCCACTCAGTCCTGCTGTATCTTTTAGACTTTTATGTATCATCAAAAGAGTGGTTGGAGAGGAAAGAAAGCTATTTATGCCAAGTGCTATTGGCAGGGATGGCAGATATGTGGCTGAGGAAGCAAGGGAGCCTGGGGGAACAAAGCAACAAGTAGCAGACAGGTCACACCACTATTATTACCTTGACTGTCATCTATCCTCAGACCCTCAATAAGAGATCCCATTCCTATGGACCCAGAAGCCTTAGAAATAGAAATGGTCCCAGCCTGGTGACTAGTCATTATCTGGGAAAACAATCCTGTAGAAATGCTACCTACAGATACTATTGATACTCCAAATCCAGAAGAAAAATTCTTTCCCCCGCCCCCAAAAAGTCCTTAATATTATAAAATAGTTCAATGACAGAAACTTTTTATTTCATTATTGGAAATTACATGGTAGAAGAGGTGTTAGTATCTGGTTTGCTACTATTCCCTAAAAACCATAGGATTTTTACAGCTAAAACATTCCATATGTTGTATCTTCCTTTTGGAATGTGCGTTATTTGAGATCAGAGACTACCTTCATTTTTTATTTGGATCCCTATTGAATAGCAAAGTCCTTTGCACGTAGTAAGAGCTTAACAAATACTTTTCTCATGAAAAATTCCTTCAGCTAAAGTATTCACAACCAGTGTCTATAAAAAGTATTAAGGCATTTTGACACTAACTGGGCCTAAATTTTATTATCCTTGTCAAATTTCTCAGTTCAGTGTTCTGCTCAAAGTAACTACTTTCCTTCTGATTTTATTATATAACAATTATTTTGGAGTTGCATCATTCACCATAGTTTACATTGATCTTTTTATAACAATAGTCATTCCACTATGAGTACACTTAAGGAAAAACTTCCTTAAAAATTGAAACATTTTGGTCCCTCCATCCTTCTCTGTGAATCCACAGGGCAGAAGACACCTAGGCTTTGCCACTTGTCCATTATCTGAAGCCAGCAGAGGTAATTTTTCAACTGCAGTTAGACAGCTCTTTGATGATTAGCTAGTTTGCTTACTTGATGTCTTGCAGTGTGCTGATTAATGCTAACTCCTTTAAAAAAAATTCCTTCTTTCCCTTTGTAAAAAATCCAAAGAAAACAAAACAAATACTTGTGTTAGACAGCATTCATTTTAGAGGTAAGGAGTGTTCTAAGAACTTGCAGATGAAGACCATCACAGTAGGCAATGAAATGATGTTAGCTATCATAACTAGTTTGTAAAAATGATAATTTTATTTTAATTTTAAACCTGAATGTTTGTTCTATTTCCTTTATTCAAACCTCACTGCACCTGAGAGAAGGCTAGATGGATTGAACTTATGTTTTTCTAACTTTTATCAATGATTTGGTTGAAAGTGTAAATGTCATACCCATCAAATTTAAAAGTTAAATTAAATTGGGAGGGAAAGCTTCGATGCTTGATGATATAATCAAGACCCAAGGAACTTAATAAGATGAAATTTAATTGTGGTGAAAGTCATGTTCTAAGGCATTATTGTATAGTGGATAAAGAGCTGACCTCAAAGGCAGCAAGACCTACATTCATGTTCCTTTCTTACTCATTTTGACTTTGTGAACCTTACGAAGTTATTAAATCTCTCAATTTCCCAGGCAACACTTTGAGAGGATTAAATTCCAAAGGTGCTAACCTGCATTGATAGAGGGAATTTCCTTATCTGGGAGTTCCCTACAGCGATGAAATCAGAGATCCAGTCTCTAACCCTATCCCAGAGGTTATTACGTCCTAACTTTAGAAGCAAAAGGAATCAACTGCAGGATTAGAGAGGATCAGGGAGATACACAGGAACGGAGATTTGAGCTGGAATGAACTTTACATGGTATCTTCTCCACCACTCTGATTTTGTAAGTAAGGAAACCAGCTTACATGGACAAGTGATTTGTCAATGATCAATTAGGTAAGAATTTTTAATACTGGTGCTCTAATTCCAGATGCAGTGCTTTTTTATTGTATCACACTGACAATATTTCTTGTGAGGGAAAAAAAAGGTTTTATTGGATCCATGTTTAAAATGAATCTACCAAGAAATTTGGTTGCAAAAAAAGACAATATGATTTTAGATGTCTTTAACAGAGTATAATGCCTAAAACTAATCAATTGCTCCTCAACTGATCAACAAACATGTAGTAAGTGCTTATTACATTGTTAGATATTTTTTAAAGTGCAAAGGATAAAAAAAAGAGAGAGAGACACTCCCTACCCTCAAGGAGCTCAGAACATAACATAAAATAACATGTGTATTATGATATAGATGCACAATGTGCACAAAGTGAATACAAAACAGTTTCTGGGAAGGAATAAAGGGTATGCTGGTAAATGTTTAACTAGCTCCCTACAACAACAACAAAAAGTACAACATATTTTTAAGTTTAATCTGAATTATTCTTTTTCTCCCTTACTTTCTTAATTCTACACATTCAACAAAACAATGAATTGAACCCTAATTGATAACATTTCCTCATATAAAATGCTCACACTGAAAATTTAAAGGTTGACTCTCTTGAGCTGGTTCAAATTAGCTCCTTTAGACTTTTGGAGGCAGTATACTACTAGGTAAGTGATGAAGGGGATAGGGAAAGGTAAGAAGAACAGTAAAGGTTTCATTTTGAAGATGCCATGAGCTGAATCTGGAAGAAAACTAGGGACTCCAAGATGTGAAGATGATAAGGGAGTATACTTTAGGCATGGAAAACAGCTAGTGTGAAAGTTATTTAAATGGAATATGGAGAAATGCAAGTAGGCCAGTATGACTAGATCATAGAGCACCAAGAAGGTAGTAACATCTAAGAAAACAGGAAATATAACAGAAGGTTTTATTCTGAAGAAATTTAAAGAATTTATAAACCTGCTGTACTTTGCCTTAACAAACTACATCTAGAATTTTGTGTTCACATTCAGGAAATGTATTTTGGAAGGGCATTGACAAAATGGAGGGCATTGAAAATATGGCAACTAGGATTGTAAGGGAACTGAAAACTGTGCCATAAAAAGAAATTGAAACAAGTAGGAATGTTTTACCTTAAGAAAGGATAATTAGAGGGGATGTAAGGTAACAGGGAAAGAGGTAAGGAAGATAACAATTTCTTGCTTATATCTGATGGTCTATCATGATGAAAAGAAATTGGGCTACTTCATTTGTCAGGAAGCAGAGCTAGGAGAGGGGTAGAATTGTAGAGAAGCACAATTAGTTTCCATATAGGGTAAACCATACTAAAATCAGAGCTTTCGTAGGTATCCTCAAGAGGCAGAGTTCTCTGGTGGTTAGAAATCTTAAAGGAAAGAAAGAAGTTGTACAACCAACTCATGCATTCAGTGGGAGTTGTTAAATAAATTATACAATCTTTTGCAAATCATATATGACTTTTTAAAGTACAAATAGATATATTTTAATTAAGGTCAGCAATAATCAATCCAAACCAAAAGTTGAGCAGAATTTTTTTTCTTGAGGGATTCTTTTATGAGCTTCCCTGCTCTCCCTAAATTTCCTACCCAACTTGTAGTGTAAAAGAGATCTACTTTGATGCCAACCAAGGCATAAGACCTATGCTTCAGATTTGACATTAGCTAGCAAGAAGCATTCTTGTTTTCCCTTTAAGAAAACAATTTACATGTAAAGAAAAACTTGTACTTAGTGTGGTTTTCCTCAGAGACTTGGAGCAACAAGCACACTAAAAATACATCAAATATATTAATAATTAAGTTGATGTTTATATTTTAGATTTTATGCTGCTAATTTGGATACTGTAAAAATCTTGAGCTGTTTTATTTGGCTAGATATGGCATATAGATACTTAACTGACTATATGTTCTCTTTCCACTATACTTTATGAACTCATAACAGCAATAACAACAAAAGTATAGTGAAGGTTCTGAATGCTGTGAAACTGGCATAAGAAAAGATTCTCAGGAACTAAGTTGTCTCTCTTACTTCAAAGCTAGCAATTTTATGTGAATTTAAATGAATTAGTCCTTACTATTTCCTCTTGTGTGACATTTCTATGTAGCAATCTTCTTTCATGAATCAGAAGAATTATAGGGAAAAATATTTTTGCTAATAGTCAGTATTTTTGCTATCCACATATATACATTATTGGCATTTAAAAATGGTTAATCCAATCTCCAGAAAACTCACCTTAGATGAGACAATGTGGTGTACTAAATGAACTGCTATATTTGAAAATCAAGAATATCTGGGATCAGATTCAAGCACTGAGATGTACTATCTGTAAGGTTGGAGAAAAGATAGTTAACCTTTCCGAACCACATTTTACTCATCTACAAAATGGAAGAAAAATAACGCCAATGGTATTTACCTTTTGGCATGTTGATATGAAGGTCAGTCACATAATTTATATGAAACACTTTATGAGATTAAAATGGTTATATAAATATCAAAAATACCGATGTTTATTCATGAAATAAAACAAAAAAGATTGATAAATACCAAATTATGAAAGATATGCTCTATATTTGATTTACATGTGATGTCCTAAAATATCGTAACATTCTTCATAGCGATAGTAATACAAATAGTAAATAACACTCTATAACAAATTAAAATTATTTTGAGCTTATCCATTATTTGATATTATCTTTTTGGTTACTCCCTTATGTTGGAGCAAGTAATTGAGGAATAGCTTTGTGCAAATTGATTTTAATTATTATAGAAAAGGTGATATTAAGGCAAATTTGAACGGAATTGGCTTAGCATTTTCAATACTGTTAACTGCTTAGAGTGAATTGTGAGCGCGGGCGGTTGAAACAGTGCAGACAATTCTCTGAATGATTGCCAGATCAGCAATATTAAAGACTTTCTGCATTATTTTTTAGTATACTTTCCTTTTTAAAGGATGGGAAGTCAATGCTTACTAAAAAGTCATTATCCTGAAACCTTGTTAGAATGTTTTGTAAGGAAGTAAAAGTAAAACAAATGTGTTAATCAGGAAATTGCACTAATGATAACAACAAGCCGAAAGAATGGAATATGAGGGAAACATGATAATTGGGATCGTGACTCACTGTAATGGCAAAATTGAGAATTTAATCATATCAAAGTTATTAAAGTCAAAAGTTATGGTTCTTACAGCAACATAATACTAGTCGTATTACCCATATGTACTATTTTCTCTTCCTATTTGGTTTAGTTTGCCTCTAGTCTTTAGTCATTAATGCTTTATGAATCAAAATGATGATTGTCCCATTTTTGCAAAGATTGCCTTTCTGCTTCTTCATTTAAAAAAATGAGATTACAGAAATTTCATAGGAGCACATTGGCTCTCAGTAACCTCACATTCAAGAAGCACTCAGTGAAACAGAAGGAATTTTCACAAGCTTTTCTTTCACTGTAGAAATATAGGGAATCATCATTAAGAGATATTTTTAATAAATAAAAGGGGCTCAATTTTATCCATTATATCACAGAAGACTTTACTGAGAGATAACCAACTAAACTTACTTTCAGGTTTCTGGTTCAGATAGAGTTTGGTATATTGATATATGGAGGTAGGCACTGGGTAACCTTACATAGTAAAGGAATTCAATCCATCAACATTTCCAGAGGTAACCAGGGAAGATTGACAGAGAGAAGAGAAAAACAGAAAAAAAATGAGAAGATAATACTAGTGAAAGCAAATGGAGGTTTTATTTTCTCTTTGCCAATTTCTCATATTCCCTATGTATCTCTTCTTCATAGTATAAAATGTTACTCAGAGTAAGGATGATGATGATGATGATGTCTTATAATAGCACCTAATATTTACATAAGTCTTTCAAGTTTGCAAAATAATTTATATATAATATCTCATTTAAGACTTCCAACATCTCCCTGATGTAGTTGCTGTTATTATCAACTTTTTACTTATGATGAATCTGAGACTGAGAGAGATAAAGTGACTTTCCCAGGGACACACAGTTAATGAGTATTTGAGGTAAGTTTTGAAATCAATTTTCTTCATTCTTTGTTCAGCACTCTATTACATCTCGTAGCTGGAGACATCTTAGAAGCTATCTATTCTAAATCTTTCTTTTACAAATTAGGAAACAGGTCCAGAGAGCTTAAATGACTCAACTAGGCTACATAAATGGAAATAGAAGGATTTGAACTCATATTCTCTGACTCCAAATCCAGTGCTCTTTTTCATTGTATCATCCTCCTCATCATTCCAAAAATATTTCTTTGATATGGTTGATTTGAATAGCTGGAAGGTTTTGGGCAAAAGTTATCTTGTACTCTGGTAATTATTTGCTTTGATTATATCATCGTTATGGTAAAAAAAAATAATCACATAGTACACATTGAAGGAAAATAAGCAGAAAAGTGAAAAATTTAAAAAAATGTGTGTATGTGTTTGCATGACAAAAGTTTAAGTACCAGTTTAAGTACCATCTAGTCCTGTTAACAGCCACCACCACCACCCCTAAATCAATAAAATTTGTCTGGTGGATCCACTTGCAAAATAAGCATAGACTTTGTCATATCTGCCTCAGAGATGAAGGCAAACTGTATTTTTATGTATTAAAAATAAACAGACATGTGTGTACAATGTGTGTATATGTACATATGTATATATAACAAAAATGATAGATTAAAGAAGAGATATTATCTCAAGGAGTTCAGAATTTAATAAGAAAGTTTGGAGAGATAAACATGCTATCAATATATCTATATAATAATAATGAGTCAGTAAGCATTTATTTAGCAATGTGCCAGACACTATCATAGTTACCAATGATAACTTCCAGCATTTGTCAATGCTAAACAACTGCCAATAACAATGACTAAATGAGAACTTCAAAAGAAATAGATTATAACTTTATATGTAAACTTATTTAATCTTAGAGATGACATAGTTCAACCTGCTTTCTAATGAATAACCACTTCTACATTCTTTCTCACAAGCAGTCACCTAGCATTAGTCTCAACTAGAAGTATGTAATGGTAATTAAAATGGGAAGATCTTCCTGTTCATAAATAGGTCCATGTTACCTGTTTAAATCACCTGGAAGCCTAAGTCATATGTGTTTTGAAGAGCTGACTGAATGGGTGGAACAGGAAGGGTAGAGCAGAACAGGGATGAAGTTGGGGAGAGCTGTTAGGGCAGAGGAGAGAGGACACAGGCAGGTACAGCCAGTCTTGTGAGTGTTTGCTTGTGGGAAGGCCCCAGAAGCAGGGGAAGGCTTGGCAATGATTTTGTCTTCTGCAGTGCTAATGTATATTGACTTCTTGGTTACTATGATGGATCTGGCTTTCTGGTGTTGGAACTTGGCTTTATGGTGTCTGAATAAACGCTTTTCTTCTGCCTTCTATATGGAGAATCTACTATACTTTCCAATTCAGAAGGATGCTGACATATTCATAGTTGACCTCAGTGCTATGAATATTGCCTTAGTGATACATAGTAGTCTCAATCAGTATTTATTAAGCACCCATTATATGCTGAACTGTAATGCCAATCACAGCAGTACACCTGAGGATTCCCTCTGTGAATGATTTTAAGGGTCTAATTGCATAGTTAATGAACTCTCTATTCAGAAATAAACTAAACATTCATAGCAACATCCTTAAGCAAAACATATCATCTAATGCATATATGTATCTCATACCACTCAGTATGTGATATGATATATGGAATATATTGTTACATCCTCAAGATCAGGGATCCCAGTCTAGGGTCCTCCCTAGCACAATGCACCCTTAAGGGACAGCAAAAAATACCACAACCTCCACCTCTAAGTCTCTGTAAGAATAATCTCCTTAATCAATACACAGTGTCCAAGTAAAGTCCTCTCTCATCTTGACATGAGGCTGACTTTCAAACCCCATGTCTCCTCTTCCCTGGGTGGACTGCTCCAGCTCTTGTCTGGGTTCACACACAAACAGTTCTCTGCTCCTGTTCATGGAGATTATTCCACTCCAAAACTCTTTCTGCTTCTGCCTGACAGCAGGCTCCAGAGGCTCCTGTCCGCAGCTTCTGTTTCTAGGAAAACAAAGCTTAACAGGGCTACAACAACATTTATACACATTACCAGTAAGTGCCATCATGTCAATTTACTCAGATATATCTCTGAGAAATTAATACAGACAAACAGACATGACTTCCGTCCAAGAAATGAACATAGATCAACAAAGAGCAACAAGATCAACAACATATATAAACACACACACATACATATATACACACACATATATGTCTGTATACACACACACACACACACACACTGTTTCCAGTCAAATATTCTTGATGGATTCAATCAAATGCAAACTCAATCAAAGGCACTTGATTGGCTAAAACTCGATCCAGAATAGCCACAAAAAATTCTACTTTCCTTGCTGTTACATGTACACTTTACAAAACCCTAGTAATACAAAGAAAGGCACAAAACAGTAAAACACAGATAAAAACAAAACAATCTCTTCTCCTTAGGGGCTCACACTCTAATGAGTGAAATAATATAAAATAACAATGTACAGAATGGATGTAGAGAGGAAAAAATAGAGGTAATCTGAAAGGGAAAGCATCCAAAATAACTATAAAAAGCTTCTTTTATAAGGTGGAATTTTAGTTGAGGCTTGAATGAAACCAGAGAAATCAGGAGACAAAAATGAGGAGAATGTTTCAGTGATGGCAGACAACCACTGAGAATGCTAATCCCATCATTTCTTTGTTTGTCTTATTTTTGCAATTCTAGGGTTAGAGAATAAAGAGTTCCTCTTTCACATGACAGTCATTCATATATTTGAAGACCTCTATAAAATCATCTTTTCCTTCATATTGCCATCTAGAGTTTTTAATTTATCCCATCTCTCTTTTTGAAAATTAAAATGCCAAATTTTCATTTTCTCTTGGTATGGGAGGAAAAGAATGCTTTGCCAAAGCATTATATGACTGTATTAATACCTAAATGGGAAGAATCATATGCAGTATCAGTGATTTTCAACTGTGGAGACATTTCTTCTTTACTTAAAAAATACACATAATATTATCTAAATGGAGATCTTTCAAATTCTTGAGCACTTTGTGTTGTCTACAGACCTCAGAAAGTTATGCAGATGCTCATATCTTTGTTGAGATGCTGTCATGGGAATATCAAGTATTTCTAATTAGAAACAAAGATTTAGATAGTAATAACAATGTGCAATGATTTGTGACATAAACTGTTGTTGTTTTTAACTGGGCAGTTTGTGATTGAGAGAAGTAGCAGGTGGATCAAACTATTTAGAAAATTGTAAAGGAGCCAGAATTCTAATGCCAAATATACCATTGATTCTGGATGCACTCTGAAACTTGTTCCAGAAGATGTATGAATTTTTTATCAGGCAAAAAATGGGCATAATCACTAATCCTGCTCTCTGTCTGCTCCCAGGCTTGTTCCCTGAAAGGTGGAACTCATGATATCTGTAAGATTGATTTTTGAGACTGATAAAAGAAAGATTCAATGCTTAGAAAATGTAGAGGCAATCTTTAATATTTTTGCATTCATGTAGCTCTATTAATTCAGGATGGGGTTCAAGTAGTTTTATAGAATCCTGAAAAAAAATGGGATGGGAAATAGACAGGTAGATTATATAAAAACAAATGTAGAAAAGAAATGATATTCAAGGAGACCAAGGATGAGAGGTTCTATGATTTTTTCCATTGGAACTTTTGATCCCCTCTGAATTCTAATACAAAATAAGCTTTCTCCATTTAATTTCAATTATCTAACCATTTCTTTAAAAATATCAGGTATAACTATGTTCTGGGTTTAATTAGAAAGAATATATAAATTATATATTCACATACATATGATTCATCAATTAATGATTTCAGTCAGTTGTTACAATAAGTCAATTGTGCCTCCTCTGCGTCTCTTTGCCTGATAATCAATATCTCCATAGAGAATTAGTACCAGATTGCTGGCTTTTAACCAGATAGAACAACAGATCAATAAATCATGAACTCTCCTTCACTTCCTTTTCCAGCTTTAACAAAACAATTATTCTAACAACTAAGCTTGTAGACAACATTGCTATATTGCTATCTTTAAGGTCAGAATGGACAAAAATTGAGCCAAGTCCAAGAATTCACTTTATATTTTGTTTGTTTGTTTTTCAATACTAAGCAGGGTAGAGACTTAAAGACAATGTAGGCACTCACAAGGGCTAAACTTTTTAAAATATATTGGTAAGTCATATAAAGCACAAAATATTTTAATTTTTTAATTTGATAAATAATATTTTTTCCAATTTGCATGTAAAATGATTTCCAATATTCATCTTTTATAAGATTTTGAGTTCAAAATTTAAACCCACCCACCATAGCAGGCAATGTGATATAGGTTATACATGTGCAATCATGTTAAAATTTTTTCCACATTAGTCATATTTTGAGATAAACAGAACAAAACAGGAAAACCATAAAAAGCCACAAATAAACAAACAAAAAGCAAAAGAAAAAAATCGAAAAGTGTATGTTTCGTTGTGCATTCAGATTCCATAGTTCTTTCTCTGGATGTGATAGCATTTTCCATCATGAATCTTTTTTGAATTATCTTGCATCATTGTATTGCTGAAAAGAACTAATAATCATAGTTCATCCTTAAACAGTGTTGCTGTCACTGTATACAATGTTCTTCTTGTTCTGCTTGCTTCAGTCAGAATCAGTTAATATAAATTTCCAGTTTTTTTTCCTCTGAAATCCATAAGAATTTTCTCTGAAATCCATAAAATTTTAACAGGTTACTAAACTGATCTCATTTTTCTCCCCATCTCTCTTTCTATACCTAGTATGTAACACACTGCTTGAGCAAAGAGGCACTTTTCTTTAGCACAATGCCATCACATAGTAGGTGCTTAGTAAATACTTCCTTCCTCCTCTTTTCCCTCCTTCCCTTCCTTCTTCCTATCTTCCCTTTTGAGCTAAGAAGGATGCAGGCAGCTGGCTAGAGTAAGTGAAAGAACTTGCTTGTGATTTTGTTTAAGAGGGCCTACTTGTGATTTTTTTCATGGAGCCGGTTTGTGGGAAGCCTCACAGGGGAGAGAGGACTTGGGTATTGTTCTCTGCGTTGTTATTGTGTATAGAGGTCTTTGTTACTATGATGGATTTGGCTTTTTGGTTTCTGAAAAAAATGTTTTGGTTTAGTCTTCCATGTGGAGAGTCTGGTTTTTGTGATTTAGACTTGCTCAGGGATATTCATGGCCCCCATAGGCACTGTGAATCTCACATTGGCACTACAAATGATGATGAGGATAGATTCGCATAATATCAGACCTCTCTTTAGAGACAGAAAGACAGAGGAGACAGAAGAAAAAATGGACATCTCAGCTTGAGATCATTTTCTTTATTCCTCCCCAGAAAGAGAATGGGCTAAAGGCACACGACTTTGTGAAAAACTGGGAAGTGAGGCCACAGAAGGGAGAACCCAAAGACTTAGAGAAAAGTTTGCAGGGAATAACAGTAGAACCAGGGAAAGAAAGGCAGGGATGTGTAGGGGAGTCTAGGCCTTGCTGATACGCTATCGAATTATATGTAAAAGCAGAGACAAACTGCTGGAGGAGAAGGCTCAGGTGGAAAGGGAATTGGCTGGTTTTGCAGAAGCTTTTTATCCTGCACTATTCAAACTGTCCTTTAGGAAGGGAAGCTAGAGAGTGTCAGATGGTGGAAGAAAAAGCTGTTGTTCATTTAGCTCACAGGAGGAGAAAAGTTAACCATAGGAAAGTGAATGCAGCCCTTGCGCAGGCTGGGCTTAACTGGGGCCTAAACACAGACAAGGAGGAGATGAGAGGAGAATGAAACAAATGAGGAGGCTGAGGTTGGGCCTATACTAAGAAGGAAGCAGGAGAATCAGGGAGTCCCCAATGTTTGGGGAGATGATTGAGGATTTTACTTAGCAGGAGCTCACAGATATTTTGAGTCAGTTCATCCAAAGGATAGGAGAATGGTTGGTATGTTGGAAGTAAGAATTAGTGAAAAATATAAATTTCCTTGAGAGAGAAGAATAAATACCCTGTGGATTCAAAGTCTGACAAGAAAAGAATTATTTACTGCTCTATTGAGAGCAGAGGTAGATTTTTGGCATTCCAACTAATGAACTATATAAAATGCTTTGAGGAAAGAGATTTGATTTTAGTCTGAGCAGGGAGGTAGGAGCTGCCCCTGCAAATCATTCTGAAACATTGTATGCAGGTTCCTCACACCTGCAGGAAGAATGGCATATTGACCAGGCCCCAGCTCATATTAAAGAGCATGCACTTCTAGCCAAAATGATGACTCAGGGACTACAGATTAGAAAACAGTAAACAATAATGAATTAGGCTGTGATAATGGGTCCATGGGCTCCAGAAGCAATGAAGACCCTATAGCTTTCTTTTTGGCTTTTTGTTAGTTCCCCTTGTTTGTAAGATTTATTTTCTGAAGGCCTAGTACCCTCCTTCTGTGGATGCTTGATAGCTTAAGTTGGATGTCATCCACTGTCTGATGGACTAGGTCACTTCTGGGCCTGGCATTGATCAACTCCAGCTGCCAACTGAGGGAATGACCCCTCAAATGGGACCTCTTGGGACAGGGACAGCTCTATGTCCAATTTCGGCAGGCAGTAGCCATGGAAGAAGTGACCTTTGCCCTTTACCCAGAGATTTTAGGCCCCATTCCTTGGAGGGGGAATGATGGGGTGCTTGTGCTTAAGTCCCACCCTACTATATTGTTATATGTGCACATTTTATGTGATCCCTGTTATACTGTTGTAAAGTTCTTTTGACACAAATTGCCTAAGATATTGTTTTATATGCTTATTTTCTGTTATCTCTGTTACAATTCTGTTGATACAAAGTGCTCCACCAACCTGACCTATGTAATGAATGTGAAAGATCTTGATGCCACATGTAATCATAATTTAAAATGAGGAGATTGTTCTTATTCATTAATAGGCCCATGTGACCTGCCTGGATCACAGAGAAGTTTGAGTTACATAGAGCCTGTGGTGAGAGGAGTTTGCTCGATAGATGGAACAAGGAGACATGAGCTAGAGCAGAGCCTAGAAGGAGCCATTCATGAGAGCAGTCAGAGCTAGGAAGAATGCAGGCAAGCAGGCAGGTGGCTAGCATGACTGAGAGAGCTTGTTTGTGATTTTGCTTAAGGGAGTCTTCTTGTGATTTGTCTCATGAATCTGGTGTGTGGGAAGCCAAGCAGGGGTAAGCCTTACAGCCTTGTGGATGGTGTTGTTCTCTGCATTGCTTTTGCATATAGATTTTTGTTACTGTGATGGATTTGCTTTTCATGTATCTGAATAAATGTTTGTGGCTCTGCTGTCCATGTGGAGAGTCTGTTGTATTTCGTGACTCATAATTGTTCAGGGATATTTATGGCTACTGAAGGCACTGTAAAGATCTCATTGTTGCTACAAATACCAAGTTCCTGTGGATGGCAAATGAGATAGAAAATCCAAGAAATATGAAGGCATTCAAAGTAAAATGGGTATTTTGATCATAAACAATAATTTGGAAGTCCTATAAAGAAAAAACATGCATTGTAAGAGATTTAATGGTAGCTCTAGTGGTGAACTTCACTGATACTGCAATAACTTATGCTGAATAAATATCAACAGTATAAAGGGCAAATCTTATGCATGAGATGAAGAGCTCTATTTGAATAACTTTTATAGTCAAAAGAAATTTGAAGAACATATGGCTTGATACTCTCCTAATCTTTCAAATGTAAATACTCTGCTTTGCACAAAACCACCTTTTTTTTTAATATATGCAGTTGCATTATCCTTAATAAAAAAGAATAATGTGATCCCACACCTGTCATGAAATATTATCATTGGCCCTATGGTCAAACAGTTGATAGACCCACTTCCCAACCTTTGTTATCATCAAGAGAGTCAACCTAGTTTTTCAGTTCAGCAAAAGGAAAATGACATGTCTCTGATAGAGCCTAACTAGCCCTGCAAAACACAAAACAAAACAGCAACAAAAAAGCTATATATATTTTAAAGTATCAGTATATTTCCTCCACTGGACCCAAAAGGCAGAATCTTTAATTGTCTAGTACTATTCTATCTAGGACCAAGAGAGCTCAGTCAAACACATGATCATCACTGATAAATTATCATAAATAAAAACAAATCTGATATATCCTATTCCTCTCATTTATAACTAATTATTCACTTTTCAACTTGGACCACAGAAATGACTTTCCTAGACTCCAATTCCTTAGAATGTAGCCCATTATTGAATTAATGACCTTCTGGGTGAAGTTGCATATACTTCTCTAATGATGAACAGAGCCAACAAGGAACAAATTGAAACACTAGTTTTCAAGAGATAAGTAAGTCTTCATAAGAGACACACTAGGCTAGCAGAGGTGGCAAAGAATTAGAGTTGGGACTGAATGAAAGTCACATTGACCTATTCAAAAAGACATTAACATTGCTATTGAAGACATTAGATTTAAATCAACACATAACAGCTTATACAGTTACATGACCTAGATATAACAGTTTACATTATAAATAAATTAGAGAAGTATCAAGAAATTACCAATCAGATCTCTGGAAGAGAAAAGTTCATGATTAAACAAAAAAAAAAAGTAGAAAGGATAAGAACACAAAATGGATAATTTTGATTTGCATTAAATTAAAAATAAGGCTTTTTTGCACAAATAAATATAATCTCTAAATCATAACAAAATAGATAAACATGTAAATTAAAATTATTCAGCTATTTCACCTCACATGCATCAGAGTACTATGAAATTTTCAATTGATGACAATAAAGAAAAAATATGGTAGATTCTGTGTGAAAACAGGAATATTGATGCACTGTTGGTAGATCTATGAAAAGCTACAAATATTATGTAACTAATTTGAGGTCATATATAAAACTTACTAAAGAGTGTTTATTAACCTATCTATGCCACTGCCAGGTTTATACCCAAAGGATATACAAGGAAGAAAAACAGGTTCTTCATGTACTACTAATAATATTTACAACATATCTTTGGTGGTTGCAAAGAAAATGAAAAACATCACTTGGAAACTAAGAGGATGTCAAATACTTAGGGAATGACAATAAATTGTTGTTTATAAATGTAATAGAAGAATGTTTTGCTATAAAAAGTAGAAAAAAAGAAATGATAATAGAAAAGCTTATATGAACCAAAGCAGAGTAAAGCAAGCAGAACCACAAAAAATTTTCACAGTGACTCGAATATTATTGAAATGAACCATTTTAAGGATTTTAGTAAACTGCTGAAGAAATGTATTTATGTTATTTAATAAATTTATATAGCAGGGACTAAAGATTTGAAATGGTGCCTGTACTTTCAGATTTCTCTGCCGTATTATTAATTTACCTGTTTTACTTTGTTCGAAGAGACCTATCACAAATCTGTAAATATTTGTAAGATACAACGCATTCATAAAACTTTTTTTGAAGAATAGATCTATATAATGCACCTACAAACCATCTAAATTCTTTACTTTGTACCACTATAACCTTCATGATAACAGTAATCTGAAATAGGAACTGGTTACAGGGAAAGAAAAATAAACAATTAATACACATATACACATACATGTACAATATACATATATATATGCATACATAAAGATAGATCTATATGTATGCAGAAATATGTATGTATATGTGTATGAATATACATGTGCCTGTGTGTCTGGGTGTGTACATGTATACATACACATGTAAGAGATTACCCTCAGGGTAATGGGCCATAGGTCAAAATGAATATTTCTTTTTGAATTTGGACATCTCTGTGTATAATGATGATACAATGAGCACAGGCATAAACCCATGAACACATAAATATTTTTCAAAAGACAACTGTAACTCTTGAATCTTTCAAAATAATAACATTCACTAAATGAAATACCCTGGGAAATGATGTATCAATTTAGGTCCATTCTCTTCTGGGACTTGCACCTTCTTGTATAGGAATAAAATGAGTATTGTTCTCTCCCTGCCTCCCTTTTCCCCTCTGCCTATCTCCAGGCAGATACAAAGGCAGATGAGATTCTTGAGCCCATTCATTTTTATTTGACTGAGGAGATATACTCAGAAAAGAGCAAGATAGAGATGAATTTGACTCTAAGCTGAGGAAGGCACACTTGTTTAAACTAAGTTGGAAGGGGAGAGTTGACCTCAATCTGTCAGAGTATAATGGTTGTTTTATCCTCCATGCTTCTAGAAATGACAGTATTTTCAATTTTAGTAATGAAACACTCAGGAATCTTTTGCCTTTCCTCCAACTCTTTTTTTATGAAAATGTTTGTGCCAAAATATACTAGATTGGGTGTTTATAATTCCAGTTTCAATAAGATTTAATGTTTGCTGTACTTGTGGTAGGGAATACCATTCTAATTTCAATTTGTCTTGATATCATGGACATAATCAAACAAGATCCCCCAGTACTTTAGAATATGCTATGATGTTCACTTTTTCTAGCACTTATTTACCTTTCATATTAATATATTACATAACACTCCTCTTTCATCTATAGTAGTAACAATGTACTGACAACAAAGACATAAGCTACTTCTTCTGAGCACGTGCACACATATGTGGGTGCATGTGTGTGTGTTTGTGTGTGTGTGGAAGAAATCTATTCTCTTTGTTTCCTGCTTTTCATTTTATTTTCTAATATTATACTGTCTTTCTCAGCTCTCTTTGATTTATTCTTCCCCACCAAGTTAAACACATTGTCCTTCTTTGCATAACAATTATATTTCTAAAATTATAACCCTATTAACAGACATACAATTTTAGGTATAGAAGAAACATCAAATATCTACCTGAAGATGAAACTTTTCATAGCATCTTCAACAAATGGCTCCGTAGTCTCCCATTGGGAGACTTCCAGTGAAGAAGAGCTCCTTACCTTCTTAGTCATGTAATTTTTTTCAGACAGCTGCAATAGTGATAAATTGTTTCCTTATATTAATATGAAATTTGTGTTCTTATAAATTCCACCCATATTTCCTACTTCAGTCTTCTGTGGTTTAAAAATAATCTAATTTTTCCTTCTTATATATAACAATGCTTCAAATATTTGAATATCATCTGAGATTGTATAATGAGGTAACAACACTTCTTATTCAGAGACTTCTTCTGCATTTGAGCATTTCTGTTCTTCTGTTACTATAGTGTAAGGAAGCTACTATGTCACACCGAAAAATCTTTTAAGTCCAATTGCTTCTTTCACCAAGGACTGTTTCTGTTTTTGTTTTTAAACAAGAACTGTTATATATACATGCATCTACAATCCAAGATTTATATGGTTCTGTTTTAAACTCAAATTAGAGTTTAAAAAAGTTCTCTATTTCATACATCCATTTTAAATTTAGCTGGATTTCAACTTACTTTTTTCCTGACTTTGTTATCCTCTGTTTTAATAAGAGATTTAGAATTATCTAAAAGAAAAGCAATACTATGATTATTCTGGCGTGTTTTATTCTCTTTCTTTAAAAAATAAAACTTGGGAGTGGCGGAGTCAAGATGGTGAAGTAAAAGCAGGGGCTTCCTTGGGCTCTCTACTAGACCCCCCAAAAACCAGTAAATTGACTCTAAATAAATTCTAGAGCAGAAGAACCCACAAAATGACACTGTGAACCACATTTCCAACCCAAGAAAATCTAGAAACTAAACAAGAAAGATTGATTGAACCAGGCTGGGAGAGGAGAGCAGTCCAGCTGGGGACCAGTGAGCACAGACAGCATAGAACAGGACTCATGGGACTGAATCACTGGCAATTGCAGTGAATTCTGGACTTCCCAACCCCAAAAGACAACTTCTCAATGCCAAAGACAATGTAACAAGTCAGTAGGAAAAGTCTATTGAACCTTTGTGAGAGACAAGGGTGTTGTGACCCCAGCATTGGGGTGGCAGTGGCAGAGGCATAGGTAGTGGCTCAGAACTCAGGCTGATGGAGTGATCAAGCTGCTGATCAGGTATGGATTGCAGGGATCTCTTTGTTGGCACTGAGGTAAGATATTTTTGCTTTGTCTGTGCTTTGACTTGGGTTCCAGTGCTGGGTGGTGGTCCAGGCATGAGGAGGAGCATTGGTGGTAGAGTTTGTGGCAGTTATGGAAAGGGAATCCTCTTCACAGTTCTAAGGCATAAAAGAGTGCTTGAGGTCACTCACAGAAGACGGCATAGGCCATGAGAGGACTAAATGCCTCTCCTTTGATCATACGACCCTGGAAGAGCTAAAAATGTACAGGTCTCTAGAAAAATCTCTGAAAATAGCTGTATAAAATCTGTGAAGCTTGGAACAGTGCACAACCTTTTCTCCTCCCCACACATACACGATGGAAGCAGAGTCCTACTTGAAAAAGGGCTAAAAGTCAAGTAATTGGCTGAGGAAATAAGCAACAATGGAAAATAATCAGATCTTAGAATCTTACTTTGTTGAGAAGGAAAATCAAAACATACAACCAGAAGACAACAAAGTCAAAGTTCCTACATCCAAAGTCTCCAAGAAAAACTTAACTTGCTATCAGGCAATGGAAGAGCTTAAAAAAGGAATTTGAAAATAAGATAAGAGGAGAATAGAAAAATATTTGGAAGAGAAATGAGAATTATGCAAAAAAATCATGAAAAATGAGTCAACAGATTGCTAAAGGAAACCTTCCAACATACTGAAGAAAATGACACATTTAAAATTAAAGTAACTCAAATGGCAAAAGAGGTCCAAAAAGCCAGTGAGAAGAAGAATGCCTTAAAAAGCAGAATGAATCAAATGAAAAAGGAGGTTCAGAAGCTCACTGAAGAATATAATTCCTAAAAAAATGGAATGGAGTAAATGGAAACTCATGAATTTATGAGAAATCAAGAAATTATAAAATATGACCAAATAAATGAAAAAAAGGCAATGTGAAATATCTCATGGGATAAATAACTGACCTGGAAAAAATCCAAGAGAGATAATTTAAACATTGTTGGATTACTTGAAAGTCAGGACAAAAAAATACCATATACATCATCTTTAGAGAAATTATCAAGGAAAACTTGCCTGATATTCTAGAATCATAGGGGAAAATAGAAATTTAAAGAATCCAGCAATTGCCTCCTGAAAAAGATCCCCAAAGGAAATTTCCTAGGAATGTTTTGCCAAATTCCAGACTTTTGAGGTCAAGGAGAAAATATTACAAGTAGTCAGACAGAAAATATTCCAGTATTGTGGAAATGCAATCAAAATAACACAAGATATAGCACCCTCTACATTAAGGCATCTGAGGGATTGGAATATGATGTTCTGGAGGTCAATGGAGCAGGGATTAAAACCAAGAATCATTTATCCATCAAAATTGAATATGATAATTCTGAAGAAAAGTGTGCAATCAATGAAATAGAGGACTGTCAAGCATTCTTGATGAAAAGATCACAGGTGAATAGAAAATCTGACTTTCAAATATATAAATGAAGAGAAGCATGAGAACAGAAATCATAAGGCACATATTAAAGTTGAACTAATTGCATTCCTACATGAAAAGATAATATTTATAATTCATGAAACCTAAATGTTAGGTTAGTTGGAAGGAATACACGTGTCTGTGAATGTGTACATATATACATATATGTATATTCATACACATGTATGCATATATATATGTGTGCTACATATGTATGTATTATTTATATACATATATATATATATATATATATATATATATATATATATATGGAGAGAGAGAAGATAGTGGGTGAGTTGAATATGAAGAGATGATATCTAAAAAATAAGAGAGGAATATATTGAAATAAACAGGAAGGGAGAGATAGAATAGTGTAAATCATCTCACATAAAAGAGGCAAGAAAAACCTTGTACAATGGAGGCAGAGAAGGTTAATGTGAGAGGAAATGAGTGAACTTTACTCTTATCAGAGGGATAAGAGATAATAATATGAGGGGGGAATGATGTAAACTTTCTTGTATGAAAATCTATCTTACTCTAAGAAAAGTAAGAAGGTAAAGGGAAAAGAGGGAGGGTGATAGAAGGGAGGGCAAAATGGGAGGACATGATGATCACAGTTTTTGAGGAGAGATAGGGTAGATAGAGAGAATAGAATAAATGAAGTGGGATAGGATGGAGAGAAATATAGTTAGTCTTTCACAACATGACTGTTATGAAAGTGTTTTGCATGACTACAGATTCGTAACCTATATCAAATTGCTTGTCTTCTCAATGGGGGTTGGTGAGGATGAAGGAAGGAAGGAAATTTGCAACTCAAATTTTTAAATTGAATGTCAAAAATTGTTTTTATACACAACTGAGAAATAAGAAATTCAGGCAATGGGGAATAAAAATTTATCTTGCCCCAAAAGAAAATAGAGGTGAAGGGGATAAGAGAAGGGAGTGTGTGATAGAAGGAAGGGCAAATCAGGGGAAGGGGTAAGCAGGATGCATGCCATCTTGGGGTGGGGGTGGGGAGAAATGGACTGAATATTTTCAACTGAAAATCTTGTGGAAGTGAATGTTGAAAACTAAAAATAGATTAATAGGAAAAAGACTTGCTTTTTTACCCCTTTTAATATTACTGAGTTTGAACACCATAAAGAGAATTTCCATGCATAAAACAATATGTAAAAAAAATAGAATTCTATATGAAACCATGAACTCTACCTTATAAAACTTGCTTTATGTATATAATTTTATGCTTTCATTTCAAAACTCTCCTGCTTATCATTCTCCTATTTGAACTTCCTTATATTCTCTTGTGTGAATTTAAAATATTATAATGACCCTTTAAGGAATCATTTACCCTAACTGGCCTCCCACTAACCTCTTCAATAAAAATACAAAGAAGGGTGAAACGTAACACAAAAATGAACTCTGCTGAAACCATGACTAAAAATATATATCCCTTTCTGCATCTTGAGTCTAGTCATTCTGTCTAGAGGAAAGCAACACCTCTGGAATTTCTTTAAGTCTTTGGGAGTCTTGGTTATCCATTTTATTAATTTCAAAGTTGTTTCTTTTTACATTGTTATTGTAGTGTCTTAAGTTCTTCTGAATTTGTTCATTTCACTCAGCATCAGCTTATACTTCCCAGAATTCTGTGAAATCTCCACTCATCTTTCTAGGTTTCTCTGGACTCATGTGTTTATATTTCAAATTTCCTACTCATCTCTGGTCTTTCCATCAACACTTTTTGAAAATCTTCTGTTCCATTTAATGTCAATTTCCCCCCCTATAGAATTATACAGAGTTTTGCCCTACAGGTTATTCTTAGTTGTATATCTCTTTTGCCCTTAGCCAAATATCATATTTCAAAATCTCCTTTCATTTAAAGTTGAAACTGCCAAGGTTTGTGTGATTCTGACTGCAATTCCTTGGTACTTCATCTGCTTCATTCTGTATTCTTGTAATATTTTTTCCTCAACCTGGGAGTTCTGAATTTTGACAGTGACATTAATGGGAGTTTTAATTTTATTTTCGATTTATTTCAGGAGAAGAGATATGTTTTTTAATCTTTACTATACCTCTTGTCCTAACATATCTAGGCAGTTTTCATTTATGTTTCTTGAACTATAGTATCCACATCTTTTTATTATATCAGTGTTTTCAGGGAACCCATTTAAAAAAAATTATCTCTTCCTAACAAGGTTTTTAAGTCAGCTGCTTTTGTTACCAGATATATATATATATATATATATATTTTAGTTTTCCAATCTTTTGATTCTGTTTTAATATAATATTTCTTATTGTCCCATGGAGTTATTGATTTCTATAGGTCTATTATTATTTTTTAAGGAGACCACCTTTTGGGTAAAATTTACCACTTTATCATCTAACTATTTATTAGCCTTCCAATTCTTTCCTCTAAGTCTTTGATTTTTTGTCTCTTCATTTCTTCTGGGAATTCATGTAGTCCTTATCTATTCTAGAATTTGCCAGGAATAAACAGTTCACTAATGTAGCAGTTGAAGAATTCATTGATTTTTTTGGAAATTGAGATATTTCCCAACCTTCAGTTCAGTATCACCTCAGTTTTATTACTATTATTATTGTTCCTCAAAAAAAATCAGGAATTATATGTATCAGTGATTTTAGTACACTTGAATTCACTAAGGCCAAGTCACTTGAACTTTGTTAGGAAGATAAGTTATTCCCTTCTCACCTCATTTTTCTTGTATTTCATGTGTCGGCTTATTTTTGAAATAGGAAAAAATAATGTACAATTATTAAAGAAGCAGAGAGAGGAAAAAATGATGATTGAGTTTTTGTGGTTGTGGTGGTGAGAGTGTTTGTGTGTGTGTGTGTGTGTGTGTGTCTGTGTGTGTGTGTATGTGTCTGTGTGTGTGTGTATGTGTCTGTGTGTGTGTGTGTCTGTCTGTGTGTGTGTGTGTGTGTGTGTGTGTGTGTGTGTGTATGTGTCTGTGTGTGTGTGTGT
>CM053770.1:421820412-421836710 GCA_028658325.1 Potorous gilbertii | reverse complement strand
CAATTGAGTTAGCCTATTTTTCAAGGTGTTATTTTCTTCAGCATTTTTTGCGTCTCCTTTAGCAAGGTATTGACCTGTTTTTCATGCTGTTCTTGCATCTCTCTCATTTCTCTTCCCAGTTTTTCCTCCACCTGTCTAACTTGATTTTCAAAATCCTTTTTGAGCTCTTCCATGGCCTGAGCCCATTGGATATCTATTTCAGATGTTTGAGATTAAAAGGCCTTGATTCTTATGTCTTTACCTGATGGTAAGCAGTGTTCTTCCTCATCAGAGAGGAAGGTTGGAATCATTTTTTCCCCAAGAAAGTAACCTTCTATGGTCTTATTTTTTTTTCCCTTTTCTGGGCATTTTCCCAGCCAGTTACTTGACTTCTGAGAGTTCTCTCCACCCCCGCCTAGGTCTGTGCAGCTAGTGCTTGGGGTCTGAGATTCAAATACTGCTCCCCAGCCTTAGGGATTTTGGAGGATGGCCTGGCTCCTATTTGATGGGAGCTTAATTCCTGGTGCTCAGGTTGGGGCAGGGCCACCTTCCAGGCTCAGTTCCCTCAGGGGGTTTATGCAGAGACCTTTTGTAATGAAGGTGCTGCTGAGCTCCTGCCTGCTCTGGGAGCCTCTGGCCACCTGCTACCTCTGCTGCTGCCTCCCAAGGGAGCCTGAGTCCCGGAAACACCCTGCTCCCCTCTCAGCCCGTCTCTCTCACTGACCTATGAGTCTGTGGGTGGAGGGACCTTCACGGCCACTGGAGATTCCATCCCTGAAGTCTGCTTGGATCTGCATGCACTTCTCAGTGCCACGTGGCCAGGGCAGGGGAGGGCTCTGCTCCTGTTTGGTGTGCAATGGACCTTTGGGATCAGTTTTTCAGGGCTCTCTGGAACGAAAATCTCCTTCATTGTGTTGCTGCATGGCTTCCACTGTTCCAGAATTTGTTGGGAGTTCTTTTTAGAGAAAATCCATCGGCCATGGGTTTCGGAGATAGCATATGTGAGTCTTTCCACTCCACCATCTTGGCTCCGCCCTAGTATCTCTTTATCTAAGTGCCAGGGTGAATAGAGCAATGGAACTCAAGTCAGAAAGACTTGTTTAAATGAGATCTTAGATACTAGCTATGTAATCCTGAGTAAGTATTTTATGTTAGTTTGTGTAATGGCAAGAAAAGTAGGATCTTCTGCTTTTATTGTTTTAGTATAATCAAGGGCTTCGGATTGAATCTTGCCTTTGTCAACCAAGAGTCTCTACTAGGAAAGCAGAGAAAGAAGAGTTTCTTTAACTAGAAACAGTATATTTATACGGTTGCTTATTTTAATATGACTAAAGAAGATCTTCCACACCCATTAATGGATCTGGAAAGACTTGTAGGAAGGCCTACATCTTTTGTTAATGAAGCACTGGTTCTCAAGTGTTGGGGTACTCTCTTGCTCTAAAAAATGTATACATATTATGAAGCTGAGCAACTTAGTTTTCGAAATAAAGTTTGTGTGCCAGATGAGACTCTGGGGATCCTCTAAGCAGCACCCCACCTCAGTTTTGAAAACCCAGATGTTGGTGCTTCCCTCTGGTAATTATGGTCAGATAGTTAGATCTGTAAGACATGTGGAAGCATGTCTTGAATTTGACTAGTCTGTATTTTCTCTGAAGTTCTAGGTGCTGACTTTTTCCCCTGAATTAAGTGAATGATATATGTGTTTGATAAGTGATTATTGACCGCTCAGAAGTTGCCTTTCCTTTTATAAATTCACGTCTAAGAACCTGTGATATCAGGTCCCCTTGTGTATGTTGGGTTGCTTTCGGTTACAGTTTTTTCACCAGTAAAAATGAGATTATAATCGCACCTAACTTCCAAGGTTGAGATGAGGATAAAATTATATTACATGTATTTATTTTTTGCAAATCTTAAAGTTCTATATAAATGTTAGCTTTTCATTATCATCATCTACATCTTTAAATAGAATCTTTCCTTAGTCACTATATGAGAGCATTTCTAAAATTGTTTTTTGAAAAGTGGTTATTTACCTAGTTAATATTTTGCTTCTAGGATCAATTTATATAACACCCACATGTGGTTATATAGAGCTTCTCTCATTCTCTCTCTCTCTGTCTCTCTCTCCGTTTCTCTCTCTCTCTCTCTCTTTCTCTCTCTCTTCTCTCCTTATTGTTTTAATATTCTTTGTTTTTAAATTTTGAGTTTCAAATTCTCTCCCTCTCTTGCCCGTTGAGAAGGTAAGCAATATGTGTGCAGAGTTTCTCTGTAATTCACTTACTTCTTCATAAAGTTTTTTCCTTTTCTAACTATTTGAAAAATGTGTATCTTTTGTTTTTATATCATATTAACTTGTAAATATATCCTTCTTTCTCTACTGGCAATAAAACCACATTATACATTTTCAATAACCTCTAAAAATATACTTAAGTATACTTATTGAATTCTCCCTTTGATAGTTCATTAAAGGAATCCAAATTTAAATCTTTTTCTTTGGAAAAAGAGAAGCTTAGGTCATTTTTTCATTCCCAGAAATGAATACATATTAGAAATAACCTCTGCAGATATGATTTGGGGGGCACTGACTTCCCTTTGAGAATTACTGGGAGGTGACTAGTATAGAATGGTGTTGCCAATGATGGAGTAAAATGGAATTTTGTGAAACATTAGAATAGTATCTGTTTTTTTACTTCTCTTCCACCCTCTCCATTTTCAGTCCACTAGTAAGAGAGGGTCAAAGTGAAAACAAAACAGCTTGGCCCTGCCATGAGCTCATTTAGTTGGGTAGGGATAAGAAGACACATGGGAAACATTACCGAATAGCAGCTGCTACTTCCTCTGATCAATCCCTAGGGAATTATTTACTTAATTCCAATAGAAATATTTTATTTAGCAAATTAAAACATCAAGATAAATTCTATATTTTAATATCTGAAGAATTTTAATATTCCATTTTAAAACGTTATTAACACATCTAAACAATCCCCATAAAATGTCCATATCCATAACGACACATGTCCACACTAGAATCACACTTCCTGCTTTTCTCAGGATATGTACAGTGGGGCCATTATCATGCAGAAGAAAGTACCGTGTACTATACAGGTTGTCCCAAAAATCAGTAGTTTTAAACTACTAAAGCTTGTTTAACAAGCATTGATGTAGGTAGAATAATAAGTTTCTTTAGCTACTCTAGCAGTTAAACCCCTATCAGTATAGTCCATGATGTACCTTCACTATAATGAAAATGATGCTGAAAGAAATGATATTATAATAAAGTTTCAGTGTTTGTGTATGTGTATGAGTGTGTTTGCATGTCAATATATATGTGTTTTATTTTTTTTTCTCTTTGATGCTTATTTTGATGGTGACAAGGAGCCTGAAGAATAATAGTATGTGGATATACTCCCTAGTTACAACTCTGGTGCCAGATAAAATGGCAAGTTATCCTTCCTATTGGGACATAAGTGGCACCTCCTCAGCCCTTTGCAATCAACTTAAAGAGGAATCTTGTTTTCTCCTCTTCTATAGAATATTGTTTATTTCATACTACTTTTGGTTCAGAATGACTAGTTTTCATGTGATGAATGGCCTTAAATACTCTTTTTAAAATTTTATTTTAAATATATAACTTACTTATTTTCAGTTTTAAACATTCATAAACACAAGAATTTGAGTTCAAAATTTTCTTCCCATCTCTGCCCACCCCCACCCCAGGACAGCATGTATACCATTCACCCCCTCCTCCAGTCTATCCTTCCTTTTATTTCTCCCCACTTCTCCCATCCCTCTATTTTTCTGTAGGTCAAAATAGATTTCTATACCCCATTGCCTGTACATCTTATTTCCAAGTTGCATGCAAAAAACAATTTTTAACATTCTTTATTAAAGTTTGAGTTCCACATTCACTTCCTCCCTCTCCTCCAAACTTCACTGAGAAAACAAGCAATTCAATAAAGGTCAAACATATGTAGCCATGTGAGATACTTCCATAATAGTTATGTTGCAAAAGACTAACCACATTTCCCTCTGTCCTATCCTGTCCTTCATTTATTCCTGTCTTCCCATAATAGTGTTTGCTTCTGATTGTCCCTTTCCCCAATTTGCTATCCCTTATATTATCTTCCCTCCCCTATCCCCTTTCCCCTTGCCTTCCTGCAGGGTAAAATAGATTTCTATATCCAAGTGGGTATATCTCATTCCCTCCTTAAATCAAATCACATAAGAATAAGGCTCACTTATTTCCTTTCATCTCCCCGCTCTTCCCTTCCATTGTGAAAGCACTTTCTTGCCTCTTTTATGTGAGATGATTTCCTACATTCTACCTCCCCCTTTTTCTTCCTCCTAGTATATTCCACTCAAAAGTAAATTTTATTTTTAAGTAATTTTTAAGTTATTAAGTAAATTTTAAGTTATTTTTAAGTATTCTCCCTTCATATTCAGCTCACTCTCTGATGTGCACATGTACAGATTACATGTATATATGTCCAAGTACATATATATACCTGCACAAATATAATACACACACACATATATATATATATATATATCTCCTTGCACACACACACACACATGCACACATTTATGCCCTCTAACTACCTTAATATTGAAAAAGGTCTCATGAGTTACAAATGTCATCTTTTAATGAAGGAATGTAAACAGTGCAACTTTAATAAGTTTCTTACGGCTTGTCTTTCCTTTTTACCTTTTCATGTTCTTGTATTTGGAAGTCAAATTTCCTATTCAGTTCTGGTCTTTTCAACAAGAATGCTTGAAAACCCATTCTTCCATGGAAATTCCATTTTTTTCACTGAAGTATTATACTCAGTTTTGCTGGGTAGGTTATTTTTGGTTTTAATCCTATCTTCTTTGATATCTGGAATAGCATGTTCCAAATCTTTTGATCCCTTAGGGCAGAAGCTGGTAAATTCTATGCTATCCTGATTGTATTTCCACAATAATTGATCTTTTCTTTCTTTCTGGCTGCTTGTAATACTTTCTCTTTGACCTGGGAACTCTGCGAGTTAGCTACAATATTTCTAGCAGTTTTCCTTCTGGGATCTCTTTCAGGAGATGATAAGTGAATTCTTTCCATTTCTGTTTTACCAACTCTGGTGCTAGAACATCACAGCACTTTTCCTTAATAATTTCTTGCAAGATGATATCTAGGCTCTTCTTTTGATCATGACCTTCATGGAGAACAATAATTTTTAAATTATCTCTGCAAGATCTATTTCCAGGTCAGTTATTTTTCCAATGAAATATTTCACATTGTCTTCTATATTTTCATTCTTTTTGTTTTGTTTTACAATTTTAATTTATAATTTAATTGTAACTTCTTGATTTCTCATAAACTCATTAGCTTCCATCTGCTCCATTTTAATTTTTAAAGGATTATTTTCTTCGGTGAACTTTTGGAACTTTTTTTCCATTTATCCAATTCTGCTTTTTAATGCATTCTTCTTCCCATTGGCTTTTTGAACTTCTTTTGTCATTTGGGTAAGTCTATTTTTAAAGGTGCTATTTCCTTCCACATTTTCTGGGTCTCCTTTAGTAAGCTGTTTCTTTGTTTTTCATGATTTTCTTGCATCACTCTCATTTCTCTTCCCAATTTTTCTTTCACCTCTTTTACTTAACTTCATTTTTTATTTAAATTTATTTATTTTTGGTTCTCAACATTCATTTCCACAAGATTTTGAGTTCCAAATTGTCTTCTCATCTTTTCCCTCCCCCCACCACAAGACATCCTGCATTCTGATTACACCTCCCCCCAATCTTCCCTCCCTTCTGTCACATACCTCCTTTCCTTTCTTCCCCTCTCCCCTATTTCCTTGTAGGGCATGACAGATTTCTATACCCCATCACCTGTATTTCTTATTTTCCAGTTGAATATAAAAAACAATTCCTTTTTAAAACTTGGATTTCCAACTTCTCTCCCTTCCTCTCTACCCACTCATACCCACTGAGAAGACAAGCAATTCAATGTAGGTTATACATGTGTGGTTATGCAAAAGACATCCATAAAAGACATGTTGTAAAATACTAACTATATTTCCTTCCATCCTCTTCTATGCCTCATTTATTTTATTCTCTTTTGACCTCATCCCTCCCCAAAAGTATTTACTTCTAATTAGCCTCTCCTCCCATTTTCTTTCCCTTCTATCATCACACCCCACTTATCCTTTTCTCTCCTACTTTCCTGTAGTCTAAGATAGATTTTCATACTAAATTGAGTTTTCATATTATTTCCTCCTTAAGCCAAATGGGATGAGAGTAAGCTTCACTTTTTTCCTCTTACTCCCCATTTTCCTCTCCATTAAGAAAGCTTTTTCTTGCCTCTTTTATGAGATAATATGCATCATTCTATTTCTTCTTTTCTCCTCCCTATATATTCCTCTCTCACTCCTTAATTTTAATTTTTTTATATCATCCCTTCCTATTCAACTCACCCTGTGACCTCTGTCTATATGTATAAAAACCCTTCCACTACCCAAATACTGAGAAATGCCTCAAGAGTTACAAATATGATATTTCCATGTAGGAATATAAACAGTTCAACTTTAATAAGTTCCTTATGATTTTTCTTTTCTTTTTACCTTTTCATGCTTTTCTTGATTCTTGTGTTTGAAAATCAGATTTTCTATTCAGCTTTGGTCTTTTCATAAAGAATGCTTTAAAGTCCTATATTTCATTGAATAACCATTTTTCCCGCCTAAAATGTTATACTCAGTTTTGCTAGACAGGTGATTCTTACTTTTACTCCTAGTTCCTTTGACTTATGCAATATCATATTCCATATCCTTGATCCCTTAATGTAGAAGATGCTAGATCTTTTGTCATCCTGATTGTATTTCCACAATAGTTAAATTGTTTCTTTCTGGCTGCTTGTAATATTTTGTCCTTGACCTGGGAACTCAGGAATTTGGCCACCATATTCCTAGAAGGTTTCCTTTTCTGATCTCTTTTAGGGGGTTATTGGCTGACTCTTTCAATATATATTTTGCCTTCTGGTTCTAGAATATCAAGGCAGTTTCCCTTGATAATTTCACAAAGGATGATGTGTAGGCTCTTTTTTTGATCATGACTTTCAGGTAGTTCAATAATTTTTAAATTGTCTCTCCTGGATCTGTTTTCCAGGTCAGTTGTTTTTCCAATGAGATATTTCTCATTGTCTGCTATTTTTTCATTCCTTTGATTTTGTTTTATAATTTCTTGATTTTTCAAAAAGTCATTAGCTTCCATATACTACATTCTAATCTTTAATTAATTATTTTCTTCAATGAGCTTTTGAATCTCCTTTTCCATCTGGCCAGTTCTGCTTTTTAGGGCATTCTTCTCCACATTGACTTTTTGCATCTCTTTTGCCATTTAGTTTAGTTTATTTTTTAAAGTATTTTTTCTTCAGCCTTTTTGGGGTCTCCTTTAGCAAGCAACTGACTCATCTTTCATGATTTTATTGCATCATTCTCATTTCTCTTCCAAATTTTTGCTCTACCACTCTTAGTTGATTTTCAAAATCCTTTTTGAGCTCTTGCATGGCCTGAGACCAACTCTCTTTTTTTTCTGGGAGGTTTTGGATGGAAGAGCTTTGACTTTGTTTTCTTCTGTTTGCATGCTTTGGTCTTCCTTATCTTACCTTCCTTACTATAGTAAGGTTCTATAGTCTGATTCTTTTTTCTGGTTTTTACTCATTTTCCCAGCCATTTACTTGATGTTTTAAGTCTTTGTCCAGGTAATTTGCTGCTTCCTGTGGGTGTAGAATGTGTACTATCATCTGTTTTATCCCCCCACAATCTATGGGTCTGGATAACCTGAAACAGTTACTGCAGCTGCCCCTGGTGCTGCTGTGACTGCAGCAGGTTCCTCTACCCCCTCTTCCCTTTGTTACCCTATGGCTGGGAATGGACCTGTCCACTCTTCTACACTGGTCATGCAGGCTTTTTCCATTGACCTTCCAATTTATCCTCAGCGTTTTGATGTCATAAAGTCTGGAAATCACTGCAAGTATGGGAGATTCAGTCTCCCCAAGGCCTGCTCAGGTCCTGTCTGTCATGGCATGACTCATACTGGACTGCACTCTGCCATCAGTGTAGTGGGATAGACACTTCCTGCCAACCTTCCAGGATGTCTTGGGCTGGAGATATGTTTCACTCCACCATTCTGTGATTTCTTCAACTCCTGAATTTATTGAGAGCCATTCTTTACAGGTATTTGGCTGAGTTTGGCAAGAGGACTCTAGAAAGTCCATGCTGTTACTCTGTCATCTTGACTCTGCCTCTTTTTACTTAACTTTCATAGTCTTTTTGAACTCTTCCATGGCCTGAGACCATTTCATATTTTTTGGAGACTTTGGATGTAGGAGGTTTAACCTTTCTGTCTTTCTCCAGTTGTATGTGTTGGTGTCCCTCTGGTTGTATGCTTTCCTCCTCCTCATTCTGAAAGAATGGAAGAAAATACCTTTTCACCAAGAAAGTAACTTTCTGTAGTCTTATTTTTCCCACTTTTTTGGGAATTTTCTCAGCCAATTGCTTGACTTTTGAGTTCTTTGTCTAGTGGAAGGTATACTACCCCAGGCTTCAGACATTTTGTTCAGCTTTTCTCTTAGATACTTCTAGAGACCTCTAACTTCTTAGTTCCTTCCAAGTGGCAGAGTCAGGAAAGAGGTGTTTGCTCCTCTTCTGGCCTGCACTCTGGTCTGTGAGCAACCACAAGCACTTTTTTCTGCCCTGGAACTATAAATAGCATTCCTTCTCCACAGCCACCATCAACTCTGTCACGCCAGCATTCCTCCTCACCCCAGCATCACCACTCAAGACTGAGACCCAGACCAGCTACTGGATTCCCCCAAAGTCTGTAGGTGGAGAGCTCCAGAAGCAGCTGCTGATACAGCAATGGCTATAGTTTCCTTGTGGTTGGGGTTGGGGCTGGGGTGCTGACTGAGATCCCCTCTCACCCAGGTGAGAGCTTTCTCACTGACCTTTAAAGCTGTCTTTGGCATTTGTGGGTTGAAAAATCTAGAAATCCACCCAGCTGCCCATGATTTAGTGCCATGAAGCCTGTTCCAGTCCTGTCTGTGCCACTCCCACATGGTGCTATATATCTTTTCTGTCAATCTTTCAGGTTATTTTTGGCTGGGAATCGATATCACTGTCATGTTTTTGGCTTCTACTGCTCTAGAATTTGTGTAGAGTCATTTTTACAGATATTTTAAGGGATTTGGGAGGAGAGCTTGAGCAGGTCCAGTGCTTCTACTCCACCATCTTCCTTTAAGAGGAATCTTGAGAAGTAGGTCCAACTGCTGGAGATGGCTTTGTCCAGCCCTGAGCAACAACCAATGGTCTAAATCAAGATTTCCTGGAGAAGGTTGGGAGATATATTTTCAGATGCAGTGATAGAAGAGAGAGAAAAAAACACAGGAAGATGAGCCATAATATTTATTAGTGAGACTGACAAATCAGGAATTTGTAAAAGATCTGGTGATAAGCTGGTGTAAGAACCAGGACCTGGGCTCAAACACTGATTAACAGGGGTGGAGTAGAGGTGGTGGTGGTAGTGGTGGTGGATGGGAAGGGATACTGCTTTATACACTGTATTATATAGTTCAAGCAGAACTGGAATTTATTGAAAAGACCCTGATAATGAAGCAAGGGATTGCAGGTGGTATGTAGTTGCTTTCCTTGGGGCCTTCTAGACTTCTTATGGTGACTCATTCACATATCAAAAATGTATATGAATGCACTCAAACAGTACATAAACATGTGCATACATACAAATATATCATATATAATATATATGTATATGCATACATGTACTCCTGTGTCATATACTTTTTATTCACCTATTTATTATATATTTATATGTATAGATACACATACAGTTCATGAAAGAACATATATGAATGAATATACAATGGGAGGTATGTATATTATAAGAGATACCTGAATATATACGTATTTGTATATATGACTAATTCTATATAGAAATTTATTTGTATCTACCTCGATGAAACATACACAAACACATATGCCTCTCTGTTCACTGTGTATGTCTGGGAGTAAATAAAAGAACACAAGAAATTTTACAAGCAGTACTTCCCATTTAATATGTACATTAAGTTGTTTATTCAAAAGGTATGATGACAGAATCTTTCATCAAAATATCACAAGATATTAGGCAGGTAATTAAGGTACACGACTTTTAACATGAGGTTTTCTTCTTAAGAACTCCATCTACCTTCTTTTCATGACCATCATCAGATCATAGATTTAAAGCCAGAAGGGACCTTAGAATTTATCTAATCTAACATCCCTCATTTTATGAATGAGGAAATTATTGCCCAGAAAGGACATATGATTTACCCAAGTGAAATAGGGAAATAGGAACAGTCAGGATTTGAACCCAGATTCTCTGTTCCTGCTAGGTCTGGCAACTGGAGGAAGACAGAGAGCTCTATTTGCTTGGACTAGAAGCTGGGTTTGTTTTGTCAGGAGACAAGAGAGGCTGAAGAGAGGGGAAACTAAAAATGACAATGGAAAAGTTGTGAAATCTATTGAGGAAGGAGAAAGAATGTTTTCTGTAGGAACACAAAATCCTTTGACACTGAAGGGAAGGCTGAGGCTTTCTTGGCTTCCTTCAGGAACTCTCATTTTTAAAGATGACTGCTATTTTCACCTTTGCTTCTTTGGCTCTTTGGCTACCTGATATCTTGGACTCCAAAGGCCCAACCTATCTCTGATTCACTTGACCTAGTTTGTCTTTCTGCTTCTATGTTGCTTTCCAGCACTCCCAGAATTACCTTACTTTGCTTGTTGCAACATCTTATTTTATTTGATCTTTCTTACTGTGCTAACTCTGTTTTAGCTTGTCTTATGCTTGCTTAGTTATACTGCAAACATTCCCCTGCAGAAATAGAATCACAGGATTTCCAGATGAAAAGGACATTACAAACCATCTAAATTCAATATTCTCATTTGGTAGAGGACAGGTAGAGAAATTAACTGACTCTCCAGACTCCACACAGCTAGCAAGTTGCTAGGAATACAAGGACTTGTACCCTTGACCTATGACTCTATTCCAAATGTAGACATCTCATGACATCAGATATATTTGCATACTATTGACTTCTATCTACATGACTTAGTATTCTAGGAAGTTCTTGATAAGACTACTAATCATTTAACATTTAGTACAATTTATTAGAAGAGTGTTTATTATATGCCGAGTTTCTGATTATCAGTTTTGAGGACTCTTTAACTGTAATGTAACTCATGTCTTGGGCATTCTACTTACATAACAATCTTGACTTAAACATCCTACAGCTGGTAGGAGTCTACTACTATAATTGATATAATGTGACTATTTCTCACATATCCACACATGCATTGTGAGATATCTGTCTATAGCATGATACTTTGTAGCACAAATTTTGTGTTTGTATAAATTCAGTGCTAGGGATTTGTTGCTTTGTCTAAAGACAGGAATGACATTATTTGTTGACAGAAGAAAAAAATTAATGCCATCCCTAAATGCCACTCATAACTCTCAAAAACAGCTGAGTTGAAAGATTAAATATATTGATCATTCCAAAATGTAGAAAAAGCAGATTCAAGTGTAGAGTATAAGCTTCTCAAGGGGAGGAAAATGGTAAAAAGCATTTACTAAGGGCCTACCATGTGTCACACATTGGTAGCTACTTTACAAATATAATGTTATTTGATCCTCTCAACTACTCTGTGAGGCAGAAAATATTCTCATTTTACTGAGTCATACAGAGGTTAAATAACTTGTCCAGGATCACAAAACTTGGAAGCACTTGAGGCAGGTTTAAACTAATATTTTCCTGACCTGAATTTCATGAGGAAAGCTTCATTTTTGTCATTGGATCCTGGAATTTGACATAGAGTATTGCAGAGAGGAGGTGTTTATATTTTTAATTCAATTGAAAATGTGATCTAAGTATCTTCTTAATCTCCAAAGTAGTGAGAGGAGAAGAAAAGATTTAAAGGAAAGAAACTGTTTAAATGAGAGAAGGCTAGGTTGAGGCTTATATTTAAAAGTGCTAAACATTAGTTCTGCTACATAAGGAAGACTGCCATTTTCCTTTTGCACTAATCTATAAAGGCAGATGCTAAAGATTGTTTTACTTGGGAGATAATTTTAATTCTAATTTTTCAGTTTATTAAGATTGACAATTAAACCCCTATAAGGTGCCTTTGTGTTATGTGTTACATTCTCTATGATCACAAATGTGATGATGTTTAAAATAAATTTTAGCCTTCCTATAAATCACTAGGAAAAAACAAAGTTGCCTCAGAAAACAAAGCTCCCTTAGGACTTATAGCAGTCCTGGAAGCCTTCACAGTTGATAGACCCAAAATCCTGAACCCTCCTTCTGTAAACATCTACATCCCTGAGTTTTCAGATGGAAAGCTGAGCAGGTAAGACTTAAAACACTTGGAAGACAGCAGTCCCTCACTCTGTTTGCAAACTTCGTCCCTTTAGATAGGGCAGAAATCTATCAGAGGACTGAAAGTATGACTCAGAAATTCTCTGTATTCAATAGGTGACTCAGAAGACACAAATGATTATTACAAGACCTGACTGAATCCATTAAAAATAGCTAGAACTTTACAAGAAGCAAAAGTAACTTCCTGTTTTTCCCCTTTCTGAAGCTTATCACTGTTTGGGCACCTTTGGAACTCCACTTATCTAAAGAAGAAGCAAGAACTAGAATACCAGCTATTTATAAGGGTTTTTCTGATCTCCATTAGTTAGATCAAGGGATTTTAACATGGGGTCTGTGAATTTGTGTTTTTAAATATTTTGATAACTGTATTTCAATATAATCGATTTCGTTTTATAATGTTATGTATCATATTTGAAGTGCCAAAACATTATTGAAAAAAACATTCCATAGGATTCATCAGACTGCCAAAAGATTCCATGACATGAAACCATTTGAGGACTTATGGACTGAAGTACGGCATTGGGTTAACAATCATTTTCTCTGTGTGGATCCTATAATACAAATTATATTTGTCCTGCAAATAAGGACAATGTTGATCTTAACCATGGCCTGGACAAGTAGACAGAGGCCTGTTTTGTGATTGCAGGAACTAGGAGGAGCTCCAGCTAAAAGAGACAACTCCCCATCTGCCTGTCCATACTTTTAATTATTTCAAGAGTTGTTGAGCCCATCCTGAAGGTCTACTTCTTTGGGCAGACAGTTATAATGACAGTGCTAGAAAGAACTGAGGTCAAGGAATTGGAACCTTTCCAGCAAATAAAGAAATGGTAGCAAAGACTAAATCTCTTTTCTCATCTCTTATCTCTCCTCTCTTCTTCTTCTTCTTCTTCTTTCTTCTTCTTCCTCTCTGTCTCTGTCTCCCTCTCAGTCTCTCTCTCTCTGTTTCTCTGTCTCTGTCTCTCTCTCTGTCTCTCTGTCTCTCTCGCTCTCTGCTCTCTCTCTTTCTCTCTCTCCTTTCTCTTCCCTTAACCCTTTTACCTTTCAGTGAGCCCGTTCCTATTCATTTTCCCCCTTCCCACAAACTCTCTGTAATTTTCCCCTCCTATCAGCAGCTGAATGACTCTCTTGGGGCTCATTGGAATTATATCCACCACTCCTATTGCAGAACAGGAATAAGGGGATACAGAGAGCTCCATATGCCTTTTAAAACCTTTATTGGCTCCTTCTTTTCCTTCCCTCTCCTTCTTCTTTGTTTCCATTTCTGGGCATTCCAACAACTAAAATAAATCTACCAAGGTGACAACTTTTCAGATTTCTTTTGATTTAAGAGCATTTCTATTACCAGATATGGGAAGGCCTGTATTTTTTTAATTGCAATTTAAGATCTATGGCTCTATATAATAGGAGAAACAAGAATATCCCATCTGGGGATAAGAAAGGAAGACTTCATTGAGAAACCCCAATTCTCATTTATTTCTCCACATCTAAAGGGACATTTTAGCCACAATGCCATCAATTCCAAGATTTCTCAGAGTCCTTCACCAGAATATAAGCATTCTAAATTCCATTGTGACTTCAGAATGTGCTCTACCATGTCAGTTCTAGTAACAACAATTTAAGTTGAAAGATCTTTCTCATTCATTAATAGGCCCAGGTGAGCTGTTTAAATCACCTGGAAACCTAAGACACATGTAGTTAAGACATGTAGTGGGAGGAGCTTGCTGAACAGATGGAACAAGAAGGGTGTAGCAGAACTGGGAGGAAGTGAGTGGGCATAGTTAGGGCAGAGGAAAGAGGACACAGGCAGGCAAGCAGACATGGCAAGGCTCAGTCTCTTGAGCGTGTGAGGAGGCCCTAGCAGTGGTGAGGGTAGGTTGAGGGTGGGAGGCTTGGGAATGACTTTGCCTGCTATGGTGATCATGTTTATCAACTTCTTGATCACCATGACAGATTTAGCTTTCTGCTTCTAGAATTTAGCTTTCTGATGTCTAAATAAATGTTTTTCTTCTGCCTTCTATATTGAGAGTCTTTTATAGATTGAGAAATACACATGCATATCCATAGTCACCATCAGTGTTGTGAATATTGTTTTGGGGATAAAGTTCTATAATGATGTCTCTTGGGATCTGGGCTCTATGTCTCTAGCTTTCTATAGGATATCCAAGCCTTGCCATCTCAAACTAAAACCTAACCTATCATGTATACCATGAAAAATTCTGTCTCTTCTTATCTCTACTTCTATACAAAATATGGCCATTAACTCAAATTTCCACATTCAGAAACTTTAGGATCTTCCTTCCTCTCACATTACATATACCATTCTTTTGCAGGATTTATTAATTCTACTTCTATAATATTTCTTAGAAAGAACTCCTCTTCTCTCTTTCCATGACCATCAATTATGAAGCACTAATAAAGGGGAAGGACCCTGTGGCCTGGAGGTCATATGTGGACATCTAGGTCCTTGGATAGGGTCTTCTGACAGAGTGCAAGACTTACAGAAAAAAAAATTCCTTTTATTAAGAGAGCATGTTCTGTGAAGTTTGGATTCAGTCAAAGGGTCACACCCCTGTGAGACTGTTTCTGTACAGCACTAATGTCAAAGAAATAAAAATAGGACCACTAAACCATACATAAGAATTACTGGGGCGGAGCCAAGATGGTGGAGTAGAAAGACTCACATTTGCTAGCTCTGAATCCACAGCCCATAGATTTCCTGTAAAAAGAACTCCTGACAAATTCTGGAACAGTGGAAGCAACGCAGCAACACAGTGAAGGAGATTTGCGTTGCAGAGAGCCCTGAAAAACCGACCACAAAGGTACCCCGGACGGGAGCGGAGCCCTGTCCTACGGAGCGCTCCCCTTCCCTGGCCCCGGCCACAGAGCTCTGCCCGGCCAGGTGGCACTGAGAGGAGCCAGCAGATCCAAGCAGGCTTCAGAGACCTGAATCTCCAGGCGGCTGCAAAGGTCCCTCCACCCACAGATGCACAGATCAGTGAGAGAGACGGGCTGAGAGGGGAGCGGGGTATCTCCGGGACTCGGACCCCCTTGGGAGGCTGCGGCCACTTGGCCAGAGGCCCGCAGAGCAAGCAGGAGCTCCACCCCAGCTCCATTACAAAAGATCTCTGCATAAACCCCCTGAGGGAACTGAGCCTGAGAGGCGGCCCTGCCCCCACCTGAGAACCAGCAGATAAGCCCCCATTGAAGAGCAGTCAGGCCTGCTGCCAAAGCTCTGAGGCTGGGGAGCAGCATTTGATCCCAGACCCCAAGCACTTGCTGGGTGGATCTAGGCCAGGGTTTGGAGAGGACTCTCAGAAATCAAGTAACTGGCTGGGAAAATGCCCAGAAAAGGGAAAAAAACTAAGACCATTGATGGTTATTTTCTTGAGAAGATGATTCCTCCATTTTTCTTTGACGACGAAGAGGTCTGCTTGCCATCAGGTAGAGACATGAGAGTCAAGGCTCGGGCCATGGAGGAGTTCAAAAATGATTTTGAAAATCAAGTCAGACAGGTGGAGGAAAAACTGGGAAAAGAAATGAAAGAGATGCAAGAAAAGCATGAAAAACAGGTCAATACCTTAATAAAGGAGGCCCAAAAAAATGCTGAAGAAAATAGCACCTTGAAAAATAGGCTAACTCAATTGGCAAAAGAGGTTCAAAAAGCCAATGAGGAGAAGAATGCTTTCAAAAGCAGAATTAACCAAGTGGAAAAAGAGGTGCAAAAGCTCACTGAAGTAAATAGTTCTCTCATAATTAGAATGGAACAGATGGAGGCCAGTGACTTTCTGAGAAACCAAGAAATCACAAAACAAAACCAAAAGAACGACAAAATGGAAGAGATTGTGAAATACCTCAT
>CM053770.1:421777533-421819912 GCA_028658325.1 Potorous gilbertii | reverse complement strand
GAAATAGAGGACTTTCAAGCATTCTTGATGAAAAGACCAGAGGTGAAAAGAAAATTGGACTTTGAAACACAAGAATGAGAAGAAGTATGAAAAAGTAAACAACAAAGAGAAGTCATAAGGAACTTACCAAAGTTGAACTGTTTACATTCCTACATGAAAAGACAATATTTGTAACTCTTGAAACTTTTCAGTATCTGGGTAGTTGGTGGGATTACAGACACACACACACACACACATGCACATGCACACACACATATACACACACATGCACACACATACACACACAGACAGAGAGCACAGAGTGAATTGAATAGGATGGGATCATATCTTTAAAAAATGAAGTTAAAGGGTGAGAGAGATGTGTTGGGAGGAAAGAGGGAGAAATGGAATGGGCCAAATTATCTCTCACAGAAGAGGCAGGCAGGAGTCATTTTAGTGGAGGGAAAAAGAGGAGAGCTGAGAGAAAAACATGAAGTTTACTCTCATCACATTCATCTAAAGGAAGGATAAAATGCACATTCATTTTGATATGAAAACCTATCTTACAATACGGGAAAGTGGTGGAGAAGGAGATAAGCAGGGTGGGTCGGGATGATGGAAGGGAGAGCAAGGGAAAGAAGGAGCAATTTGAAATCAACACACTTGGGGAGGGACAGGATCAAAAGAGAGCATAGAAGCAATGGGGGGCAGGCTAGGATGGAGGAAAATATAGTTCGTCTTACACAACATAACTAGTATTGAAGTCATTTGCCAAACTACACAGATATGGCCTATGTTGAATTGCCTCCCTTCCCATAGGGAACAGGTGGGGAGGGAGGAATAGGGAGAAGTTGAAACTCAAAGTTTTAGGGACAACTGTTGAGTAATGTTCTTGCTACTAAGAAATAAGAAATACAGGTAATGGGGAATAGAAAGTTATCTGGCCCTACAGGACAAAAGAGAAGATGGGGACAAGAGATGGGAGGGATGATAGAGGAGAAGGCAGATTGGTGATGTGGGTAATTAGAATGCTCAATGTATTGGGGAGGGGGGAGGGGACAAATGGGGAGAAAATTTGGAACCCAAAATTTTGTGAAAATGAATGTTAAAAGTTAAATACATAAATTTAAAATAAAAATAAAAAAGACCATATTAGAAATATTCTTTTCTTTTTTAAATTTATTTTTAGTTGTAATTTTTGACCTTCACTTCCACAAGATTTTTAGTTCCAAATTTTCTCCCCATCTCTCTCCTTCTACCCACCCTGAGCAGGCATGCATTCTGATAACTTCTTCCCACAATCTTCCCTCCCTTCTACCACCTCCCATTCTCTCCTTTCCCCTTACTTTTTTATAGGGACAGATAGATTTCTATACCGTATTACTTTGTATATCTTATTTCCTAGTTGCATGTAAATACAATGTTTAACAATTGTTTCTAAAACATCGAGTTCCAAATTCTCACCCTTATTCCCTTCCCACCCACTTTCATTGATAAGGCAAGCAGTTCAATATAGGTTATACATGCATATTTATGCAAAACATTTCCACAAAATACATGTTGTGAAAGACTAATCATATTTCCCTCCATCCTATCCTGCCACCCCTTTTATTCCATTTTCTCCTTTGACCCTATTCCTTTTCACAAGTGTTTGCTTCTTACTTCCCCTTTCCTCAATCTGCCCTCCCTTCTATCATTCCCCCATCTCTTTCCTCCTTACTTTACTGCAAAGTAATACACAATTGAGTATGTAATTTATTCCCTCCTTAAGCCATATCTGATGATATGGCTTATTCCCTATTCCCTTATTCACTTATTCCATATCACCTCTCCATTTATCTATCTATCTATCTATCTGTCTGTCTGCCTGCCTGTCTATCCATTTCCCCCACTGTCCCAATACTGAGAAAGGTCTCATGAGTTACAAACCTCATCTTTCCATATATGAATGTAAACAGTTCTACTTCAATAATTCCCTTATGATATCTCTTTCCTGTTGACATTTTCATGCTTCTCTTGATTCTTATACTTGAAAGTCAAATTTTCTATTCAGCTCTAGTCTTTCCATCAAGAATGCTTGAAAGTGCTCTATATTATTGAATATCCATTTTTCCCCTGAAGGATTAGACTCAATTTTTGCTGGGTAAATGATTCTTGGTTTTAATTCTAGCTCTCCTGACCTCCAAAATATCATATTCCAAACCCTTTGATCCCTTCATGCAGAAATTGCTAGATCTTGTGTTTTCCTGATTGTATTTCCACAATACACAAATTGTTTCTTTCTGGCTGCTTGCAATATTTTCTCCTTGATCTGGGAGCTTCAGAATTTGACTACAATATTCCTGGGAATTTTCCTTTTACTGTTTCTTTGAAGAGATGATTGGTGGATTCTTTTAATTTTTTTTACCCTCTTACTCTAAACTATCAGGGCAATTTTCCCTGATAATTTCTTGAAAGATGCTGTATAGGATATTTTATTTGATCATGGCTTTTAGTTGGTCTAATCATTTTAAAATTATCTCTCCTATATCTGTTTTTCAGATCAATGGTTTTCCAATGAGATATTTCATATTGTCTTCTACTTTTTTTTCATTCTCTTGGTTCTGTTTCACAATTTCCTGATTTCTCATAATACCATTGGCTTTATTTTCTCCATTCTAATTTTGAAGGAATCATTTTCTTCAGTGAGCTTTGGAAGTCCTTTTCCGTTGACCAATTCTGCTTTTTAATGCATTCTTCTCCTCATTGGCTTTTTTGGACCTCTTTTCCCATCTGAGTTCATCTATTTTAAGGTGTTATTCTCTTCAGTATTTTTGGGGTCTCTTTTAGCAAGCTGTTTACTCATTTTGTGTGATTTTGTTGCATTTGCTCTCATTTGTCTTCCCAATTTTTGCTTTACTTTTCTTACTTGATTTTCAAAATCTTATTTGAGCCCTTCCATGGCCTTTAACCAATTTATGTTTTTCTTGGAGGCTTTTGATGTGGGAGCTTTGACTTTGTCTTCTTCTAGTTGCATGTTTTGACCTCCTTTTCACCAAAGTAAGATTTTGTATTCTGAGTATTCTATGCTGTTTGCTCATGTTCCCAGGGAAATACTCAACTTTGTCAAGGTAGGACTCTACCTCCAGTGGGGGCAAGAGTGGGGATGGTGTACTGATCCAGGCTTCATGAGTTTTATATCAGCCACTTGATCTCCCATCATGTGTGGGCTAAGAACTCTGGAAGAAACTACCACTGCCACCATTGCTACTGCTGCTACTGCCACCACAACTTCTGCTACCACTTCTGCCACCCTGGGTTTGGGATCAGAGCCCTGCAGAACCATGCTCCTCTTTCACCAAAGTCCCACAAAGCTTTCCCACTGACCTTCTTGCTGTCTTTGGCATTTTTAGGTTGGGAAGACTGATAACGGCCACAGCTGCCAGTGATTCAGCTCCCTGAGGCCTGCTACAGTCCCATCTATGCCCTCAGAGCCCAAGTCAGACTGCACTTTGTTCCTAGCCTGATGTCATATATTCTTCATTTTGATCTTCCAGGTTGACTTCGGCTGGACATTTGTTTCACTCTGTCATTTTGTGGGTACTGCAGCTCTAGAATTTTTTTAGAGTCATTTTTACAGGTATTTGGAGGGATTTGGGGGAGAGCTCAAGCAAGTCCCTGCTTTTACTCCACCATCTTGGAATAATAATCTTTTCCAAAATCAAAGTATATAATCAATTAGGAGTACATTAACATCTCCAGCCTCTGAGGGACATAACTAAAATTTCAGGGCAGAAGTAATAGTGTAGAAGTTTGTAGGCATAATCCCATATACGTACGTATGTACATATGCCTGTATGCAAAATACACCCATGTACATATCGATGTTAGGTACAAGTACACGCATGTGCATGTACAATATGCAAGTATGCATATGTATATGACATATATTTGCACAACATGGCTATATATGTGTAAGTATGCATGTGTATACAAACACATATGCATGCATATGTATATATACATATAGCTTTACACAGGCGCACACATGTGCAGACATGTACATATGCACACAATGCATACACATATGCATATACATACACAATATGTACATGTATGTACATATAGAAATATGTCTATATTCTCATGTATAATATACATTGATATGATGTGATAAGATTGATATAGTAAAATCATAATTCAATATAACCATATTCATCTGTGTATATATCAATGCACAATATACAATGTGACAGTGTAACATATGTGCTTGCATAATATATGGTACAATTATACATATATGTCTACATGTGCATATATGTCTATGTACATATATATGCATGAGCTGAATAAAATAAAGTATAAATTGGAGGACTTTAGAGAAGCATTTTAGTATTAGGTGAAGTCATACAGACCTAAGTAAACAGAACCAAGAAAAAAACATAATATGATGTCAATAATATAAAAAAATTGTAAAAAAAATTTAGGAAAGATCCCTTTTCTCAATAAAGAAATGAAGACTATGGATTTGGTGTACTCTATACACTTTCAGAAGGAATGATTGTGGTGGTTGTTTTTAAATATTTTCTTCAAGATGGGAGAGATTGTGGGGTTTACAAGGTGATTGCATTAAGTGAAAATGACTATGGTATCAAATGAAAAGGCAACAATAAAAGTTTGGATATGAAAGTAAGTAAAAACATTTTTATTGTATATATTCATTTATAATTTTACTAGAAATAAAAAAAAATATATCCATGTACATATATCTATCTAGGTAGCCTATTTTAAACAGCAAAGCACTTATTGATCAGTTAAAGTTGACCAAATAGAAGCAAAACGAGAATAAAATTGGTCAAAAGTTATTTGGATTTCTTCACTTGATGTGTACACACAGTCAGATTGGGAAAATAATCTGAATGGCAATTAATTTCATCCTAGGATTATATCATTCTATGAAATTGATTTGATTATTATTATATTGTCTAACCAATTAATCTATTTGTCTTCTATCTTTCTAGCCTTCTTTTATTCAGTTCTTTCATTTACATTCATTTATCAGGAATCTTATAAATATAACTTTAGAAACATAATGCATTTATAAAATATTTTTGTACACTATCATAGTAACAAAATGCATTTTTTAGGTGCAGTGTGAATTCTCAAAATATTTTAAGAATTTTAATCCAATTTATTGTTCAAGATAGCAGATAGTATTTTTTATTAAATTTTCAAATTGTTCCCTGAGTTCTTTTTTGTTTGTTTGTTGAAGCAAAGGAAAATTAAACACATGCAAACTTTCATCAAATCCTGACCCCTATTTGAGCTGCTTTCTCAGCTCATAATACTATTTTGCTTTACGAAATATGCATGGAACTCTGTTTGAATACTATATATCAAGAGAACAGATAAGTGTCCTCATTATTCAAAAGTCAGACAGCACCCCAAGTGTACCCTGTCTTAAATTGCTTTTGAACCATCTATAATCTCTGGAAATGTCTTTTTCCAAAATACATTTTGCAGGAAAACTCAATTTGAATTCTGCTTTTACTCTAGCTACACACAGAAGTCTACAGATAGTCTTGAAGGTCACTATGACATTGTTCCTATAAGTATAACTTTGCTATATTTATAGAGCAAAAACACAGGAATGTTCTGCATGTCACAGCATAAGATTATAAGATGTCTTTTTCATGGGCCCTTTCTTAATAATAATGCAGTAAACCTCTCTCTTTCTTTAAAAATAGAAGCTTATTCTCACTTAAACAAAACACTGAACAGTTTTTTTCTTCAAATAGACAAGCAGAACACCATGAAATGAATCATCAGCTGTGTTCAGTTACAGTGGGTTTATCTGTGCTTCTGTGCAAAAGCCACTCAAGAGAGTCAGCAAAAGAACAGCCAATCTGCTGAGAGCTAATCATGCTGGGTTATTCTTGGAGGAACATGGTGTTTGTACGTAATACCGACAGTTACCAATTATTGCCTCCACTTGGCAAAATGAATGGATCTGAACAGTTATCTTAAAGGTGTTCTCAGCAAAGCTATATTTAAACTGCTGACAACCATAATTGTCTAGTGCTGACCCAATCCTGGTTTACATCTTAAGCATTTTGCAATATGTAGTCAGACCTGCTTAACTTAAGCTTCCTTTGTCCATAGAAGGTGTTTGATAAAAAGTCTCTGAGTTAAGTCTGACTTGCTTTTCTAACTTTCTCATTTTTGTTACTATGCTGAATATTTTAATTGGGGTATCAGGCTTTTTTTTTCTCAGTGGCAGCCCAAACTGATTTAACTAAAGACACATACTGGCTGATCACTTTTTTTTTCCTGTTTGGAAAAGAACTTTTCCTTAGAGTAACTTACAACCTTTTGTTCTTTTTTGAAATAGGAAGTTGCAAGTGATGAGATATGGTTATTAAATTTCCTTGACAATCTTAACTAGTGAAATTTTTCAACTTAACTCAAATATTTATCCAGCACACAAGACAGCTAGATGATACAGTGGACAGAGTGCCAGGTCTGGAATCAGGAAGAAATAAGTACAAATCTAGCCCTATATACTTACTAGTTGTATGACTCTGAGCAAATCATTTTACCCTGTTTGTCTCAGTTTTTCTATCTGTAAAACCAGTTCTGGGCAAGTCACTTGACCTTATTTGTCTCAGTTTCCTCATCTATAAAAAGAACTGTAAAATGCCAAGCTATTCCTATATCTTTGTCAAGAAAACTCCAAATGGGGTCACAATGAGTTGACTATGACTAAGAAGAGTCAGATATAACTGAAATGACTGAGCAACAACAACAAGGAATACTATGTTATATTAACTTCTAGGTGAGATACAAAGTTTGATTCAGTTCAATTCAACAAACATGAATCAACTGTCCACCACACAAGGTATTGTACTAGGTGCTACATGTAAAACAACAACTGCAGCAATAAAAATCCAGTAAAGAAACACTCCCTGCTTTGGAACTGCTTTTGTTTCCCTGAGAGGTTAAGTAAAATATATACAGATACAAATGTAAATACAAAATTAATGCAAAATGAAGATACAGTCAATTAAAAGGAGTGAGAAGATCACCATCAATAAGGAATACCAGAAAAGGTCTCATGAAAGAGGCAGTACCTGATGGCAGTCTTATATGTAGCTAAGGATTCCAAGAGGCAGAGGAGAGGAAGAAAAACATTCTAGGCCCCCAAGGCACAGAAACAGTTAATGGATGAACTTTCATATACAAAGATGACTGAATCATAAATCTAGAGCTAGAAGGGACAACAGAAGGGATCCTCTTCATTTCCTAATTTTACAGAGCTGGAACTTGAGGCTTAGAAGAGGGGAAAGAGGATAGAAGAGCCTGAATAGTGTATGGCTAACCTGAGAGATCCCTTTGACTCTAAGTAGACTAGTTTAGGATAAGTAGGGAGTGAATGGCAGGGAACAATCCAAAATTCGTTTGGAAAGTTAGGATAGAACCAGATGCAGGTTTTCTCCATCTTTGGGGAAGTTTTAATCTAAAACAAAATGGAGTTCTTTTAGTGGAATCTCATCTAATTGATTATCTAATAGGAACATAGGATAAATTCTGAAATAAAATGAAAAATGCAAGCAAGTTACTGAATTTGTGGTATAGCACCTTATTTGTTATAATTATTAAACAGTTTATTTTGATTAACTATGCTTTTTTGTTACAACAGAAGGTCTTTTTTCATGCGGTAGAAGATCAATAGGTACAGACAGATATGCAAAACAATTTATACAAGAAAACAAAAAATAAGTACAGAAGGAAATATAAGTAGAGCATTTTGCTTTCTACCTTGTTAAATAATGCACACACATATGCACATACTTGTTTAGAAAATAAAACTGTAACAATTTATAATTTCTGTTGTAATTCTTTTCTTTTTATGTTGAAATATATATATATATATATATACATATATATGTATACATTTTTATTATTATGGCCAAACTCAAGAGACAAAGTAAAAGAACAAACATATAGACATAAGTGAGTTTCAAAGAGGTATCATCTTGAAGTCCAGTATCCTCCAGTATGAGAGACTTTGATATTATGTTGTAAGTGGAGAAAGACAAGAAGATATGGTATTTGGCAATGAGTCACACAGCAAACAAATGACTTTATTCTCTTATCTTTTAAGGAAAAGAAAACAGTAATTGACATTGATCTGTTCAACTGACTTCAATAATCTGGGGTCTAAAAATAAAGACAAGATTTCTTGGTCTTTAGGGCTTATTCTTTCCATATTATTGGCTGCTTGAATTTAAATATTTAAAACATATCCCACCAAAATAGTTTCAGGATTTCTGTGTAAACTTTTACAAATGAAAAATCATAGGTAGAAAGGTTTGTACATTGAAGATCACTTTGTTTTGATGGAGCTGTTGTTATTGTACATTTTATCTGAAGTAAAAAGAACATTTTAAATGTCAATTTGACATTTAGCAGAAGTGATGTGCTTGTCTTGATATAAGTACAGTGAGAGTAGCTTTTCACCCTTTTTTAACAGTCTTGTTTCAAATAATTGTTCAAGCATGCACAACAAAGGGAAGTATCTTGGAACTTTAACATGGTTATTTTAGGCACCTCTTTTTCCTTTCACTACATGTTGACTATAATTCTGTAAGCAATCGAGGCTTAATTAGAAGTGGTGAAATCAATCAGATCAATATTATGCTATTGATTTAAGAAATAGTTCCCTTTCTTTTAAGTGGTGCCATGATTATCTAAAATATATAAGCTTTTTTCTAAAATGTGCCTACTTTTGTTATTAAAATATTCCTAGGGAACATCTGTACACTGCAAAAATCATTCATGCAGTAGTTACTGGCAATTGTTTTGATAGCGTCCTTATAGCAGTGGCAATTATATTATGGGACCTTGTTGAAACTGGAAACATTGTTATTGTACACTAACTTTTACAGGTTTCTTCAAAATTAAGAAAATTTAGTCAGGCAATCAATAAGTATTTATTAAGCACTTAATTTGTGAACAAATTATTGTGTATGTTTTTCATCTTTGTATGTGTCTTAAGTAAACTAAGCTAAGAATTCTTGAAGATGCTAAAGTTTGTACAGTTATAATCGCACAAAATCTGTTTAGCATTTAGTGTTTTTTTGGTTTGTTTACAAAAATGGGAATAAAAGGCTAAAAATTCTGCATATGATACCCTAGAATACTAAATTCAATGCTTATTTTTACAGAAAGAAGGAAGAAGGAGGTGAAAGGAGGGCTGGAGTAAGGATGGAAGAAAGAAAAGAAGGGACAAAAAAGAAAGAAAAAAGGAAAGGAACAGTCAAATCAATTATTCAGCATTGCCAAAATCCATGGTCAAGCTTACAATTAGAGACATTGGGTCTGTTTTATTTCTTTCTCAGAAATAGCCACATGTTATCTCCCCCAAGGGCATATACATAGAGTTCAAGAACTAGTCTTGTTTTGTGTTGTCCATAGCACTTAGCACAGTTTGTGATACGTAGTAGAAGTTAATAAATGCATGGTCATTTATTGCACAGCAGAGTTTTGAAACCCTCTTTCCACATACTCAAATTTAGTTGAGGAAAGTACTATCACATCCAGTTGCAAAAATTATGTTTACTTGCCTTTCATCCAGAGTTCATTGTTTCCTTGAATCACAATCCTCCCTGACGTTCAATAGTCAATACCTTGTCTTACAAAGGAAGTAATCACCTGCAGTTAAGTGTTTGTTTATGTCCAGAGCTAAAGACTTTTATCTGTATTAAATACTCTTTCTATGTCATGCTGCCTTCTGCCATCCCTTCACTTCTCTGGGCCTCAATATCTTCATTTATTAAATGACTGGGACTGGATTAGATTAGATAAGATTTAAGGCTCTTTCTCACTCTATATTCAGTGAGTCCATTATCCTGCTATCCAGGTCAAGTATGTGATTGATAACTTTAAAAAATAATGAATCACAATATATAATCTATAAGTCATTTTTCTCCCCTCACTTTAAAACATTAGGATAGATACAGAGTTTGAACCTGTGATTTACTAATATTGGAAACTTTTGAATGAGAAAACTCTCTACCTATTTTTTGCAACCACAGTGAGTTATCTAGATCACTCAGTGGCTAATTGACTTGCCAGGGTTTAAAGTCAGTTTATGTCAGAAATGGAACTTGAATTCAAGTCTTCTCATTATATCAACATGCCACTAGAAGCAGTGATTCCAACAGACTAAATTGCTAAGATAAATAGCCTTCTTTCTTCCACAAAAAAATTAAATTGATATATTTTTCTACATATCAACAAAAAAATACCCTACTCCCACCTGGATTCGTTGAAAAGAAACAGACTCACATTTTTTAACACCATGAAACCAACATTGATTAAAATTTGACATTTTAAAGTTTGGACTTATAAATGAAAACATATTCACTTCCCAGATGTAAAATGTGATAGTTCAAAAAAGAAGAACAACTTTTGAATGTAGCCATATCTATTTAACCAATGATGACATATTTGGACCACTGAAGAGTCTATCCTATGATAAGAAGGCCTATACATAGAACTAGCATTTTAGGAGGGCCTTGCATAGAGAAAGACAAGTTTCTATGTTATTTTTATGAGAAAATATTTTTAGTTATATATCAATTCATGTTAAAAATAAATTATGGGAAAGACTGAATTGGCTTCAGTACATGAAACAAGATCTACTTGCAAAAACTCCTGCATCCATATCATAGAAAACTCTGATCTCAATGGTGTGAAAATTCCTAGAACTTTGTTGAAAGGCATAATAAGCAGCCAATTTTTCTCTTTTTGTCAAATGATCAAAGGCAAATTGGTAGAAAATGCACTTCTGATCTCAATAGAGCTAACCCGTTGATTCATGAATACCCCAGACTTCGTAGAAATATTCTATAGCTTTTAATAGACTTCTAAGAAAACTAACTTCCTAATGAATCTAGATTAACCTCATTGAATTTACTTTATATTCCCAGTTTTCTTCATAGATCTCACCTGCAGCTCCATTTTTAGTATTAAAGCTTATTAGTAGTCTATTAATCACTTGCTTTTCAGCAAAATGTACAGATACAATGATTTTTTACAATTGCATTTACTGACACTGTGAATACTGTTCTTGAAATATCAAAGTTTAAAGTTCATTCTTACCTATTTTTTTTTACCTTAGTGAACCACCGTCTCTCCCCGCTGTGAACTAAATAATTGTACATTATAAAAGATTTTTCTTTCAGTCCGGAAATCTGCACATAGTTCCCAGACACATAATCTTGTCTGAAGTGATGATCAGTGTAGTCAAACACTTGCATTGACTGACTCCCTCTCCGTCCTCCACTGAATTGATTGGATGGTTTGATATAATCTATGTTAGTAAGCATCTGATGAAGTGTATGATCCTATGGTGGTGGGGACAACATTGCTCTCCCCTCTAAGAATCTCTGCCCAAAGAAAATAAAAACAAAAATATTTATTTATTAAGATATTTGAAAAAAATGGGTAATGACTAGATGACTGCATCATATCAAGTCACCTCTTATATAATATTTGAGAAGAATTGCAGAGAAGTCAAGGACCAGAAACACAGAGGTTCAGCTGTGCAATTTCCTGATCATTCCTGGGAAATGGGAAAGTACTGTCATTTATAACCTCATCAACACCTGGAACCTTAAAATGTGGGTAGGTATAACACAGAATTTAGACAGATAGATTGAGGATAGAAAGATAGATAAGAAAGAGAGAGAAGGGGGAGGAGTGTGCAATACTTGTGCACCAATTATATGCAAATCTTTGTGCTAAGTACTGTGGATACATATATAAGCAACCAAAACAGGTCATAACTTAAAAAAATTTTGATCTAATGAGGGAGACAAGTTAGGAACATGACGATGAGGCTTCAGGAAAAATGATGTGGAAGGAAGCCTGAGGCATGAGAAGATAAGGTAAAATCCACTTAAGTGTGGAATTCTAGTGAAAAGGAGAGGAAAATCAGGATAAAGAAGAGAGATTAGGTGGCATGACCAAGAGGTTAGAAAGTTGAGGAAAATGCAAAGGTTCATTTTGTTTGTAACATAAGAATCTGTTACTTCTGAGAAAAGTATTTGACTTAAGAATATTTCATTCTGGAAGATCTATTTATCTATCTGTCTGAATATCTGTCATCTTTTTTGCAATGTCCAGAAAGGGAACATGGAAAATGAAGGCCAGAGTGCCTATAGACATGTGAAAATACACAGTGAATTCTCTCATGCCCACTGGCCTTGTCCTACAAGCAAGGGATACCAGTTTCATGTAGTCCTGGGGGTGGGGATGCTCCATGCTTAATTCTTAACTTTATCTACTGCATTTTATTGGCAGTCATTATTTTAAAGTTTCTAGGGTGTTGGTTTTTTTTCACCCTTGAAATAAAATACTGACATTTGTCTCTAGTCATAACTAACCACCTGAATTGAAAAGTTCCTATAAGTTGAAATTATTTTTGTGATATTTAATATATAAAACTAATGGCAAGGAAAAGATAAGAAAATCAAGTGGTTTTAATTTTTTTTTTTGTAAAATGTCTTATATTCATCAATTCTTCCCATAACTTATTCCTTGGGAAGTAGATAATATAATCATGTGATTCCTCCATTCATATGCTTGTACATTTGTCTTAGTAGGGGTTGGGGATCTAGAATTTTTTTTTTTATCAACGTGGTAGATATTTGATTTTGGAAGCACTGATTTTTGAAAGAGGTACTGAATCTGTTTCCCACATAGTGACATAAAATAAAATGTAATAGTTGAGATAGATACTTCATAATGCATTTCAAACTATTTTTAGCTAAATAGACTTATGGCTCTATGTGTTGCAGGAAAAATTAAGAGGCTCTGTTAAATATATTGCTTTGGAAAACTGCATCGAATTTCTGCGTCCCATTTTGAGCGTACATTGACTTCACTTACATATTGGGTGACAAAAATATGTACTGATTTCAAGACTTCACAAAGATAAATTGATTTCTATATATAAAAATCAAATGTTTTACTTTTAAATTGACTGGAAAGGCAGAAAAAAGGTTAGTGTTAACATAATTATTTCAGTGTGAATCAAAACTATTGATATAAAAAAGGCCTTGAAATCTTTGCAGTTTGCATTTTTGATGTTGTTTTTATATATGGAGGAAAATGTTTGGCTAAGGATACAGCTGAGACTAGATCTGAAGTCGACTTGAAAGCAGTATAGAATTGTCATAGAGGACTACTATTTAGAAACGTTTCTTTTCCAGCATTATTTGTGTGTGTGCATTTATTTTCCTCTTAGTTTATTGCTTTCAAAATTTGCATTAAAATAGGCATTTTGTTTCATAGTTCATCTGCTCCTGCTGAAGCCCTACTTCTATGATTATGATATTCCAATTGGTTACTATAGAAATTGTAGTGATACAAGAAACAGATTATGACTTCAGAATGAGGGCAACCAGCAGGACCAGGCAAAATTCTGAAGTAATGAAAAAAGCCTGTTTTCATGCAAAGTTGTGAGTATTATTAAAGAACAAAGGAAAGGAAAAACAGAGAAAAATGATGAAACAAATAAAATTAATGAACAATTACAACCTGCCTACCAAAAGCTCTCCTGCAGCTTCCTTCCATCAGGCTTTTCTTATTTCTGTTTTCTCTTCTAAACAATTGTCTATTCATGCTAATCTCTGGTAAATAGATTATGACGTGTTCTAACCCATCTGCAGTTACCTTTGTTATTAATGAATTATTTTATCATTCTATGTTAACCCTGTGATATTGTATATAATATTTGATTCCTGGGTGTTGTTGATACAAATAAATAACATCTAGAAAGTAGATATAAATGTAATATGTTTGTGAAATTTAAGAGCTAGTCATCTAATTTGAACCAACTAGTATACATATAAGAGAACTGAGGAAAAAAATCTCCAAATGCTACACAATAAATTAATGGAAGACCTTGATTTATCTCCCTGACCTCTTTGTTCTGAACCTCAACATAGTATTAATCAGATTTATCTCACAATGTGTGCAAGATTTTGTCTAGAATGATTTAGTTATTTCTATAAAGCAAAATCAGCTCCTAGTGAATGAAAATTTGTTCCCATTGAGGTTTGAAAGAATGTAAAACAGTTTGAAAAGATAATCCCAAAAGAGGAGTCCCAGAAATGTTCTGAAAAATAAAATCTCTATTAGAATGTGGGTCTTACTTCCCACCATAAAATTGAAATAATTTTCTCCAAAATTACCAATGATTTCTTTACAGATTGAATCTGATTGACTTTACTTAGTTTTTTGTGCTTTTGATTGTCCCTTCCTGTTGCGTACCTACTCCTCTCTAGGCTTCCATAATATGGTTCTCTCCTAGTTTCCTCTCAAAAAATGAACTGCTCTTTCTTAGTCTCCTTTCTTCAATCAAAATTCATTCCCTACCCAATAAACTTGGATATTTTACAGTTAAGCAACAAGAATTTATTAATTATGTCTGGCACTGTGTTGATCTCTGGGGGGTAAAAAAAAGCAGAAAGCAAAATGATATATTCTCAAGAGTTCACAATCTAATGGAAGGGGGGGAACATGACAACAACTACACACAGTAAAATATATAAAGGCAAAACTGGATATAATCAACAGAGGCAAAGTATTATTGTTAAGGGAGACTGGATGTTGGTGAAGGACTTATTGTAGGAGGGATTCTAGTTGAGATGTGAAAGGACTTAGGAAAGCCAGGAGATAAATGTGGGGGGTCTCTGGTCTTTGGTGCCTTTTCTCTATTTATCTTTTCCCTCTGTATTTCATCCACTCCCAGAGTTTTAAGTATCATCTCTATACAGATACCTCCCAAATTTCAAACATTCAGTCAATCTTTTTCCTGGAATCTGAGTCCTGCATCACCAGCAGTCTGCTGAACATTTTTTGCTGTATTTCCAGACTTATTTTTCTATCTCAAGCTCGTTATACCTAAAACCAAATTTATTTTTTTTCCAGCTATACTCACCTCAGCCTCTTATTTTCTCCCAAATCCCCTATTTCTCATGAGTGCTTTACCACTTTTCCAGTCAATCAAATCCATAACTCCATAAATTCCTGACTCCTCATTTTTGCCTCACTTTTCATAACCAGAGTCATCACTAGCGCAAAGAAACTGGAGTTTTATCCCAGCTTATTGATATTTGGATTGTAATGGTAACTCTTATAAACCTTCAGGAATAATGCTACAAGACCTAGTTAGCAAAAATAATTAGTTATAATTGGAAACTATCAGATGCTTTTGCCTTCCTTATCTTTTAGTTGACAATCTCAACAATCATGTCCTATGCATGAAATTGGTTGAAAAAGTTGATTTTGTATCACTCCTTTTCTATACATCTGCCCCTATTCTGTGTTTTGTAAAACTCCTTTTTGGGACTTTTTGGGAAGCTAACTGTGACTTCAGAAAGGTTATACTTTGCCCATATCCATTCAACTGGCAAGTTGTCAATCTTCCCAACATCTATTAAATTTGTCCTCTTGTCTCCATTCTTGGAAGATGGACACCTGAAACCTGGGACACGGTCAGTTAAGGCAAGCAACAACAACTTTATAAGACAGGAGAGGCATGGATAGACAGGTCATCTGAAAAAAAAATACTGATAGCTTCAATTAGAATATAATGGTAGCATGAGTCATCAATGTGATGTGAAAATTCCAAAAGCTGATTTTTTTTTTATTAAACTAACTTAATAGAAGCATATTGTCCACAACTAGAAATGTGATGATCATGTTGCACTCTGTCCAGGTCAAATCACATTGTGAATATTACATTTGGTTATGGGCATAACATTTTAGTAAGAACACTGGCAATTTGGAGAGAATCCAGAGTGAATGACAAAGATAAAAATATCTTGGACCTATAAAGATGTATGGAATGCATGGAATATTAGAACAAACTATTTTGAGTGAGACCAAATACCATTTACATTCCAAGAGAATATTAACTGCTCAGAAGAAGGGGATTTAAAAAAAATTCTTATCCTTGCACTGAAAATACCAGAACGGCTTCTTTTACATACTTGGTGGTTAATACGTAAGTGGTTAATTGAAATGAATAGAAATGTATTAAATTTAAGATCCTCTTTAGTGTTCTAGAGCTTAGTTTTATCAACACAATGACATTTGCAAAGAGGAGGACAAGAAGAAACTTATCATCTGGAAAGAAAAAAAAAATCTTCCATTATGATGATGCTTGAATTACCTGTTAGAAGCCTCAATTTATATTAATAATCACATTATTTTTAAATTGAATTATTTCTGTTTTCAATTACATCAAGAAATCTTGTGTAATATTGTTTATATACATTGGCGAAACTTTATTCCAGGTCAGCCTTAAAGTTTGCATTTTGTACTACTTAATTTAAAAAAAATCAGTCAATAATATTTGTAAAGTGTCTACTCTGTATATGTTCTGTATAGATTGAAATCCTGCCTTTGATATGTACTTCTTAAGTAACTTCTCAGTGATATATAGAACTCCATGAGACTTTAAGCTGAAGAGTAGGTGCAAATCTGATTGGGTAGAGGACATTACTTTTTTGAGTATTTTACATAACACAGCTAGTTCCCTCCCCCAAAGAAATTGCCAGTGGTGCATTTTTATAATAATTGGTATGTTTCTTTCTCTCAGATACCTTGAAAATCTTTCCTTCAAAATCCATAAATTTGTGAGACATCTAGCAGCATATTGGTACTTTCTGTATGTTTGATTTGGTTCCACTAGTCATCATTTTCATTGATCAGGTAAATATTTTATTGTGGAAATGTTGAGAGATTTGTTTCTTTTTTCATCATTTTGTTATCCATCTGTTTTGATCCTTGAATGTTCTTATTTGATCAGGATTAATTGAGTACTATGCCACACGTTCTTTTAATTCATGTTCTATCTATTGCTTTTATATTGCTTCTAGTTATTTTATGAACTGAGTGCGTGTGAACTCAGGAAAAATTGGGAGTGTTAGCACCATGGAGAAAGAGCCTTGGGGTTTTGAAGTCAGCTTCGAGCCAAGATGAGAGAGCATATTACTTGAACATCGTGTTTTGCTTAAGGAGATTGTTCTTACAGTGACTGTTGTGTGGATCTTGTGTTATTTTCCACTACACCTTAAGTACTAATTGTGCTAGGGAAGACCCTTGCCTGGGACCCCTGACTTTGGGGATTCCAACAGTATATGCTACATGCCATATGACATACTCAGTATTATGAGATATATATATGTATTAGATGATATATTTTGTTTAAGGATGTTACTATGAATGTTATGTTTTACTTTATTAAACAATGTTTAGTTTATTGCTGAATAAATAGAGTTCATTATATTATGTGATTAGACCCTTAAAATCATTCACAGCATCAGTCCTCAAGTGTGATGCAATTATTGGCTTTACATCAGGACATCAGAATTTTGTTGGATGTTGTACATGGCATTCAACGTTAGCTATCCCTTTCAGCTTTGTGATATTTGCAAATTTGATAAGCATCCTATCAATGCATTTGTTCAAATAATTGGTAAAAACCATTTTAATACAATGGGTCAAAGACATATCTTATAGCAATTACTTCATTCAGCTGTTAATGACTACTTTTCATTCAGCAACATCCATACCCTATTTTTGTCCAGCTTATGTATAGCCACTTTTTTTTCACAAGAATAGAATAAGAGTCTTTGTCAGATATCTTGCCAAATTCCAGGTAAACTATTTCAACTACATTTTCCTGATCTAAAAGATTAGCAGCACTGACTACAAAAATGTAGTGTGGTATGAACAATTCTTGCTGAAGTCATGCTGTCTTTCTGTGATTACCACTTTCTTGTTTAAGGTGTTCAGTACTGATTCTTTTAGTATTACTTTCTGTAATTTTCTAGGAAGAGAAGTTAAGCTCACTGATCTATTGTTTGTAAACTGTACTCACTTCACTTTTATAAAAAACAAGTACACTATGCTTCTTCAAACTGTGGTTCTTTTCCTTCCTGTCTCTGTATTACCTTCCTTTCTTCTCTTTTCTCTTTCCTTCCCACAATTATTTGGTAATGGTGGATAGACATATATCCTTCATTCTTTGTGATTTTCTGCAACATTCTAGTTCTAATTCATGCTTCCAGAAAATTAGATTCTTATTCTTCAGTCCTTTGTGGTTTACAGGGATAGCATTTATATCATGGAACCCCTAGAAACTTAATTCCTAGAGCTATGTATAAATAAATGGTGGTAATGACAAGTATAGTGAAGAATTCTGTGTGTGTATGTGTGTGTGTGTGTGTGCATTTAAATTAGGATGATTTCTAACATGTCTCCCCAAACAACTGTTCAGGGACCTACTTACTTTAGGAAACTTCCATAGATCCACCAAAGGTTACTCTTTGTAAAGGAGGATCAAGCTTTAACTTGGTAGTTAAAGAAAATTGTCTATGTCTGGAGAAAATCAGAATACTGACTTAAAGGTCAGAATTAACTCATTTTAATTTGAATTTCTCTTGTATATGTTTTCAAATGAAGATTATAAACAATAATATAAAGATTTAGTCTCTGATTTTTGTTAGCTATTTCTAGTTTTATTCATAATTTTTTTTCTCTGAGAAGTATTTCAGTATTGGACCCATTACGTTTATTTTATCAGTTTTAATGCAAGGATTATTACTGTAATTTCCATTTCTCAGTAAGAAGCAAGGGATTCCTGCTGTGGCTCTTTTCCCCCAGTATGCCACAAATTAACAACAGAGATACATTAAAGTCAATGCAAAATAAAAGTTAATTCTTTTCAATATAAGAAAAATTATCGGCCCATGGGGCTATATAATTCTCTCAATAATATTCCCAGAAAGAATAAAACAGAGTTTATTGTAGAAACCGCATTAATATTTTAGTCCCATATAAGACAAGATCATAAATCTTAAGATAATGTAGTAAAATCAATATTGATCACTGAAAATAGAAGCATTAGGTTTGAGGCCAAGAGCCACTCAAAAACCCCGAGAGAAGAAAGGCACACATGTATTTACCAAGATTTACTAGAGTCTTAATAATATAGTAAATACATATGCTAGATGTGGATTATGTCTTTCTTTATTCTCTATTGACATCAATGGAGTATGTTCTTAGAAAACAATCATTCTAAATGTAATTACTAGGAGTTTCATCTTATAGACATCAAATCAAGGAACTAGTATGAAATAGTAACTGCTGACTGATAATTACAGCACTTGAATGGTCCATTCTATGAAAAACAGACAAATGACTTTGCTTGTTTGTTTGTGCTTCTCCCTTCCCCCCCAAGCTATGCTAAGTAACTCTAATTCAATAAATAGCTTCTTCTTCTAGAATTCAAAACATGTGGGATAGGTAAATTTAATAACAGTAGATCTCTTAGATATAAAGATACATTTCTCCTTGAATTATCTGAGTGGCACAAAAGCTTAAAGAATCAACCTGGATAGTCATATTTGTAGGTACCTTTAGTCATAAATTTGCTCATTTTTCTATGGCACATTGCTATCCCCAACCTGACATGGCACTGACTTTTTACTTAACCTGAGAAATTAAACTGTTTGAAAGTCTAAAAATAGATTTGATGTTAATATTTGAATATTTGAATGAATATTTGAATGAAGATATAAAAGAACCCTGCCAGTGATAATGATAAGTCAAGGCATAGAAACAACATAGTATATGTTCTTAAGTAGCTCCCAATTGTATTCTCAAAAGTAAAAAGAAAACAACTTTACAGTTGTACGGACAATATTTTGGATGTCTTATTTCTCTAATATTCTATCAACATTAAATTTTTCCATCTTTTGCCTTCTTTGACAAATTCATTAGCAAGAGGTGATACCATAGAATTGTTTTTTCTTTATTTTCATTTATCTTATTAAATCAGGGAAATATTTCCCTATGACCACAAATAATTTTAATATCTTCTCTGGACAACTCGTTATTCATATGTTTTTCTCCTCTCATCTACTTGGGAATTGCTCGGTCTTCAAAATTTGTGTCAGACATGTTTAATGCATATACTTTCCTTATTCCATTAAATTTGTGTTTATTCTTAGCTATATCGATGTTTCTTTGGGCAAAAGTATTTTAAGCATAGAACCAAAATTATTTTTTTTCCATTTGACTAGGTAAGGGGTCTAGTCTATATTCCTTATTTTTTATTAACTACCCCCATCTCATTTGTGACAAATGTAAACTATTCTCCTCAATTAAAAAAATGTTAATTGTGAATGGCATCCTTATTTAGAATTTATTGTAGCATATAATGTAAGGTGCTCATCTATGTCCATTTTATTGTATTTTTTAATGGCATTGCTATAGTTGCCCAATAGCAATTTTAATTTAAACATGTAGATCTTTCCCAATAATTAATAGGCCAATATGACTTGCCTGGGTCACATGGACATCTGAGTCACATGGAGTCTGTGGTGGGAGAAGCTTGATGAACAGATGGAGCAGAAAGGGTGGAACAGGAAAAGGCAGAGATAGAGCAGACCTGAGAGGAAATTTAGTGAGAGAGCAGTCAGAACTGAAGGATGCAGGCAAGTCCACAGCTGACTGTGAGTGAGAGAAGAGTATTTTGTTTAGGGGAAGCTACTTGTGATTTGTTCAAGGGAGTTAGCTTGTGGGGAGCCTAGCAGGGGGAAAGCTTGGGGCTGATTTTGTCCTTTGCGTTGTTATTGTATATAGATTTGTGTTGCTATGATGGATTTGACTTTCTGGTGTTGGAATTTGGCTTCCTGATGTCTGAATAAATATTTTGTTACTGTCTTTCATGTGGAGAATATGTTGTATTTCATGATTCTGAATTGTGCCAGGCTACCATAGGAATTGTGAATATTATGCTAGTGCTACAAATGGTAATGGGGATGGGATCAGGAAATATTAGACCTATATTTGGAGGCAGAAAGGCATTAGAGAAAGAAATGAATATCCCATGTTGGGAAGATTTGCCTTATTCCTCCCTAGTAAAAGAATGGGCTAAAAGCACAGGGTTCTGTGAAAACTGAGAAACAAGACTATAGCAGGGAGAACCCAGAGACTTAGAAAGATGTTTGCAAGGAATACCAAGAGAATCAGGGAAAGAAATGGCAGGGGTATGTAGAAAAGGATGGGCATTGTTAACAAGCTGTCAAATTATATGTAAAAAACAGAGACAAGTTTCTGGAAAAGAAAACTCAAATGGAAAGGCAGTTGGCTCATTTGCATGAGAAGCTTTATATGCTGCAGCACTCAAACTCTCCTTTAGAAGATCAAGCTAGAAAGTCTCCAGTGGTAGAAGAAAAAATTGTTAGTTTAGCTCACCAAAAGAAGCAAAAAGATAAAAAGAGAAAGAATAGGTGGGTGGTTTCTCAGGAAGAAGGAAAACAGGAGAATCAAGGGGGCCACACAGTGTTTGGGGAGGTAATTGATGATTTTACTCAGCAAGAGATCAGAGATATTTTGAGTCAGTTCACCCAAAGGACAGGTGCAGGGTTGGTGAGAAAAGAAAAAAGTGAAAAAGATAAACTTCCTTGAGAGAAGAGTAAATATCCAGCAGATTCAAAGTCAGAATAGATTGCTAAGAAAAGAATTGTTTACTTCTCTATTGAGAGCAGGGGTAGATATTGGAAGAACAGATGGTATTCCAACTAATGAAATATACAAAATGAATCAAGAAAAGGGGTTTGATATTGGACTGAACTTGTTTTTATGGTGTTTGTCCTTCATTTTCAAAGAGGATCATGGCATCACTTGCGAGGAGGTAGGAGCTACCCCTACATACCCTCCTGAAACATTGTATCCAAGTTCATCACACATGCAGGGAGAATGGGAGGTTGGCCAGAGACCAGCTCAGATTAAAGAAAGCATACCTCTAGCCAGAATGATGACCCCAACACTGCAAATTAGAAAACAGTAAACAACAGTGAATGAGGCTACAGTAGTTGGTTCATGGACACCAGAAGCAATGCTGAACCTGTATCTCTCCTGCTTCTGGTTATTGTCCTCTTGGGTGGTTTTTTTTGGTTTTTTGTTTGTTCACCCTGTTTGTCAGATTTGTTTTCTGCAGGCTTAGTACCCTCCACCTGCAGATGCCTGATTTCTCAAGTCAGATGTCATCCCTTATCTACAATTGTGATGTGTCACTCGTGGACCTGGCATCAGCCAAGCTCCAGAGGCCAACCAAAGAACTGACACTTCAAATGGGACCGCTTGAGGCAGGAACAAATCTATGTGCAATTTCAGCAGGAAGTCACTATTGAAGAAGAGATATTGATCCCTTAAACCAAGATTTTTTTAATTTATTAATTTTATTTATTTTCAGTGTTCTACAATCACTACTATATAACTTAGATTATGATTTTTCCCTCCCTCCCTCTCCCTCCCAGAGAGAGCATACAATTTTATATAGGTTCTACTCAAACTTTCTTATTAAATACATTTTCACTCTAGTTATGCTGTATAGAAGAATTAAAATGAATGGGAGAAATCATATAACAAACCAAAATGTAATGCACACACAAAAAGAGATCTACTACATTCTGCAGTTGAATTCCATAGCTTTTTTTCTGGATGTGGAAGACATTTTGCCTTAGACGAACACAGGGAATTTTTTTAAAGTCCTTACATTGCTACAAAGTTCCAAGTCTAACAGAAAAAACTCTCACACACTGTGGTTGTTACTGTGCACAGAGTTCTCTTGACTCCGCTCCTTTCGCTCAGCATCAGATCATATAAGTCTTTCCAGGCTTCTCTGAAGTCTTCCTGTTTATCATTTCTTATAGAAAAATAGTATTCCATTACATTCATATACCATCATTTATTCAGCCATTCCCCAACTGATGGGCATCCCCTTGATTTCCAGTTTTTGGCTCCCACAAAGAGTGCTGCTACAAATATTTTTGTAAATGTGTGACCCTTTCCCATTTTTATGATCTCTTTGGGATATAGTCTTAGAAATGATATTGCTTGGTCAAAGGGTATGTATATTTTTGTAACCCGTTGGGCATTATTCCAAATTGTTCTCCAGAATGGTTGGATCAGCTCACAGCTCCACCAATAATGTATTAGTGTTCTAACTCTCCTACATCCTCTCCAACATTTATCATCTTCCTGTCCTGTCATGTTTGCCAATCTGATAGCTTTGATGTGGCACCTCAGAGTTGTTTTGATTTCTATCTCTCTAATCAAAAGTGATTTAGAGCACTTTTTCATATGATGTAGATCTCTTTAATTTTTTTCTTCTGAAAATTGCCTGTTCATATCCTTTGATCATTTATCAATTGGTGAATGACTTGTATTTTTTGTGCGTTTGACTCAGTTCTCCATATATTCTAGAAATGAGGCATTTATCCCTTATGATAGCTGTAAAAATTCTTTCCCAGTTTTCTACATCCCTCTGAATTATGGTTATATTGGGTTTGGTTGGGCAAAAACTTTTCAGTTTAATGTAATCAAAATTATCTATCTGGCACTTCATAATGCTTTCTATCTCTTCTATAATAAAAAATTCTTCCCTTCTCAATAAACCTGAAAAATACATTATTCCTTGCTCCACCAATTTGTTCATACTATCAATCTTTATACCTAGATCATGTACCCATTTGGATTTTATTTTGTGTACAGTGTCAGACATGGGTCTATGTCTAGTTTCTGCCACACTTTTATCCAGTTTTCCCAGCAATATTTATTGAACAGTGAGTTCTTATCCCAGAATCTGGGGTCCTTGAGTTTATCAAACAGTAGATTGCTATATGCGTATGTCTAGTACTATATTGAATAATATTGATGACAATGGACATCTTTGTTTCACCTCTGATCTCATTGGAAATGCAACTAACTTATCTCGGTTTCATATAATGCTTGCTGAAGGTTTTAGGTAGATACTGCTTATTATTTTGTGGAAAATTCCCTTTATTCCTATGCTCTACAATGTTTTTAATAGGAATGGGTGTTGTATTTCACCTCCATGGAACAGATCCTTCTTGTTGATCTTCTAGTCTGTCCTGGTCTGTGAACCTGCTACAGTCTGTCTCCTTTTGGATTCTGCACCTCCAAAATTTGGTCAGATTCTTTTTTAACAGGTATCTGAAGGAGTTTATCTACGAGCTTAGGTGACTAGTTGCTCTCACCCCACCATCTTGGTCCAGGCCCCTTACCCCAAGATTTTGGGCCCCATTCATTTGAGGGGAGAATGATGGGATGCTTATTCTCAACCTCCCAAGATATGATTTTATGCACTTATTTTATGTGATCCCTGTTATATTGTTGTAAAGTTCTGTTGACAAGTTGCCTAATGTAATGCTTATTTTCTTAGGTCTCATGGGGAATCTGAGTCATGTGGAGCCTGTAATGAGAGGAGTTGGCTGAATAGGTGGAGCAGGAAGGGTGGAACAGTGAGAGGCAGAGATAGAGCATAGATGGGAGGAAATTAAGTGGGAGAGCAGTCAGTAATGAAGCACACAGGCAACCCTGCACCTGGCTGTGAGAGAACAGCATTTAGATTAGGGCAGCCTGTTTGTGATTTGTTTAAGGGAGCTGGTTTATGGGAAGCCCAGCAAGGGAAAGCTTGGGGTTGGTGTTGTCCTCTGCATTGTCATTGTACGTAGATTTTTGTTGCTGTGATGAATTTGGTTTTCTGGTGTTGGGATTTGTCTTCCTGGTGTCTGAATAAACGTTTTGATTCTGTCTTTCATGTGGAGAATCTGTTGTATTTTATGATTCTGAATTGTGCCAGATTATTCATGGCCACCATATGTGCTGTGAATATTACATTAGTCACTACACCAAGTGAACCAAGAGTCACTATTCCAGTAGTTTGTGTTTAGGATTTTGTCAAACAGTGTACTACTCCTGATCTTACTTTCAGCTCTTGTTAATCTATTCCACTAATTTTTTTCTCTGATTTTAAACTACCATAACCACTTTTCTTATTAACTGCTTAATAATTTAATTTAAGATCTGAAATCCTCTCTCAGGTAATGTTCTTGGGACATCACTGTTACCAACACCATCATCTTTTCATAACAAATACTTCTAGAGTGCCTTAAAGTTTCTAAATGCTTTACATACATTATTTTCTTTTGTCCTTCCAATAGTAAAATAAAGTAAACACTATAGTTATTGCTATTACCATTTGGAAGATATAGTAAGAGGCTTAAGGAAATTAAGTGTCTTGGCAATGTTCACAAACTTAATAATTACCAAAGATGAGTTTCAAATACAGATGATGCATATTGGCTTTATTTCATACCACTGTAAATGTGGAAAGTACAAAGCACTCATAGGACTCAATGAACAAATACAGAAGCACAGAAATCTTAAGGTATTCATAACTTCTTGCCCCCATTCTCTTATTATTTTCTTTCCTTTCTTCTTTCCCTATTGTGTAAGATGCAGTTCTGTACCTACCTGTATACCTATGCTGTCTTCCTCTCTTTGACCAGTACAGGAGAGAGTGAGACTCAATGTTGACTGCCATAACCACTGATCCTTCCTTGTTGTATAAACTCTTCTTCGTACATATCATTTATGGAAGATAATTTTCCCTCTTTCTTCCCTCTTTTCCAGTGTGTTCTTCTTCCTCACTCTTCCCTTTCATTTGAGATCATTAAAAAATAAATAAAAAAAAAACCAGAATCACTGATCATTTTTCGAATTAGATTTTCTTTATGATCCCTGAAGATTACTGAGTTCTGAGAGAAATATGTATCATTTTTCCATAGAAGAATGTAAACAGTTTCAGTTTCTTTAATCTCTTCTGTCATGTTTTCCTTTTAATGCATTTTTTGACTTCTATATTTGTACGTCAAATTTCACTCACCTTTAGTCTTTTCATCAGGAATGTTTGCAAGTCCTTTGTTTCATCAAAGATACATTTGTAGGATTATACTCAGTTTTGCTGGATAGGTTATTCTCAGTTGTTAACATAGATATTTTTATTCTGGAATATCATATTCAAAGGTCTCTCCTTTATAGTAGCGATTTATAAATCTTGTATAATCCTGATTGTGACTGTGCTACATGGATTCTTTACTTCTAAAAGGAGTGTTGTTTGTTTGAACTCAGAGTTATGAGTTTTGACTATAATATTTCTGGATATTTTCGTTTTCAAGTTTCTTTCAAATGGTAATCTGTGGATTCTTACAAGTTGTACCTGAAACAAGGATTTCTAAGATATCTGGGAAGTTTTATTTATAATTCTGTGAAATATGACATCTGGGTTCCTTTCAGTTTATAGCTTTTGGATAGACCACTGATTCTTAAGTAATATCTTCTCAATCTGTATTTCAAATCAGTTGTTTGCACTGTAATATATTTCCCATTTTCTATTTTAATTTTTTCCTTTTTATTTATTTCTTTATGCCTCATGGAGTTCTTAGCTAGATCAATTCTAATTTTCAAGATCTTATTTCTTCACTAAGATTTTCTACTTCTTTTTGTCCCCCAATATATCAGTACTAAATTCACATCTTTATTCCCTGGCTCCCATTTATTTTTCCCCTTTGTGCCTGTTATTGCTCTCATCTGATTTGAAAAATATTTTTTTTTGCTTTAACTTGTATATGAATTATTGTTAGAATTGAATCCAAGTTGATTTTTCCATTGAGAATTTGCTTATAAAAGTTTTTAAGTGGATTCTCTTCCTCCATTTTTGTGTCTTGAGCTTTCCTATCACCATAAAAATACTTTAGTATTGGTTCTTTTGTGTTATTCACTTTAAGAATTTGAATTCTTAGCTTTGACATTATTTTAGCTATGTGCTGTACTTCTTGAAGGCATGTATTCTCAAAGCTTCTTTCCTCTTCTGTCCTAATGATTTCACATCAAAGTCTGGGATGTATGTGTAAGTTTCCAGTGTTCCCAAATTGATGTGATTTAAGGGTTGCAGGGGGTTGGATGAAGTCCATTTAGTGCCTTCTTGGTCTGAGATATGCAAGTGCCTGGGCCAGGTTTGAGTCTGTTGACTTCTCTCATCTGTAGGTTTCAGTAGACAGCTGCTGGACTTGGCCTTTAATAGTCTCCTGGGAGGCTCTTCTGGTTTAGAATGACTTAACAGCTGGTTCCATTTTGGTAAGGAACTGCTGCCTTGATTATTCCACTGCAGGTATCCATACTAAGCTGGAGGCTAGAACTGAACCACTGCTCTATACCTGGGATCAGAGAAAATGAGCTATCATTTTGCTATTCCTTGCTAAATACAGATAGGGAACAAGCTAGTTATCCTTTCCTTCTGTCCTGGATCAATAAATTAGAACTGCATAGTGAGTAACAAAGTTGCTAGTCAGCACCTGTTCTTCTAACCAACACTAATTCAGGGATCCCATGGGATCTCTTTCTTCTCCAGGGCTTCTTGTTCTTATATCCCCTTTCAGACTTCTCTCAGTCTCTAGTTGCTGGAATGTTTCACTGCATATACTTCTGGTTATACCCTATCCCCAGTATTCATAGACCTCTCTGCCCATTTTCATAAATTCTGGTGTAGAAAAAAGTACTCACTGGAATTTTTCCTGGCTTTTATGATGAAAATGTGCTCAGGTGAATTTTATAAATTTTTGTGATGGTTTGGTGCAGGGGAGAGGGGTGATGAGGGTTAGACTGGACTTCTCTTTCATTTTGACTCCATCTCCCCAAGTGGCGGGTTTATAAAGATTCCACATGGCATCTGATATCTATGATGCTGACGTTTCCTCTCACACCCCCAGCTCATGGAAGAAGTTGTTAGCCATGTCTTTGCTCCCTCATCAATTGGTCTAGCAGTTGAAATTATCTTTCTCCTTCCTCCACACTTCCACTTCAAATCCTGTGTCTTTGTTATCTTCATTCACCAATCCTCACTCTTCCTATAGATACACTTCTTATTCTTGTCATTTATGAACCTTCTAGTTCCTCTGTCCCAAGAAGCTAGAATAAGAACTGGCTTGCAGACTTCTCCCTTCAAACTCCCTGGCTTCATGGTTCCTCTAGTATGAAGCAACGACAAAGTCATATCTTAGAAAATTCCTTCTCCCTCTTTTCAAAAGAACTGAAACCCTGTCACCAAATTCCTAATTATAGCTCTTGAAAAATATAAAATCTTACTCAATCTAAAAAACAAAATAAAATCTGTACATTTTAGGACATGGAAGCATTGCTAGACCAAACAATGTAAAAAGTCTGTTAGCCTTAATAGTAATAATTTAATAATTTAAATATTAATTTAATTTAATAATAATTGGATTTCAATGTAAACCAATGGTGTAATAAGGTAGAAAACAAATAGATTGATTGAAAAATAGGTAAATAAATATATAATTGAATAAACAGATGAAAGCCATTCTAATCTTAGTTTGGTCACAGTGACAAAGTGTCCAAAATAAAGTGCCAATATTATTGAACTTGAACTTCATCTAGTGGAGTCAACAAATGAAGTAGCATTTTAAGTGACATACACCATATTTTAAGGAGGATATGGATTAATAAAATTTGTCCAAAGGAGAAAGTATAATATTGATCATTTCAGAGGACATGCTATATTGACATTTGTTGAAAGAAATGAGGATATTCATCCTAAAGAAGGAAAAGCTCAGTGAAATCATGTTATTTGAAAGACTATTAGGAGGTAGTAGAGTTAGATTTGTTCTGTCTGATCACAGAGAGGAAAATGACAAGCAATGGATGAAGTTAGAAAAAGGCAGATTTTAACTTGATACAATTTTTTTTTAAAAATGCAAAAAAATCCAAAATTCAAAAAGTGTCTTAAATTTCATGTACTAGATGATTTTAAGCAGAAGTTAGATGAATTTCAGAAACCGAATAGAAGGGAATTTTTCTTCTCCTTCAAACTTTAATATACTTTGATTCCTTCTGATACCTGTCTGTGGTGATCCCTAAAGCCTCATGACACTGATTTCTTATTTCTTTTGTTGATACTCTGATACTTTTAAAACCAAGAAGGACAAATCTATTACTGTTCTCAAAATCAGTTATTTGTGAAACTCCATGATCTTTTATAATAATAGGAAATTTTTATATATCCAATAACCAATTTTCTTGTGGAGCTAATTTGCATAAATGTTAATGTTAGATCTGTTCCTTTACTTTTTTTTAAATATAGGAAGCTTTCATTTTGTAAGAAGCCTCTTGGGCCACATTTCACTTAAGTCCTCTTCAAGGCAGAACTTGTAAATAAAGGTTCCATTATTTGATTCCACCAAAAAATAAACAAAGCCTGTTGTTAGGGAAAGCAACATTACAGGGGGCAGTTAGTTCCACAGGAACAATGTTATAATTAGGACAGTAAGGACACTGATCCTCAGGAGATTAACAGCACAAGAACTGAAGTGCCAAGTTGGATATGTGCCGAATATCCGCTGTGTCTCAGGCAATTGACCATATGGTATTACAGCAGGATTTTGTGACATTACGGTGGGGTTTGGTCATATTGTATCAATGATGTTATTTTGAAATTATATTGGATGAGACAGTGTTTTGCAGAGCACCACTATGTCTATAAATGGAATATATAGTTTCCATCCACAGAAATGCTGTTATCTTTAAGAAAAGGGAATAAAGAAGAATCCCTAAACACAATAAGGACAAAGATGTGAATGATCTGAAATTAGTGATGATGACATAGAGGAATTTTGATTTGAGGTCTTGAGAAGAGTATGATAAATCAGAACCACTGTTTTCATTCCCCCTGTGTAAGTATAAACACACACACAGACATCAAACCAACATAAAAACAGCTTTGGGATACATTATACTGATACTACTGTCATTCATCCATTTCTCTTAGGCAATAAAGATAGTTTTGAATCAGTTCTGTGAAAGAACAAGGCCTGTTTCCTGATTCAGAAGCACTATCAATAAGTAGATCATAAGTTATAGGTCGGGAAAAAAAACGTTTCAGGAATTTACATGCCTCAATGAAGTAAGAATTTTACAACTCATACCCCAAAATATGCATTTCGAGTGTGAATAGCCCTCATTGTTTCCATGGGAACTTAGGGGTTCCCTATTTCAGGGATGTGGCTATTCTGGGTTTCCCCCTATTTCTTCTTGTACTCATCACTTTTCCTGCCAAAGTGTGGAGGAGTAATGTAGGAAGATGTTGGAATTCCAGATGATTTGGAGTACACAAGAGTGTCTTTGAGGGTTTTTTTTTTAATATCAATTTACAAGGCAAGTTCAGGTAATGAAAATGAATGTTTCTTTTTTCCCATGTAAAACTTCTGATATTCATTTAGTTTGAGGTGAATGTCATCCATATTTATTAATGGAGAACTGGAAAGAATACAATTTAGTGAATAAAAGTTTCTGTCCTTGCTGGTCTGAACAAAGACTCCCACCCAACACACACACACACACACACACACACACACACACACACAAGCACAAACAAACTTTGAAAAAAAATTACCAATGTAGATAAAATTACATACTTGGAAGCTTGCCATAACAAACATATATTTCAGATACTCCATTTCTATTCAAAAATAGTAAATACTGAATGAACCATACAGACAGAGGATTTTCATATATATACCTTAGGTATTAATCTTCCAATTGCCCATAATTCAAAAATGGAAGTCCTAAATCCAATCACTAGACTTATTTTTACTAGGTAAATTCCTTGAAGTACATGATGTTTTTCTGGTGCCTTTCGTTCAGTGTCTAGCTCAGCTACATACATATCTTGCAATAAAAAGACTCTATAGAAGCCTCTACTTTATTAACACAAATACATTTGCTCTTCATCTTAAAAATGGGCACAATTGACCTATTGGCAAAAGTCACTTGAGAGTAGCAGGTAATGAAAAAGCCTGAAGAATCAGCTGTTTAAATAAGAGAACCACTTTCTGAAAACAGCAGTGACAATCTTCTTTCAAATCAAAAGGGAAAGTTTGCAGCCATGAAGAGACAATAGAACAGAATTCATTAACTCTTAAAAAAAAAGCAAAGAACAGAGTTTTCAGTACAATGACTTAAATAGCACATCTACTGCCCACTCTGCCTTCAAAGGTGTGAAACTTAATATGGCAAAGCAAGTGTCAATCCTATTTTCTGTTGCGTGCTGAATAAAAGTACCACACAGTCTAAGTTAGGATATAAACATTCATTAAAAAATATGATAAGTAAGACTCAGAAATACTGAGCACGTCTGATCTCCCCCACCCCTCAACAGGAATAATGGCATATCATTATGTCAGAGAAGTCAAAATTGGAAATGTAACATACATGTTGCTTATGTAGGACATGAATCCCAAGATTGCCTTTTGAATGTACAGTGTATACCATCCAGGGTAATACACCACAGGAGTCCTCTTGTGTCACTGTACGTTGGGGTTGATATATAAACTGTGCTAGACAGCAAGACAGAATTGTTTTCAATGTAATCCTCAGGGAGTCCTTCAGGAAAGGGAAAACAATGATTTCGAAGGTTCATTTCAGTGCCAGCTGGCAGAGATCTTAAAGGTTATTTTATTTTACCCATACTGCATAGGTTTTTTTTTAAATATGTCCATGTGTAATATGCCAAAGCAGTGTTTATTTAGAAACAGTGGGACTGAAAAATGTATTCAAGGCCATAAAAATTAGAGAAAACAGGAATCTATCTCCTAATTTAAATCCTTATGTGTATTCTGGTCAAAATGAATTAACATCAATTTTTAAAGATTTTTATGTCATTTTGTATCAAAAGGCTAGTGCTTAAAGATGATGAATTCTATTCCCAGATTAGCTGGGCATTCAGAGATTTACTGCCAAACTATCTATGAGCTTTGTTCTCTTTAACAAAGGGTGTCACCCCAACATACATGGGGGACCTGCTGTTACAGGTTCTTATACCTGCATTCATAAAAAGAAAGGCAACTTTTGCAATCCCTTTAATCAAGCATAGGGATCAGAGAAATCAAAATCAAAACTTCAGAGAAATCAAAATAAATCCACAGACAGCGCTTCCAAAATGCCTGACCATTATATACATACATATGTCTGACCATTACATATATACACAGTTACCAGAAAAGGAAGCATCAACTTCTGGGTATTAGCCAGGGAGTTCCTTAGCTGCTTCCTGAAGACTATCTGGCCAAAGAAGCACTTCCAGTCAGTAAGCCCCAAAGTAAAACCATACCCTGAGAGTATTTATACACTTTTTAGAGTCAGAGGGCACAACCCTCTGACCCAGTGCCTCAATAGAAAAACAAAAGGTACTTGGGACCCTCCTACAAAGAAACTCTCCTAATCAAGCTTCTCTCAATGGGCAGGCCCATCAATGGGTAGGAAAGATCCTCCCCAGTCACGTTATTCAGTCAGAGGCATTTTTAAAACAAAAACAACAAAGATCCTAATTTGATTGCCATGACACTCTACCCTCCAAGATCCTTGGCCTTACAAATCTAAATGACCATGGATCCTGGGACAAATAGGCCTTATACTTTGCAATCCCAAATCCAGGTGATTTAAACAGGTTACATGGGCAAGTTGTGTCTGAATAGGCATTAGCCTTTCTTTAGTAAATACAACATAGTTCACATTTGCAGAATACATAATATAACATCTTATTACCAGGATGTCCAAATGGCTTTAAACAAATGCAGAGGTATAGGCATAACGTAACATCATTCTTTGAGGAGAGAGCAATCAGCTCCTCCTTCCTCAACCCCAAACAGAAATGTCCAAGCAAAGTCCTCTTGGGAGTATGGGTGTGTCCTCCCCGTTTTGCACACTCAGATACATGCTTTAATGAGTGAACAAAATGCATTAAGGTAATAGAGATAGTACTTTATAAGTTGCTATGACACTTAATACTTGAATTTCACCAATCAGTTAATAATTTAATCATGACATAACCATAAATGAATAGAGCTTCTTATAGCATTAGACATTTACCTGTTATTTTTTCTTTTGCATATATCAACAATGAAATGATAGTTTGCTCATAAGTGAATGCATAATGTGAAGAAGGCCCAGTTTGTACAAATAAATATAGAAACAAAAATTGTAAGGCAGTAAACAGTTCTTAGAAGTTTAGAAACACAGTGTAAGGTTAAATACTGGGAAAAGGGGAAAAACCAGTTCAATTGGAAAAAAAAAGTAGAAGAATCTCACTTAATAGAAAATACAACTTCTTGAGCATATTTACAATTAAATGGAATGAGATTTAGGAAAGGAAGGTGCATCTTCCATAAACTGAAAATACAAAAGCAGAAAATCCATTTCTAAAATAACTTTATTCAAAGCATTTGTCAGTTATCTTCTCTGTCATTTTTAGTCTTAGACAGTTGCCTAATGCACTAGGTGGTTAAGAGATTTGCTCAGAATGCAAGAGTCAATACGTATTAGGAGAGAAACTTGAATGTGGTTCTTACTGGTTTGAAGGATACCTATCCATCTATAAACCACTCCACTTTTCCAGACCTCCAAATGCTTCAGCATAGCCTCAGGCAAATAGGTAGATTCCCAACCCTAGCAGTGCCTAAGGAAATTGACAGCCAATCACCAACTCCATTCTCAATAAGCTGCTTCAGAATAGCAGGGGGCCATAAGAGGCCAGATCACTATGTACTTCATTGTATCCCTTGGGAAACACTGAGATAGCTCACCAGGCTCCACACATACCAGGCATCAACACGAGTACCCTGTTTCAGCACCAGGTAAGCTGCCAGACTCCAATGGACTCTAGCAGCATTAGCCATCCCCCATCATGACCCCTCAGTCCAGCATCAGAAATGAGGGTCCGTATGAGTCCCTGGTAAATAACCAGGTCCTGCAGTGCCTGGCACAAGAAGCCTGAGACAGTGTACCCTCCACTATAGAACAGAGCTCAAACTTAAAAGAAAAAAACAAGGTCAAAAAAGATGAGCATAGAAACAACAGAAACAGTATCATCATAGAAACTTATTAGAATAACAGGGAAAATCAAGAAAAATCTCAGAAGACTACAACAATATCAAAATACCTAAAGGCAAAATCCCAAAGAAAAATGGAAAGAGTCTCAAGCCTAAAAAAAAACAAAAAACAACAACAACAAAAACAAAAACAAAACCTCATGGAAGACCTAAAAATAAGAGATTTTTGTTATTTATATGGTCAATGATACTCATAATTTTCCTCCAATTCATAGCTCTGAATTCCTAGTATAAATCCCACCTGGTCAACATGTATGATTTTGTGATATATTGCTGTAATCTCCTTGCTAGTATTATCAAAAATTTTGCTTTAATATTTATTATAAGTTGATGTGGAGGTTTTGTTTATGTGTGTGTATGTCTGTATTTGTTCTCTTTTGTTTAGTTATCAAAAGAATACTTATGTCATTAAAGGAATTTAGTACAACTCCTGCTTTGCCTTTTTTTGGTCAAATTATTTAATACTGAGATTAACTGTTCCTTAAATGTTTTATAGAATTCAGTTGTAAAATCACATGATCCTCATCTCTTTGCTACTACTTTATTTAAAACTTTTACATCAATATTCATTAGGGAAATTAAACTATTATTTCATATTCTCTATGACCTAAGTGCATAGACTATATTGATATCAAAGGGGATATTTGTAGGATTCCTTCTTTTATTATTTTGGCAAATATTTTATGATATTGTAATTATTCTTTTATATTTGATATAATATATTGATAAATTAATTTACTGTTTTCTTCCCTCTTTGAGAATGCATTTATGACTTGTCCAAATTCTTTTTCTGAGACTGGATTGTTTGGATTATGTAATTCTTTTTTTAAAAAATCTATTTTTTGTAATTTTTTAAAATAAAAATTTAATGTATTTCAGTGAAATTGTTGATTTTTGGGGAAATAATTGTGTAATATATTTTAAATATAATATCCTTTTTTCGTTTTTTGACAGTTCTCTTTTTGGACTTTTGAGAATGGTCATTTGTCATTCCTTTTTTCTTTTAATTATTGTATCATATTTTTAAATATTTCTTTAAAACAGACTCAATTTTATTACTATTAGTTTTTTTTTCCTTAAATTTTGTCAGTCTTTGAGTTTCTGGACTCTAATTGGGTTCATCATTGGGTTTTATAACTTGGTGGTTTCCCAGTATTTTTAGGTAGCATTCCCAATGAATTCATCCATTCTTTTTTGCTTGATGAACGTATTTAGCATTTTCTTTTTTCTCCTAAAAATGATTTAGCTGCATTCCTCAAAATGTTGTATGTCATCTCATTGATGCTATTATCATTAATTAAATTATTCTGGGCACTTAATCATGGACAGTTCCTGTGGCTTCTAGATTTCTTAACTCACAAACACCAAAGACAGTTTCAAAGGTCAGTGACAAAGCTCTTTCACCTGGGTGAGAGGGAAGTCCGGTCTGCTTACAGCCCTAGCTCCAGGACAACTGGAGTCACTCCCTCAGAAACAACCACTTCTGGAGCTCTTGGCTTACAGACTATGAGGAATTATGTGACTGATCTGGGTCTCAGAACTAAGTAGAATTCCTGAGGTGAGAAGGAGTGCTGGCATGAAGGAACTGGTGGCAGCTGTGGAGAGGGAATCCTACTCTCAGTTGCAGAGTAGATAATAATGCTTGTGGTTGCTCACAGACCAGGAAAGGACTAAATACCTCTCTCTTCACTTTGGCACTTTAGAGGAACTGAAAACTTAGAGGTCACTAGAAATATCTCAGATAACAGTTGCACAAAACCTCCAAAGTCTGGGGGTAGTAAACCCTCCACTTGACAAAGGACTTAAGAGTCAAGTAATTGATAGAGAAATGCCCCAAAAGGGGAAAAACTAAGCCTATAAAAGGTTACTTTCTTTGTGAAACAGTATTTTCTTCCATTCTTTCATTTGAGGAAGCTCAAAGAATACAACTGGAGGAAGAGAGTCATGTTAAGGCTCCTCCATCCGAAGCTTCTAAAAAAATGAAATAGTCTCAGGTCATGAAAGAGTTCAGAAAGCATTTTGAAAATCAAGTAAGAGAGGTGGAGGAAAAATTGGGAGGAGAAATGAGAGTGATTCAAGAAAATCATGAAAAATGAGTCAACAGCTTGCTAAAGGAGACCCAAAATGCTGAAGGAAATAACATCTTTAAAAATAGACTAACTCAAATGGCAACAAAGGTCCAAAAAGCCAATGAGGAGAAAAATGCCTTAAAAAGCAGCATTGACCAAACGGAAAAGGGAGTCCAAAAGATCACTGAAGAAAATAGTTCTTTAAATATTAGAATGAGCAGATGGAAGCTAAAGACTTCATGAGACATCAAGAAATTATAAAGCAAAACCAAAAGAATGAAAATATAGAAGACAATGTGAAATATCCCATTGAAAAAAGAAATGATCTGGAAAATAGATTCAGGAGAGATAATTTAAAAATTATTGATCTACTTGAAAACCATATTCAAAAAGAGAGCCAAGGTGTCATCTTCCAAGAAATTATCAAGGAAAACTGCCTTGATATTCTAGAACCAGAAGGTAAAATAGAAATTTAATGAATTCACTGATCACCTCCTAGAAGAGACTGCTCAAAATGAAAATTCCTAGAAATACTGTAGTCAAGTTCAAAAGTTGCCAGGTCAAAGAGAAAGTATTACAAACAGCAAGAAAGAAACAATTCTAGTACTGTGAAAATACAATCAGGGTAATACAAAGTCTAGCATCTTCTGAACTGAGGGACTGAAGGGTTTGGAATACAATATACCAGTGGTCAAAGGAGGTAGGATTGAAACCAAGAATCATCTATTCAGCAAAACTGAGTATAATAATTCAGGGGAAAAAAATGAAATTTCGAAGAAATAGAGAACTTTTTAGAATGACTAGAGCTGAATATAAAATTTTACTTTCAAGTACAAGAATCAAGAGAAACATGAAAAGATAAATAGGAAAGAGAAGGCTTAAAAAGTGAAGATTTTATGACCAAACAAGGAATAGGGAGGATTACAAGAAGTATGATGAATAATTTTCAGTACATGCAATTTAAAAGCTGAAACTAAAGAAGCAAAACAGAGAAAAAAACCCTTGGAAAATTATAGCACTTTTCTCTAATAAAGGACTAATTTTTCATGCATGTGTATATATATATATATATATATATATATATATATATGAGCCAAATTTATAAAAAAAATAACAGCTGATTAAAGTTCAAAAAATCTAAACAGGCAGATGATGAAAATTAGTAATAATCATATAAAATATTGCAAATCACTATTGATTAAGAGAAATGCAGATTAAAATGCTCTGTGGTACCACCTCACACTCGTCAGTATGTCTAACATGACAGAAAAGAACAATGACAAATACTGGACGTGATGTAGAAAAATTGGGACATGAATGCACTGTTGGTAAAGGTGTGAACTAGTCTAAAGGGCTTTTAAACTGTGCATACGTATTGGCCCTGATCTGTATACCAAAGAGATCAAAGAAAGGGGGAAAGGACCTATTTGTACAAAAATATTTATAGTAGTTCTTTTGGTGGTGGCCAAAATTTTGAAATTGACGCCATGCCCATCAATTTGCAAATAGCTGAACAAATAGTAGTATATGACTATGATGAAAAGCTGTTCTGCTATAAGAAATGATGAGTAGTATAATTTCAGAAAAACGGGAAGATGTGTATGAACTCAGAACCAGGAGCGCGTTGTAGACAGTAACGGAAATGTTTTAAGGACTATCAACTGTGAAAGTCTCAGCTACTATGATCTAGATAATTCTAAATGACCCGTGATGAAAAATACTGTCCACCTCCCAAACGAATATGTTTGAATGCAGACTGAAATACATATTTTACTTTATTTTTCTTTTGTGTTTTCTTCTGCAACATGATAAATACGGAAATACATTTTGCAGAGCTTCACATTTATAATTGATATCGAGCTGCTTGTTTTCCCAAGGAGATGAGAGGGATGACAGTGAGGGAAGAATTTGAAACTCAATTTTTTTATATGCTTGTTAATATTTTCATGCATAATAGGAAAAATATTTAATTGAATAAATAAAAATGATAGAAAAAACAGTAAATAGTGTGGAGGAGCACCCACATATCAGGTCTTCCCAGTAATGAATCCTTCTCTGCTTTTGAATTGTTGTTTTATGACTAGGGGCTTTAATTCCCTTTAGTTTATCCTCATTTTACAGTCTTGCTTGATTATAAATTATGATCTAGATTAGGAACATTGTTTTGAAGTTTCTCCAATGTGCATTCCCAGAGGGAAGATTCCTGTGCCTCATGCTAACATGGAATTTTTCTTTCTGTCCTTCTCCAAATTAAGTCTCCCAACAAACTTCTATGAGAGTTTCTAGGCTATATCACACAAGGATTAATTGTATTTTCTTTTATCTAAAATAAGAGGGGTATAATATTATTAATGGAGAAAAAGAATGAAGCAGAGAGGTAAACTAAATACATATAGATTAGTCCGACAACATCAACTGAAGAAACAGAAATTCCCTTTGTTCACTTTATACTCCTTCCCCATCTTGAAGAAGGGAAAATAAAACTCTAACAGAGAGAGACAGTTAAATGAACTTGTTTACTTCTCAACAGAAGCAGAAGAGAATAAAATTGACTCTGAGGAATAGTTGGATTGGATCACCATCACTCTAATTCTCTCTAGTCTATCAGCTCCAATTCTGTCTTTCTAGGACAGCATCTCACTAGTTAAAACTACAAAGCAGCAGTAGTAGTAACTCACAGAAATCATTCAGAAGTTAAGATCTAGGAAGTAAATGTTTATATTTAGTATTGTTGTGTTTGTCCTTCATTGACTAACAGGACCATGCCATCAGAGAAATGATGATGTGCCTTGCACTTGACTTTGTTTTGAGTGAGGTAGGACTGTACAGGTCACAAGCCTCACTTCTCCTCTGGAGCCATCTGGATCCAGTGACCAGATATTCATCAAGATGACTGGAGATGGTCCAGGATGCAATGGGAGACCTTGGCACCTTCAGGCAAGTCCTTTACTTAGGGTGAGGTAATGCCCCTTCAGTGAAGAGGTCCGTTTAAGAAGTAGTCAGGGGATAGCTCCTTTAGTGAGGCAAAGAAAAAACTTGAAAAGATTATCTTCAATCTTTCCAAGTCTCAGTACTCTTCTTCTCACCTGACAAATCAAAAGATTAAGTGGATCTCTTGGGTTGGTGTCCACCTCATCCTTCAAACCCTCTATATGTATTCATCACTCACATGCTGCTTAACAGCATAGCTGTCTGACTGTCCTTCTGAGAGCAAAATCCTATTGATATCCCCAATGGAAGGGTCTTTTATATGTTCACATATATACATCATCATCATCAAATAATAAATTTGGAATTGGAATCCTAAACTGAGGTCTGTAGATATTAAGTGACTTGTCCAGGGTCACACAAATCATGTCCGAGGTTAAATTCAAATCCAGGTATTTGTATTTATTGTTATTATCAACAATCATAATATCCATGTATATACAATATACACAACAACACTCATCCAGTGCTCTTTCCACCATAATGTGCTAACCATGCCATAGTTGTTTTGGGTTTTTTTAATCAATGATAAAACTCAGGAAGAAAGGGATCCCAAAGGCAACCCAGTGTTTTCCTAGCAGCTTAGGAATAAAACTCTATAAACAGTTTTCCTTATATGAAACATTGGCAGTCTTCTCACACACAAATACTAGTAATTGCTTGATCCAACGCAGACCTAAGATTAAAGACCAGTTACCCAACTTACTCCCCCTTTCTGTCTTCGTTCTTCTTAGATACGTTTGCAACTCCTACTTCCAAATTATTACAAGTTTGTGGATTTGATAATTAATAATGCATATTGAATACACCTCTCTTGCATGGAATGTTATCATAACAGTATTTATTAATAAACTGAACATTATAAAATGAGTCTTCTATTGAAAACTTTCTTTCCAATTAACACTAGTTGCTATTCCTACCCACTGGGTCAATGTTATAATTTTCAGTCTCTCATCAATTGCCAATAGACATTACAAAAGAAAACTGTTTTGAAATAAATATATGAGAAAAGAAAATTTGTGAATTTTTTCAATTGTGAACTTCTTAATGAGTTTGTTTCAAATTTCAAATATGAAATGAAGGTGTCATATGAAACTTTCATTCAATTTTGTAAGAAAAACATTATGCCCCCTCACCATAAAGCAAGATATTTCATTTTTTATTCTACAAATTAAGAAATAATTTTATTTAAACTTAATTATGTAGTAAACACATAATAAATTGATGTTGTATTGACTTGACTACACCCATTAATAAATATTATTGAAAAGGATAGTTGGGGAAAAAAAAAACTTGGAAAGCTGGCCGAAGTTTTCTAATGTTCTTGTTTAGATTCCTTTCTTCCCTCTAAAAGGAGATGTCACAATGGAATTAGTCTATATGAGGAATTAATTCTGAACAAATGTGTGTATAGGAATAATTTTTAGTATGTAAAAATATGTCACTGGGGTAGTTTTGTGACTTTCTGAAGATGGAGCAGAACTTCAAAATGTCCCATTGTGGTTATAACCCTACAAAATTCAACAAAATTAAAGGTCCCAGAATTTTGGAGGCAAGGGTGAAAAATGAAACAGCATGAAATAGAAAAAGTTCAATACTTGTTACAATTGTCCATTATGTTGTTTTATCAGCCTGAATTATGACTAAATTTGCAGCAGTGCCAAGGGCAATATTTACTAGGCTTATAAACATTATTTTGACACTGCCTCATACTCTAGTTGCATTTTCCACTTAATGAATATCACTATTAGTCTTGGGAATACACTGACTGAAATACACTTATGCAGCTTTGTGATTCTACACATAAATTGTGATATTTTCCCAGATAAATTATGATGGAATCATTGATGAAATTAGCACAAGCAACAGAATAGACATTTAATAAGAGCTTGTTGAATGGCTGGAAGGCATTATACTGTGAGTCAAAATCCTTCTGAGACTATTTAATGTTGAGATTTTCCATTTCATATGGGTATGTTCATCCTCCATTTCAAAGAGAAATATCAAAATGGTCCTTATTATCATGAATATCTTTAGGGATACACCACTTCTCATTGTATTTTTCTAAACATATGACACTATTAGTAGGAGCATGGTGATGTCCTATGTATGCATTTATAATATATTAAGTAGCTAATTGATGATGAGTAAATAGGCTATGACACTTTCACCTTAGGAAAGAAATGAATGAGGGCTGAGAAAAAAAATATATTATACAGTGACCAGTTCAAACAAGTATGAGAACAAGAACAAAAAGAAAAAGAAAAGATATTAAGCTCAGTAGAGGTTGGAGACAGTGAAGATATACATTCTGTGTTCCAGAAGACAGAACAGAAGCAGACTCAGGTCCAAGCAAATAGGAGGAATTTAAGCAGAAAATCAGACTAGGAAGAGAGGGGACAGTAAGGTGAAATATGGACATACTAATAGAGGAAAATCAGTAAGAATTTTCTTTGACTCTATAAGCTGTACTCTATATTTACCATAATTTATTACTAGATTCACTTTTGACCTTTAGATTATCCATACTGTTTACGTTTTGTCAAAAGTGACAAGAGGTATGTGTGTGTATCACTCATATGATACACAAACATATATGTGTGTACCACGTCTCTCTCTCTTTCTCTCTAGATAAACAAATAAATAGATGATAGCTAGAGTGATAGATACATTAGTTCTATTAGTTCTTATATTGCTGAAATGGGAGCATAACAGAGATGTTAGTAGGTCAAAATGCAAAGATAATATATCTACACAATATTGTACATTATTTTGCACTTTGAAGATCTTTCTCATATATTTGAGAAATTACTTTGTCATTCACTTAAAAAAGATTGCCCAGGGGCGGAGCCAAGATGGCGGAGTAGAAAGACTCACCTATGCTAGGTCCGAACCCACAGCCCATAGATTTCCTGTAAAAAGAACTCCTGACAAATTCTGGAGCAGTGGAGGCCGCGCAGCAACACAGCGAAGGAGATTTGCGTTGCAGAGAGCCCTGAAGAACCACCGCAAAGGTAACCCGGACACGGGAGCCGAGTCCTGTCCTGCCGAGCGCTCCCCTCCCCCGCCCCGGCCACGCGGCACTGAGAGGAGCCAGCAGAGCCCTGCAGGTATCGGGGACTTGAATCTCCGGGCGGCGAGAAGGTCCCTCCACCCACAGACGCACAGGTCAGTGAGAGGGACGGGCTGAGAGGGGAGCGGGGGATCTCCGGGACTCGGACCCCCTGGGAAGCGGCCGCTGCGGCAGACGCTGAGGCAGCTAGGCCAGGGACTCCCAGAGCGGGCTGGAGCTCCACCCCAGCTCCACTACAAAGGATCTCTGTAAAAACCCCCTGAGGGAACTGAGGCTGAGAGGCGGCCCTGCCCCCACCTGAGAACCAGCAGATAAGCCTGCCGCCAAAAGCCCTGAGGCTGGGGAGCAGCATTTGAATCTCAGACCCCAAGCAC
>CM053770.1:421758897-421777033 GCA_028658325.1 Potorous gilbertii | reverse complement strand
TAAGGGAAGGGAGGGATGACAGAAGAGAGGGCAGATTAGTGATATGGGTAATTAGAATGCCCAGTGTATTGGGGAGGGGGGAGGGGACTAATGGGGAGAAAATTTTGGAACCCAAAATCTTGTGAAAATGAATGTAAAAAGTTAAATAAATTTATTAAACAAACAAAAAAAAAAAGATTGCCCAGGCTCCTTGTTTCCCTACAAAAAGTCTGCCAGTCTTGGAGAGAGAATCAAGATATTTAAGGAAAGAAGTGGCTTTATTGTTTATGAAGACAGTTACTGTGGGGAGGGGGGGCATTTATATACTTCATTCCTTCCACTGGCCATGGGTCAGAGCATTTTGGAGTGACATTCTTTTTCTATTGCGTGTTTTAAGAGAGAAGTAGATTGTTCTGGAATTTAGGAATTGAACCACAAGGAGAAATAATCTCAGGCAGCCCTTCTCAGTTATTTGCCTAGGACATACAGTGAGTTCAGTATACAGTATCTTAAGAACACTGAAATACCAGAACAACAGAATATTAGATTTTATAGGTGTTCATGTTCTTACTTCTGACTGATACTGTGTATCTGTGGGAGAGCGAACTCTCATTTTATGGGAAGAATACTGCAAAGTTACTCAATGCATTTTATTAGTCCTGGTTTTAGCTAAATATCTACTGAAATACTCAGGGATGAGGCAGGGCTCATAAGTTATAACTGTAGTAGTTTGGACCACAGAATAATTTTTTAATTTGGGAGTTGTCACTCTCTTGGGTCCCAATATGCAAAGCTTAAGTTTCAAGGGGAAGAGACAACCTAGGCACATGCAACAGATGCAAACTAAATACATGAATATTGTATGGAGAGTCAGGATAATTAGTTGTGTGTAATGGATCTATCACTAGCCATCTATCTCCCAAGTATCTCCCAGTTATTCATTTCCTTATTGGTAAAATGAAGGCTTGGAATAGTGACAACCAAAATTTGACATTACATATTTACTACCAATTCTACCAAATGCAAGCTTTAATTTTTATTATATAATTAATTTATCTATTTTAGATAACCATCACTTCCATAAGTTTTAAATTTTCTCCCCCTCAGTCCCCAAGAGGACATGCAATCTTATATGAGTTCTACATGTACATTCTTATTAAACACATTTTCATATTAGTCATGCCCCATGAAGAACCAAAATGAAAAGAAGAAACCATGAGAAAAACCAAAACAAAACAAAACATAACAAAAAAGAAAACAGTCTGTTTCATTCTGCCTTCTGACTCTAAAGTTCTTTCTTTGGATGATGATATTTTGTATCATGAGTCCTCTGGAAATATTTTAGGTCCTGGCATTTCTGTGAAGGGCTATGTCTATAAGATACAATACTTGAATACTGTGACTCTTACTGTGAATAATGTTCTCCTGGTTTTGCCAATAATTTAGCATCAGTTTATATAATTCTGTCCAGGTTTTTCTGAAGTTGTCTTACTCATCGTTTCTTATAGGACAATAGCATTCCATTTCATTCACATACCACAACTTGTTCAACTATTGCCAATTGATGGGCATCCCCTCAATTTCTAGTTCCTGGCCACCACAAAAAGAGCAAATATAAATATTTTTGTACATGTGAGTCCTTTTCCATTTTAAATATGTTTTGGCATACAACCCCAGAAGTGATATTGCTGGGTGAAAGGGTACATATATTTTTATAGCCCTTTGGATATAGTTCCAAATTGTTCTCCGGAATTGTTGGATCAGCTCACAACTCCATTGACAATAAATTAAGTGTTCCAACTCTCCCACATCTTCTCAAATGTATCATTTTCCTGTTTTGTCATGTTAGTCATTCTGATAGGAGTGATCTGATACCTCAGAGTTGTTTTACTTTGCTTCTCTCTAATCAATAGTGACTTAAAACATTTTTTCAGAAGAGAAATACAACATTTTAACTGGGGTTTTTCAAGTTTTACCACTTTAGTCTAGGTCTTGGGCTCACTAATCAAGATTTAAGGATCAAGTCCTTCAAGTTGTGGAAAGTTACATCTTCCTCCACCACTGAACTCTCAGGGATAGGAAAACAATGGTAAGTGTACAAAAGTGGAGCCGTCTAAAAGGCCAGGTAGAAGAAGATTTCCCCAAGTCTCTGTAAATATGGAATATATTGGGCATAAAAATCTAACTTTTTTACAGTGCTTAAAATAGTAACAAATATTAGTCCCTAATGATTTTTCTTTAACACCAATTAGAAATCATAAAAAACTATCCAAACAGATATAAATTATTTAGTGTTCATATGCCTTTTGCTCATTTAAAATAGCCCAGTAATTCACAATTCAGACTAATAAAAGGAAAAGAAAGATGGGGATTTGGTCATTTTCTGACTATATTCAAAGAGGGTTTGATTTATAAAGTATTTATTTTGTATGATTTATGTCAACTTATAAAGAAAAATACACAAAACAAACCACACCTGTTAATAATTAAATTTGTTATCATTGTAGATTGTGAAGAATAGGGAGAAAGAATAATATTATATTTAATGATATCATGGAATAAAGAGGATACCTAATAACAATACAACTTCAAATAGTAAATTGTTTTTATACTCAAATATTATATGAAATTTAGAGGGATAGAGGAAGGAGGAAATGAATAATTCCTATGTCTATATTTCAGTAGATTGGTAAAGATGTCTTATTAATGTGGGCACCCTTTTCAATGATATACAATGAAACCCTCCCATATATTTTCATTCTGTGACAATATTTTGCAGATGCTCCCATAAATCCTCTCTAAGTAGTTAATTCAATATTCTAAAATCCTTCATCTATAACTTTTAGCATACTGTATATACCAGAGCATTTCAGTTCAACAAATATTTATCACACCCAATGAAGAGCAAGGCGCTGCAGTAGCTTCTGGGCCACAAAACAGCCAAAACTTGTGAATTACTCTGTATATGCTTATACATGAATATTATATGATTATATATAGAATTGAGTCAGGAAAATGTGAGTTCAAATCTTACTTTCTATACTTAGCAATGTGATTTGGGGAATTTGCAATTAATATTCCCCCATGAACCTTAGTTTTCTTTCCATAAAGGTGAAATGAAACTCATAACAACATCTCTCATAGAATCATTGGGAATATCAATTGAGATAATGTTTGTAAATTATTTTGCAAAATATAAAGCATTACATAAATCTGAGTTATTATCAGTGTTCAGTCCTCATTATTCCCAGTGGAATTCAGATGGAAATAGTCCAGGAAAAGTAACTCTTTTGCTATTATTTTTTATATATATATTTCAGGTTTTGAAGACATTTGTCAAAGTAGGTGAACTATCTACTGTCTAAAAATTGATTAGGAGTCTTCAGATGTAAGTTAATTTTCTGAATACTCACTGACTATATTTTCAGAACTACTTCTGACCTGACAAAGACAATAGGTATGTAGCTCTTATTTTTCAGGCTTTTACTTCTGCTAGAACTTTATATTTTCAAAGCTTCTCATGTACGTTTTCATGTAGTTTGAAGACCTTGAGTATTTGGTATAACAATATCTATTTAAATGCTCATAAAATGCATGGATTCTTGATGTTATTGAACAATATCAATCCCCTTACATTTCAAAATTTCTGTCATTGCCCTTTCAAACTGGCTAAAGTCTGAAGTAGCCAGTCAACAAGCATTTATGAAGCCCTTGCTTTGTGAAGAACACTGTGATATAGAGGATAAAAAAGGAAAAATACACCCCATAAATTCTAAAAAATTACACTGTAGTGAGGGAGACAACATATATGTAACTAGGTAGATACAGTTTATAAAAGAAAATAGAAAATATTCTCATTGGGGAAAGTTTTAGAACTTGGGGGAGGCAGAGAAAGGCCTCCAGCAATAGGTCAGAACTGTACTGAATATTGGAACAAGGCAAGGAAGCTAAGAGATGGAGGAATGGGAAGAGATTCCAAGCATGAGGCATAGCTAAAGTATCATGTCTTTGTAAAGGAATTATAAGCATGCCAGTATCATGGAGATATAAAATATATTCTATAAACTATAGTTCCTCTAGTATAGAAAATATCTATTATGGAAATTCCTTCTACTAATGGAGATCAGCCAGCAGTGGATCCATAATTCACAATCTTAGAAGTTTTCTTGTTTGACAAAAATGCTGGGAAAACTGGGAAATAGTGTGGCAGAAACTGGGCAGAAACCAATGCCTCCCAAAGTATACCAGAATAACGTTCAAATGGGTACATTGTCTAGCTGTAAAGGTTGATACCATAAAAATATTAGAGGAGTGAGGAATAGTTTATTTGTCAGATTTACGGAGAATAGAGGAATTTATAATCAAACAGGAGATAGAGAACATTATAAAATGTAAAATGGATAACTGATTACATTAAGCTGAAAAATTTTTGCACAAAGACAATGTAACTAAGATTAGGAGGGAAGCAGAAAACTGGGAATTTTTAAACTAGTATCTGTGATAAAGTTCTAATTTCTAAAATTATGGAAAACTATGGAAAACTGAGTCAAATTTACAAGAATACAAGTCATTCTCCAATTGATAAATGGTCAAAGGATATGAATAGGCAGTTTTCAGAGGAAGAAATTAAAGCTATCTATAGTCATATGAAAAAAAGTCACTATTGATTGGTGAGATGCAAATCAGAACAACTCAGAGGTGCCAGATCACACCTATAAGATTGACTAACATGACAAAACAGGAAAATGATACATGTTGGAGAAGATGTGTGAGAGTTGGAACACTGATTCATTGTTGGTGGAGCTGTGAGATGATCCAACTATTCTTGAGAGCAATTTGGAACTGTACTTAAAGGTCTGTAAAATTGTGTATACTCTTTAACTCAGCAATTTTGTTTCTAGGGCTGTATTCCAAAGATATCATAAAAATGGGAAAAGGACTCATGTACAAAAATATTTATAGCAACCCTTTTGTGGCCAAGAACTGGAAATTGAGGGGATGCCCATCAATTGGGCTATGGCTAAAGAAGTTGTGGTATGTGAATGTAACGGAATGCTATTGTGCTATAAGAAATGATGAGCAGGAGGACTTCAGGAAAACCTGGAAAGATTTAAATGAACTGATGCTGGGTGAAATGAGCAGAATAAGGAGAACATTATACACGGTGACAGCCACAGTGTTCGAGGACTGTATTGGATAGATTTAGCCCTTCGCAGAAATGCAAGGACCTAAAACATTTCCAAAGGACTCATGATGCAAAATGCCATCCACATCCAGAGAAAGAACAATAGAGTCAGAATGCAGAATGAAGCAGACTATTTTCTCTTTTGTTAAGTTTTGTTTTTTCTCATCGTTTTTTCCATTCATTTTAATTATTTTATGTGACATGACTAATGCGAAAATGTGTTTAAGAAGAATGTCTGTGTAGAACCCATACAAGATTGCATGTCTTTTTGGGGAGGGAGAAGTGAAGGGAGGGAGAGAAAAATTTAAAACTTATGGAAATGATGGTTAAAAACTGAAAACAAAGAAATTAATTAAAATTTTAAAAAAGTTTCCTGGGACAATGTGATGTTAAATGATTTCCTATAATCCACACAGATCTTGTCTCAGAAGCAGGGATTGTATTGACACACACACACACACGCACGCACGCATGCATGCATGCAAACACAGACACCATTTGTAACAGGTATCTTTACATTTGCTAAAAAATCTCCAGTATCTCTAAAAACAGCTCAGTAAGAATATCTGCCAGTCCTCTCAGTAGCCAATGGTTTAGTGTATATAGTTCTCATGAATTAAACCTAATGAAGACACCTTACCATGTTCTTATTTTTCTTTGTTTTCAACTTCATTAACAACTTTTGCTGTGTTCTTTTAAGTACAAATACCATACTCTGAAGTGTTCTCCATCAAACTTATCTCCCTGTCCCATGTCCGTTAGCTTCTTGGATTTCCTCATATGACTGTATGACTATAATAAGAAGCAATATAATCTATCAAGTATGTTGCCTAAATTGTTTTTTCAAACTTAGATAATTTATTTTCTATATTAACATGGCTTATATTCTTCATATAATTGATTTACTTCATCATTTTTAGAAAAAGAGGTTGGGAAATTTACACTTATTTTCATGATTCTGTCTTGGTTTTTCTGCCTTATGTTAGTGCTCCTTCTCGGTCTTCTTTCCTGATTAATTTTGAATATCATGTCTCCTAAATCTGAGTGTAACCCAAGATTCTATTGCAGGTTCACTTCTCTCTCTACACTCTCTCATTTTGTGACTTCATCAGCTTTCATGGGTTTAGTTTTCATCTGTATGCATGTGACTCCTGAACAGGCTCTTTTCTGAGTTAAATTGTGTATCAGCAACTATTTCTTGGATATTTTCAACTAGACATTCTATGCTAAACATGACTAAAATGCTTCACTGTCTCTTCCTTTCCTTAATAAATCAACCTCTTTTCAGAATACCCACATTTTTGTCATGAATCTCCTAGATTTCAAACCTGGGGATACAGCTAATCATTTGATAGATTTTATTGTTCCTATATACACAATAACTCTTATTTCTATTTATATATCCATTACACTAGTTCAGGTTCTCATGAGGTATCATCTAGACTTCATAATATCTTTCTAATTGTTATCCCTGCCTTAATTTTTTTCCCATCCACCCTCCACACAGCTTCCATAGTGAAATGAATATATACAGATCTGATTATGTCATTCCACAGTTCAATAAACTTTAATCACTACATTCTCACTTAAACCTATCTATCTAAACTTGTTGTAACAAGATTATATACTTCCCACCCTGGACTTTATGGCAAAGACAAACAAATATTTCTGAATTTTTACACATTACATTCCATCTCTAGAATTCATGACTTTATATTGTCTGGCTCTCATGTTGGGCCCATTCCCAACTCACCTCTATCTATGGTAAACAGTTGTTTCCTAAATTACACATCTATGTGATGCAGTTTTTAATTCCTTCAGATTCTAGTAGTGCTCTTCTTCTACAATTTATCATGCATTTGTTTTGTATACATTTATATATTTTTCACATTGTTTCTCCAGATACAATGTAAGTTCATTTAAGTCAAAAGCCATTTCATTTATGTCCTTGCATCTTCAGTCCCTAGCACAGAGCTCAGGGAAGAGATTTAATAAATTATTTCCTAAATGATAGATTTATTTTTTTGCTTGTGATCACACCAAGGCAAGACTTCTCAATGGTATTTCTTGACATATGGTATCTTCTGACATATGATGAAATAATTGTCTTTATTTGGCTTTCCAAATATATTTTGCCACATATCCTGCCTTTTACCTATAACTTCCTCATGTACTTTGGTTTTGTTTGTAATGAGAATATCAATTTTAATAAGTTTCAGTTCCTCATTTTTGAATCATTGGTGGTCGAACTTCTACAGAATCCTACCTTTCTGTCTCATCATGGTTTGAAAGGGATGTATGATATTTTTTAACTCTATGTCAAGGGGAGCAAGCCTTGGAAGACTGTATCATTGTAGAAAATCTATTTTTATTTTCTTTTTTTCCAATTTATTTATTTTTACTTTTCAACATCCATTTCCACAAGATTTTGAGTTTCAAATTTTCTCCCAGTCTCTCCTACCCCACCCCAAAACACCATGCATTCTGATTACCCTTTCCCCCAATGTACCCTCTCTTCTATCATACCCCTCGCTTTTCTAATCCTAATTTACTCTCTTTTTTGTAGGGCAAGATAGATTTCTATACCGCATTACTTGTATTTCTTATTCTCCAGTTACATGCAAAAACAATTCTCAACAGTCATTCCTAAAACTTTGAGTTCCAACTTCTCTCCCTTTCTTTCTTCCCATGCCTCCCCACTGAGAAGGAATTCAACATAGGCTATATATGTGTAGTTTTGCTAAAGACTTCCATAATAGCCGTGTGGTGAAAGACTAACTATACTTCCCTCCATCCTATCCTGACCCCCCCATTCATTTTATTCTCTCTTTTGACTTTAACCCTCCCCAAACATGTTTACTTCTAATTACCCCCCATCTCTGACTTGCCCTCCCTTCTATCATCCCTCCGACACTCCACTTATCCCCTTCTCCCTACTTTCCTGTAGTGTAAGATAGATTTTCATATCAAATTGAGTGTACATGTTATTCTCTCCTTACGTTAAATGTGACAAGAGAAACTTCACTTTTTCTCTCTCACCTTCCCCATTTTTCTTCCACTGAAAAACCTTTCTCTTGCCTTTTTCATGAGAGATAATTTGCATAGAATTTCTCCCTTTCTCCTCCCATTATATTCCTCTCTCACCTTTTAATTTTATTTTTTTAGATATCATCTCTTCCTATTCACCTCTCTCTGTGCCTTCTGTGCGTGCGTGTGTGTGTGTGTGTGTGTGTGTGTATGTATTCGTGTGTGTATGTGTGTGTATTTCCTCCAACTACTCAAATACTGAGAAAAGTTTCCACAGTCACAAATATTATCTTTCCATGTAGGAATGTAAACAGTTCAACTTTTGTAAGTCCCTTATAAATTCTCTTTACTGTTTACTTTTACATGCTTCTCTTGATTCTTATGTTTGAAAGCTAAATTTTCTGTTCAACTCTGGTCTTTTCACAAAGAATGCTTGAAAGTCCTCTATTTCATTGAATGACCATTTTTTTTACCTTGAGGTATTATATTCAGTTTTGTGGGGTAAGAGATGTTTTGTTTTAATCCTAGTTCATTTGACTTCTGAAATAACATATTCCAAACCCTTCAAGCCCTTATTGAGAAGTTGCCAGATCCTGTCTTATCCTGATTGTATTTCTACAATACTCAAATTGTTTCTTTCCAGATACTTGCAGTATTTTCTCCTTGACCTGGGAACTCTGGAATTTGGCTACAATATTCCTAGAAGTTTTTCTTTTTGGATCTCATTTGAGAAGTGATCATTGAATTCTTTCAATATTTATTTTACCCTCTGGATTTGGAATATTAGGGCAGTTTTCCTTAATAATTTCATGAAAGATGATGTCTATGTTATTCTTTTTGATCCGGACATTCAGGTAGTCCCACAAATTTTTAAATTGTCTCTCCTGGGTCTATTTTCCATGTCAGTTGCTTTTCCAATAAGATATTTTACATTGTGTTCTATTTTTTAATTATTTTGGTGTTGTTTCATAATTTCTTGGTTTCTCATAAAGTCATTAACTTCTATCTGCTCCATTCTAATTTCTAAAGAACTATTTTCTTCAGGGAGCTTTAGAACCTCCTTTTCCTTTTGGCTAATTCTGCTTTTTAAAGCATTCTTCTTCCCATTGACTTTAGGGCTTCTTTTGCCATTAGGATTAGTCTATTTTTGAAAGTATTATTTTCTTCAACATTTTTTGGGTCTCCATTAGCAAGCTGTTGACTCACTTTTCATGATTTTCTTACATTGCTCTCATTTCTCTTCCTAATTGTTCCTCCACCTCTCTTACTTGATTGTCAAAATTATTTTTGAGCTCATCAATGGCCTGAGACATATTTATGTAGGACATTTTGGATGCAAAAGCCTAGAATTTTAGGTCTTTCTCTGATGGTAAGCATTTTTTCTTCATCAGAAAGGATGGAAGAAAATACCTGCTCACCAAGAAAGTAATCTTCTATTGTCTTATTATTTTTCCCTTTTTTGAGAATGTTCCCAGAGAGTTACTTGACTTTGGAGTTTTTTGTCAAGAGGAGCATATACTCTGAGGACATGTAAGTTCTCAGTTCCACAAAGGTGTCACAATCAAGGGAGTAAACTCCTCTCCTGACTTGCACTCTGGTCTGAGAGCAACTACAAGCACTCTTTTCTGCCCAGGATTTGCTAGTTAGAATTCCCTATCCAGAGCATCCACCAGCTCCACCAGGCCAGCTGGTATTCCTCCTCACCCCAGGGCAGCGACTCAGGGCCAAGATCTAGATCAACAGCCCAATTCCCCCAGGATCTTTAGGCCAGGGCTCCAATAGTGGATGCTGCTGCTTCCTGGGGCTGCCTGGGGCTGTGGCTAGAACAGGAGGACCCTGCTCCTTTCTGACCAGGTGAAAGAGCTTTCTTGCTGTCCTTTAGGAATATGGGAATCACAGCTGGTGCTTTTGGCACCTTGAAGGCTGCTCCAGTCCTCTTCCTGCAGTCAAGGGTGGGCTATGCTATGCTCCCTAACCATTGCGATAGACCTTTCCTGTTAGCCTTCCAGGCTGCCTTGGCCTGGAAATCTCTTTCACTCTGCTGTTTTGTGGCTTCTGCTGCTCTAGAATTTATTTAGAGTCATTTTTTACAGATATTTTATGGGCTATGGGAGCAGAGCTTCTAGTGGTATATCCTTGTACTCTACTATCTTTGCTCCAACACCCATGATAGAAAGTCTTGATGGAATTTTAAAAAATATTTCCCCAACCCTAATATTGTATCTTCCTTATAGGTTTCACTGAACAGTTTACATGTTCTGATTTTACCACTCAAACTAGCTTTATCCACATACCAGGTCTCCAAACTCAATCATAGACCTCACTGAAAAGCAATTTCACTTACCCTATCTAGCCACTGGTCCACTGGCTCAATATTCCAACTTTCTCACCAAAAACAAACAAACAAACAAGCAAACAAAAACCCAGGCATGTCCATGAATTCGTGCCCCACAAGAACATAAGGGATGTCCCTGTCCATTGCCTCTAGCTAGCCATTGTCCCCAAATGTATTTCTTACATTTTCCCTAGAAACAGCAGGTATATCCATCTACTCAGCCACAACCACATCCATCCAATTTCAGACAGGATCACAATAACCAGCCAATCAGAAAGCAGTACTACCAGGATTCTCAAGCAGGATATCAACCCCAAATTCTCTAAGTAGGCATCTGAACAGTAATAGCAAAAGTTGTCCTTTCAGTAAACTTATGATGTAGAGAGTTTTATTATAATATCATTGTCATACATATATGATTTTTTTTCTGTATGCATTGTGGATAATCGCATGCATAATTCTACTGAGACTTGGAACCTTCCCCACTATCTAATCCCTTAACCAATTCCTTCTGCCTTTTTAATGTTCATAATTTCTGTTGCGTAATCAGTATAATTAGAATGTAAATTTGCCTATCTTGTCTCACTAAGTTTCTTGTTCTTCTTAGAACTCAGGCTGCTGGTGAGCCTCACCCTCAATAAGTGCCTTCACTCAGATTAGAGATGGTCTGAGTCTGAATTCTGTGAGATGAACCCCTCCACACACACACCATGTGAGATAGATTTCTGCATATTGTTGACCTCAAGCTAATGCTCAATAGAGTGTAGGGTAGACTCAACAATCAGATTAAAAATAGACCCAGACTGCTCCAGAGGATGTTTCATCAATAGTGCTAATGCATCATTTCCTTTTTATGATAGTTGATAGTGATAGTTGGAATGGACCTTAGAGATTACCTATTTAATCTCTTTCATTCCACACATAAAGCACAGGAAGGAGAGAGTAAGTAATTTGGCCAATTTCACAAATGTAAAAATAGCAGTTTGAAATTAAACTCTGGATTTCTAACTCTACATTTAATGTTCTTACTAGGAGACCTTCAGAGCATATTTCCAATTACTTCTACTTACTTCCTGTTGTAGGATAGTAGAGAGTACTTAATAAGGATATTTCTGAGCATTTACCAAAATAGACCTAGAGAGAATTCCACCTGCCAAGTTCTGATCCTTTAGGCAATTTCAGAGTTAAACATAAAGAAAATTACAAGGCAAAAAGAAAATGAAAAAATGATTAATATTAAAATTTGATTTTTTTACCCAAGGTATTATTTTTTCTACCTGACAAATTAAGGGAAAAAACAACCAAAACTCTAGTTACACTTTAAGAAGAAAATACTGTAGGTCATGATCGATATTTATTCTTAGTTGGGAATTACCAATAAGCTTTCAATACCACCTTTGGCACATATCAAGGACATCCTGCTGGGAAAGGATGTACTAGTAGTGGTTTAGGTCTTTGTAAGTCTAAACTATACATGTAAAGTGACTACTGAATGGTAACTGAACTCAGTTTTAAATCTTTTTTGAAAGAAAAAAATAAATCACTTGCCCTGGTAGTGTGAATAATTAGGCCTTTTTGAGATAGTTTTTAATGACAAAATTTTTTTGAGTTTTGTTATTGCTAAATGTGTACAGGATCCCTGCCTTCTACTTCCCAGTCCCTGACAGCAGCTTACCTGTTCTGATGAGCTGGATCAACCTTGTGACTTCTATAAATAGATGGCTTGCCAAAACCTCTGATTCTATTATTAGCGATTAGATAGATGACAACTAATCAGCATTCACTATTCTAATTGCACTGCATCTGGGTTCTTCACAACCCCCTGTAATTTTGTCTATTAGAAGTGAAAAATGCAAAAGGAAAACTCTCCCATTCTTACTTGCACATTTTTGCCAAAATTATGATTTAATAGCAATAAAATTTTCAACAGTGAGGCAATTTTCCCCTGTTTTTATCCCAAAGTCATATCAAGTGAACCTGAATCAATGATAAATGTCGACATTAAAGCCATCATTGCTAATAGTATTCTATATCATTTGTCTTTTGTTCAGTGAGACCAAATTACAATCACCACATGACTGTAGCTTATCTTGTGATTAATGATGGTTTTACTAAGCAACTGACAGTGAAGCTTCTAGGAGGAAAATGTTAATGTATTTCAAAATTCCTATGATAAGGTATTTTAAAATTCATATAAATATATGTGTGTATATATGTTTATATATGTATGTGTGTATGTGTAGTACATATTTGGTTTTCAAATATGATTCTTAATTTCTCATTTTCCCAGAATGTTAGACTTGGAAGAGATCTTGGACAGTATCTTGTGTAATGCCTCAACTTTTCAGATAAGGAAACTGAGGTCTCAAAACCTAGAATGTTGGAGAGTTTGGACTAGAACCCTTGTTTTCTCATGCCTAGTCCTTCGCTTGTGCACCATTTGAGCACTCATTTTATATATTATTAATGATTATATTAGTAACCAAGTTAGTTAGAGTGAAAGACAAACATTATGCTATGAAAACATATCCAAAGCAGACTCTAACCTCTCTTGGGAGAGATGCTATCGTCTATTTTATCAGAATGATTAAAATAAATCCATTTTGAGAAGGAAATATAATCAGAAAATAAGGCTCATTTACTAATGCATTGAAAGCTATTCCATATGAATTTTCACTGACCTAAGAATCACCAAGTTATATTTGTTTTAAAATCATTGTTGAACAGCCTGGCCTTTGGTGTGAGACAGTCACTATCATTATGTATTGCTCTTCTGATATTTTCTAAGTGACTTTGGCCCAGAACCTAACAGGTATTTACATTACTCTGGATTCTAACTGACATTTAACTGTCGCTCTTTGAAAGCACTAATACTTGTTTAAGGAAAGAAGCATTCAAGACAAATGTAATTCCTGCAACTCTACTGTTTTCAAATTTTAAATTTCAACGTTTGTTCTTTTTCCAAAATTGATTTTACTTAAATTCAGTTTAATAGAATCCCTACAAAAGTAGAATAAATACTCTAGAGTTAAGTCAACAATGACCTCCAGGTCATATATTTTAGTAATTAGAGCAATGGTGTCTTGGGCTCCTTTCCCAGATCTTCCATATGTTAATTCACTGTGCCTGTGGTGGTTGAAATATGTTGATCTTCCAAAAGCTAAAAATCCACCATGAGTTCATAGTCCTAAAAACAATATCTTTGCAGATTTTCATTTTATTTTGCATTTTAGTGAAACACATTTACTGGGAGCAATTTTTTCTTTCTTTTGACATGGAGACTTTCTATGCAGAATTTTCCTGATATGTTCCATTTAATGTCCTCCATGCTATTTTGCTTCAAGAGAATCAGGAGATTGTTTGTATTATTAGTATTTTAATCTCAGTATATATTTGATTAATGACTTCTTCCCTTATTAGTATCTCTTAGCATATCCAAATACTCTTGATATTTTTCTTAAATATGACAATGTGATTAATTATGCTTCTGTTTATTCTTTTGTTGGATGGCCAGTTATTATTTGCTCCATTCTGATGCTCTGAAAAATTTAATTTAGGGTCATTAAAAAACACACTTTTAAAAATATTTTTGCTTCTTTAAATTTATTAAAAAGGATATGACTAGGGATAGTAGCATGTTCTATATGCTCATTTCTTAGGGCTGGCATGACTATTTGTTTATCATTCAAGCAGTGCTTCAATTTCCTGAATGGTTAAATACTACTTATTACAGTGTTATAATTGAATGGGGAAAATAGAATGGCTAATATATGAGACAAATTTTAAAGCATCTCAACAGGTGAATTAAACTGGAGAATTTTGATAACTATTCAAATTTGGGGGATAAAATAGTCTTTACTATAAGAAGTGATATGATTTATTGACCTATTTTTACTTGAAATATAAATTGTTGGAAATCAGCGCAAAATTGTTCTAGTCTCTTTTATTTTGCTTACATAGCCCTACCAAATAGATTTTGCATCTATGAAGTAGGATTAAAGTAACTCAAAGAGTTCAAAGACTTCCCTTTGTTATTGAGATTTTCTGCTCATTTATCAAGGAACTGAGAAAAAATGTTCTATGAGACAGATTTCTATTTTGTGTGAATAATTTATAAATATAATCTACTTAGATTCAACATTTCCATTTATTAATTTGGAAAGAATATTAACTGAGAATTTCCCAAGTACAAGATTCTCCTGGACCTAAAAGAAACTCTACAAGAATGGACTTTTAATCTGAAAAATTGTCAGAGCTTCTAGCAAATAGATTATTCCATAACCATGGTCCCTTGGTTTTGTGCATTTTCAAAATGTGTGGATAGAGTTGCCACAAAGAGTATTTATGAACATCATCTTGACACAAAAAGATGTTGAAAATGTATTGTCTACAGTTAAGGACTATTAATCACAACACTAATCCCAACAATACATTGAACCAGATTGGGAAATTTTGACATTGTTTATAGAATCACTGAATTCATTCTTCTGTCTATAGACACAACTGCCAAAACTACCCATTTCAATTTAAAGTGTCCAGAAGTTTTAGCATATGAACTCCAGCAGTGTAAAAATGATCATGCTTAACAACTTACTAGCCACTGTTACCAACACACATCTGTAAGACACAATAGTAACTAATGCCCTAACCACTCAATTAAAATTTTCTCAATTCTACCATGTATTATTTCAATATCATGAAGTAGAATATATAAGTTGATTAGAGGTCATGGAGCATGTACTGTTTGACCTGAGGGTCTACTTGACTAGTTGTTGACCAAGTTGAACTTAAACCATTCCAGATAATTTTAATGTTTAAAAAATGCTTTTTATCATTACAGATCTGTGTGATAGGAACACCCTATACTAACGCCTTTGTTTTGCAGTTAAAAATGGAGGCTTAGAGGCCTGGAGTCTGGAAAACAAGAATTCAATTCTAGCCACAGGCACTCACTAGTTATGTTATCCTGAACAAGTCACTCAACCCTATTTGCTTCATTTTCCTCATCTATAAAGTAAACTGGAGAAGAGAATGATAAACTACTTCATTATTTTTGCCAAGAAAACCAAAAATGGTGTCACAAAGACTTGGACACCACTGAAAATGACTTAACAATAACAAATAGGAATAGGTAACATTTGGGGGCAGCTAGGTGGCAAAGTGCATAGAGTCTGGGTCTTCGAATTAGAAAGATCTGAGTCAAATCTAATCTCAGCTGTGTGATGCTGGGCAAGTCATGTTTGTTTCAGTTTCCTCATTAACAAAATGAGTAGAAGATGGAAATGGCAAAACACTTTATTATCTTTGCCAGGAAAACCCCAAATGAGGACACAGAGTATCAGACGTGACTGAAAAATTCCTACATGGCAACAAATCTTCATCCTCTCAATTCTTCATACCCTTGCCTCCAAACTACTATGTATTTAGCTATTTTATATTTGTTTATATTCATTCTGACCATCCATCCATCCATCCATCCATCCATCTGTCTGTCTGTCTATCATCTACTGAAATTAATATCTGATCTTGTTTCTTCTCTTAGAATGTTAGCTCCTTTAGACATAGTATAGTTCATCGAATTCAGTAGATTCTTAAAAAATGCTTGTTGATTTATTGCCTGTGGTTTATCATGTTGTAAAATGATAGAATTGAGTTTCAAGACCACATATTTATTTCCTGTAGTTTAGCTTAGTCAGCAGTGTGTTGTGGTGGTTAAGCATACTGTACTTGAAGTTTGGGGTTCAAATCTTTCCTCTGTGTGACCTTGAAATAAAACTTGAAGGGCTTAAATAAAAACACAATGTCTGTATATTAATTTCCCCTCTGTTTTCTACATGCCCTGCATTAGAAATATCTGAACAAAGGTGCAATTCAGTAATATGGGAGGGTCACAACGAGAAAGCAACCACTAGCGCAACCTCAAGGAAGAGTCTTCCTTCACACACGATTTCCTTTTTCCTTCCTTGTTCCTCTTTACCCACGTTTACTCTTTTAAATTCAAAGTCCTCATATCATTTTTCTATTATTGACTTCTCTCCTAGATACAATTCAATAAATCAGGTAAGTAGAAATGCAGGGATTATTGTTTGTGTGCATAAATATATATATACATATATATATATATATATATATATATATATATATATATATATGTTTTTAAGGGTTTGGGAGGAAAGGTGGTATATAAATGTAAATTTGAAATCAAATGTAAACTGCACCAGCTGCTTTCCATCTGCCAGTCATTGTATATAAATCCTCTCTAAGGGTGTTCTACCTGTCTATTCTATAATCCTCAAGAGGACCATTCTGTTGACAGAAGGGAAGTTAGCACTAACTTCTCCATACCACAACTTTATTCCTTGGAGTTTAGCTATCGCATAGGACAAAATATCATCTAAACTACTTAGGAGTCTAAAGTCACTTATATTGAACTATTTTTTCTTCTGAAAGTGACACTGGTTTTAAAATGATTGCTTTTCTTGGCAAGAAAAGAAAAGATAAATACCATTTGGTTATCCTGTAAGTGAGATGGACTTAGAGGTGAAACAATGTAAATAAAAAATTTTAACAAACATACAAGAAACATACTTATGTTAGCCAATACAATTCCATATGGAGATCATTAGTACCTCATGATACAGCACTCATAAATCAAATCTTATATGTTATTGGAAATCTGGGAAAAATTACTTTTTCAATGAGATCTGGTGTAGCATACTGCTCCTAATCTAATCTAGGAAAATGTCAAATTAGAATCTTTATTTAAAGACCACAGATGATTAGAATAATAAAAATAACAAGATAGACAAAAAAACAAAATAAGTGTAGGTTTTTCTTTAAAGTCCAATTTGGAATGTTGGCTAATATATGCATTTGCATATATGTGTGTGTGTGTGTGTGTGTGTGTGTGTATGAGTGTGTGTGTGTGTGTGTGTGTGTGTGTGTGTGTATGTCGTTGTATGATTTCTGATTCTTTCCTTAGCTTTTTGGGTTGGATTTAACCAAGTTGAGTATTTGTCATTTTCATGTGCATGTTCAAAAAATTAAGACACTTAAAAGCAAGTGAATCTATATTCCCCCAAAACTAAAATTAGAATCACCTAAGCATTTCAGAATTCAAATGATGCTACCTGTGTAGCAAATGATGTCACAGAAGATGAAAGAAAGGGTTACTTTTTTATTTTTTTTATTTCAATATAAATTTATTTATTTAACTTATTACATCCATTTTCACGAAATTTTGGGTTCCAAATTTTCTCCCCATTTGTCCCCTCCCCAAACCCCTATACACCAAGCATTCTAATTTCCCCTATCACCAATCTGCCCTCTCTCCTATCATCCCTCCCTTCTCTTGTCCCCATCTTCTCTTTTGTCCTGTAGGACCAGATAACTTTCTTTTCCCCATTACCTGTATTTCTTATTTCCTAGTAGCAAGAATAATACTTGACAGTTGCTCCTAAAACTGTGAGTTCCAACTTTTCCCCATCCCTCCCTCCCCACCCATTACCTTTGGGAAGGCAGGCAGTCCAATATAGGTCATATCTGTGTAGTTTTGCAAATGACTTCCATAATAGTTGTGTTGTGTAAGACTGACTATATTTCCCTCCATC
>CM053770.1:421712238-421758397 GCA_028658325.1 Potorous gilbertii | reverse complement strand
ACTAATGGGGAGAAAATTTTGGAACCCAAAATCTTGTGAAAATGAATGTAAAAAGTTAAATAAATTTATTTAAAAAAAAAAAAAAGAAAATTATCACAGCAAAAAAAAAAAAGAATTTAATGGGATATATTTCTATACTCTAAAATTTATGAACAGAGTGTATACAGAAAAGTATATGAACTGGTAAAAAATGAAATAAACAGAATGAGGAAAATAATATAAAAGTGACTATAATAATAAACAAGAAAAATGAGATTTTTTTAAAAATAAAAGTGAATATTATTTGTACTGGAGGAGCTGACCAATGACAGTCCAATTCTTCGAACCTGCTCTCTTTTGCCCTTCCTTGTAGGCATATTTCCAAGCTTCCTTTTAGGAAGTTCAGTGAGCCCTGAGTCCAGCCCTGAGGGCCTGAGGGTAGGGGTGAAATCAGTAACAAGGAGTATTCTGATTTGCTGTGGAGTCAAAGGAACTGAAAACTAAAGAAATGCTAGACTAACTTTGACTACAAAAGAATTGCCTGCCAGTTTTTTTTTTGGTATGTTTCCTTGTGAAGTAAATATATATATACATACATGAATTAAATGGACAGAGAGAGAGAAAGAGAGAGGCAGAGAGAGAGAGAGAGAGAGAGAGATCAAGTTAGCAATGAAGAGTTAGACAGTTATATAAAATAACATTCTCGTTTTAAAAACAGATCCATGACAATGCAATTTTCCCTTATGTTAGATTATTTCTGTCAGGTCCCAGGCTGATATAGAAATAAGCTCTTTGAGCAGAGCTTTCACTAAACCTGCTCAAAAATAATCTACAACTCTACAACAAAAGAACTATTAAACTAGTTGCTTACTTCTTCCAGATGAGGAAGATACCAGGCACAAATATATAATGTTTAGCAATAGATCCTTTTGAGGCTGGGTCTTTGTTTTCTTCAGAGATGCTAATTCCAGTGTGAAGTTCAGAGTAGAAGAAATATGAAGAATGTCATAGAATAAAGAAATTCAACAACTTTAGACATACACACACATACATACATATATGTCAGTTCTTAGTGTAACTTTGTTATTCTAATTACAGTTTAATGAGTTCCTAGAATGCCTGACAGAGCTATATTCAAATGCAAATACAAAACAGAATCCCCAAGTGATGTTAGTATTATATGTCATCTTGGATTATCCACATGAGATAAAATTTCCCAATGATCTCTAAGGAAAGCCTGTCTATCCCTCTAACCCCCCACCCACACATTTTTATACTTCAAACTTAATATAAGCAATGTTCTCATTTTCAGCTAGGCATTACATCCAACTTTGGAGAGAACTGGTGGTAAATGATTCATATGCCAGATAACAGTTGGACAAAATCCAGAATGAAAACATCTTTTCCTAAATTTGGCTGACCTTTAATGATTCAAATCTGGGAATAACATCAGACATGGTAAAGTCTGACAGTATGTATTTTGTGCATAATAATGTTATATCAATCACTACAAGGTAATGTAAAAATAATAATGAGATTTCAATCATTTCAGTTGTTTCTGACTCTTCATGGCCCCCTTTTGGGTTTTATTGGCAAAGATATTTGTATGGTTTGCCTTTTCCTTGTTCAGTTCATTTTAAAACTGAGGAACTAACACAAACTGAGTTAAGTGACTTACCCAGGTTCATACAGCTAGTAAGTTTGTGAGAGCAGATTGGAGTTCATGAAAATTAGTCTTTTTGATTCCAAGTCCAGTTCTTTATCTAATAGCCCCTAGCTACCCAATAATAAGATAACCTTGTCTTTAAAAAACAAAATGTTGGTGCTCATAACCTTGCCATTCACTTTATAATTCTATTCTAATCAAGATAGAATCTACAGTGTGTAGTTCTCATTAATTTCTTTTACATTAATTATTTTTGTCTCCCCATTTTTAAAGGAAAACTTCCCTCCCAAAGCACACTGGTTTTATTTTGTGGTGGAAGGCAAGTAGACATCCACACATAGTGTTGGGCAATTCTGGCTTTCTAAGGGTTATTTACAGCTTCTAATTGGTTTTTCTGTTTGCTGCACCTGAAATTATCTAAGTCATTCTTTTTTGTTTTATTTGTTAGGATCCTTTCTGTAGTGCACCTGGAAACTCTGTTATTGAGCCAAGTGTAAATTCTAAGAATACAGAATGATTGGCATTCTTAAAGGTGAACTAGGAAATGTCTCAGCCAGATTCCATGGAGTACAATGCTCCTGCTGCTTCTGGTGCAGATTTTGATGTCACTTTTTTCAGCCATGGTACTAAAGGCATTAAGGGAGTACATACAAAGAAAAGGATCTAAAGCAGCTGAAGAAATTCAGATATTGAGAATGAGCCTAGGTTTTTGTAGACTTACTTCTCCCCAAAGGCTAGGATATTACAGTGAATAAACAGAATGCCACCAAGATCTAAGGTTCACATATGTATACTGGTGAAATGACAGTTTTATAATCTCAAATTGTGTTAACTTGGTGTTGATAGCCAAAAGTCTTTATTTGCCATCTGGACACATGAATATTACATTAAAAATGTTGATATTGCTAATGGTTAAGAAAACAAACAAACATTAAATCAATGCAAAATATTCTGTGTAATCACTATTTCTAGTTTGGCAGGAGTGGAGAACATTCAGACTATGTCTACACACTATGCATGTACACTATGCATGTATCCAAGAATATAGTATCATTTAGCTTTAGAACTATTCATTGTCTTGTGTGTTTGATTTTTTCCATTATTCGCAAATGTGATAATTAAACATGCATCCATCAAAAAGTAGTTTTCATTTTTAAAATATTCCTAATTTTCCCAAAATTTCAAAGACAAATAGAAATTAGAAATCACCCTCTTTTGACCCTGGGAGTCATGTTATATTTAAATAGTTAAAAATAATTTTATGCCTCTTCTTCCTGAATCCATTTTATACACTAATAGAATATTTAGTTTTACTTCACTGGATCAGTTTTATGACATGTAAGTTAGTATTAACTAGGATTTTAAAGCCCATGACTTTTGATGGTAAGATGGTATGGACAAAATATTCACAACTTTCCAAAAAAAATAAAATGCAAAGGGAGGGTCTATCCACACACTCTTTATTTTTGTTTGTTTTTGTTATCATCCTGTCACTGTAATAGTATTGTTCCCATTCAAATTTGTTTACTAGGAAATCAGAGTTTTCCTATTCATTTCTTCTGAGAGAGATTCATCTTAGATGCAGAAGACAAAGAATGCAAAGCACTTTTTTCATTGCCATTAGAATCTTAGTCTCTCTCTTACATCTTTTGTTTAAAGCCAGGAAAGGAAACTCCTAAGGTTCAGGACAACATTGAAAGGTGATCAAAGAAAGAAATAAGAACCTAGCTATATGGCTTTATATTTTCCACGTGACTATTGTCATTTTCACTGAAAGTTGTTAAAATGCAAAATGAAAAGAAATTCTTGTAGATGAGCTCTGCTGATTTGGGGCAGTAATAGAGGATGAGTTCATCATCTTGCTAAAAATCTCAAGAAGTAAAAGAAAAAAAGATATAAGAAAAGAGAACCTGCAGGTTCTTAACTTGCAGGAGGTTACAATCTATGGGGGTGTAGGGGGTAGAGGGAGTGAACAAATACAAATGTAAAAAATATACCAAATAGGCAGAACGTAAATACATGGTAATTTTTGACTGGACAGGTGATGAGGCTATTAATAATTGAATATTAATGCCTCTTTAGCATTACATCTTACTTTCATTATTTTCTATTTTATCATTCATTGTGAACATAGAAGTCACCATCTTCTTAATTTTACCTCAGTCAATCTATCTTTAAAAGTTACTATGGGATCAATTTTCACTCCTTTTTGGAATTTTTTTCTCACCTTCATATTCTAAAATGAGTCAAGTAGAGTGATAACTCAATGTAATGGGGCAAGAGATAAATTTAAGTAGGGAAGAGGGCAGTGACTTACATCCCTTTGGGGTTCTCACGATCAAGTATGCAATCATGAATCCATCATTGTACTATTTTCCACTTACAGTTGACAGCTGTCAGTCAGGCAAGATTGACTCTAGCTCTTCACTAATCAATAGGCATGCATGGGGTCATGGATAATAGCCCAGACTGACAAACTATTTCAGTTGCTTTTACAAGGCAATAATTTACCAGTTTGTCTGAGATTTTTATGGGATAAAACAATAATTTCTTAGTAATGTTTTTATGAAAGATGTCTTTAAGTATATCTATTTACGACATACATCCCAGTTTACTCTTCTCCTGTCTTTGAGTATTTTGTGTAAATAGCATTTAATGAACAACATGGAAAGAAAATCTGTTCCAGTGATTATTAAAAATAATTCCTGATAACTTGAACAGTAATTCTGTTTTAACATTGATGTTCATGTGAAATTTATTCTGCTTTTAACTTTGAAGTTTTAAGTTATCCCCAAGTTCCCATGCAACCAATGAAAGTACTGCAAAAAGGACATTGTTTAAATACTACAATTCCCTAAATACCTTCTGGATATATCCAGGGTTGGAAAAATCAGATATGATTTCTGTAATGTGACAAAATGACCTTTCTTTTATTGTTAGTGAAAATTGTCAGTGATGTTACTTCACAAGAAAGGTGTGTCAGAACATGTTAGTACTAAAACCTGTAATGCTAGAATTTAGGGGAGTACTATACTTTTAAAGAAGAAATCCCCAAAATGTAGTCTGTGGACCCTGGGTGGTCATCAAGACCATTTCATGAGGTCTGTGAAGTCAAAAATATTTTGATAATAATATTAATATGGTATTTATAAAACCCACATAAAAATCACTTTGACATTCTCAATAATTTTTACGAGTGTGTGGGTGCCCTGACTCCAAATAGTCTGTAAATCACTGTTTGAGAGAGCAGATGGGGGATAAATAATAACAAAAATGATGAAAGCTCCAAATATGTTAGCCATGTTACCTCTGCCTTTGAGCAAAGAGCTCAGTCAGAGGTTAGACATGTCTGTGAAAGAGAAAGACAAGAAAAACCCTTTTATGATAACACCATGAGAATGATAAGCTCCTCTTAGTGACTTCCCTGGCTTCAAGTTCCAATTAAAGTTCCATCTTTTACAAGAAGACCTCTCCAGATCCTCTTTATTCAAGTGCCTTCCATTTGATAACTATTTCCTGTTTATCCCATGTACAGCATGCCCTGTATGTATTTATTTGCATGTTGTCTCTTCCATGATATTGGAGATTCCTTGAGAGCAGAGATTGCATTTTGTCTCTTTTTATATCCCCTAAGCTTAGCACAGTGCCTGGCACACAGTAGGGAATATATGTTTATTGACTGACAGATTTTTCTTTTAGGCTTTCTCAATAAATGAAATCAGCTTATTTTCCAGTCTACATTATGTTAAAGAACTGAGTTTCATCTGAAGGATAGATACGAGAGGTGACTTGGAAAAATGGATAGAACTTTGAATGAGGAAACAGGAGACAAAATTTCTCTTCCTATTCTTGGAACTAATTGTGAGGCTTTCAGCAAGTACTTTCATGACTTTGTGTCACCATTTTCTTATCCATAACATGAACCTATTAAGATTTCTAATCTCTAAGATTCCTTTCAAACTTTATGAATTAACCTTCACCATTGGCAATTGAATTCACTTCATGCAAATTGGATAAAACTAAGAAGGTCAAGCCATCAAGGGTGTTGATAAGATTTCTAAGGAGCAAGACTTCCACAGAAGGCAAAGGGATTTTAAGATCAGTTCAGGTTGACCTAAAACCAATGGGAATATTATTTCATTTATGACAGAGCTTATGGAATTAATATCTTTATAAAGCACATGGCCAATACCTAAAGACAATACTAGGAAGCAACTCTGGCAATCTAAATATACCTTGATCTACAGCTGATAAGTTAGTTACATGTAAAATTAAGAGTAAATGTTTGTAAGTCAGACTAAAGGGGAAGAAGACAAAATGATGCAGTAAATGACTAAGAAGAACTAACAGTAGAGAATGAATTAATTATATATTAGATAGTTCAGTTAGGTGATACAGTGGATAGACTATCAGATCAGGAAGATATGAGTTCAAAATTGGCATCAGGCATTTACTATGACTCTCTATACAAGTGACTTAACATCTCTCTGCCTCAGTTTCCTTATCTATAAAATATCAAAGTTAATAACATCTACCTCCCCAGCTTGTAAAGGTTAAATGATATATTATATAATGGTTGTATTGTATGTTATAATTATATGTTACGACACTTATAAGGAACTTAATCCAGTACCTAAATTTGTTGTTGGTTTTGTTCAGTCATTTATCAGTTGTGTCTGACTTTTTATTGCCACATTTGAGTTTTTCTTTAAAGACATACTGGCTTGTCATTTCTTTCTCCAGTTTATTTTGCAGATGAGAAAACCAAGGCAAACTGGGTTAAGTGACTTGCCTGGGATAATACCACTAGTAAATGTCTGTAGCTAGATGTATACTCAGGAATGAGTCCTCTTGACTTCAGGCTCAGCACTCTACCCACTGCACCACCTAGCTGCCTAGAGTTCCTGGTCCATAGTGTATATGAATTATGTAAATTATTATTAGACTAGGGATCAAGAGGTTAGGGTTCTAAGTCTAACTTAGTCACTAATTGGGTATGTATTTGGGTAAATTTCTCAAATTTTTGTCTCAGTTCCTTTATTTGTAAAATAAAAGAATTGACATAGATTATCTCTATGTTAATTTTATATTTCCAATATGATATTTTTCATTGAAGCCCAACATTATCTATTTTGTAAGTTTTTTGAAGATATTGTAAAATACTGTTTTTTCATTTATTATTAAATCTCACATTTTTTCCCTACAAGAGATAACTAGAGAGCTGGCCTTAGAATCATGGTTGCATGAGTTCAAGCTATGACTTGGATGTATGCTGGATGTATGACCTTGAGCAAGTTTAATGTCTCAGTGACTTAGGCAGCTCTCTAAGAGTTTACATTTCAAATAAGATGACAGTCTCCTTTGGAAGAGGGAGATTCTCATCAGAAGGTCTTCCTACCAGTGGAATCAGAAGTCAGGTTAAAAACAACAATGAAAAAATAATACCTTTTCTGCTTCTACTAATAAAAATTCTTGGCAAATCTAGAGAATAAATTGTGTGTTATTTCAAAGATACCAAATATTAGGATAGGCAAAATGTAACTTTTTTTCTTTTTATTAAGTTGAAGGAAACAAATATAAACTCTGTCAAATTTTTGAACGAATATTTATAAACCAAATAAGAAAAAAAATGGCCATCTAAAAATTATTTTTTTTGACTGAACTTAGCATAGTATGTGGCTTAATAAGTAATTCCTTAGTGAGTGACTGAGAGATCCTCTGATATATTCCAAGAAATATGACCCCTTTCAAAAGATTTAAGTGAAATGAACTCAACATAAGAGAAAAAGTTGTAGTAGCCAATGGAGAGTTAATGTACTAATTGATGGAGAGGAAGGATGTAGGTGTGAAGGGTCCTAATGGGATTAAAACCCAACACAGTAGGAGAATTCCTTTTACCTTCCATTCAAACACATAATAAATCATAGAACTGCACAGAAACAGTCAAGTTAATGCAAAGGCTTTACCATGACAAATCAGGAGAAGAAATATGATTAAATGAAATAAAAATCAAAGGGTTAGGTTTCACAAGACCCAAATCATCATTCCATCTCTGTTACTATCCAACTATGATACTCTAAAGAAATTAGTCAAATTCTTTCATCTTACAATAAACTAATAAAGGACTTTCCTGTGAAACTTCATGGCACTCCAACTTTCAGTTTGTGTCAAGAATCAGCATGAATGATTTTATTGAGTTACTAATACTAATTTCAAAAACAAAGCTTTAATATGTAACTCCTTGTTCACTTGCTTTCAGTTGTTTCAATTTCCAGATACCTCTTCTACTTTAGAAAAAAATCACATTTTCTTGCCTCTTGCAGTCATCTTTCAATTCTATATTCAACTGCTATCATTGGCATATGCTGCTTAAGTTCAAATCTCAAATTAACTGTTTAGAGCAGTTAATGGCCTAAAGTTTGTAGAACATATTCAATACATTGGACAATTTGTGATGATGGGTTAATTTTCTTCTTTCAAATTTAAAGATTTACATGAACAGAGAAAGCAGACAGCAGCAAGTATTTTACTAAGTGTGTAATTTAAGTACTCTCGAGGGTCCACAAGTGCCTTCTAATGATGAGTAACCTAACTAACCATTGTTCAATCATGTTTTAGTTTTTTTTTTTTAATACAGGAATTTTTAAAATTTCATTTCCAAGAAAATGCCGAACAAGGCAAGGCTAAGCTTACAAATTATTGCTGGCTTACAAGAATGTAAATTTAGTTGAACACTATCGTAAAAAGAAATGGTGAAATTCTTTTACTTCCCATCTCATATTTAACCTAGCATTTTATTTTGTTCTAAGAAGGGCAAAAGTATGCAATTTCTAGCCCTGTTAGGTAAAGATTACAAACGTGATGAAGGAATCCTTAAAATTTGCCAATTCATTGATATTTGAATAAATTATAAAAATATGAGCAAACAATGATTCTGAACTTCTCAATTCCTCATTCTCTATTACATGAAATAACCTCACCTGTATTACCTATATTGCTTTGAGGAAAATTTTTGTAAGTTGTATAGTGTTTTACTAATATGAGTTTTTGCCAACCCAACTTCATTCACTCCTTGTGTTAAACAGTTGTAGGGAAATGATTTTCTGGATACAGATAGTTACTTACTTAAAATATTACAGATAGACAATGGGATCAAATGCTATCATGGTTGCATTTTTTCCAGTGAAAGAATGAAAAAGCATTGGATTAGTGACTACTCCTTGCTAGGTACCAGGGCACAAACATAAAAGAAAAATTAACAGCAAACTGTGTCTTAAGGAATCTTAGATTCTTTTGGGGAGAGATAACACAAACATGCATGCATGCATGTATTCCTACATGCATCTATATGCATATACTCACATTTATATGCACACAAACTACAATACCTTAAAACTTTGGTAAAACTTTTGAAATATCCTGTATATACATAGAAAATAAATATGAAAAAAATTCCAGTAAAATTTGTGTTTTATACCCCAGCCTGGGTATAATGGATTTTTTTTTATTTTGAAAGAATGTTTGTTGGGATGTTATTAAATATATTATACCTATACAATTAGACAATTTCAAAGGTTCTCTCTATTTTCATGTGCTAAGTAAATTGAAAAATAAATGAATAAAATAGTGAATATATTTTAGAGCACTTCCAATAAATCTTTGATCTCATAAATATTAGTATCTATTTTAAAAATACATATCACAAACCATTCTCTTCCTGTGCAGTTGTGCACATATGTAACATGCACCATGCTGTGATCTCTCTCAAGTTTTCCTTGGATTGTAGGGCTACCAGAGATAGCTTTGAGCTATTTATTTTAGTCTTCCAAACTTTAGTGAATCTTCTGAGATTTCCTCAGAAACAAATGCCTGTGGGCTGAATTTTGTAAATAACTACAAGTCGATACTTCTCAAGTAATTCTGAGATTAATGATCCCGTCGTTACTTTCAGCCTTTCTTGTTAGGTGGTCTAACAAAGGATGACACTAAGCTTAACATTCTAAAATTATGGAAACATAGAACATGCTACCTGGAAGGGCCCTTAGAAAACATCTGATTCAATTCTTTCATTCTAGAGATAAGTATATTGATGTCGTTGGATGACTTTTATCAAAGTCAAGGCTTAATTTTTTTTTTTACATAATAAGGACTTATATCAAAAGAAGGTTTAAAATTCCCACAGGTTATCAATTGGACTTTGCCCTCATCATTACCAACTTAGTGCTCTTAGTTACAAGATTACTTATTTAATTAAAACAAGTTCAGTGGTATTTCATAAATCATACCAATGATTTTCTTTTGATTCCCAGAGGAACTATAATCATACATACAATATTTTTGAATAGCTTACACACTATTTAAAAACTGGAAATTATGAGCAGTCAAGCTCTATTTAAGCAATCTGATAAAGTATGTCTCTGTCCCATGTAAACTCTACCTTGGTGACTCTTTTGGTGGAACCTATATCAGATTTATCGAGTTTTAATAAATAACAGATATAAATAGTTACTATAAATAACAACACTGATTATCCTGTGTAATCAAAGCCTTCACCTGCTGAGATATGCACCACATTTATGCAGATCAGCTGTAGGCCTTTCATCCATGAAATTATAGAATGTATAATGTGATGGGCCATGATATATTCAGTGTAATTGCTTATTTATAAAAAGAGCTATCAACAGCCCACTTTAAATAAATTCAGAAATCACCGTAGGGCATTTAGAAATGAATATTTTATATGACATTTTAAAAAGATTATGAGCGTTTCTTTGAACAGTAAAATTAATGGCTGTTTTGCTGTTTAAACTCATCCAGTGTAGATTCATGATAATAGCATATAAACTGTAATTACTGTATTTGTGTTTTAATTAGGAATACCCATCTACCTTTTGAGTAATTCAGGGTATTAAAAAAATCATAAAATTTTAACAAAGGGAAAAACAAATTTACAAATGTGGATTTTTCTTATGAATAATTTGAAAGTGACTATTCAAATTATCCAGGAGCAAATATATATCAGACAAATTTTGAGTAGTTCTTTCCCTCTTACTAAAGACCTCAAGCAAAGCTGAATTTTATTTTTCTGCATTTAAAACTTATCATGGAACAAGTGGTCATTTGGAGCTTTTGATATAGAGTTATGATCTTGGGACAAATGAATACTGTAATAAAATAGGATATTCTCTCAGTATTGGAAATCTCAAATGCATTACCAAAGGCAAGGTGACAGAAGTTCCAGCATTACTAATTCAGCAAGAAAATATGCCAAAAAAATACTACATTGGCATTTTTATCCATGGCAACAGACATTTGACAAAATGAAAAGAGGTTGACAAAGTTAATTTAGAATCTAAGATTGTTGTAGAAAGATGATGCAGATGAAAAAAATTATGAGACACTGCTTGAAAATATTCAACAAGCATTTGTTTGGTACCTACTGTGTGCATAGTACTTTGTCAGATGTTACAGAGAAAGACAAAGATTTTGTCCCTATCAAAAGAGAGTTGAATATATTAAAGTAATCAAAAAAAATCTGGTCATTAGCTAAGAAATAGATTGATAGAACAGAGAGAAAAGATTAGACACTCAATGCACAATAGTGACCACAGAAATTTCATATTTGATAGACCCAAAGATCCAAACTTTGGGGCTAAAAACTCACCATTTGACAAAAATTGCTAGAGGAAAGTAGATAGAAATATGGAAGAAATTAGGCATACTCCATCGTTTCATACTTTATAACAAGATAATGTCAAAATTGGTACATGATTTAGACATAATGGGGCATATTAAAAAATAAATTAGGGGTACATGGAAATGTTTTCTAGTCAGACATATGAATGTGGGAAAAATTTATGACCAGAGATAGGATCACAGACATAAAAAAGAATGATTTTGATTGCAGTAAATTAATTTTTTTCAAACAAAACCAATACAGCTGAGATTAAAAAAAAATTTTAAATGGGGCTAAAATTTTACAGCAAGTTGCCTGAGAATAAGAAAGGTCTCATTTCTTAAATATATAGAAATATATATATATATATATATATATATATATAAATATATAGAAAACTGAGTCAAATTTATAGGTATATATGTCATTCCCCACTTGATAAATGTTCAAATAGGCAGTTTTCTGAGAAAAATTAGTTATCTAGAGTCCTTTGAGAAAAAATGTTCTAAATTACTACTGATTAGAAAAAAATGTACATTAAAACAACTCGAAGGCACCCATTTATACTGATCAGATTGACTGAGACTGAAAAGAAAAATGAGAAATATTTGAAGTGATGTGAAAAGATGAGGCACTAATACACTGTTGGCAAACTTGTGAAGTGATGCCACTACGCTAGAGAGTGATTTGGAACCGTGCCCAATGGGCTATACACCTGTGCATACTCTTTGACCTAGCAAGCACACTACTTGATCCATGCCCCAACAAGATCAAAGAAAAGGGAAAATAATCTATTTGTTCACAAATATTTGTAGCAGCTTTTTGGGGTGGCAAAGATGTAGAAATTGAGGGGATGCTTATCATTTGGGGAATGGTTGAAAAAGTTGTGATACATGATTTTAATGGAATACTAGTGTGCTGGAAGAAATGATAAGTAGGATGGTTTCAGAAAAAAAAAAACCTGGGAAGACTGATAAGAACTGAAGTGACTTGAGCAGAAATAGAACATTGTATGCAGTAACAACAATGTTGTAAGGATGATCAACTATGAATGACTTGGCTATTTTGATCGATACAGTGATCCAAGAAAATTCTAAATGATAGTGAAGAATGCTACTCATCTCCAGAGAAAGAATTAATGGCCATTTACTGCCATATTTTTTTTTGTTTTCTTGTCTTTTTCTTTTGGCACCACTGCTCATCATTTCTTATGGAACAATACTATTGCATTACATTTATATACAACAACTTTTGGAGCTGTTCCCCAATGATGGGCATGCCCTCAATTTCCAATTTTTGGACACACAAAAACAGCAACTATATATATTTTTGTACATGTGAGTGCCTTTCTCAATTTTATGATCTGTTTTAGAAACAGACTTGGAAGTTGTATTGATGGATAAAAGAGTATGCACAGTTTTATAGCCTTTTAGGCATAGTTCCAAATTCCTCTCTAAAATGGTTGGATCAGTTTAACACTCCACTAACACTGCATTAGTACTCCAATTTATCCCACATCTTCTCCAGCATTTATCATTTTCTTGTTTTGTCATGTTAGCCTATCCAATAGGTATGATGTGATACCTCAGAATCATTTTAATTTGCATTTCTCAAATCAACAGTAATTAAGAACATTTTTTCATATGATTATAGACAGCTTTAATTTTTTTCCTCTGAAAACTGCCTATTCCTATCCTTTGATCATTTATCATTTGGAGAATGACTTGTATTTTTTTTTATAAATTTGAATCAGTTTTCTATATATTTTAGAAGTGAGGTCTTTATCAGAGACACTGCAGCTGTAAATTGTTCTGTAGCTTTCTGCTTCCCTTTTATCTTGGCATACAATTTTCCCTTCTCCATAGATCTGGCAGGTAAGTTATTCTTCACTCCCCATTTAAAAATATATTATCACCCTTTATGTTTAAATTGGATAATTGTTTTTAAATTATCTTAGAATGCAGTGTAATATGTTGGACTTTGGACTATGTCTTGTTTCTGCCATACTATTTTCAGTTTTCCTCGCAGTTTTGTCAAATAGGGAGTTCTTTTCCTAGAAACTGGAGTCTTTGGTTTTATCACAAAGTAGACTGCTATAGTCACTGACTACTGTGTCTTATTTACCTATCCTATTCCACTGACATACCATTCTATTTTTTAGGCAGTAAGAAGTAGCTTTGATGATTGCTGCTTTATGAAAGAATTTTTTATCTGGTGCCTCTAAACTACTTTCCCTTGCACTTCTCTTCATTGATTCCTCTGATTCTGGACCTTTTGTACTTCCAGTTGAATTGTGTTATTTTTTCTAGCTCTGTAAGACAATTTTTGATAGTTTGATTTGTATGTCACTGAAAAAAATGAATTAATTTAGGTAGAAATGTCATTTTTATTATGTTTTCTCAACCTAACCATTAGCAACTGATGTTTTTATTTCAATTATTTGTGTGAAAAGTATTTTGTGATTGTGCTCATATAATCCTTGGGTTTGTCTTGGCAGATAGACTCCCAGATATTTTGTGATAACTACAGTAACTTTAAATGGAATTTCTCTTTGCATCTCTTGCTGTTGGACTATGTTAGAAATACATAGAAATAGAGGTCATTTATGTGGGTTTATTTTATATGTTTAAACTTTGCTAAAGTTTATTATTTCAAGTAGTTTTTTTTACTTGATTCTCTAGGATTCTTTAAATATATCATCATGTCATTTGCAAAGAGTGATAACTTAGTATCTCCTTTGTCTCTTCTAATTTCTTCAATTTCTTTTTCTTCTCTTATTGCTAAAACTAACTTTTCCAGTACCATATCGAATAACAGTGGTGATAATGGATATCCACGTTTCACCCTTGATCTTATTGTAAATGCATCTAGCTTATCCCCATATATGTAATGTTGCTTATGGTTTAAGGTAGATGCTACTTACCATTTTAAGGAAGTCTCCATTTGTTCCTTTGCTCTCTAGTGTTTTCACTGCAATTGGGTGTTGTATTTTGTCAATAGCTTTTATCTGCATCTGTTGAGATAATCATGTGGTTTCTGTTGGTTTTGTTGTTGATATGATCAATTATGCTGATATTTTTTTCTTAATATAGAATCAGCCCTGCATTACTGGTATAAAATTTTCTGATATTTTTATAAATGAATAAGTATATTATTCTTGCTATAAGTTGATGTAATATTTTTGCTAATATGTTATTTAAACATTTTCATCTATCCAGGTGCTGAATAGAGCACAGCACTGTGTGGGCCATGCTGCAGCTAGGACAGGACTGGAGCAGGCTTCAAGGCCACCGACAGAACCTGTGGGTCCCAGATTCCTCAACTTACATACGCCAAAGACAGCTTCAAAGGTCAGTGAGGAAGATCTTTCACTTAGGTGAGAAGAGAATGCAGTGGTCTATCCCTGGTCCCAAGAAGTGGCAGCTTCCATTGTTGAAGCCCTAGTATAAAGCCCCTGGGGGAATTGAGCAGCTGATCTGAATCTCAGCCCTGAGAAGCGGGGCTGGAGTAAGGAAAAATACTGGCTGACATGGTGTAGCTAGTGGAGGCCCTGGAGAGGGAATCCTGTTCACAGACCACAGTGCAGGACAGGAGAGGAATAAACTCCTCTCCATTGATTGTGCCACCTTGGAGGAACTGAGAACTTACAGGTCCTTTTGACCCCTTCCTTCAGAATAAGACTTAAAAGTCAAAGCTTCTGCATGCAAAATCTCCAAAATAAATATGCAATTGTCACAGGCCATGGAAGAGCTCAAAAAGGATTCTAAAACTCAAGTAAGAGAGGTGAAGAGAAATGAGAGCAATGTAAGAAAATCATGCAAAACAAGTCAATGGATTGCCTAAGGAGACCCAAAAATGATGAAGAAATTAACATGATTAAAAATAGAGCAACCCAAATGGCAGAAGAGGGCCAAAAAGCCAATAAGGAGAAGAATGCTTTAAAGAGCAGAATTAGCCAAATTGAAAAGGAGGTTCAAAAGCTCACTGAAGAAAATAAGTTATTTAAAAATTAGAACAGAGCAGATGGAAGCTACTGACTTTATGGGAAACCAAGAAATTATGAAACAAAATCAAAAGAATGAAAAAGTAGAAGACAATGTAAAATATCTCATTGGAAGAAACAACTGACCTGGAAAATAGATCCAGGGAAAGCTATTTAAAAATTATGGGACTACCTGAAAGCCATGATCAAAAAAAGAGCCTAGACTTCATCTGTCATGAAATTATCAAAGAAAACTGCCCTGATATTCTGGAACCAGAGGGTAAAATAAATATTGAAAAAATTCACCTATTATGTCATGAAAGAGATCCAAAAAGAAAAACTCCCAGGAACAGTGTAGCCAAATTTCAGAGTTCCCAGGTCAAGAAGAAAATATTTCAAGCAGTCAGAAAGTAACAATTCCAGTATTGTCAAAACGCAATCAGGATAACACAAGATGTAGCAGCTTCTATATCAAGGGATCAAAGGGCTTGGAATGTGATATTCCAGAAGTTGAAGGAAATAGGACTAAAACAAAGAATTTTCTACCCAGTAAAACTGGTATAATACTTCAGGGGAAAAAATGAGTGTTCAATGAAATAGAGGACTTTCAGGCATTCTTCATGAAAGACCAGAGCCGCATAGAAAATTTGACTTCCAAACACAAGAATCAAGTGAAGCATGAAAAGGTAAACAGGAAATAGAAATTATAAGGGACTAACTAAAGTTAAACCATTTATATTCCTATATGGAAAGATAATATTTGTAACTCTTGAAATGTTTCTAGTATTTGAATAGCTGGAGGGATTACATACACACACACACACACACACACACACACATATTGACAGAAGGCACAGGGTGAATTGAATAGGAAGGGATGGTATCTAAATAAATAACATTAAGGGGTGAGAGATGAATATATTGGGAAGAGAAAGGGAGAAATGGAAAGGGGCAAATTGTGTTTCATAATAAGGACAAGAAAAAGCTTTTTCAATGGAGAAGAAAAGGGGAAAGTAAGGGAAAAAGAAAACTTACTGTCATCATATTTTGGTTAAGGAGGGAATAAAATGCACACTCAATTTGGTATGAAAATCTATCTTGCACTAAAAGAAAGTAGGAAGGAAAGGAATAAGTGGGGTGTGGGGGGATTATAGAAGGGAGGGAAAATGAGACAAGGGGGTAATTAGAAGTAGATACTTTTGTGGAGGGATAAGGTCAAAAGAGAGAATAGAATAAAAAGGGTTGCAGGATAGGATGGAGGGAAATATAGGTAGTCTTTCACAATGAAACTAGTATGGATGTCTTTAGCAAAACTACACATATGTAGCATATATGGAATTGCTTGTGGGAATGGGTGGGGAGGGAGGAAGGGAGAGAAGTTAGGACTCAAAATTTTAGGAACGAATGTTGAGAATTGTTTTTGCATGTAACCGGGAAACAAGAAATACAGGTAATGGGGTACAAAATTTTTCATCTATATTCATTAGGGGAAATTGAGCTTTCTCTGTTTTGGTTCTTTCCAGTTTAGGTGTCAGCACCATATTTGTATCATAAAAAGAATTTGGTAGGACCCCTTCTTTACAAGTTTTCCCAAATAATTAACGTAGTATTGGCATAAACTGTTCTTCAAATGTTTGATAGTATTCTCTTGTAAATCCATCTGGTTCTGGAGATTTATCGCTGAGAACTTCATTGGTGGCTTGTTCAATTTATTTTTCTGAGTTGTTGTTATTTAAGTATTTCACTTCCTCTTCTATTAATCTGGGCAATTTGTATTTTTTTTGTAAATATTCACAAATTTCACTAATATTGTCAAATGTATTGGCATATGGCTGGGAAAAGTAACTTCTAATCATTGTTTTAATTTCCTCTTCTTCAATGGTGAATTCACCCTTTTTATTTTTGATACTGGTGATTTGGTTTTCTTGTTTCCTTTTTTAAAAAAAAATATTAAATTACCTATGAAATTGTGTGTTTTATTAGGTTTTTATTTCATGAATCGGCTCTTAGTTGTATTTACTAGTTCAATAGATTTAATTACAAATTTATTAATCTCTCCTTTGGTTTTCAGTATTTCTAATTTGGTATTTAATTGAGGATTTATAATTTGTTTTTTTTCTAGGTTCTTAGTTGCATACCCAATTAATTGATCTCCTCTTTTTCTTTTGTATTCATGTAAGCATTTAAAAAATATAAAATTTCCCCTAATAACTTCTTTGGCTGCATCCTGTAAATTTTAGTATGTTGTCTTATTATTGTCATTCTCTTGGATGAAATAATTGATTATTTCTATGATTTGTTCTTTGACCCACTCCTTCTTTAATATTAGATCATTTAGTTTGCACTTAATTTTAGACTGTCTATTACTCTTTGTTACATATAGTTTTTATTATGTCATAATTTTTAAAAATGTATTTAGTATTTCTGCCTTTCTGCATCAGATTGTGAGTTTTTTATGCCATAGTACCTGGTCATTTTTTATTCAGGTGCCACATGCTCTGGAGAAAAGATATATTCTTTACTATCCCCAGTCAATTTTCTTTAGATGGCTACCATTTCTAATTTTTCTAAGATTTTATTTACCTCCTTAACTTCTTTCTTGTTTGTTTTGTCATTATTTTTATTTAGTTCTGAGAATGGGTGTTTAAGGTACCCCAGTAATAGCTTTGTTGTCTATTTCTTCCTGTAACTCACTTAATTTCTCTTCTAAAAATTTGAATGCTATATCACTTGATACATATAGTTTAGAAATAACATTACTTCATTGTCTATGAGACCTTTTATCAGGGTGTAGTTTCATTACTTACCTCATTTAATTAGATCTATTTTTGCTTTTACTTTATATAAGATCAGGATTACTACCCTCCTGTTTTTTTCTTCAGATGAAGCACAATATATTTTGTTCCAGGCTTTTATCCTCACTATTTGTGTATCTTGCTGCTTCAAATGTGTTTCTTGGAAACAAGATATTATAAGATTATGCTTTTTAGTTCACTCTGATATCTGCTTATGATTTATAGGAGAGTATATCTCATTCATATTCACCATTATAATTCCAGATTGTGTCTTTCTCTCTGTCTTTCCCACCTTCTCATTTATGCTTTTCTCTCCTTTCTCCTTTTTCGTCCTCACTAGGCTTTTGCTTCTGACTACTGCCTCCCTTGATCTGCTGTCTTTTTTTCAGTCTCCTTTTTTTCTTTCCCCCTTCCCCCACAATTTTTTCCTCCCCTTCTGCCCTCCCATCTAAATTCTCTCTCACTTTCTTTGCACTTACTCCTCCTACTTCCTATAGGATATGTGAGATTTTTGTACCTAAGTTAGTATGTATGTTATTCCCTCTTTGAGCTAAATCCAAAGACAGTAAGGTCCAAAAAGTGCTTGCCAGCTTCCCTTTATTTTAATTTAATTTCACTTTACTGTATTAAGTCTTTGTGCCTCTTCATGTGAAGCAATTTACACTTTTTCCTTCTCCTTTCCTCTTCTTCCAGTAAAATCCTCTTTTCACCCCTTAATTAATTATATTTTATCATTGCATCAAAATCAACTTTTACCTATACCCTCTGTATATCCTTTCTGAAAGTCATAATGAAGATATAATTCTCAAGGGTTGCAAGTATCATCTTCCAATGTAGGGATGTAAGCATTTCACCCCTTTTAATAACTCCTTTTTTTCTATCTTGTTTAACTTTTCATGCTTCTCTTCAGTTTTGTTTTTAAAAGTCAAATTTTACATTGAGCTCTGATCTCTTCATCAGGATGGTCTGGAAGTCCCCTATTTCATTGAATGTGCATCTCCTTACCTAAAAGACTATGCTCATTTTTGCTCAGTAGTTGATCCTTAGTTATAATCCAAACTTCTTTGCCTTCTTGAATATCTTATTCCAAGCTCTCTGATCTGCAAGGTCTGATGTAATCCTGACTATGGTTCCATGTTATTTGCATTGTTTCTTCCTTGTTATTTGGAGTATTTTCTATTTGACCTGATAATTCTGGAATTTGCCTGTAATATTTCTTGGGTTTTTAATTTGGGTTCTCTTTCAGGAGATGATCAGTATGTTCAGTCGATGACTATTTTACCCTTTGGTTCTAGGACCTCAGAGTAGTTTTCCTTGATAATTTTTTGGAAGATGCTGTCCAGATTCTTTTTCTAATCATGATTTTCTTGTAGACCAATAATTCTCAAATTCTCTCTCCTGGATCTATTTTCCATGACACTTTTTCTTTCAATGAGGTATTATTCTATTTTTTCATTCTTTTTATTTAATTTGACTGATTCTTGCTGCCTCAGAGTCATTAGGTTCTACTTATCCAATTCTGATCATTAACAAATTGTTTTCTTCAATTGGCTTACTCCACTTTCTTGGCTTGTGGGAGTGAATAAATAATTAAAAAATCTTGAAGCCTTTTTTTTTCTTTTGGAAAAATAGATCAGGTATTCATATTATTTATTCATGTAAGTATTTGTTATATACCTAAAAGGGGAAGGCTCAAAGAAAAGAAAAATGTCAGTTCTAAAAATATGAGACTCATCTCTGAAATTTGTGGAAAGTCAGAGAAAATAAATGTTTAGTCCAATGAATCCCTATGATTGTTCTGGTCCCCTCAGGCAAAGAGTAGCCATTCATACTTTTTCCATGACACTGAAATTATATTTTCTAAATATACAGGGCTTTAGATTTGGTTGCAATTAAATCAAATCCCTTGAGGGATCAGTTGATTTTGTCAAGTTTGTTCTCAACAATGCTGTGCAAAGAATGTAGACATTGGAGCTAATATAAAATTTAAAGCATCACTAGAGTCTGTCTTCACCTGGTATGTATAAGAACTTGCCTGCAGTGTACCTAAGATAAAATTCCCTCACAGGGATCAAGGAAAGTCATTTAGTTAGGCTACTTGACAAGTATTTCTGTCAGTCTTTTTCTTTTCTCTCATTAGCAATGTGTGGATGGGTTTGCTTCTGGACATAGGACTATGAGATCTACAATGGAAAGGAAAAAAGAGAGATTTCACCCCTTACCCCGATTATTTATTGGTTTTAATCCCTTCTATGGTTAGAATTTAAAGAGGTTGTGGAGAGAGAATGTCTCTTTTGGGGGGCTTCACATTTCATAGTATCTACCATATTTCTCTTTTCTCTGTGAGCATTTTATGAAAACCTCAGCACTATTCATTATTAATCCCTTAATCCATGCAAATCTTCTAGAATTAACCTTTCTGTGATTGTATTTTCACAATGGGTCTATTTTATAGTAACATGAAGCTACAGAAGTTGAATGAAAAGTAAAAGCCTATTTTATGAAAAAAAAAAGAGACCCATGAAAAATTTATATTGTAAACACCTACAATACTTATGCATATTTGAAAATTCATAGATTTAATATGAAGACAACTTCTGGAAGAGTATTGCTTAGGAAGGTGGTAGAAGTGGACAAAATTGGATCTAGAGTCAGGATGATTGGAACTCAAATATTGTCTTAAACACTCAGATGTGTTATGGTCCTGTTCAAGTTATTTAATCTCTGACTGCCTTAGTTTTCCCATTGGAAAAATAGGAATAGTAACACCTATCTGCCAGAGATTTTGTGAGATGAGATAATAATATTAAAGTGCCTTGAAAATGTTAAGACACAGTATAAATGCTAGTTCTTATTTCTAGAAGTGTTTGTTGAAATATCAGGATAGAAGTATTTGTAAAGGAAGTTTTTCATCTCTATCATTTCTTAGATTATCTTTGGTTAATGCAAAAGCTTAAAAGACTAGATTTCAGTTGATTAATAATAATCCCAGGATCTTTAACATTTTGTAGGTTACAGAATGCCTTTAATTCCTATGAAGTATTTAGTATAAATTGAGGTTTATATGTGCAATCTACAGTTCAGAAAGGATAAATGTTTTGTCCATACTCACACAGAAAATATATGTTTGAGCTGGGATTTAAACCAAGAATATTTGACTCCAAATAAAGTACTCCAGGCTTCTATTATTATTAATTTGACAAACTACTTCGAATATAATACCTTGCATTTTCTTTCTTTACTCCCCTCTTTGATATGGAAATGAAAACATCACGGAATGAATTGGAATAATCAGGAATGCACAATCTATGATTACAATATGAATATTGAGAGTTACACTATGTACTGTAAAACTGGTAGGACAATAATTTTATTTTGAAAACTTGAATTGCTATCATTTCCCATATAGCTCTTTCTATTGTAATACATGATTTTTTACCTCATTTTCAAGTGTTATAGAGAAATAATTGGGTGTGGGTACATGTAAAAAGTGTAGAAATATTGTATGAAAATATTTTGTTAAATGTCCATCATCTAGTTATAGTGAACTGTAACTCACATTTTCAGAGCATTTTCAAAAAATTCCTTATAACCACTCTGTGAAGTCATTGTTCATATTTTATGGATCAAGAAATTCATGTACACAATGACATTTAGTGTGGGTAATAATGTAACATCTGAGACTAATACCAATAATTGCTGATTTCAAGTTTAAATAACTCTTCATGTGGGAGGATTTTATGCTCTATATTTTACTTTTACCTTTAAAAATAGAAGAGGTTAGCCAGGTCCAAGTCTTCAGGATCACTTGCCTCTTCTATTACAATAGGCTCTTTTCAAGTCTTCCTGATTCCTTCCTCTGCCATCCCTAATGTGTCCACCAGTGAATTACCAAATGGATACTCTGAAAGCAAAAGTCTGACAACATTACTCTTTTCCACAACAATCTTCAGAGTCTCTGCATTGCTTTAAGGCTATATCATATAGCAGATTTAAGGAACTTTTTCACAACCACTCTTCTCATAGAAGAATTTTTGATTATGGAGTAAAACTACATACATCTCTTCAGGACTCTACAGGCCTAGCATTGCCCCCAGAGCCAATCCCAGGGCAGCAGAAGCCTCTGTGGTCCATTTAACAAAGGGCTCAAAAGTCAAGTAATTGGCTAAGAAAATGAGCAAATAGGAAGAAAAGAAATAGACTATAGATGCATACTTTCCTTATGAGGAGGTATTTTCTTACATCACTGGTGATGAGGAAGATCAAATCATGCAACCAAAAGAAGACAACAAAGCCAAAGCTACTGCATCCAAAGGCTCTAAGAAAAATATGAATTGATGACAAGTCATGGAAGAGCTCAAAAATGATTTTGAAAATAAAATAAGAGAAGTAGAGGAAAAAATTGGAAGAGAAATGAGAGTAATGCAAGAAAATTGCAAAAAGTGAGCCAAAACTTGCAAAAGGAAATTCAAAAAAATCTGAAAAAAGTTACACCTAAAACTAACCAAAATGACATAAGATATCAAAAAATCCAGTGAGGAGAAGAATGCCTTAAAAGGCAAAATAGGCCAAATGGAAAAAGAGGTAAAAAAGCTCACTAAAGAAAATGATTAGATAAAAATTAGAATGGAGCAAATGGAGGCTAATGGCTTTACAGAAAAACAAGAAATTATAAAACAAAGGCAAAAGAATGAAAAAATAGAAAATGTGAAGTATCTCATTGGAAAAAAACAACTGATCTGTAAAATGGATCCAGGAGAGATAGTTTAATTATTGGAGTACCTGAAATCCATGATAAAAAAAAATAGTCTAGACATCATCTTGCATGAAACTATCAAGGAAAACTTCTCTGATATTTTAGAACCAAAGGGTAAAATAGAAATGGAAAGAATCCACTGATCACCTCCTGAAAGAGATTCTAAAAGGAAAACACATGAGAATATTGTAGTCAAATGTCAGAGTTCCCAGGTCAAGGAGAAAATATTATAAACAGCCAGAAAGAAACAGTTCAATTATTGTGGAAACACAAATAGGATAACATAAGATTTAACAATTTCTACCCTAATGGATCAGAACACATGGAAAATGATGTTCCAGAAGTCAAAGGAGGTAGGATTAAAACTAAGAATCACCTTCCCAGCAAAACTGAATATAATACTTTAGACAATATAGTGGTTATTCAGTAAAATAGAGGACTTTTAAGCATTCTTGATGAAAAGACTAGAGTTGAATACAAAATTTGACTTTTAAATACAAGAATCAAGAGAAACATGAAAAGATGAATAAGAAAGAGAAACCATAAGGGACTTATTAAGGTTGAACTGTTTGCATTCCTACATGGAAAGATGATATTTCTAACTCATGAGACCTTTATCAGTGTTAGGATAGTTGGAGGCAACACACACAAACGTATATATGTATGTATATGTATGCATATATGTGTATATGTATACATACATACATGTATATGTATGCATATGTGCATATTTATATGTGTACGTGTGTGTATATTTATCTGTATATGTGTATATGTATACATACACACATGTATGTATATGTATGCATGTGTGTATAATTATATATGTACATGTGTGTATGTGTATATTTATCTGTATATGTGTATATGTGTGTGTGTGTGTGTATATATATATATACATATATATATATATATATGTATATATATATATACATAGAAAGACACATTCAGACAGAGGGACAGAAAGCACTGAGTGAGTTGAAGATGAAGGGATGATATCTAAAAAAGAAAATTGTTTTGAGAAATGTACTAGAAGAAAGAGAAAGCCAGAGGTAAAATGCAGTAAATCTTCTCACATAAAAGAGGCAAGAAAGAGTTTTCACAATGGAGGGGAAGGGGAAAGTGAGAGGGAATAAGTGATCCTTCCTTACGTGGAATTTGTCTTCAGGAGGGAATAGCATATACACTCAATTAGATATGGAAGTTTATCTTACCCTACAGGAAAACAGAGGGCAAGAGAATAACAGAGAGGGGGACAATAGAAAGGATGGAAGATTGGGGGAAAAGATAATAAGAAATAAACTGGTAGAGGGACAGGTCAAATGAGAGAATAGAATACATTTAGAATGGGACAGGATGAAGGGAAATATAGTTAGTCTTTCTGGACATAATTGTTATTGCAAGTGTTTTGCATGACTACACATGTATAACCTATATTAAATAACTTGCCTTCTCAGTGAGTGTGGGTAGGAAAGGGGGAGGGGAGAGAATATGGAACTCGAAGCTTTAAAAATGAATATTAACAATTGTTTTTACATGCAAGTAGGAAATAAGATATGACAACCACAGAAATGCTCTGCTTGTCCTAATGAAAATCTAAAGTATATTCATTTTGCAAAGAAATTTTTAAATGGAATAGTATACTATTTAAGCCCATATATGTGTGAGAACTCTGTTGGGGGAGGAGGGGAAATTTCTACTAGTGCCCCTAGAGAAAGGTTTGACAGAATCCTATACAAAATGTAATTTTAGATTATGGGCAATGGGCTATAAAAATCTATCTTGCTCTACAAGATAATAGAAGGGAAGGGGATTAGGGTGGTGGGGTGACAGAAGGGAGATAAGATTGGAGGAAAGAGTAATCAGAACATATACTATCTTGGGGAAGGGGTAGGGGAGAGAGACAGAAAGATAATTTGAAATTCAAAATTTTGTGAAAGTGTATGTTGAAAGGCAAAATAAATAAATTTTTAAAACGAAAGAAACAAAAAGAAGAAAAGGTGTAGGGCTATAAATAGTATTTCTTTCCTATGTGGTGTGCTTAAAAACATTACTCTTTTGTATGGTAAATCTGTATTCATCTGTCCTTAGGTACTCTGATTCAGAGATTGTAGTTAGTACACCTATGGTAAGATGTGATATCCAATATCGTCCACACTTTGCCAAGTTTACAAGTGTATTGTGTGACCAAAAGGAGGGTGGAAACAAAGGCTCTCAAGAAAATATGTGGTATCATTTCACCACAATAATGTATTTTTGTAGTTACGGGGATTCTGTTACTTGTTGCAGCTTTTCATTCCTCCTTACCAAAAATTATTTCTAGGAATTGGACAGTTTTGCAGGAAATATAATATTTGCTCCAATTTTGGGAAATAAATATTTTATCAGTTTGTTTGATACTTTATCCTTGAGGCAACCAAGTTTCCTGAGGCTATGCAGCAGTCATTTCATTTGGAAGTTTTCTTAGCCCTTAGCTTAAAGCCTATGAATGATTAATACAATTTTCACCTAGTTAAACTATCAAGGCTGAAATTTTGTGGGGTGATTACAGTTTTTCCCTTAGTGCAGAGATTTTTAATGGGAAAATACATGAACTTTCAAAAATTTCACAACTATATTTCAATATAATCAGTTTCCTTTAAAATTCTACATATTTTACAGAATGTATTTTAAAAGATTATTTTGAGGTGTCCATAAGTTTTACCAGAATGGCAAACTTGTACCTGACACATAAATGTTACGAACATTTAATAAGGAAAAATAAATTCAAATTCCTTTTTTGGGAATTTAAAGTCTGTCATATTCTTATCTTTGTTGATGTTGCCAAGCTGATGACACATTATTCCTCTCATACTCTTTAACTCTAGAAACCTATGTATCAGTCCCACCCCCTGCCTTTGTTCTTTCACAAAGGCTATGCCCACCAAAATAGAATACTCAATATTTTATCCTCTATCTCTTGGACATTAGATATTTCCTACAATCAGGTCAATAATTAACTCCTTAAAGAAGTTTTCCCTTATCCTCTCCAGTTGTTTGTTATCCTCTCCTGCTTGATGTGTATTTATTTTTTGAATACCCACTATATTTTCTTCTGTAAAGAAATTGTTTTTGTCACCCATAGAATGTAAGCTTCTTGAGGTTAACAACTTCTCTTTATATCCCCGTTACCTAGCATGGTACCTGGTACAGAGTTGGTGCTAAATAAATTCATGCTAATTAGTTGATGGCAACTTCTCCACTTCTATTGGAGGAAGGAGCTTATGGAGTTTAATGAGCAGTGAATCTTTTCTCTTTTTTTCTTTTTCATTTTTCACAGTTCATGTCCTATAAAACAATTCCAACTTTTGGTCAGGTGATACTTCTTGGAAAGCATTTCCAATATATCACAAACATTTTTTTAACATTAACTGAGATACAAATAATAATTATGTATGCTAACTTCACAAGCCCTTGAACTAGTTGTCTCCACAGTATTACTAAGAATTCAAGGACCCTCATTTATTGTTGTTGGTCTAAAGTCCTAAGCCTAATATCTTAATTTTAGACTTAATCTCAGATGTCCCCCTAGCAACAATCTATAATTTAATAGATCTGGTTATTAAGCTTATAAACCTTTTGTATATAGGAAATTGCCACTAAGAGTAGGGACATTGAAAGGAATCAATATCTCCCCAATTTCATGTCTGTTCCAGGCAGGAATAGATTGTCAACTTGCATTCAGTCAGGCTTAAAGTCTGCCAGGTGTCAGTGGGGAAATGGAGTCAGGAGAATCCTACCTCAGCCCAGGCCGAACAGCTGCTCTCCCACCCTTCCCACGCAATCACTTTTCTCAGTTCATACTAGCATTTCATAGGCTTACTGACAGCATGAATTGGAGGCCTTTCTTGCTATCCATACCTGGAGTTAGAGTTAGAAGAAAAGTCACTTAATAGTCCCATAGCATCTTAAAATAGCAAGTTCCAAGAACTAGGCTTAAAATATGACTATAAGTTCCCTTTGGCTAAGGAATATCTTTTGGGCAAGTCTTAAGTGGTTTACATGCTGGTGTGATACTAACTATATTGCCCTCTATCCTACTTTACCCCCCTATTTTTTATTTCTTTTATTCCCTCATTTGACTTTGTCCCTTCCCAAAAGTATTTATTTCTAGTTACTCCCTTCTCCAATTTGCCCTCCCTTCTATCATTCCCCTCTCCCCACTTGTTGCCTTCTCCCCTACTTTCCTGTGGTGTTAGATAGATTTTCATATCAAATTTAGTAAGTGTGTTATTCCCTCTTTCAGTCATACGTGGAGAGAGTAGCTTCACTTTTCCCCTCTCCCCTTCTCCCTTTTCTCCTCCACTGAACAAGATTTTTCTTATCTCTTTTATGAGTTATATCCTGCCAATCCTTCCACCTACTCAAATACCAAGAAAAACTTCAAGAGTTATAAATATTTTCTTTCCATGTAGGAATGTAAACAGTTCAGGTTAGAAAGTTGTTTTTTTTTTTTTATGATTTCTCTTTCCTGTTTATCTTTTCATGGTTCTCTTGATTCTTGTGTTGGAAAGTCAAATTTTCTATCCAGTTCTGGTCTTTGCCTCTATATGAATGCTTCATAGTTTTCTATATAATTGAATTACCATTTATTCTCTTGAAGTATTATATTCAGTTTTGCTGGAGAGGTGATTATTGATTTTAATTCAAATTCCTTTGACTTCTGGAATATCCTATTTGAAGCCCTTCGATCCCTTAATGTTAAAGCTGCCAGATCCTGTGTTATCCTGATTGTATTTCCACAATACACAAATTGTTTCTTTCTATCTGTTTGCAATATTTTCTCCTCGACCTGGGAACTCTGAAATCTGGCCATAATATTCTTAGGAGTTTCTCTCTTTGGGTCTCTTTCAGGAGATGATTCGTGGATTCTATCAATATTTTCCCCTCTGGTTTTAGAATATCAGGACAGTTTTCCTTGATAATTTCATGGAAGATAAGGTCTAGGCTCTTTTTTTGATCATGACTTTCAGGTAGTCCCATTATGTTTAAATTGTCTCTCCTGCATCTATTTTCCAGTTCAGTCATTTTTTCTGATGAGGTGTTTCACACCATCTTCTATTTTTCAAACTTTTGGTTATGTTTTTTAACTGCTGGATTTATGTCATAGTCATGAGCTTCCTTGAACTCAATTCTCTCTTTCAAAGAATTATTTTGTTCAGTGAACTTTTGAACCGTTTTCTCCATTTGGGTAATTCTGCTTTTTAAAGCTTCTTCTCTTCAATGTTGTTTTGGATCTCTTTATCCAATTTAGTTAGCCTCTTTTTATAGGTGTTATTTTCCTCCTCACTTTTTTAGTTCTCCTTTAGCAAGCTGCTAATTTGCTTTTCAAGCTCTTCTATTGCCTGATTACAATTTCAGGCCCCTTTGGAGGCCCTAGAGGCAGGGACTTTGACCTCCTTTGGCAGTATGCCTTGTTCTTCCTCATCTGGAAGGATGGGAGGAGAAAGTTGTTCACCAAAAAAATAACTTTCTATGGTCTTACTTTTTTTTTCCATTTTTTGGGCATTATCCCAGACAGTTACTTGACGTCTAAATCAAGAGAATGGTCCTATTGCCCATCCTCTACCAGCTATGGTGCTCAAGGCTGAGATTTGACTCAGCTGCTCAATTTCCCCCGGGGCTTTAGGTGGGGGTGGGGCCATCACTCAGGTCTGAGGTTTAGGCCAACTTCTCCCTACTGCCAGATCCTTTAAGCAGAGCTACCTGGACAATGAATCCAGGTTGTTTCCTGGCCACCATAGCTGCCCGCAGTCTCTTGTTGCTGTTGCCGCTCTTGCCTGGGGTTTTTGCTGGATGAACCCATTTCCCTCTCACCCAGTTGGGAAAGGCTCCCACACTAAACTTTGGAGCTTTCTTTATTACTTTTAGGTTGAGGTATTTGGGACCCTCCCTTCTGAGAACTCTGCCCCAGAGGTCTGTTCAAGTCTTGTTCCTCTTAGTGTTATGTGGCCAGGGCTGGGCTCCCCTCTGCTCAGCGTCCTGTGAGATATACCTCTCCTGTCAGGTTTCCATGTTACCTTTGGCTGGAAACCTCTTTTGCTCTGTTGTGCTGTGGCTTCAGCTATTCTAGAATTTTTGAGTCATTTCATAAAACTAATTAATTAATTATTTTAAATGTTCTACAATCACTAACAAATAACTTAGATATTTCCCCCTACCTATTCCCCCACCCCGCTCCCTCCCCAAGACTCTATATAACTCTATATAGGATCTACATATACTTTCCTATTGAATAAGTTTACACAGTAGTGATGCTGTGTAGATGAACTTTAATAAATGGAAGAAATCTTATAACACATCAAACATAATACACACACAAACATACACACACATATACAAACATGATCTGCTACATTCTGTAAATGAATTCCACATTTCTTTCCCTGAGTATGGAAGGCATTTTGCCTTACAAAACTATTGGGAATTATTTTTTTTAAGTTCTTGCATTATTATGAAGTTCCATGTCTACCAGAAAGAACTCTCAAACACTGTGGTCATTGCTATGCACAAAGTTCTTCTCCGTTTGCTCAGCATCAGATCATATAAGTCTTTCTAGGACTCTCTGACGTCTTCATTTTCATCATTTCTTATAGCAAAATAGTATTCCATTACATCCATTCGTATACTATAATTTATTCAGCCATCCCCCAATTGATGGATATCCCCTTCATTTCCAGTTTTTGGCCACCACAAAGAGTGCTGCTATAAATATTTTTGTACATGAGGGATCCTTTCCCAGTACGACGATCTCATGGGGATACAGTCCTAGAAATGACATTTGCTGGGTCAAATTGTACGCATATTTTGGAGCCCTTTGTGCATAGTTCCAAATTGTTCTCCAGAATAGTTGGATGAGCTCACAGCTCCACCAACAATGAATTAGCATTCCAACTCTCCGATATCCTCTCCAACATTTATCATTTTCCTGTTCATTCATGTTTGCCAATCTTATAGGTGGGTTGTGGTACCTCAGAGTAGTTTTAATTTGCATCTCTCTAATCAAAAGTGATTAAGAGCATTTTTTCATATGATTATAGATATCTTTAATTTCTTCCCCTGAAAATTGCATATTCACATCCTATGACTGTTTATCAATTGGGGAATGACTTGTATTGTGGTAAAATTCATTGAGTTCTCTATATATTCCAGAAATGAGGCCTTTATCCCTGAGATTAGGTGTAAAAATTCTTCCCAACTAACTACATCGCTCCAAATTTTAGCTGCGTTGGGTTTGGGTGCATAAAAACTTTTCAGTTTAATGTAGATAAAGTTATCCATCTTGCATTTCATAATGCTATCTATTTCTTTTTTAGTAAAAACTTCTTCCCTTCTCCATAAATCTGATAAATACACTATTCCTTGCTCCTCAAGTTTATTCATGGTATCAATCTTTATACGTAAATCTTGTACCCAATTGGACTTTATTCTTGAGTATGATGTCAGGCATTGGTCTATGCCTAGTTTCTGCCACACTGTTATCCAGTTTCCAAGCAAATTTTTAAAATATAAATTTATTTAACGTTTTACATTCATTTTCACAAAATTGTGGGTTCCAAATTTTCTCCCCATTTGTGTCCTCCCCCCACCCCAAATCACCGAGCATTCCAATTTCCCCTATCACCAATCTGCCCTCTCTTCTATCATCCCTCCCTTCTCTTGTTCCCATCTACTTTTTTGTCCTGTAAGGCCAGATAACTTTCTATTCCTCATTACCTGTATTTCTTGTTTCTTGGTAGCAAGAACAATACTAGACACTTGTTCCTAAAACTTTGAGTTCCAACTTCTCCCCATCCCTCGCTCCCCACCCATTCCCTTTGGGAAGGCAGGCAATTCAATATAGGCCATATCTGTGTAGTTTTGCAAATGACTTCCATAATAGTCGTGTTGTGTAAGAGCTATAATTCCCTCCATCCTATTGTGCACCCCATTGTTTCTATTCTCTCATTTGATCCTGTCCCTCCCTGAGTGTTGACTTCAAATTGCTCCCTCCTCCCATTGCCCTCCCTTCCATCATCCCTCCCACACTGCTTACCTCCTTCTCCCCCAATTTCCTGTATTGTAAGATAGGTTTTCATACCCAAATGACTGTGCATTTTATTCCTTCCTCTGGTTGAATGTGATGAGAGTAAATTTCATGTTTTTTTTTCTCTGCTCTCTTTTCCCTCCACTAAAATGTCTCCTGCTTGCCTCTTCTATGAGATAATTTACCCCATTCCATTTCACCCTCTCTCCTCCCACTACATTTCTCTCATTGATTACCTTGATTTCTTTTAAGATATTATCCCACCCTATTCAATTAACTCTGTGCTCTCTGTCTCTGTATGTGTGTGCATGTGTGTATGTGCACACACATGTATGTGTGTGTGTGTAATCCCACCAACTAAAAAGATCCTGAAAAGTTTCAAGAGTTACAAATGTTTTCTTGCCAAGTAGGAATGTAAACAGTTCAACTTTGACTTCTCTTTGCTGTTTACTTTTTCATGCTTCTCTTCATTCTTGTGTTTGAAAGTCAAATTTTCTTTTCAGCTCTGGTTTTTTCATCAAGAATGCTTGAAAGTCCTCGATTTCTTTGAAAGACCATATTTTCCCCTGAAGTATTATACTCACTTTTGCTGGGTAGATGATTCTTCGTTTTAGTCCTAGTTCCTTTGACTTCTGGAATATCGTATTCCACACCCTTTGATCCCTTAATGCAGAAGCTGCTAGATCTTGTGTTATCCTGATTGTATTTCCACAATACTGAAATTGTTTCTTTCTAGCTTCTTGCAATATTTTCTCCTTGACCTGGACACTCTAAAATTTGGCCACAATGTTCTTAGGAGTTTCTCTTTTTTGGAACTCTTTCAGGCAGTAATTGGTGGATTCCTTGAATACTTATTTTGCCCTCTGGTTCTAGAATATCATGGCAGTTTTCCTTGATAATTTCATGAAAGATGATGTCTAGGCTCTTTTTTTGATCATGGCTTTCAGGTAGTCCTATAATTTTTAAATTGTCTCTCCTGGATCTATTTTTCAGGTCAGTTGTTTTTCCAATGAGACATTATCTTCCATTTTTTCATTCTTTTGGTTTTGTTTTGTGATTTCTTGGTTTCTCAGAAAGTTATTAGCCTCCATCTGTTCCATTCTAATGTTGAGAGAAGTATTTTCTTTAGTGAGCTTTTGAACCTCTTTTTCCACTTGGCTAATTCTGCTTTTGAAAGCATTCTTCTCCTCATTGGCTTTTTGAACCTCTTTTGCCAATTGAGTTAGCCTATTTTTCAAGGTGTTATTTTCTTCAGCATTTTTTTGGGTCTCCTTTATTAAGGTATTGACCTGTTTTTCTTGCTTTTCTTGCATCGCTCTGATTTCTTTTCCCAGTTTTTCCTCCACCTCTCTAACTTGATTTTCAAAATTCTTTTTGAGCTCTTCCATGGCCTGAGCCCATTGGATATCTATTTCAGATGGTTGGGATACAGAGATCTTGACTCCTACGTCTTTACTTGGTGGTAAGCATTGTTCTTCCTCATCAGAAAGGAAAGGCAGAAACATCTCCTCCCCAAGACAGTAACCTTCTATGGTCTTATTTTTTTCCCTCTTCTGGGCATTTTCCCAGCAATTTACTTGACTTCTGAGATTCCTCTCCACCCCTGCCTAGATATGCCCAGCTAGTGCTTGGGGTCTGAGATTCAAATGCTGATCCCCAGCCTCTGGGCTTTCAGCAGCAGACCCAGCTGCTATTCAATGTGGGCTTAAGTTCAGGTTCTCAGGTGGGGGCAGGGCCACCTTCCAGGCTCAGTTCCCTCAGGGAGTTTATGTGGAGACCTTCAGTAATGGAAATCCTGCTGAGTTCCTGACTGCTCCGGGAGCTTTTGGCCCCCCACTGCCTCTGCTACTGCCTCTTGAGGGGGCCTGAGTTATGGAGATACCCCACTCCCCTCTCAGCCAGCCCAGAAGTCTCTCTCACTGACCAGTAGCATCTGTGGGTGGAGGGACCTTGGTAGCCACCAGAGATTCCGTCCCTGTAACCTGCTTGGATCTGCTCCTCTCTTTTCCACATGGCCGGGGAAGGGCTGTTCTCTGCTCCCAACTGATGTGTGATCAACCTTTGGGGTTGGTTTTTCAGGACTCTCTGGAACGGAAATCTCCTTCACCTAATTGCTGTGTGGCTTCCACTGCCCTAGAATTTGTTGGTAGTTCATTTTACAGGAAATCCATGGGCTGTGGGTTCGGGACTAACATATGTGAATCTTTCTACTCTGTCATCTTGGCTCCTCCCTCTTTCCAAGCAATTTTTGTCAAAAAGTGAATTTTTATCCCGGAAGATGCAGTCCTTGGGTTTATCAAACAAGAAGTTGCTATATGCCTTGCGTACTGTGTCTTGAGTGCCAAGTCTATTTCATTTGTCTACCACTCTGTTTCTTAGCCAATACCAAGTGGTTTTGAAAGTTGCTGCTTTATAGTACATATTTGAGGTCTGGTAGACCTAGTCTACCTTCCAAGCATTTCTTTTCATTAGTCCCTTTGATATTCTGGACCTTTTGTTTTTCCAAATGAATTTTGATGTTGTTTTATCCAGCTCTAGAAAATATTTATCTGGTAGTTTAATTGGTATGGCACTAAACAAGTAAATTAATTTAGGAAGAATTTTCATTTTTATTATATTAGCTTGGCCTGCCCATGAACAACTGATGTTTTTCCACTTATTTAATCTGACTTTATTTGTGCAAAAAAGTGTCTTATAATTGTGTTTATATAATCCCTGTGTTTGTTTTGGTAGGTAAACTCCTAAGTATTTTATACTATCTACCCTAGCTTTAAATGGGATTTCTCTTTCTTTCTCTTGCTGTTGGAATTTGTTGCTAATAAATTGTGTGGGTTTATTTTATAACCTGCAACTTTGCCAAAGCTGTTTATTATTTCAAGTATTTTTTTCCTTGAATCTCTGGGATTCTCTTAATATATCATCATATCATCTGCAAAGAGTGATAACTTAGTTTCTTCTTTGGCTATTCTTGTCCCTTCAATTTCTTTATTTTGTCTAATTGCTACTGTTAATATTTCTAGGACCATATTGAATAATAGTGGTGATAATGGACTTCCTTGTTTTACCCCTGATCTTAGTGGAAATGCATCCAGCTTATTCCCATTGCATATAATGCTTGCTGAAGGTTTTAGGTAGATATTGCTTATTATTGTATGAAAATTTCCCTTTATTTCTATGTTCTCCAGTGTTTTTCAATAGGAATGGGTGTTGTATTTTGTTGAAAGCTTTTTCTGCATCTATTGAGATAATCATGTGCTTTTTGCTAGCTTTATTGCTGATATGATCAATAATGCTAATAGTTTTCCTAATATTGAACCAGCCCTGCATGAATCCTACCTGGTCATTATGTATTATACCTGTGATAATATGCTGTATTTGTTTTGCTAAAATCTTATTTAAAATTTTTGCATCCATATTCATTAAAGAAATTGTCTATAATTTTCTTTCTCTGTTCTGTCTCTTCCTGGTTTGGGTATCAAAACCATATTTGTATCATAGAAAGAATTTTGGAGGACTCCTTCTTCCCCAATTTTCAAAAATATTCTATATAGTATTGGAATTAACTGTTCTTTAAATGTTTGATAGAAATCACTTGTGAATCCATCTGGCCCTGGAGATTTTTTCCTAGGGAGTTCATTAATGGCTTATTCAATTTCTTTTTTCTGAGATTGGGTTGTTTAAGTATTCAACTTCCTCTTCTGTAAATCTGGGCAATTTTTAACTTTTAAAATACTCATCCATCTCATTTAGATTATCGAATTTGTGGGCATAAATTTGGGCAAAGTAATTCATAAGTATCGTTTTTTTTTCCTCCTCATTGGAAGTGAGTTCAACTCTTTCATTTTTAATATTAGTAATTTGATTTTCTTCTTGTTTTTTAATCAAATTGACCAAAGGTTTATCAATTTTATTAGTTTTTTCATAAAATCAACTATTGGTTTTATTTAGCAATTCAATAGTTTTCTTAATTTCAATTTTATTAATATCCCTTTTTGTTTTCAATATTTCTAATTTGGTGTTTACCTGGGATTTTCAATTTGTTCTTTGTCTAGCTTTTTCAGCTGCATGCCCTAGTCATTGATCTCTTCTTTCTCTATTTTATTTATGTAGGCATTCAAAGTTATAAAACTTCCCATAAGAACTGCTTTTGCAGTATCCCATAAGATTTGGCAGGTCGTCTCATTTTTGTCATTCTCTTGAATGAAGTTTTTGATTGTTTCTATCATTTCTTCCTTAACTCACTCCTTCTTTGGGATTAGATTATTTAGCTTGCAACTGATTTTGGGTTTATCTTTCCATGGCCTTTTATTACATATAATTTTTGTTGCATTTTGATCTGAGAAGAATGAATTGATTATCTCTGCCTTTCTGCACTGGATTATGAGGTTGTTATGTCCTAGTACAAGATCAATTTTTGTAAATGTGACATGTACTGCTGAAAAAGGTAATTCCTTTCTATTCCCATTCAATTTTCTCCAGAGATCTCTCATATCTACCTCATCCAGAATGTTATTTACCTCCTTAACCTCTTTCTTATTATTTTGAGGTTAGATAAATCAATTTAAGAGATAGGGAGGTTGAGGTCCCCCACTAGTATAATTTTGCTGTCTATTTCTTCCTTCTACTCCCCCAACCTCTCCTCTAAGAATTTGGATGCAATACCATTTGGAGCTTACATGTTTAGTAATGATATTGCTTCATTGTCTATGGTGCCTTTTACCAGGATATAGTTCCCATCCTTATCTCTTTTGATTAGATCTATTTCTGCTTTTGCTTTGTCTGAGATTAGGATTGCTACTCCTTCTTTTCTTACATCAGCTGAAGCACAATATATTCTGCTCCAACCTTTGACCTGTGTGTATCCCCCCGTTTCAGTTGTGTTTCTTGTAAACAACAAATTGTTGGATTATGGCTTTTAAACTGTTCTGCTATCTGTCTCCATTTTATGGGAAAGTTCATTCCATTCACATTCACAGTTATGATTACAATCTCTGTTGTTTCCTCCATCCTCTTTCCCACTGTTTGTGCTTTTAGCTCTCCTGTCTCCCTTCCCATCCTCAATAGGTTTTACTTTTCCCAACCACCTCCTGCAGCCTTCCCTTCCTTCTTTTAGCCCCCCTCCCTTTTAGTCCACTTTACCCTTACTGTTTCTTCCTTCCCTTTTAGCTTCCCTCCCCTTTCTTCCCCCTTCCAGTCCTATTGCCTAAAGAGCTAGTTAGGATTATCTTCTTAAGTTTGTTGTTCCCTCCTTGAACCAAATCCGATGAGAGTACCTCTCAAACAATGCTCATCACGCTTCCCTCTTTCTCTCTACTATAATTTTGTGCTTCTTCCTATAATGTAATTTACCTTTTTCTGCTTCCTCCTTTTTAGACCTCTTGTTCCTATTCATTCGGCATATTAAATCATATTTTTAACATAACATCATTTACTTTATATACGTTCCCTCTGTGTATATCCCTTTTATATTGCATAGTAGATGCAAAATTTTCAAGATTAACAGGTATCATCTTCCCTCATAGGGAGGTAAACAGTTTGCCCAAATTGAGTAACAAGTTTTTTGTTTTTTTTCTCCCCTGTTTGCCTTTTTATGCTTCTCTTGAGACCTTCATTTGAAGATTGAATTGTCTATTAATTTCTGGTGTTTTTGTCAGGAAGATCTGGAAATCCTTTACTTCATTGAATGCCTGTCTCCTTGCCTGAAATGTTATGCTGAACTTTACTGGGTAGTTGATCCTTGGTTGTAGTCCCAGCTCCTTCGCCTTATGGAATATTGGAGTCCAATTCCTTCGATCTTTTAATGTAGAAGCTGCAAGGGTCCTATGTGATCTTGACTGTAGCTCCTCGATTTTTTGAATGGTTTCTTTCTGGTTGACTGTATTATTTTCTCCTTACCTTGATAGTCCTGGAATTTGCCAACAATATTTCTTGGGGTTTTGAGTTTCAGTTCAACTCCTTTCTCAAGGTGAACTGGAGGTGAACGGTGAATTCTTTCGATGACTATTTTGCCCTCTGGATCTAGCACTTCTGGGCAGCTTTCCTCAATGATTTCCTGGAAGATATTGTCCAGACTCTTTTCTTCATCATGACTTTCTGGCAGGCCAATAATTATTAAATTGTCTCTTCTGGATCTGTTTTCCAGGTCCGTTGTTTTTCCAGTTAGATATTTTAAGTTTTCTTCTGTCTTTTCATTCTTTAGGTTTTATTTGACTGATTTTTGCTGTCTCATTGAGTCATTAGTTCCTACTTGCCCAATTCTAATCTTTATCAAATTGTTTTCTTCATATAACATTTGCATCTCCTTTTCTATCTGTCTAATTTTTCCTTTTAAGGAGTTATTTTCTCTAGTTAATTTCTGTACTTCCTTTTCTGTTTGTCCAGTTTTTTCAGTTAGATTTTGTGTTTCCTTTTCCATTTGACCAACTGTTCCTTTTAGGGGGTTATTTTCTCCAGTTAATTTTTGTACTTCCTTTTCTGTTTGTTCAATATTCCTTTTCAAAAAGATGTTCTCATCAGTGATTTTTTTTATAATTTTAAAATCATTGGCCAGTTTTTATTCTATTTCCTTCTTCAGCTGTTCCAGGAGAGCTGTTTGTGCATGCAAGCAGTTCATAGCCCCTTCTGAAGTTTCAGATGGAAGTACAGTCTCAGTACTGACATCTTTGATACTTGTGTTTTGGTCCTTATCCCCACAGAAAGATTCTATGGTTTTTTCACCCTTCTTTTGCTTTTTCTTGTTTGTGATGTTGAATGTATGTTGTGGCTTCTAATTCTTTCAGTTAGAAGCTACAGAACTTGGTGTTGTGCTGAGTTGTGTGAAAAAGCTAAGAGCAGATTTTTGTTTTGTGTTTCCCCAATCAGCCCTGGGGTTAGTTTGTTAAGTGTGGAAGAGAGGTGGTCTGGTCATGGGAGATCTCCTCAGCTGAACTGAGGCAAAGTCAAGCTCAGGAGATGGTGATCCCAGCTGCCCTATCGTTTTCCCGTTTCCCCTAGAGTGCTGAGGCATGCCTAGATGGTAGTCTGAGTTCCCACCCCTCCTGGGACTCCTCTCCTGTCACTGACACTTAACTGGGTTCTAGAGTGAGACTTCTCCACCCTGAATCCTCTGTCCTTCCGGGTTGCTCTGCCACAGTAGGAGGAATCCCTCTTAGCTATTTTCCTAGCTTCAGGTGTTATGAGACTATTTTTCCCCTTTGCTGTCCTTGCTGATCCAGGATTTTTCTGGGAAAATATTTTATGGTTCTTTCAAGGTCATCAAAGGTGTAGGAGAGAGCATTTACTGATCACTCTGCCATCCTGGTTCCTGGAAGTTCAAGAGAGTCATTTTTTACAAGTATTTTATGGGTTGTGGGGGAAGCACTATAGTATATGTGTCTTTCTACCATGCCATCTTGGCTCCACCACTCAGTGATTCTTTTTTGTGCATGTTTTTAAGCAGGAGTTTTTCAATGCAAAAATGAGATTATTTTATGGAGTTAATTATTACTACTTAGGAAAATAAAAGATGATTCTACAGTGTTCCCCCAAAAAAGAAATGTCTCAAAATTATTTCCTACAGGGGACCTAAAAGGGTAGGATAAAAGAAAATTATCACCCCAAATACTAGTCAATGATTTTTTTTTTGCTGGATCAGTTATTAATATTAGACAAGGCCCTTATTTTAGTCATAAAGGAGTCAGCCTTTTCTGAAATTTTACTAGTCTTTCAGGGAAGTCAGTAATTTCATTAAAGAGTTCCTAAAGTGGATAAGAGTTTTTTAAAAAATAGAAACTGTGAAGGAAAATTAAAGAAGTTGGGATGATTTAGTTAGAATGGGAGAAAGAGTGAGGGAATTTATCATTATCTTCTGAAGAATTAATGTAAAGTGGACACTGACCAATTATACTTCATCACCACAGGGGCTTCAGATAAGGGAAATGATTAACATACTATTTTGAAGAATCTCTCCTCAATTTTCACACTTCCTTCTATAGCTGCAAGTTGCAACCCATCCATACCTTTAAATCCTCTGTGAATTTCATTCCAGGAAAAAAATTCAAGATTCTTTAGGATATGAGGGTTTTTTTTTCTTTATCATCACAGTGCCTTGTATAGAGGAGGCAATTAAAATACATAACATGAAGTACTTAGACTTCTAAAAAACCTTCTGGTATAATCCTCTCGTTTTACAGGTAAAGAAAATGAAACATAGGGATATAATAGAATTTTCTACCTAGCTATTAGTGACAGAGACAAATTTTGAATTTAGGGCCTATGATGCGTAAAGTAGCTGTGCTTACCCTGTACCTTGTAGCATTATTTCTTCTAGGTATAAATAGGCCCAATGTTGGTATAGGCCTGCATTTCATGCTGTTTGCCAACATAAGCTCAGAATGGATAATTGATTTAGACACTATGAGTGAGCAAAGTAAATTAGGAGAGATGGAAAAATGCACTTGCTAAATCTGTAAATAAGGGAAGAATTTATTGCCAAACAAGACATAGAGGGGATCAAGGAAAGGAAAATGTATAATTTTATTAGATGAAATTAATAAAAAAATATTTTCTTCAGACAATATTGACACAGCCAAAATTAGAAGGAAAGTAGGAAACTGGGGGAGGTGGGGAAGAATAATAGAGATATTAGAGTAACTTTCTCTGAGAAAGGTCTCACTTCTCAAATATGTATGAATGGAACCAATTTTACAAAAATAGCAGCCATTTCCCAATGCATAAATCATCAAAGGACATGAAAAGACAGTTTTCAGATGAAGAAATTAAAACTATCTATAGTCACATAAAAAATTCTCTAACTCAATGCAGATTAGATAAATGTAAATTAAAACAGCTCTGACCTACCAAATCTATCAGATTTAATAACCTGACAGAAAAGAAAAATGACAAATGCTGGAAGGTATAGGAAAAAAATGGGACACTCAACAACTAAAAGCTTCTTCTTCTCTTACTTATTCTACTTTATAGAATGTACTAATGCATTGTTGGTGGAATTATGAATTCATCCATTCATAACTTGGAAGTATACCCTTTGACCCAGCAAAACTACTGCTTGGTCTCTATCCCATTGAAAAAGGAGAAAAACCTGCTTTTCCAAATATAGCAGCTCTTCTTTGTTGGTAGCAAAGAAATTGACATTGTGGGAATGCCCATCAATTAAAGAATAGCTGAACAAGTTGTAGCACTTGATTCATATAGAATACTATTGTTCTACCAGAAATAATAAACAGGATGTTTTCAGAAAAATCTGAGAATTAAATGAACAGAAGCAAAGTGAAGTGAACAGACCCAAGGAAATATTGTACATAGCATAAGCAATATTGTTAGGATGATCAGTTGTGAAAAACTTAGGTACTGTAACCAACACAACATGCTAAGACAATTCCAAAAGACTTATGATGAAAAACATTAATCGTATCCAGAGAGACAATTGATGAACTCTAAGTGAAGTTAGAAGCATATTTTTTTTACTGTCTTTATTTTTCTTGGGATTTTTTTTGGTCTATGTTTTCTTTTGCAACATCTAATATGAAAATACGTTTTGCATGATATTACATGTATCACTGATATAATATTGCTTACCTTCTATGACATTTGGGGAGTAGGAAGGAGGGAGAGAATTTAAAAGTCAAAATTTTGAAATGAATGTTAATTTTTGTACATGTATTTGGCAAACAATAAAATATATCAGAAATTTAATTTTATATATATATATATATAATTGTTAAAGACAATAAAATTTCAAGGAATTTACTTGATTAATGTAAAATACTTTTAAAGGAAATAATTTGTAACTTTATTGCTTCTCTAATGTTGAATAAGTATAAATATACTTTTAAGTAGTGGAACTACAAGTATTTAACAATATCCTCTGACTTGTCCTTAGAGAAGAATATCATATAGTTTTAAATAATATTCATCAGCTCAAAAATGAATAACTATTCAGGCAGAGGGTATCTAGGGAACAACACTTGGAATGAAAGGATGAATTTGCCTCTACATAAAGAAAATTCTGCAGTTTAAAGTAAGTCTATATGAATACATGCAAAGTGAGTTTTTCCACTCTTAATTACTCCAAACACTGAAAAACATATGCACAGAGACTCACAGACTGTGGTGGGCAAAGCATGGTAGCCTCCAATTTAGTTATACGTTTTTCATGAGACATTTTTGTCACATACTTTGGGACTATTCATTTATTTCAATCATTGGCTCAATAAGGAAGAAAAAGAAGAAACTTTTAAAAAGAAAAACTTATTTGTGATTAGGAGAAGCAATAGGCAACTTATTCTATTAACTGCAAAACAGATTCAATTATTGTGAAATAATTCCACATAAAGGTTTTGTGGAAAGTATTGCCATTCCACTTTTTTTCAGATATGCTTTTCTGTGACTTCAGGCTGTTAGTGCCAAGGGAATTCAGATGTCCAATTACAACACTCTGGGTATTTAACAGAATAGTAGAAAGAAAAATAGAATTAGGGAGCAGTGTGTTCATTTGATCATCTTCTCCTTTAATATGAGAATTTCCTCTTTGGCTATTGTCCCAAGGAAACCTCTAGGCAAGTTGAGATTGATATACCATTAATCATATTCCGGAGCTGAGTTTTGAAAGGACTACATTTGCTTCTTTTTTGTATTCTCTCTTATACTCACCATTTGATGAAATATTGAGGCTATCAGGTTTCATGCTGAGGCCCAAGGCAAATCATGAGTGTTCTCTGATCATTTCCTATTTCAGATTTAAACCTTAATATCTAAAATTATACACCAGCAGGGCATGACAACCACAAAAGTGCACTGCTTGCCCTAATGAATATCTATGAATATTCACTTTGTAAAGCGATTTTTAAATGGAATAGTACACAATCTAAGCACATATATGGGTGAGTACTGTGTTGGGGAAGGGAGGGGAAATTTCTACTAGTGCCTCTACAGAAAGGTTTTAGAGAATCTTATACAAAATAAAATTTTAGATTATGCCTAATCTAATCTGTATAGAACTTGAATCACTTTTTTAACCTCTTAGAATTTCTAATACTTTTGTAGACTCAGTACTATTAGCTAAAAAAAATAAGTATAGTGAGAATTTATGCAAATTCTTAAGAATTCAAAGTATTTTATTAATGGTAACTCATTTGATTTTCACCCATCAAATCTGTGTGGCAAATACAATTATCATTTCAATTTTCAGATGATGAAAATAAAATGTAGAGAAACTAAGACTTGCCGATGACTATTTTTCAATAATTATCTGAGACAGGTTTGAACTGAAGTTTCCTGACTAAGGTCCAGCCTTCACTCTACCAATTGTACCACCTTACTGCTTAGGCTATGCAAATACCTGATTTCTACATTCCTTTTGATATTTTTCTATTTGACTATTTTGCTTTAATTTTATATATATTTTGGAAATATGTATATGTATCTATGTTGCTTTCCTTCCAATAGGCTGTGAGCTTTTTGAACACAGAAGATATTTGGTTTTTATCTTTTTGTACCCTAGATCTAGAAGAATATTACATAATATTCTCACTGACTTATTATCTACTAATTTATTATCTATTGCTGTACCATTATTCTTTCCAGAAATGTCTCTATCATTTATCAATTAGAAATAGTACCAGTTGTTGGCTAAGGGAAAATGGTGGTATATAGGATCTTACCCTGCTGAAGTATCCAGACATTAACATCTTGCCAACTTTAAAACAATACCTCAAGACAAATTTAGGAGTGGCAGAACCAACAAAAGGTCACAGGTATATATTTTTCAGCACAAGACAACTTAGGAGGTCCAGAATAAAGATGTTACCACCAGGGTGGCCACAGGCCCAGAGATTGGCAGGAGCACCAGCAGTGAAACTTGAAAGTGGGCATTACATCAGCAACAGCAGCAGAAAATTTTAAGAGGGACCTGAATTCAGGGGAGGCAGTGGTTGGAAGCCAGATAGAGGTTTAGGGAGGGATAGAGTAAAAAGACAGAAGGAAAAGTGGGGAAAAATTAGATAAAGGAAAATGCTAAGGGAGTGATCATAACTATAAATGGGAATGGGATAAGTTAACATACAGAATGGAAGCAGACAGTAGAATGGATTGAAAACCACAATCCAAAAGTTTGCAGTGTACAAGAGGCAAACTGGCATAAGAAGGAGGCATATAAAGTTAAAATAAAAAGCTAAAAATTTGTACAAAAATGTTTATAGCAGCTCTTTCCTTGGCGGCAAAGAATCAGAAATTGAGGAAATGCTTATCAGTTTGGTAATGTAAAACCAGTAGTGGCATAAGATTGTGATAGAATTTATTTTGTTTCACTTGAAGTAAAAAAAAAAGAGGAAACAACAATCATGATTTTAGTAAGCAAGGCAAAATCAAAAATGGATCTATTTCATTTATTTATTTATTTTTCAAAAACCATTTTCATTTATTTATTTATTTCATTTATTACTTATTCATTCCTTTTATTTATTTATTTTTCAATTAATATATTTATTCATCTATTTATTCAATAAATATATTTATTATATATTCTCTACTCACTACCATATAACTTAGACTTTTTCTCCCCCTCCCTCCTCCCTCTTTCACCCCTTCCTCCCTGAGGTGGTATGCAATTTTATATATGTTCTATACATATATTCCTATTAAATAAATTTTCACTATAGTCATGCTGTCTAGAAGAATTAAAATTAATGGGAGAAATCATATAACAAACCAAAATATATTTCACCAAAAAAAATGATTGGCTACATTCTGAAATTGAATTCCATAGTTCTTTCTCAGGATGTGGAAGGCATTTTGCCTTAAAAAAAATCGGAAAATTTTTTAAATTTTTGCCTTGCAATGAAGTTCCAAGCTTACCAGAAAAAACTCTGACATATCATGGTCATTGCTGTGCACAAAGTTCTGGTTCTGCTCCTTTTGCTCAGTATCAGATAAGTCTTTCCAGACTTATGAAGAAGACTCTAAAGTCTTCCTTTTCATCATTTCTTACAGTATAATAGTATTCCATTACAACCATATACCATAATTTATTCAGCCATTCCCCAATCGATGGGTATCCCCTTCATTTCCAGTTTTTGGCCACCATAAAGAGTGTTGCTATAAATATTTTCATACATGAGGGATCCTTTCCCAGTTTTATGATCTCATTGGGATACAGTCCTAGAAATGATATTGCTGGGTCAAATGGTATGTATATTTTGGAGCCCTTTGTGCATAGTTCCAAATTGTTCTCCAGAATAGCTCGATGAGCTCACAGCTCCACCAACAATGAATTAGCGTTCCAACTCTCCGATATCCTCTCCAAAATTTATCATTTTCCTGTTCTGTCATGTTTGCCAATCTTATAGGTCTGATGTGGTATCTCAGAGTTGTTTTGATTTGCATCTCTCTAATCAAAAGTGATTTAGAGCATTTTTTCATATGATTATAGATACCTTAATTTCCTCCTCTGAAAATTGCCTATTCATATTCTATGACCATATATCAATTGGGGAATGACTTGTACTGTTGTAAATTTCACTGAGTTCTCTATATATTCCAGAAATGAGGCCTTTATCCCTGAGATTGGCTGTAAAAATTCTTTCCCAATTTACTACATCCCTCTGAATTTTGGTTGCATGGGGTTTGATCGTGCAAAAACTTTTCAGTTAAATGTAACCAAAATTTTCCATCTTGCACTTAATAATGTTCTCTATCTCTTCTTTAGTCAAAAATTCTTCCCTTTCCCATAAGTTTGATAAATACAATATTCCTTGCTCCACTAATTTGTCCATAGTATCAATCTTCATACCTAGATCATGTACGCATTTGGACTTTATTCTTGATTATGGTGTCAGGCATTGGTTTATGCATAGTTTCTGCCACACTGTTATACAGTTTTCCCAGTAATTTTTACAGAACAGTGAGTTCTTCTCCCAGAAGATGGAGTCCTTGGGTTTATCAAACAATCAATTGCTATATTCGTTGCCTACTGTGTCTTGAGTACCTCACATATTCCACTTGTCTATCCTTCTGTTTCTTAGCCACTGCCAACTGGTTTTGATAATTGCTGCTTTACAATACAATTTGAGATCTGGTAGTGCTAGGCTACCTTCCCTATTGTTTCTTTTTATTGGTCCCTTTGATATTCTGGACCTTTTGTTCTTCCAGATGAATTTTGATATTATTGTTTTCAGATCTAGAAAGTAATTATCTGATAGTTCATTTAGTATGGCCCTAAGTAAGTAAATTATTTTAGGTAGAATTGTTATTTGTATTATATTGGCTCAGCTTACCCATGTGCAACTGATGTTTTTCCACTTACTTAGATCTGACTTTATTTGTGCAAAAAGTGTCTTGTAATTGTGTTCATATAGTCTCTGGGTTTGTTTTGGTATGTAAACTCCCAAATATTTTATAGTGTCTAAGCCAGCTTTAAATGGGATTTTTCTTTCTATCTCTTGCTGTTGGACTGTGTTACTAATATTTAGAAATGCAGATTTGGGCAGGTTTATTTTGTAACTTGCAACTTTGCCAAAGTTGTTTATTATTTCAAGTAGTTTTTTACTTGAATCTCTGGGATTCTCTAAGTATATCATTATATCATCTGCAAAGAGTGATAACTTAGTTTCTTCTTTGCTTATTCTAATTCCTTCAATTTCTTTATCTTGTCTAATTGCTACAGCTAACATTTCCAGTACATATTGAATAATAGTGTTGATAATGGACATCCTTTTTTTCACCCCTGAACTTATTGGAAATGCACCCAGCTCATTCCCATTGCATATAATGCTTGCTGAAGGTTTTAGGTAGATACTGCTTATTATTTTATACAAGATTCTTTTATTCCTAAGATCTCCAGTGTTTTGAATAGGAATGGGTGTTGTATTTTGTCAAAAGCTTTTTCTAGGGGGCGGAGCCAAGATGGCGGAGTAGAAAGACTCACCTATGCTAGGTCTGAACCCACAGCCCACAGATTTCCTGTAAAAAGAACTCCTGACAAATTCTGGAACAGTGGAAGCCGCGCAGCAACACAGTGAAGGAGATTTCTGCTGCAGAGAGCCCTGAAAAACCAACCACAAAGGTACCTCAGACAGGAGCGGAGTCCTGTCCTCCCGAGCGCTTCCCTCCCCCGCCCCGGCCACGCGGCACTGAGAGGAGCAAGCAGAGCCCAGCAGGCATCAGGGACCTGAATCTCCGGGCGGCCGTGAAGGTCCCTCTACCCACAGACGCACAGGTCAGTGAGAGAGACAGGCTGAGAGGGGA
>CM053770.1:421676232-421705566 GCA_028658325.1 Potorous gilbertii | reverse complement strand
CAGGTCAGTTGTTTTTCCAATGAGATATTTCACATTCTCTTCCATTTTTTCATTCTTTTGGTTTTGTTTTGTGATTTCTTGGTTTCTCAGAAAGTTATTAGCCTCTATCTGTTCCATTCTAATTTTGAAAGAACTATTTTCTTCAGTGAATTTTTGAATCTATTTTTTCATTTGGCTATTTCTGCTTTTGAAATTTCTCCTCACTGGGTTTTTGAACCTCTTTTGCCAATTGAGTTAGCCTATTTTTCAAGGTGTTATTTTCTTCAGCATTTTTTTGGGTCTCCTTTAGCAAGGTGTTGACGTGCTTTTCATATTTTTCTTGCATCTCTCTCATTTCTCTTCCCAATTTTTCCTCCACTTCTCTAACTTGATTTTCAAAATCCTTTCTAAGCTCTTCCATGGCCTGAGCTCATTGAATAATTATTTTGGAGGTTTGGGATACAGAAGCTTTGACTTCCATGTCTTTCCCTGATGGTAAGCATTGTTCTTCCTCATCTGAAAGGATGGGAGGAGATATCCGGTCACCAAGAAAATAACCTTCTATGGTCCTATTTTTTTTCCCTTTTAGGGCCATTTTCCCAACCAGTTACTTGACTTTTGGATACTTTGTCAAGTGTAGGATATACTCTGGGAATCTGTGAGATCTCACTTCCTCCAAGGTGGCACAATCAAGTGTGTACTGATCTGGATGAGAGAAGAATTTTTGTGCCCAGAATCTTAGCAGATACTTCTCTCCAGATACTTGGCCTCCGGTTCCACTAAGCCAGCACTGGGGGCTGATTTTCAGATAAGCTAGATGGTCAGGGCCACCATTCATTGTGAGACAAAGATGGGCTGAGCCAGGGCCTCCACTCAGGGCTGAAGTAAGACTCAGCTCTTCAAAGTCCCCAGGGGTTTTCACGTTCCAACCATGGAGCTTTCATATGGGCTGCTGTGTGGGCTCTGTGGCTGCTGCCTGCTGCCAGGGGTATGGGAAGGCCCTTTTCCCTTCCTGGCCAGCTGATAAATCCCTGTCACTGACCTTTAGTGCCTGTGGGCCAAGGGATCTGAGGACCCACTACGTGACTGGAGATTCTGCCCCTGAGGTGTCCTCCTCCCAGAGTGTCATCATGCCCACCACTTGGCCAAGGCTGGGCTGGGCTCTGTGCTCAGCTCCATGCTTGACTCTGCATCTGATGCAACCTATGTTTATGTGGGCCTTTCAGGTCACTGTGCGCTAGAAATCTCCTCCACTCTGTTCTCCACTTCTGCTGCTTCAAAATTCGTTGAGAGCCCCTCTCTACAGGTATTTTATGGGCTGTGGGGAGGACCCTGCATAAGTGTGTCTTTCTAGTCAGTCATCTTGGGTCTGCCCCTCCATCTTTTTCATTTTTGATATTGGTAATTTGGTTTTCTTCTCTCTTGTTTTAATCAAATTGATGAAAGGTTTATAAATTTTACTAGTTTTTCTCATAAAACCAACTCTTAGTTTTATTTATTAGTTCAATAGTATTCTTAATTTCAAATTTGTTCATCTCTTCTTTGGTTTTCAATATTTCTGTCTTTTTCTTTCCATCCTATTTCTCTGTGTTTATGCTTTTATTTCTCACTTCCCCCTTCCCCTTCACCATTGTTTTATTTTTGACCACCGACTCCCTCAGTCTTCTCTTTCTTCTATTAGCCCCTATCCCTTTCATTCCTCTTTTCTATTACTACACTTTCCCTCCTTTTTACTTTTTCTTTCCTCTTTTCTTTCCCCTTTCCTCTCCTACTGCCTATAGGGCAAGTTAGATTTCTATACTTAACTGAATATGCTATTCCCTCCTTGAATCAAATCACATGACAGTAAATCTCAAATACTGTTCATATCCCTCCTTTTTTTCCTCTACTATAATATGTTTTTCTTCCTCTACTTGTGATGTTATTTAACTTTTCTTCCTCCTCCTTTTCTTATCTCCCATTCCAATCCATTCCCACCCTTAAATCAATTTCTTTTCATCAAATCAGTGAATTTATACCCACTTGCTCCATCTATGTAGATCACTTTTAAATGCCATAATAAATACTTCATTCTCAAGATTAACAAGTATCATCCTCCCTTACAGTTTGCCTGTATTGAATAATAAGATTTTTTCCCCTGTTTACCTTTTTAATACCTCTCTCGAGTCTTGTATTTGAAAGTCAAATTTTCTATTGAGCTTTGTTTTTTTCATCACAAAGTTCTGGAATTTCCTTATTTCATTGAATGTCCATCTCTTTGCCTGAAACATTATACTCAATTTTGCTGAGTAATTAATTATTGGTTATAGTCCAAGCTCATTTGCCTCATGTAAAATCATATTGTAATCCCTCTAATCTTTTAATATAGATGCTCCAAAGTACTGTGTGGTTCTGACTGTAGTTTCTTGATATTTGAATTCTTTTTTTCTGGCTACTTGCCGCATTTTCTCCTTAACTTCCTAATTTTGGAGTTTGACAACAATATTCCTTGGTGTTTTCATATTGGGATCTCCTTTTGGAGGTGATCAATGAATTCTTTCAATGACCATTTTGCCCTCTGAATCTAGGACCTCCGAGTAGTTTTCTTTGATGATTTCTTGGAAGATACTTTCCAGAATCTTTTTTCATGAAGGCTTTCTAGTAGACAAACAATATTTAGAATTTTCTCTCCTGGATCTATTTTCCAAGTCAATTGTTTTTCCAATGAGATATTTTCCATTTGACTTTATTTTCCCATTCTTTAGATTTTGTTTGACTGGTTCTTGATGTCTCACAGTGTCCTTTGGTTCCACTTGCACAATTAGAATTTTTTTATTATTAATGCTTGTTTGTTTATTTATTTTTAGTTTTCAACATTCATTTCCACAAAATATTGGGTTTCAAATTTTCTCCCAATTTCTCCCCTCTCCCCACCCCATAATGCCTTGCGTTCTGACTACCTCTTCCCTCAATATGCCCTCCCTTCTATTACACTTTTCCCTGCCTTCTTTCTTTTCTTGTAGGGCAAGATTGATTTCTATACCCATTACCTGTATTTCTTATTTCCCATTTGGATACAAAAACAATTCTCAACATTCTTTTCTAATACTTTGAATTCCAACTTTCCTCCCTTCTTTCCTCCCCACTCATCCCCACTGAAAAGGCAAACAATTCAATATAAGCTTGGTATGTGTTGTTTTGCAAAAGACTTCCATAATAATCATGTTGTATAAGACTAATTATATTTCCCTCCCTCCTATCCTGCCTCCCATTTATTCCCTTCTCTCTTTCGACCTTGTCCCTCCCTAAAACTATTTACTTCTAATTACTCCCTTCTCCCATTTGTCCTCCCATCTATCATCCCTCTCATTCCATTTGTCCTTTTCTCCCCTCCTTTCCTGTAGTGTAAAATAGATTCTCATATCAAATTAAGTGAGCATGTTATTCTCTCCTTAAGCCAAATTCTCACCTCCTCCCTTTACTCCTCTATTGAAAAAGTGTTTTCTTGCCACTTTTCCAAGTGATAATTTTCCCCTTTCAATTTCTTCCATTCTTCTCCTCCCAATATATCCTCTCTAAGCCTTTAATTTTATTTTTAGTAATCATCCCTTCTTATTAAAATAACCCTGTGCTCTCTGTGTGTGTATATATGTGTGTATACATACATATATATATATATATATATATATATATTTATATATATATATGTATGTATACACACATATATGTGTGTATAATCTCTACAACTACCCAAATACTGAAAAAAGTCTTAAGAGTTGCAAATATTATCTTTTCATGTAAAAATGTAAACAGTTCAACTTTAGAAAGTCCTTTATGAATTCTATTTCCTGTTTACCTTTTCATGCTTCTCTTGGTTCTTGTGTTTGGAAGTCAAATTTTCTATTCAGCTCTGGTCTTTTCATCAAGAATGCTTGAAAGTCCTCTGTATCATTGAATGACCATTTTTTCCCCCTGAAGTATTATACTCAGTTTTGATGGGTACGTGATTCTTGGTTTTAAACCCAGTTCCTTTGAGTTCTGAAATATCATGATCCAAAGACTTTGATCCCTTAATATAAAAGCTGCTAGTTTTTGTGTTATTCTGATTGTATTTCCACAATACTCGAATTGTTTCTTTCTGGCTCCTTCCACTATTTTCTTCTTGACCTGGGAACTCTGAAATTTGGCTACAATATTCCTAGGAGTTACTGTTTTCATGTTTCTTTCAGGAGGTAATCTGTGGATTTTTTCAATATTTATTTTATCCTCTGGTTCTAGAAAATAAGGGCAGTTTCCCTTGATAATTTCATGAAAGATAATATCTAGGTTCTTTTTTTAATTATGATTTTCAAGTAGTGCCATAATTTTTAAATTGTCTCTCCTGCATCTATTTCCCAGGTCAGTTGTTTTTCAAATGAGATATTTCCTATTATCTTACATTTTTTTTCATTCTTTTGGTTTGGTTTTGTAATTTCTTGGTTTCTCATAAAGTCATTAGCTTCCATCTGCTGCATTCTAATTTTCAAAGAACTATTTTCTTCGGTGAGCTTTGGTACCTCCTTTTCCATTTGGTTAATTCTGTTTTTTAAAGCGTTCTTCCCCTTATTGGGTTTTTGGACTCTTTTTGCCAATTGAGTTGGCCTATTTCTTCCTTCAGCATTTTTGGGGGTCTCCTTTAGCAAGATGTTGACACACTTTTCATGATTTTCTTGCATCACTCTCATTTCTCTCCCCAATTTTTCCTCCTCATCTCTTACTTGATTTTCAAAAATTTTTGAGCTCTTCTATGGCCTGAAACCATTGCATATTTATTTTAAATGCCTCTGATGCCAAGCATTGTTCTTCCTCATTTAGAAGCATGGAAGAAAATAGCTGTTCACCAGAAAGTAACCCTCTATAGTCTTATTTTTTCCCTTCTTGAGCATTTTTCCCAGGTAGTTTCTTCACTTTTGCATCCTTTGTCAAGAGTGGGTTATATTCTGGGGACCTGTAAGTTCTCAGTTCCTCCAAGGTGGCACAATCAATGGAGAGATTTTACTTCTGGGGTGGGCAGAGCCAATATGGTGGAGTGAGAGCAATGACTCACCTAAGCTCTCAGGCAAACTCCTTCAGATACCTCTGAAAGGAGAATCTGATCAAATTTTGGAGGTGCAGAATCCAGTGGGTGACAGACTGTGACGGATTCGGAGCCCAGGTTGGATTGGAAGGTCCATGGGAAGGATCTGTTCCTCGGGGGTGAGTCCACAGCGCACAGCACAGTGTGGCCAGCGCAGCGGAGTAGAAGGGACCCAAGAAACCTGAGAGTGGCGGGTGGAACTGGTGGAGTGGCACCAAGGGCAGGAGACAAGCCAAACCCCCAAGGGCCAGAGACAAATCTAGCTGAGTTAGTGAGAGCCATTGAGCACCAGATATCAGCATAGCAGCTCCTGAGACTTTCAGCCCCAAGATTAAACATTGGTAAGTCACCTACTTGAACTTCCTGGAGCCAGGATGGCAGAGTGATCAGTAAATGCTCTCTCCTCCCCTCTTGATAAACATGAAGCAAAACCATAAAATATTTCCCCAGAAAAATCCTGGATAAGTAGAAATAGTAAAGGGGCCAATAGTCTCATAATACCTGAGGCTAGGAAAATAGTTAAGGAGGATTCCTCCTACTGTGGTGGATGCAAACCAGAAGGACAGAGGACTCAGGGCAGAGAAAACTCGCACTAAGACTCAGGCAAGCCTCAGCGCCAGGAGAGGAGCCCCAGGTGGAGTGGGAACATGCATTAGCATCTAGGCGTGCCTCAGCACTCCAGGGAAATAATAAAGAATAAGGAAGTTAGGATCACTATCTCCTGAGCTTCCCTTTGCCTTAGTTCACTTGAGGAGATCTCCTGTGACCAGACCACTCCTCCACCACACTTAACAAGCTAACCCCAGGGCTGCTCAGGGAAACACAAAACAAAAACCTAATTTTAGCTTTTTCACACATCAGCTCAGCACAAAGTTCTGTAGCTTCTGACTGAAAGAATCAGAAGCCACAACACTCAATCAACATCATGAACAAGAAAAAGCAGAGGGGCAGAAGAATCATAGAATCTTTCTATGGGGATAAGGACCAAAACACAAGCACCAAAGAAATCAGAGCTGAGACTGTGCTTCCATCTGAAACCTCAGAAGGGACTATGAACTGCTCGCAAGCACAAGCAGCTCTCCTGGAACAGCTAACGAAGGAAATAGTAGAAAAACTGGCCAATTTTAAAATTATGAAGAAAGAATTCACTGATGAGAACGTCTCTTTGAAAAGGAAAATTGAACAAATGGAAAAAGATGTTCAAAAATTAACTGGAGAAAATAGCTCCTTAAAAGGAAAAATTGGGCAGATGGAAAAGGAGGTGCAAAAGTTAACAGAAGAAAACAATTTGATAAAGTTTAGAATTAGGCAAATAGAAACTATGACTCAATGAGACAGCAAGAATCAAACAAAGTCTACAGAATGAAAAGATAGAAGAAAATGTAAAATATCTAATTGGAAAAACAACTGACCTGGAAAATAGATCCAGAAGAGAAAACTTAAGAATTATTGGCCTGCCAGAAACTCATGATGGAGCAAAGAGCCTGGACAATATCTTCCAGGAAATCATCAAGGAAAATTCCCCAGAAGACCTAGATTCAGAGGGCAGAATAGTCATCGAAAGAATCCACCGTTCCCCTCATGAAAGGGATCCCAAAATCTTTCTTGAGCTCTTCTAAGAATGCTCTTTGGACTTGAGACCAGATCGTATTCCCTTTTTAGGTTTCAGACATAAGTACAGTCTCAATACTAATCTCCTCTGAATTCATAGTTTGGCCTTTGTCCCCATAGTAAGATTCTATGATCTTTGCTTTTCTCGTCTGCTTTTTTTGGTCATGATGATTACCTTTTTTCCTGGCTTTTAAAATGGATCTCTGCTTCTGGGGCACAGGGGGCTCTGTTTCACATTTCTTGTGCTGAGAATTTGAGACTTTGTGTGTTATGTCTTCTGGTTCCTTCAGTCACAAGCTAGAATGCTGCAGCTTACCTGGTGCTGAACTGACTCTTGTGCACCAAGGCAGAGATCTGAAGTCTTTTTGTGTTTCCCTGGGCTTACCTTCAAACTCAATGGGTGAGGTGTGGCCACAGGAGGTCTCCTCCATGCCTAAACTAGAGCACAGGCAGGCTTAGTGGCTAGTGAACCCCCTCTTATGCTGGCATCTGCCCAATTCCCTCTTGTTGTGCTAAGGTACACCTGGGGTCCTGATGCTGGTTCTTACTGCCTCCACCTCCTGGGGCTCAGGATCTCCTCCTGGTTTGCTAAAGTGGGGCTGTCCTGGATAACTCTGGTAAGGAACTTGCCTCCTCCATCCCCAGCAAGAGGGAATCTCCTTAATGATGTCCCTAGCTTCCTGAGCTGAGAGATTATTTACCCCTTTGCCTGCTCCTACTTTTCCATGATTTTTCCTGTGGCAGTATTCTCTGGGTTTCTCAAGGTCAAAAAGGGAGAGAGAGAGCATTTACAATTCACTCTATCATCTTGGCTACCAGAAGTTCAAGTAGGTGACTTTCTAACTTTTAGTCTGTGGCCTGATAGTCTTAGGAGTGGCTGCTGCTGATACCAGTGGTCCTGCAGTTCTCACTCACTTAGTTCCACTGGACTACCATCCTGGGGTGACATGTTTGAGAATATGCACTGCTGCTTCTGATTCTGTCCACCCCACTGGTTTGTGCTCTGCTCCGCTATGGCATGGACTGTACTGATGCAGCCTGTGCACTTTGTGCTTCCCCAGCCCCACGTAAAAGATACTTCCTGTTGACCTTCAGTGTTGTACTGGTCTGGAAATCTGCCACACACTGTCTCCTAGTGGATTCTGCCTCCATAAAATTTGTTCAGATTTCCTTTTTAGATGTATCTGAAGGAATTTGTGGTAGAGCTAAGGTGAGCCCAAGCTCCCATTCATTCCATCATCTTGGCTCTGTCCCCAAGGCAGCATTTTTAAAGAACATAAATGGATATTGTATTTTATCAAAATGTTTTCCTAAATTGAAACATTCATTTAAAATATTTTAACATATCATTTTATATCAATGTATTTAGTTATGTATATGCTTATGTCTACAAAAATATGTATAAAAACAAATGGGCATATATATTTATACATACACAAATGTACACATATAATGTATTCTTATCATAAATCCAATCTAGATATAGTTTATAATCATTTGAATATATTAATGTAGCTAGTATTTTGCATTGAAAACTATTTGAGATATAGCTCTACACATTTTTCTCCAGCTTTTCTCATTTTAAAAATTTGATTTGTATTTGTATCAAATAAGTTTTGTAGAAAGCATTCTTTATCTTTGCAAACTATGTACTATTGAAATTTATTTTTAAGAATATTTTATAGAATTCTTAAATCCATCTGGACATGATTTTTTCCTTCCTTTGAGAGTTCTTTTGTTGCTTATTTTATTTAATTTTCTACAAGTGAGTTATTTAAAGTTTTCTTTCTTGTTTAATTAATCTGTGTATTTTATATTAAAGTAACTATATTATAACCATTTCAGTTATCAGTTTCACTGACATAATATTTGGCAAAATAGTTTCTAACATTTTTATTTCTTCTTAATTGCTTCTAATTCTTTATTTTTATATATACATATATGTATACATAATACCTTAATTTATTGTTTTTCTTATTTTTCTGAATAAAATTTACTCAAATAAAAAAGTAACTAATTTATTTATCAATACAGAGAACCTATATTCAATTTAGCTTCTTGCTTACTACCTTAATAACTATATTTTTCCATCAGTTTCTCACCTCTTTTTCACAGCTGAAGTTCTAGAAAAATCTGTCTATATTCTTTCCACTTCCTCTCTTCTCATTCACAATTTGTAATTTGGTTTCCACCCCCATCCCTAAGCTGAGACTTCTTTTATAGCTCTTCAGAGGATGCTCTGAGCCTATCTTTCCAACCTCATTGAATATTTTCCTGACTATCATAGTCTTTAATTAGGGAAAACTAGTTTATTTTCTTTTTAAGTTTTTTACCCATGGTACTCTATTTCTTGCTCATATGTTCGCACTAAATGGTGCCTAAGTGTGGAACAAACTCTTTCCTCACTCTGCCTCAAAAAAAGTGTTCCTTACTTTGATATTCAGCTGAAGTATTATGTTCTACATGAAACCATTTTTGGACTTCCAAACTACTAGTATTTCCCCCCACCATTTTCTGTTTAACTACTTTCTATTTATTTGCATTTGTGATATTTACATTTATTCTGTTTGAACTTGTATGTGCACTTGTTGCCTAGATTGTTTCTCTCTTTTAAAAAAGACTGTCTCTCTAATGCCTAGTTCAGTGCTTACCACATAGCACACACTTAAGTAAAGTAGAACTGCATTCATAGTGATTACACTAGTGTGATGAAAATAGCATTATAGTTGCTATTCAATGATAATTTTAATGCTCATTTTCAATCCTAAAGAATGGATTTTGCAGTGTTTATATTTTTTCTCATAGTAGATAAGTAGGGGAAAATAGGTATGTAATTTCACACATCTAGTCGGATAGTGTCTGTTGTTTTAGCTTAATTATTTTTGTTTGTTACAAGCGAGAAGTCTATGGGATTAGGGATCATATTTCAAGACTTTTTTTGTTATGTAAAGCAAAATGAATCAATAACATTTGAAAAACTATCAAATTAAATCTAACTTTGCCATAAATTAATAAAATATTGCTCTTGATGTTGCTTAATTCAAATTTTAAATTTGCTATAGGACAGAAACTGTGAACATTTAATTCGATTTACAATTTTTAACCCAGGTGTCAAACACATGCTCTCACTATCAAATCAGAGCTTTTCTTAAAATATACGTTTCCATTTGAAAAGTTTCTATTATCCCTGGGAATATGAGGTGATTGATCGATACATTTAACTTCTAAATGACTCACTCAAAATTCCCTCTGGCTAGTAATGGACTGTATATCTCCAATTTTAATTTATCTTTATGTCATGAGCTCCTTTTAGCCTAATTAGAGACATCACAGAAACAATCAGCCATGTTGATATTCGTGACTGAGAAGAGAAACAACTGAAAGAAATAAAGACATGCTGCTCTTAGGGGGAAGTTAAAGGGATTATTTTATAGACAGATTGTTGGAAAGACTGATGCTCCAGATATTCCTACAATTTATGTTAGATGTCAAAATGTAAAGACAGTGGGAAATAGCACATCCATACGAAATCCATAAGTAAAAATGAGGAGCAATGGGGAAAAGTGAAAACCAGTAGTTTCAACTAAGAGTTTAGAACTAAACAAACAACCATGGTTTCAGTGGCAAAAACTAAAGACAATATACTTGAGTGAATTAAGAATTGTTGTTTTGATTAAAACTATAATCTACTGAGATGTTTCTGTATTGTTGAATTTGTAGGTGCACTATTCCTCCTTCCCAAGTATCAGAAACACCCAGTTAGATCACTGACATCTATTGATCATGATTTTTTTTTCCATTTTTCTTCTCTACTCTTTTTTCTGCAGTTTAACAGGATTGAACTGGACTGGTTCTCTCTCTCTCTCTCTCTCTCTCTCTCTCTCTCTCTCTCTCTTTCTCTCTCTCTCTCTCTCTCTCTCTCTCTCTCTCTTTCTGTCAAAGTATAGATGATTTCAAAATTGAATTGAAGTCACCAAATGATGAAAATTGAGAAAAAAAGATGGAAATTCTGAGGCCTGTTACTCAGGTATTAATAATAATATGAAGACCTATAATATTTTACATATTACTTATTTTTTCTCCTAAATGTTCTCATGTCTATATTCAGTGGCGATGAAATGCTTACAACTAAGACTAAAATGTGACCACAAGTTTGGAATAAACATTTATTTTAATCAACTAACAGAATCTTTAAACAATACTTAGTTGACTATAATTTGACAGATTTGTGTTAAGTATTGGAATGTATCTTTGGGTCATCTGGTCAAACTCTCTCATTTTACCTATGACATTAAAGCCTATAAAAAGTTAATTTTTGGATTCATATTAAGTGGTTTAGTCTATATATTATCATTGTTGATATTTAAATGCTTTTAAAATCATCTCATGTTTCCTCATCCAACAAATATTTAAAATTTCTACTCAATACAAAGCAGCATGTTAAGGCTCTGAGTAAAATACAGCATTTTTCATAACAAGTAGTGCTCCTGTGTTTATAGTGTTATACTGTTTAAAATTTAGTAAATATTTACTAAGGAAAAAGGGGGACAGTCATTGATTTTCCAGATATTTAACTAGATGTTAATTGCTAGTAAATTCAGTCAGAGCAGGAATTTCATATTGTCTTTTATATGTTTTCCAAAATTTATAATATAGTGTCATGAACACAAAGGAGATTAATAAATTATTTGACTGATTTGGCTGAGAAAAAGAACTTTATTTCATTGTCTTTTCAGGGGAAAAGACCATTTAATTTAGGACTTTTGTCATATTACTGTTACAATTATTTCATGTCCTAAATAATTTTAATAGGAAACATATAAATTTACTGGTTTTTAACTATCATTCTCTTCATCTTAGTAGTTCAATGTCTTAGGCATGGTGAAGTATCTGGTCCATTGGAGCACGTGTAGGTTGAGATATCTGATTTCTTTAATAAAATTATTTTAAGTAACCTCCTTAAAAAAGGAAAGCAAATAAACAGTAAGCAAGAAGATTTAAGTGCAATTAGACAATATATCTGGGTCTCTGATTAACCTACATGGAGGAAAAGTTAACTCAGACTCTCCCAGGTCTTGATACAAATCTTGGTTCATGGTAATCTGGTTTGGAGTTACAGAAATAGTGGGGTTAATTCTTACCATAGTTTCATTGAAATCTTAGGGCAGTGCATATTTCGTGACCCCAGTCACCACATAACCTTATCCACTGTCTTTTACATAAAGCCCCTAAGGTCATTCAGGGCATATTTGCCAATGTGCAGATTTATAACATTCCTGGCATGCACTGGATCAATCGTTTTCTGCTGTGCAACCACTGAAATACTTTTCTCACTTAGAAGTACTTGTTCTCTCCTCCACTGAATCATCTTGGACACTAGGCACACTCTTTAACTGTAAACCTAGGAATGCCCTGCCTCCAACCATGCCCCTAAAATTGCCTCTCTATTCCAGATTTGTCTCTAACCACTCATTTGAAAAACACTGGCCTTAAGGATATACTCCCAAATTAATGCAAATGATTTGCCCCAGCTTCACCTCCTTTCCCTCTTTATTCCTCAGCATAATTTATTTTTGATGACAACTTTTGAGCCTAATTTTCTCTTGCCCAAATTTTATGTATTACATCAGTGATCGCAATCACATTACCCATAAGCCTGTTCTTAAGTAAGGCAGAAACCAAGTTAAAATATTAGTTAGGAAATATTTTTAAAAATGAACAAAAATACAATGACATAAATAATGTTGAAATGGTTTTCTAAGTCAACATATACTTACAGGGATCATTATGTACAAATCAGTGACTACGCCTTTCTCTTGTGTTTCATACCATTACAGTTCATAAATTGTAACAATGGTGCCTGTCATGGGACAAATAGGAAGGAAAGAAATATCAAGGCTCTGGAATCATCGTATATGAATGGTTTCAAGGTAGAGCCAAGATGGTGAAGAGAAGCCAGGAAGTTGCCTGAACTCTCCATAGTTTCCCTGCAGAACAACATTAAATTCAAGCCTCTAAATAAATTTGTGAGTGAAAGAACCTACAACAAGATGAAATGAAATAATTTTTCAGCTTAAGGTAAGCTAGAAGAACATCAGAAAAGGTCTGTCTCTCTTGGGTTCAAAGGACAGATGGTGTCCAGGAAAGGCAGTGGGAATCTCTTAGTCACAGCACAGAAATGAAACCAAGGTCCCTCAATCTTGACTCTGCAGGCTAGTGCCACAGCAGGCCAACTGAGAGACCTCCAGGCCTAAACTAGAAGGAAAATTGCCAGTCCCAGAACCCTAGGACAACAGGACTAGACTGGGCCAGTTCAACACAGTGGGCAAGCCATGAAAACCTGAGGCCCTGATTAAGAAAGTTAATGACCAGTCCACTGACTCCTAGTGCAAGAAGCTTGGGACAGTGCCCCCATTTCACAGGAGCAGAGATCAACTTTTTTAAAATGAGCAAAACAAAACAAAAAAGATCCCTGACTATAGAAAGCTGCTTTGGTGGCAGGGAAGATAAAACAAACTCAGAAGAAGACAGCAATGGAAACATACTTACATACAAAGCCCCAATGGAGAATGTGAACTGATCTCAAGCCCAGAAAGTCTTCTTGGAATAGGTGAAAGTGGATTTTAAAAATCAAGTAAGAGAGGTAGAAGAAAACTGGGAAAAGCAATGAGAATTATGCAGGAAAATTATAAAAAAAAAATCAACAGTTTAGAAAAGGAAGCACAAAAATTTACTGAAGAAAATAACTCCTTAAAAAATAGAATTGGCCAAATGAAAAAGGAAGTAAAAAGCTATTTGAAGTAAGTAATTCCTTAAAAATTTGAATTGAGCAAGTGTAAGCTAATGAGTCTATGAGACATCCAAAATAAATCTCTATTATAGCAGTTAATGTATGCAGAGACAGAGGGTGTTGGTATAAGTTGACTTTGATGTAGTGATAAACAATAAGGGGAGAAAAGAAGGATTGTACTGGGAGAAGAGGAAAGAGGAAGGCAGGATAGGGTAGATTACATTACCTGAAACAGTGACAATGACCTATTACAATAGAGAGAAAGAAGGGAAGAAGTGAGCAATGTTTGAACCTCACTGTCATTGAATTTGGTTCAAGGAGGGAATAACATGCACCCTCAGTTATATAGAATATATAGTAATATATTAATATATAGTACTATATATAGACTATATAGTAATATAGAAATTTATCTTACATGATAGGGAAGTAGGATGGGGAAAAGGAAAGAAAAGGGAACTGAAAGGGCTGATAGAAGGGAAGGAAGATTGAGGGAGAGGGTGATGAGTAATAAAGCACTGGTGTGGAGGGACAGGGTGAAAGGAGGGAGCAAAGTATAAACATGAAGGAAAATAAGATAGAGGGAAATACACATTTAGTAATCACAACTATAAATGTGAATAGGATGAACTCTCCCATATAATGGAAGAGGATAACAGAGTGGATTAAAAACCAGAAACCTAAAATATGATGTCTCCAAGAAAAACATTTGAAACAAAGAGATACACACAGAGTAAAGGTAAGAGGTTGGCACAGAATATATTATATTTCAGCTAAAGTAAATAAAGTAGGGGGTAGCGATTCTTATCTCAGACAAATCAAAGGCAAAAATCGATCCAATTAAAAGAGACAAAGAAGGAAACTATATCTTTCTAAAAGGTACCATGGACAATGAACTAATATCAATACTAAACATGTACACACCAAGTAACATAGTATCCAGATTCTTAGAGGAGAAGTTCAGTGATTTACAGGAAAAAGAATAGACAACAAAGACATACTAGTGAGAGACATCAACGTCCCTCTCTCAAAACTAGATAAATTAACAATAAAATAAATAAGAATTAAGTTAAGAAGGTGAATAGAATTTTAGAAAAGTTAGATATGATAGACCCTTGGAGAAAACTGAATGGGGATAGAAAGGAATGTACCTTTTCTCAGTAATACATGGCACCTACACAAAAAAATGTATTAGGACATTAAAAAGCTCACAATCAAATGAAGAAATATTAAATGTATACTTTTCAGATCATGATGCAATAAAGATGTATAACAAAGGGTCATGGAAAGATAGACTAAAAGTTTTTGAAAACTAAAGGGTCATGGAAAGATAGACTAAAATAATCTAATCCTAAAGAATGAAAGGGTCATGCAAAAATTTGTACAAACAGCCAATAATTTCATCAAAGAGAGATAATAATGAAACAACACATCAAACTTATGAGATGCAATCCAAATAATTCTTAGGGGAAATTTTATATCTCTAAGTACTTACATGAAGAAAATGGAAAAAGAGATCAATGACATGAGCATGAAATTAACATTGCTAGAAAAAGAACAAATTAAAAATCCCCAAATAAATAACAATTTAGAAAATCCAAATGTGGAAGGAGAGATTATTAAAACTGAAATTAAGAAAACAATTGAACTAATAAATAGAACTAAAAACTAGTTTTATGAAAAACCTATAAAATAGATAAATATTAGTGTATTTGATTTTTTAAAAAAGAAATCAAATTACCAGAATAAAAAAAAATTCATTCCAATGCCATATAATCTATGGGGAAAAAATAAACAAAGACTCTGATCAAATTCTTTTTATATAAATATGGTACTGATACATAAGCCAAGAAGAGCCAACACAGAGAAACAAAATTAGAAACCAATTTCTGTAATGAATATAGATGTGAAAATTTAAATAAAATATTAGGAAAAAATATGATAGCAATTTATCATATTATGATCAGGTGAGATTTATACATGGAATACAAAGCTGGTTCAATGTTAAGAAAATTATCAGCATACTTGACCAAATCAATAAGAAAATTAGCAGAAATCATACGATTATCTCAACAGATGCAGAAATGTCTTTTGACCTCATACAGCACCCATTCCTCTCACAAGCACTAGACAGCATAGGAATAAATTGAGTTTACCTTAAAATCATAAGCAGTATCTGTCTAAAACCATCAGGAAAAACTACATTTAATGGTGATAAGTCACAAACATTCCCAATAAGATCATAGGTGAAATAAGAATTCCCATTATCGACATTATTATTCAATAGTGTACCAGAAATGTTTGCTTTAGCAATGTGGAGGGGAGAAGAAATTGAAGGAATTAGACTAAGTAATGAGGAAACAAAATTGTCAATTTTTACTGATGATAGGTTTTCTTAGAGAATCTCAGAGAATCAACTAAAAAGCTTCCTGAAAAAATTAAGAGCTTTGGTAAAATTGCAGGATATAAAAAAAATCAAATCATTGTTATTTTTATATATTACCAACAAAGCCTACTGGCAAGGAACAGAGAAATTCCATTTAAAGTAACTGTATACAATATAAAATATGTAGGAGTTTACCTGCCAAGACAAAGTCATGAACTACACTATATGAGTACAATTACAAAAAATTTTTCTCACAGATAAAGTTAAATTTAACAAATAGGCTGAGCTAATATAATAAAAATTATAATTCTACATAAGTTAATTTACATATTCAGTGCCATACCAATCAAAGTACCAAAAATTATTTTATAGAACTAGTAAAAATAATAAAATTCATCTGGAAGAAAAAAAGTGCAAGAATATCAAGGTAATTAATGAAAAAAATGCAAGGGAAGGTAGCCTAGTTGCACCATAACTCAAACTGTATCATAAAGTGACAAGCATCAAAACTATCTAAAAAATAGAGTGGTGGATCAGTGGAATACGTAAGACACAGAAGACACAGTAGAAAATGACTACATTAATCCACTCTGATAAAGCCAAAGACTCCAACTTCTGGGATAAGAACTCACTATTTGTCAAAAACTACAGGGAACACTGGAACGAAATTATGGTAGAAACTGTGCATAGAGCAACATCTTATACCCTAAAACAAGACAATATTTAAATGAGTATAGGATTTAGACATGAAGGGTGATGACCATAAATAAATTAGGAGAGCACGGAATAGTTTTCTCTATCCAATCTATGGAGAACAGAAGATATTATGACCAAACAAATGACAATAACAGTATGAAATATACAATGAATAATTTTGATTACATTAAATTAAAAGGGTTTTACACAAACAAAACCAATGCAACCAAGATTAGAAGGAAAACTGAAATCTAGTAAAAATTTTTGCTTTTACACATGATGTCCCTGATGAAGACCTCATTTCCCAAATATATAGAAAACTGGGTCAAATTTATAAGATTACAAGTCATTCCCCAATTGACAAATTATCAAAGCACATGAACAGGCAGTTTTCAGATGAAATTAAAGCTATCTATAGTCATATGAAAAAATGCTCCAAATCACTATTGATTAGAGAAACACATATTGAAATAAATCTGAGGAGAGGGACAAAGCCAAGATGGCTGAGTAGAAAGACTCACATATGGTAACTCTTACCCCACAGCCCATAAAATACCTGTAAAGAAGAACTCTCAACAAATTCTAGAGCAGCAGAAAAAATAGCATGGAGATTTCTAGCACACAGTGACCTGAAAGACCAGTGGGAAAGGTCTGTTGCACCAGACACAGAGTAGAGTCCAGCCCAGCCTTGGCCATGTAGCACCTGGAGGAGCAGAACCCAGCAGACTTCAGGGACAGAATTTGCAGTAGCAATGCAGATCCCTCAACCCACTGAAGCTAAAGGGTCAGTGAGAGGGTTTTTTCCACTGACTGAGAAGGAAGCAGGGTGTCTCTATAACTCAGGCCTCCTCTGGTGGTAGGAGTGGAGGCAGCAGTGGAAGAGGGCTACCAAGGCAGGGAGGAGCCTGCATCCACTGTTGAAGGTCTCATCATAAAGCCCCTAAGGGAACTGAGCCTTGTGTGGTGGCCCTGCCCCTACCTGAGCAGCTGATCTTAATCTCACACTGGATAGCTAGTCCTGCCCCTGCCTAAAGACCCTGAGGGATTGGAGCAGCCCTCATGCTGGCTTATCAGAACTGGAGGCAAAGTGGTTGTTGAGAGGAAACTCAGAAGTCAAGTAACTGGCTGAGAAAATGTGCAAAAGAGGAGAAAAAATAGGACCATAAAAGATTACTCTCTTGGATGAGGAAGAACAAGGCATACTGTCAGAAAAAGTTAAGGCCTCTGCCTCCGGGGCCTCCAAAGGGAACTTAAATTGGGCTCAGGAAATAGAAGAGCTTGAAAAACGAGTTACCAGCTTACTAAAAGAGAACCAAAAATATGCTGAAGAAAATAACAGCTTTAAAAAGAGGCTAACTCAAATGGAAAAAGAGGTCCAAAAGTCAATGAAGAGAAGGAGGCTTTAAAAAGCACAATTAGCCAAATGGAGGAGAAGATTTAAAAAAGCTCACTGAACAAAATAATTTGTTGAAAAAGAGAACTGAGTTCAGGGAAATGAATGACTGTGAGATAAACCAAGCAGTTAGTAAACAAAATGAAAAGTTTGAAAAAATAGATGATAATATGAAGCATCTCATTGGAAAAACAACTGACCTGGAAAATAGATCTAGGAGAAACAATTTTAAAATTATGGGACTACCTGAAAGTCATGATCAAAAAAAGAGTCTAGACATTATCTTCCATGAAATTATCCAGGAAAATTGCCCTGATATTCTTGAACCAGAGGGCAAAACAAATACTGAAAGAATCCATCAATCACATCCTGAAAGACACCCAAACAGAGAAACTCCTAGGAATATTGTGGCCAAATTTCAGAGTTTCCAGGTCAAGGAGAAAATACTGCAAGGAGTTAGAAAGAAAAATTTAAGTGTTATGAAAATGTAATCAGGATTACACAGGATCTGGCAGCTTCAACATTAAGGGACTGAAGGGCTTTGAATGGAATATTCGAGAGGTCAAAGGAACAGAGGTTGAAACTAAGAATCACCTACCCAGCAAAGCTTAGTATAATACTTCAAGGGAATAAATGGTCATTCAATGATATAGAGGACTTTCCATCATTCATATTAAGGAAAAGACCAGATCTGTATAGAAAATTTTACTTTACAATATAAGAATCAGAAGAAGCATGAAAAGGTAAACAAGAAAGAAAAATCATTAAAGGCTCTCTAAAACTGAACCATTTACATTCCTAGATGGAAAGAAAATATTTATGTCTTGAATCTTTTCTCAGTGTTTGGAAAGAAGGAGAGATTGTACATACACATACACACACACACACACACACACATACACATATATAGACAGAGAGTACAGGGTGTGTTGAATCAGAAGAGATGATATCCACATGCAAAAAAAATGAAATAAAATAAAAATTCAAGGGTAATGGAGGAAAATACTGGGAGAAGAAAGAGAGAAATGGAATGGGGCAGGCTATAACTCATAAAAGAGATAAGAAAAATCTTGTTTAATGGAAGAGAAAAGAGAGAAGGGGAGAGGGGAAAATGAAGCTACTCTCTCCACATATAGCTGAAGGAGGGAATAACATGATCACTAAATTTGATACAAAAATCTATATCAACCACAGGAAAGTAGGGGAGGAGGCAACAAGTGGGGAGAGGGAAATGATAGAAGGGAGGGCAAATAGGAGATGAGAGTTACTAGAAATAAACACTTTCAAGAAGGAACAATGTCAATTGAGGGGGAAAAATAAGGGGGGATAGAGTAGGACAGAGGGCAATATAATTAGTATTACACATGATTATTATGGAAGTAATTTGCAAAACTACACATATTAAGTCTGTATTGAATTGCTTGCCTTCTCAGTGGGGTTGAGGAAGGAAGGGGGGATGGAGGTAAGTTGGAATTCAAAGTATTAGCAACAAAGGTTGAGAATTTTTATTGCATATAATCGAGAAATAAGAACTACAGGGATAGGGGTATGGAAATTCATCTAGCCCTGCAAGAAAAAAGAAAAGATGGGGCTAAGGGAAAGGTGGGGCGTGATAGGAGGGAGGGTACACTGTAAGAAGGAGTAATCAGAATTCAAGGTATTAGGAAGCAGGAGGAAGGGGAATGATGGGAAGAAAAATTGGATATGTTACAAAGTGAGATAAAAGCAATTAGTATTAAAACAATTGACTGAATTAATTACTGAGAATAAATCAATGACATCTTTAGTTTGGGGAAAAGAATTTTAATCTAAATTTCCTAGAGGAAGGTAACCTCAGGTAAAATTTGGCATTGATGGAAAAGTTAAGGCTTAAATGGTAAATTTGATTTTATGATTGCTATTTAATCAGGAGCTAGAAGATGAATAGGAAGGCATGTAAGTCACTTAAGACTTGCCTCAAAAGATGTTCCTTAGCTAAAGTGAAAATATAATCATATTTGAAACCTGGTTATTGGAACTTGCCATTTTTAGATTCTATGGGACTATTAAGTGACTGTACTTCTGAGTCTATCTCCAGATATGGATAGCAAGAAAGGCAGTCTGAACCTCCAATCCATGATGCCAGTAAGCCTGTGTGATAATGGTATGAACAGAAAAAGGTGATCTCATGGGAAGGATGGGAGAACAGACGTTCAGCCTGGGCTGAGGTAGGATTCTCCTGACTCAATTTCCCCACTGACATCTGGCCGACTTTAATTATGACTGAATGCAAGTTGACAATCCACTCCGGCCTGGAATTGACATGAAGTTGGGGAGATATCGTTTCCCTGCAATGTCCCTACACTTGGCCGTTTCCTATAGTCAAAAGATTTGTAAGCTCAATACCAGATCTATTAAATTATAGATTATTGGTGGGGGAACATTCGAGGTTAAGTCTAAAATTAAGCTATTGGGCATAAGACTTTAGACCAACAACATTAAGTTAGGATTCTTTAATTCTTAGTAATACTGTGGAAACAATTATTCCAAGGGCTTGTGAAGTTAGCAACATAAATATTATTTGTGTTTCAGTTGGTTAATATTTTTAAAAAATTCTTTTTTGGTCCATATTGTAAATGCTTTAAAAAGAAGTATCACCTGACAAAAGTTTGAATAGTTTTATCTGTTATAAACTGTATTAAAAATGAAAAATTAAATTAAAGATATTTAAAAATAAGAAACAAAGAAATAACTCTGAGTTACCATTTCAAATCTATCATATTGGCTAACATGACAAAAAAATAAAATTATAAATGCTGTAGTGGTTATGGGAAAAGTAGAACACTAATCCATTGTTGGCGGAGTTGGGAACTGATGCAAGCATTCTGGAGAGCAATTTGGAGCTGTGCCCAAAGTAGTATAAAACTGTACATGCCCTTTGATCTAGTAATATCACTACTAGGTCTGTATCCCAAAGAGATCATAAAAAAGGGAAAAGACCCACATGTGCAAAAATATTTATAGCAGGTCTTTTGTAGTGGCAAAATAATTGGAAATTATAGGGATGCCCATCAATTACGGAATGACTGAACAAGTTGTGGTATATGAATATAATGGAATACTACTGTTGCATAAGAAATGATGAGCAGGGAAATTTGAGAAAATCCTGGAAAGACTTACATGAACTATTGCTAAGTGAAGTCAGCAGAATGAAGAGAACATTGTACATGGTAACAGCACCATTGTATGATGATCAACAATAAAAGACTTTGCTCTCCTCAGCAATCATTCATCATTGGATCAAGGACAGTTCCAAGATTATTAAGAAAATTCTATCCTCTTTCAGAGAAATAACTATGGAGTCAGAATGCAGATTGAAATAAACTATTTTTCTCATTTCTTGTTTTTTTCTTGTTTTTTTTTCTATTTGTTCTGATCCCTTTCTTTTTTTACAATATGACTAATGTGCAAATATGTTAAATATATACTTGTATAACTTACATCAGAGTTCAAGCTGTCTTGAGGAGGGGGGAGGTAAGAGAAGGAAGGAGAAATAATTGGAATAAAAAATCTTACAAAAATGAATGTTGAAAACTTTACATGTAATTGGAAATATCAATAAAATTAATTTCAAAAAATAATTTAATACTATCCCAAAAAGAGAGTTAAGATTCATGATATATTGAGAAGTAGTAATTTATATAAAATGGTCCAAAAATGAAGGAAAATATAGACATAAGGTATCATTATAATCAATCATACTACTTCTACCTACACTAATTTTATGGTTGTTATTTCTTTATATCATGTACATTCTCCTGGAAAGTTTGTCCACCACATTAGGCATGAAAAGGGGTCTTGTTAGATACCCTGGTTATAAAAATCATATACTTAAAACACACACATACACACACACACACACACACACACACACACTCTGAAAACAAAACAATTGGGACTTTTTCAGGATGCTGTTGTTCAGCCATTTCAGTCCTGTTCAATTCTTTGTGATTTCATTTTTTGTTTTCTTTGCAAAGATACTTGACTGATTTGCCATTTCCTTCTCTAACTCATTTTACAAATAAGAAAACTGAGGCAAACAGGATTAAGTGACTTGCTCATGATCACATAGCTAACAAGTGTCTGATGCTAGATTTGAACTCAATTCTTTCTTTTCCAGTCCTAGTGCTCTATGTACTGTACCACCTACCTGTCCCATTTCAGGATATATGACCCTATGAAGTAAATAACAAAGTTAACCTCCTTCTCTCCAGGACCAAATGGAGATTTCTTTTCCTTTTTTCATTCAAACCTTTTGTCTATTCTTGCTGGAGGCATGTTAGCCAGAGGAATAACTATTGCCTCTCCTCTTCTCATTTTCCACTTGAATCTGAACTCAAGTATTTGTTGTTCTCTATGAAAATAGAAGAATACAAATGGAAGAGATTACAAGAGAGATATCAAGCCTCTCCAACACTCATAAAAGTCAAGAGCAGGAAGAAAATTGCTGAGAACTAAATATGGGAAAGCTTTATTTCCTTATTCCTTGTCCCAATACACTTCTAGTGGTGTCAGTAGTGCAATATAATGCATTATATATAATATGATATGACATGATATGATATGACATGACATGACATGACATGATATGATATGATATGACATGATATGATATGATGTAATGCAAAGTAATGTAATACAACATAATATAACATAATAAAAATAACATACCACACAACATAAGATAATATAAAATGTATGTTATCTATAGTACAGTTTAAATGTCAGTCACAGATAGTTCAGTATGCTATAAATGTGTTTTCTTTCTATCATCTATCATTGTGACTTAGCACGTGGTACTTGCACTTCAATCCTTCAATGAATCCCAGATATTATCAAGTGAGTTCTTCCCTCCAAAGTGATGAAAGAAGTCCATGCAGATTTCCTCAATCTACTAGAGGCCTGATGTTTTTGTCCCATAATGTTCCATCTATATCAACCTATGAAAAAATAATAACTAGACAATTCAAATTAATATTAATATCTGAAAGAGGACAATCTTCTGAAGTACACTGGCAACTGAAATGAAAACCCCTTAATAAAAAAACTTTCCTACAAAACTTGCCTTCAAATACATGATAAAATTTAATCAATGCATAGGTAGTTACCAGGAAATTCAGTTAGCACTATTGTTAATTTTTTTGGATATCAGGGACTTGGAGAAAATTAGATAAAAATATATTATGGAGTACACTACATTAGAATACCCCAACAGAAAGCTGCATAAAGGGAACATTATAGGGTAGGAAGTATTTTGGGGCTTTTTTGCTTTTGATTAAAAAAGAACCAATACTCATTTACTAACCCTAATAGTAACTATGTGACCATGGACCAATGAGTTAGCATATTTTAATTTCATCATCTCTAAAATAAAGAATTAACTAGATGATATCTGGATTCCCTTCCAGATCTGGAGCTATGTTCTCATAATTTTGAATTCCTTTATACACTATACTTGAGCTATTCTGGTAACTTTACCTGATGGTCAGAAACACTTGTGTGCATTTCCTTTCCTAGAATATCAAATGTATCTTTTCATAGTAGTGAAACTCTGTAAGGTAAGAAGCCTTTTGGAAGGATTGAAATACTGAAAAGAGGAAAGAATGAAAATCTCTCCCAAGCCTATATTTCTCCCAAGTTCCACATCTGAAATTTTAGTCACTGATATAATATCTCTTCATGTAATATTCCACTAGCACTTTTAACTTAAGCTATATCAAATTGAACTTATTGCTGTCACCCCTCCATGCCTTCTCCTTGTGGTTATATTATTTCCTTTTATGGAATTTTAAAAAAGTAGTTTCCTGTTTGAAACTTTGAACTATCTTTGACATTTTTATCTCCTTCATTTCTCATGCCCAGTTAGCAAGTTCTATCACATCTATGTTCTCAGAATATTACATACCTCAAGCATCATACACATACTTTGCCGCCAATATTTTTTTACTGCCACCATCATACCACTGACCCTCCTAATCTCCTTCCTGGGCCACTGTCAAAGACAACTAAAAGTTAGTGTAGCTACATATTTCCCACTGTAAATTATGTTTTACATTGGTGCCAGAATATTGTTATTTGTAAATAACTACCATTTATACAACTTTAAGATTTTCAAATGACTTTACATATTAAGACAAGTTATGCCAACTACAGTCATGTGATTTAAATGTTTTTCTTCCATTTTATAGATGAGGACACTGAAGGCGAGAGAATAAGTGGCATTCTCAAGATCAGATAGTCACTCATTGACTGAGACAGGATTTTTAATAAGGTATTATTAATATTGTTTTATGTATTCTACCACCTAGCTTCCTTCCAAGAAACTGGCCAATTCTGGTTTCTTTTCGCAATTTTCATGTTTAAAATTGAATTCCAAATTTTCACCCTCCCTCTCCACCACCTTCACTGAGGAAGCAAGAAATTGAATATACATTACATACATGTAGTTATGCAAAAATATGTCCATATTGACCCTATTGCAAAAGAAAATATAGAACAAAACTATAGAACAAAATCCCTGGGGGATTTTTTTTAAAAGTATGCCTTGATCTATATTCAGATGCCATTATTTCTTTCTTTGGAGGTGAATAACATTTTTTGTCATAAGTCCTTCAGAGTTGTCTTGGATCATTGTTTTGCTGATAGTATGTTAATCATATGAAGTGGTTTATCTTACAACATTGCTATTACTGTGTACAATGTTCTCCTGGTTCTTCATTTTACTTTGCATCAGTTCATGTTCAAGGTTTTTCAGGTTTTTCTGAGAGCATCCAGTTTATAATTTCTTACAGCACAATACTATTCTATCACAATCATATGCTACAACTTATTCAGTCATTCCCCAATTGGTGGCCTCAATTTCCAATTCTTTTCAACCTCCCAGAGAGCTGCTATACATATTTGTATACATATAGGTCCTTTTAATTTAAAAAATGTCTCATTTGAAACACAGACTTACTAGTGGCATTGCTATGCCAAAGGGTATGCATTGTTTTATAGGCCTTTGGGCATAGTTTCAATTTGTTCTATATAATGGTTGAATCAGTTCAAAATTCCATTAACAATGGATTAATCTCAATTTTCCCTTATCCCCTCAAATATTTGTCATTTTCCTTTTTTGCCCTAGTATACAATCTAATAGGTATGAGGTACTACCTCCGAATTGTTTTAATTTATATTTGTCTAATCAATAGTGATATAGAGAATTTGTTCATATAGTTGTAGATAGCTTTGATTATTTTACCTGAAAAGTGACTATTCATATTTTTTGATCAATTCAGGTTTCTGCTTAATATCTTTTAGTTCATCACGATTGCCTGAAGGGGGAAAAATGAAGTTCAACTTGATTAGCCTAGTAACTCAGTCCCTTGAAAACTTGGTGGCACTTTGCAGTCTTTACACATATAAATCCTCTTCAATTCTCTAAATAACAGCTATTTTAAACTATATCATTTATTCTATATATACTTACTATTTCACTGTTTATGTGTTATACTGTTTTCTGTTTTTTTTTTTTAAAAAGAACTTTTCTGACCCTCAGACCTCTGAATTTCCATTCATGTCTTAAAATTCACTTCACCATAATTTCCATTTATCCAGAAAAATCTTCCTTACTCTTTCCTTTACCCTTAATCAAGAAAGACCCATTCTCCTTTGGATTTCTCATATTTTAATCACGTATTATTTTGTAGTATATTTGTTTATGTGTCGTGTCTCAACAATATTTTAATCTCTCTAAGGAAAGAGAAAATGGATTATTTAAGCTTTAATTTTCGTTTAATACTTACCACAGTGATCTACAAATAGAAGACCCCTATATTTTAAAAGAGGCTTTTGAAACAATTAATTAAATTTAAATGAATTGAATGAAAAAAGAAATCTAAGAATAAAATAATATTAATAGCATTAAGGTAGAAAATAACAAACAGAAATAGCACATCTTAACCAATGTCTTGAAGGATGTACTGAACAGAGTCCAAAATGAAAAGAGTATTCCTATAATTAACGAAGTTTTCCAGGTGTTGTCATTTAGGAATAACATTGTTCTTATATTTCCTATAGTAGTGACTCCTGGCAATAGAGATCAGGTACATATTCCAACCTTCTCTAATTTTCTCAAATATTAGAAAACATCTTTAAGAGACAGAAACCTTGGTCAGGAACTTACAGAATTCAGACTATATAGGCAGTGTGATGACTAGGACAAAAGCTCAGTCCAGACTTTCCTCCAGGAATGCACAGAGTTGAGCCCTGACAAAAAGTCCAAAGGCAAAAAGTAGGCTGGATTAATAAACAAACAAAGAAACAAAAAGAATTCTACCATAAAGAACTATTATGTACTAGGGAAAATCAAGACACAAACATAGAAGATAATGCTTAAATATGCATGCATGCATACATGCACATATACACACATATGTACATATGTGGGTGTTTATGAATGTATGGGCTCAAAGAAAAATTCTTTGGGCAAAAGTCTAGACAGAATTTTTGGAAGAGTTAAAAAAAAAGCTTTAAAATGTTTTAAAAGCCAAATGAGAATGTTAGAGCAAAAATGGAAAAAAAAAAGAAATGAAAAGGTGTGCAGGAAATTATGGAAAGAAAATTAAGAGCCTAGAACAAGAAGTACAAAATGTTTCATAAGAAAATAACTCCTTAAACTTCAAAATTGATAAAATAGATTCAGTCAAAATTTATTTTGAGACAAATCATATCTCTAACATTTCCATGAATAAAACAGCAAAAAAGGGTGATCCAGGAATTTGATATGCAAATAAAACTCTTCAAAATCTTAGATTAGACATCAGTGTAAAAGCCTTACAAATCAAATAAGAAATTAATTAATTAAAAGAAAGAATACTTAAATCAATGTATTTACCAAAGAATGGTTTATTTTAAAACATTAGCTAACTTGATTTTTAACTAAAAAAAGAAAAAATTCAAATTGTCCATATCAAAAATGAAAAAAGAGTGAATTCACAAAAATTATGAAAGAAAAGAAATATTGGAGGCTATTTTGCTTCATTATATGCCAGTAAAAGTGACAAACTAAAAAAGAAACTGAAAATTATTAAAAACAAACATAAATTGCCTAGTTTGAAAGAATAGGAAATGTGGGATTTATATAATGTCTTCATAGAAAAAAGAAATTGGCAAAGACATTAAAAGAGAAAGAGAGAATACAAGACCACATGGATTTATAGATGAACTGTACCAAATATTCAAATAATACTTCATCCTGACGTTAAAAAAAAAAAACTATTTTTAAAAAGAGAAAAAAAAGAAGCTTCTAACAAATTATTTCAATGATATTAATATTGTCTTCTGACACTCAAAAGATAAAAGAAATCAAGAAACCTATATATTTAATGAATATTGTTGCAAAAATTTGAAGAACATTAGCAAGGATACTATAGGAACATTTTGCACAGTTTACATGTGATAACCAGTTTGGATATATGGCAGAAATTCAGGGCTGAATCAACATTAGAAACACAAAACATATAATTGAACAACTAATGAAAAAAACCCAACAACAAATAAAATGAAAATCTTAATAAAGAAAAACATTTTAGTAATATACAATATCCATTCCTGTTAAGACGACCAGAAAAAAAAGAAATTAATAAAACTGTCATTAATATAAGTATTAACTATCTAAAACCAATATTGCACATTATATGTAAAAAGAATAAGCTAGAAATATTTTGACGAGAGGTAAGGCAAGAATGTCCATTATCATCATAACTATTTAATACAGTGCCAGAAGTGTGTGTGTGTGTGTGTGTGTGAAAGAGAGAGAGAATGAGAAAGAGAGAGAGAGAGAGAGAGAGAGAGAGAGAGAGAGAGGGAGGGAGAGAGAGAATATAAAACAGGTAAAGAAAAACGAAAGTGTCACTTTTTCAAATGACAGTTTAATTAAAGAATCCTAGTGATTCTACTTTAAAAATTAATTGATAAAATATAACTTTAACAGGGTTGTAGGATATAACATTAATCCACAAAACCAATTTCATTTTTTATTTATACAAATAAATTTCAGCAAGAAAACATGAAAAATGGGAGGAGCCAAGATGGCGGAGTAGAAAGACACACTTATGCTAGCTCTGAAACCACAACCTATAAAATATCTGTAAAGAAGAACTCGTTACAAATTCTGGAGTGGTGGAAGCCACAGAACAACAGAGTGAAGGAGATTTCTGTTCCAGAAAGACCTGAAAAACCCTCACCAAAGGTCCTTTGTGCAAGGGACCAGAGCAGAACCCAGCTCTACCTTGGCTGCGCAGCCCTGAGAGGAGCAAATCTGAGCAGGATTCAGGGACCGAATCTCTGGTGGCCACAGGGGTCCCTCCACCCACAGGTGCTGCAGGTCAGAGAGACTTCTGGGCTGGCTGAGAGGGGAGCTGGGTGTCTCCATAACTCAGGCCCCCTCAGGAGGCAGCAGCAGAGGCAGCAGCAGAGGCAGCGTGAGGCCAGAGGCTCCCAGAGCTGGCAGAAGTGCAGCAGCCGCTCCAATATGGAAGGTCTCTGCATAAACTCTCTGGGGGAACAGAGCCTGGGAGGTGGCCCTGCCTCCACCTGAGAATCTGATTTAATCTTACCCTGAATAGCAGCCACACTTGCCACCGAAAACCCTGAGGCTGGGGAGCAGCATTTGAATGTCAGACCTCAAGCACTAGCTGGGCAGATCTAGGCAAGGGTGGGGAGGAATCTCAGAAGTCAAGTAACTGGCTTGGAAAATGCCCAGAAAAGGGAAAAAAAATAAGAAAATAGAAGGTAACTTTCTTGGTGACCAGATGTTTCCTCCTTTCCTTTCTGAGGAGGAAGAACAATGCTTACCATCAGGTAAAGACACAGGAGTCAAGGCCTCTGTATCTCAAACATTTGAAACAGATATCCAATGGGCTCAGGCCATGGAAGAACTCAAAAAGGATTTTGAAAATCAAGTTAGACAGGTGGAGGAAAAACTGGGAAGAGAGATGCAAGAAAAGTATGAAAATGGGTCAATACCTGGATAAAGTAGACCAAAAAATATGCTGAAGAAAATAACACCTTGAAAAATAGGCTCACTCAATTGGCAAAAGAGGTTCAAAAAGCCAATGAGGAGAAGAATGCTTTCAAAAGCAGAATTACTCAAATGGAAAAAGAGGTTCAAAAGCTCACTGAAGAAAATAGTTCTCTCAAAATTAGAATGGAACAGATGGAGGCTAATGACTTTCTGAGAAACCAAGAAATCACAAAACAAAACCAAAAAAATGACAAAATGGAAGAGAATGTGAAATATCACATTGGAAAAACAACTGACCTGGAAAATAGATCCAGGAGAGACAATTTAAAAATTATGG
>CM053770.1:421653481-421675732 GCA_028658325.1 Potorous gilbertii | reverse complement strand
ATTGAAGGGCGTGGAATAGGATATTCCAGAAGTCCAAGGAACTAGGACTAAAACCAAGAATCACCTACCCAGCAAAACTGAGTATAATACTTCAGGGGAAAACATGGTAATTCAATGAAATAGAGGGCTTTCAGGCATTCTTGATGAAAAGACCAGAGCTGAAAAGAAAATTTGACTTTCAACTGCAAGAATGAAGAGAAGCATGAAAAAGTAAACAGCAAAGAGAAGTCATAAGGGACTTACTAAAATTGAACTGTTTACATTCCAACATGGAAAGACAATATCTGTAACTCTTGAAACTTTTCAGAATCTGGATAGTTGGTAGGATCACACACACACACACACACACACACACACACACACACACACACATGCACGCACATACAGAGACAGAGAGCACAGAGTGAATTGAGTAGAAAGGGATCATATCTTTAAAAAATGAAGTGGTGAGAGAGAAATGTATTGGGAGGAGAGAGGGAGAAATGGAATGGGCCAAATAATCTCTCACAGAAGAGGCAGGCAGGAGACATTTTAGTGGAGGGTAAAAGAGGGGAGGTGAGAGAAAAACATGAAGTTTTACTCTCATCACATTTGACCAAGGAAGGAATAAAATGCACACTCATTTTGGTATGAAAACCTATTTTATAATGCAGGAAAGTGGGGGAGATGGGGATAAGCATGGTGGGGGGAATGATGAAAGGTAGGGCAATGGGAGGAGGGAGCAATTTAAAGTCAACACTCATGGAGGGACAGGATCAAAAGAGAGAATAGAAGCAATGGGGGGCAGGATCGGATGGAGAGAAATATAGTCAGTCTTACACAACACAACTAATATGGAAGTCATTTGCAAAACTACACAGATATGGCCTATATTGAATTGCCTGTCTTCCCAAAGGGAATGGGTGGTGAGGGAGGAATGGGAAGAAGTTGGAACTCAAAGTTTAAGGAACAACCTACTAGGAAATAAGAAATACAGGTAATGGGGAATAGAAAGTTATCTGGCCCTACGGGGCAAAAGAGAAGATGGGGTAAGGGAAGGGAGGGTTGAAAGAAGAGAGGGCAGATTGTTGATATGGATAATTAGAATGCTCATTGTGTTGAGGGACAAGGGGGAGGGACAAATGGGGAGAAAATTTGGAACCCAAAATTTTGTGAAAATGAATGTAAAAAGGTAAATAAATAAATTTATTTACTAAACTAACAAAAAAAGCAAACATGAGAAAAGTAATTTTATTTATAATAATTAAAGAGAATACAAAACACTTGGAATTTTACCTGGCAACACACACAGGAAATATATGAGCGCCATTACAAATACTTCATGCTCAAATAAATAGAGTAGAGCTAAAATAAAATACTATTTAAAAAGTTTAGGGAGCGGTGCAGTGAATAGAACACCAGCCCTGGAGGCTAAAGGACTTGTATTTAAATCTGATCTTAGATATGTGACACTTACTAGATGTGTGGCCTTGGGCAAATCACTTAACCCTTCTTGCCTTTTCCCCTCCAAAAATATTAAAATGCTTAGAATATATTGCTTTAGAAAATATAAAGAGAATAGGGTATTGACATTAACAATGATAAATATAGCATTTATAGATCGCCTGCTATGTTTTAGGTACTCTGATAAGATTTTTGCAATTATTATTTGATTTGATCCTCAAAACAACCCTGTGAACTAGGTGATACTATTTTATAGTTGACAAATCTGATGCAAACAAAAGTTAAATAATTTTATTAGGGTCCCACCGTCAGTAAGTTTCTGATTATAGATTTGAAATCAAGCCCTCCTGTTCCTAAAACTAACAATTTTTTCACTCAGCCATCTAACCACCTACCAATAATTAAAAAATAATACAAGCAAAGTATAAATTTAAAAGGTAAAATTCCAGCTTAATTTGAAAGGAAATAACAAGTTATTTAGTGCTAATGAAAGTATGAAAAGATTGTTTTATAGAGTTAAAAACTAATAATATAATTCCTCTGGAAGAACAATCAAGAATGCCCAAAAGAATTAAGGAGGCAATTAGGAAAAATATATGACAGAGTCTTCGTAATTAAAATAAGTTTGTATTATGTATAAAATAAAGAAGCTGAAGGGGCAGAGCCAAGATGGCAGAGTAGAAAGACACATACATGCTGGCTCTCCCCACACAGCCCATAAAATATCTGTAGAGAGGGCCTCTCAACAAATTTTGGAGCAGTGCAAGTGGAAAACAACAGAGTGGAGGAGATTTCCTGCCCAGGGTCACCTGAAAGGCCCACCAGAAAAGTATGTTGCACAGGACTTGGAGAGGAGCCCAGCCCAGCCTTGGCCAGGCAGGTGTGAACAGCCTGTGGGGACAAAATCTCCAGCCACAGCAACAGCAGCAGATTCACAGATCCCTCAATACACAGGTGCCAAAAGTCAGTGACAGGGTTTTCTCAGCTGGCCAAGAAGGGAGAAGGGCCTTCCCATAGCTCTGGCCTTAGGCAGAGGCCATAGAAGCCACATCAGGCAGGCGGCAGCAGTTCCCACAGCAGTCCCCATCCATTGTTGGATCGTAAAACCCCTGGGGAGCACTGAGGAGCTGAGCCTTAGCTCAGTCCTGTGTAGACACCCTGAGACAGCTAGTCTTTGTCTCAAACTGAATGGAGACCCTGACTGAATCCCAACCTCCAGTGCTAGCTTGGTGGAATTGGAGGTCAGGTGCCTATGGAGAGGAAACACTGCTAAGATTCCGGGCACAAAAATCCTTTCCTGCACCCAGAGCAGCACACCCTAGATTTTGCCACCTTGGAGGTGCTGATACCTTACAGATCCTCAGAGTATAACCTACTCTTGACAAAGGACCCAAAAGTCAAATAACTGGTTGGGTCCAAAAGAGGGGAAAAAAAATAAGACTAGAGAAGGCTACTTTCTTGATGAGCAGATATCTCCTCCCATCCTTTCAGATGAGGAGGAACAATGCTTACCAACAGGGAAAGACATAAAACTCAAGGCTTCTGTATTCTAAACATCCATAATAAATATTCAATGGGCTCAGGCCATGGAAGAGCTCAAAAAGGATTTTGAAAATCAAGTTAGAGAGGTGCAGGAAAAACTGGAAAGAGAAATGAGAGAGATGCAAGAAAAGTATGAAAAGTAGGTCAACACCTTGCTAAAGGAGACCCCAAAAAATGCTGAAGGAAACAACACCTTTAAAAATAGGCTAACTCAACTGGCAAAAGAGGTTCAGAAAGCCAACGAGGAGAAGAAAGCTTTAAAAAGCATAATTACTCAAATGGAAAAGGAGGTTCAAAAGTTCACTGAAGAAAAGAGTTCTTTCAAAATTAGAATGGAACAGATGGAGGCTAATGACTTTCTGAGAAACCAAGAAATCATAAAACAAAAGCAAAAGCATGAAAAAATGGAAGGTAATGTGAAATATCTCATTGGAAAAACAACTGACCTGGAAAATAGATCCAGGAGAGACAATTTAAAAATTATGGGACTACCTGAAAGCCATGATCAAAAAAAGAGCCTAGACATCATCCTTCATGAAATTATCAAGGAAAACTGCCCTGATATTCTAGAACCAGAAGGCAAAATAAGTATTGAAAGCATTCAATGATCACTGCCTGCAAGAGATCCAAAAAGAGAAACTCCTAGGAGCATTGTGTCCAAATTCCAGAGTTCCCAGGTCAAAGATAAAATTTTGCAAGCAGCTAGAAAGAAACAATTCCAGTATTGTGGAAATACAATCAGGATAACACAAGATCTAGCACCTTATACATTAAGGGATTGAAGGGCTTGGAATATGATATTGCAGAAGTCGAAGGAACTAGGACTAAAACCAAGAATCACGTATCTAGCAAAACTGAGTATACTACGTCAGGGTAAAAACTGATATTTGAATGAAATAGAGGACTTTGAAGCATTCTTGATGAAAAGACCAGAAGTGAAAAGAATATTTGACTTTCAAACACAAGAATCAAGAGAAGCGTGATAAGGTAAACAGAATAGAGAAATCATTAGGGATTTACTAAAGTTGAACTGTTTACATTCCTACATGGAAAGACAATATTTGTAAGTCTTGAAACGTTTTTCAGCATCTGGGTAGTTGGTGGGATCACACACACACACACACACACACACACACACACACAGAGCACAGGGTGAATTGAATGGGATGGGATCATATCTTAAAAAAAATGAAATTAAGTGGTGAGAGAGGTACATTAGGAGGAGAAAGGGAGAAATGGAATGGGGCAGGTTATCCCTCATAAAAGAGGCCAATAAAAGACTTTTCTGTGGAGGGAAAAAGAGGGGAGGTGAGAGAAAAAACATGAAGCTTACTCTCATCACATCCGACTAAAGGAAGGAACAAAATGCACACTCATTTTGGGAAGAAAACCTATCTTACAATACAGGAAAGTGGGGGAAAGGGGATAAGTAGGGTTGGGGATGATATAAGGGAGGGCAGTGGGAGGAGGCAGCAATCTGAAGTCAACATGCTTGGGGAGGGACAGGATCAAAAGAGAGAATAGAAGCAACGGCGGGCAGGATACGATGGAGGGAATTATAGTTAGTCATACACAACACGACTATTATGGAAGTCATTTTCAAAACTACACAGATATGGCCTATATTGAATTGACTGCCTTCCCAAAGGGAATGGGTGGGGGGGAGGGACGGGGAGAAGTTGGAACTCAAAGTTTTAGGCACAACTTGAGTATTGTTCCTGCAACTAGGAAATATAAATACAGATAATGGGGTATAGAAAGTTATCTTGCCCTACAGGACAAAAGAGAAGATGGGGATAAGGGAAGGGAGGGATATTAGAAGAGAGGGCAGATTGGTGATAGAGGCAATTAGAATGCTTGGCGTTTTGGGGTGGGAGGAGGAGAGAAATGGGGAGAAAATTTGGAACCCAAAATTTTGTGGAAATGAATTTTGATAAGTTAAATAAATTAAAAAATACAAAGGCTAATATTATAAACAAAATAAAGGAGCATAAAATATTTTAACTGTCAGATCTATGGAGAAAGGACCAAATAAAATCTAGAAAATTTCATAGGACACAAAATTGATAGTTTTGATTACAAAAAATTTTAAAAATTCTTTGTGCACAAACAAAACTATTTCAGATAAAATTAGAAGAGAAACAGGAAATTAAGGAAAATATTCATAATGCTTCTCCATTAAAAGTTCAATTACTAAGTTATATAATGAAGTAACATATTGATAAGTATAAAAATCATTTCCTAATTGATAAATGAATACACATTTGTAAAAGCTGACAAAAACATAATATGACAAATGCTGGAGGGGCTGTGGTAATAAAGAAACATTAATGTATTGTGACTGAAATGATGAACTGGTTCAATCATTCTCAAAAGTAATTTTGATTTAGGCCAAAATGAACCAAACTAAAAAATATCAAAGAATGAGACTGTAAATATCCTCTGACGTAACAATACAACTACTAGGTCTCTATACCCATAAAGATATGAAAAGGAGTGAAAAGACTGACATAGACAGAGATGTTTATAATGGCCTTAATGTAGTAGCAAAGATTTGGAAACAGAAGGTGTCAGCCATTTGAAGAAGAGCTGAATAAGTCATGGTATGAGAATGTCATGGAATACCATTACACACTTTATTAAAGATGAATAATACATCTTCAGAGAAAATTTTGAAGACTCATGAAATGATGCAAAATGAAATGAGCAGAAGAACCAAGAGAACAATTTATAAAAGGACAGTATTAGAAGAGACACAGCTTTGAAACTTAGGAACTTTGATCAACACAATGACCAAACCTAATTCCAGAGAACTCATAATAAAATATGCTACTCACATTCAGTTGGAAAGGTAATGAAAGTAGAGTGTAGATGAAGTCATCTATATCCCTGATTTGTAACTATATCTGTAATTATCTGTATGTGTGTAAATATGTATATGTATATTTGTGTGTATATGCACATATATGTATATTCAAAAACATAAATGCACACATGCACAGAGTTTGTACTCTGATCTTTCTGACTCCATGTCTAGTGCTCTAATAATTGTATCACCTAATTTTCTTTAGCAGTGTTGTAGAAGAAATGCATGGGTAGTTACAATTTGGATTAATTGCCTTCTCTTCTTTACAACTATGGTCTTCTGTGATCCATAATATGTGTAAACTGTAGTACAATTATATCTAACTGGAAAAAGAAGTACACATTTCTTGCCTTCATAAAGGTTATATTCTAAGAGAACTCTGGACACTCAAATTTGTTTTCAATCAATTTGAAATTTTCCTACAATCTTCTATGCCTACTTGATCATTGCTGCTCTTGTCTACTTCCTCCAAAATATTTGTCTCAGTATCCAAACAACATGCCAGAGGCCTCCCTTGCTTTCTCCCGATAATCTGATATTACCAGAAGAACATGTTGGCTATCTACTTGTCATCTCTTACTTTCATCAAATGAACAACTTATCTTTTCTTAGCAATAGTGTTAATCTTGATATGATTTAAGTTCTAAAGTAGTATGTCCACTATTGGATCATTGGATTCATAATCTTACACTTAAATTATTTATACTCAAAAATTTCTTGATGGTCATAAAAATGGTATGATTCTTAGCACTCTCCTCCCCTTCTGGCTCCCCTGCCATTACCACTATTAAGAAATTGGAAGGGGGAAGGAATATGCACAAGACTTGAAGGTCACTCATAGTCTTGTTTATTTTATGAGTTACCCCTGACTATTGCTATTAAATTGTTATGCATTTGTTTGACTGTATATGTTTTATGATTTCTATTTCAATATCCATCTAACCTACCTGAGTGTTTTGATTGGGTTGTATAGCCTTATCAAGTACTATTCAGTGATTCAATATTTATTAAAAATCATTATATTAGACACTGATTATATGTTAATGAATTGGATAAAAGCCTTATATGGTAGCAAATTAAATCTAGTTAATCATTCCGTAAGTATTTTATTGAGTGCCAGGCACTGTGCTAAGTGTTGGAGATACAACCAAAGGTAAAAAGGAAAAAAAAAATGTTCCTGCCCTCAAGGAGCTTACAATTTAATGAGGGAAGCAACCCAAAAACAACTACGTCCAAACAAGCTATATAGAGGATTGAAAAGGAAAGCACTAGAAATAAGTAGGATTTGAAAAGGTTTCTCACAGGTGAAGGGTTTTATCTGAGACTTGACAAGAGTTGAGATGTGAAACTGAAAGTCAGCAGTGAGGTCAGCACTGGATTAAAAGATTAAGAATCATCAGCCTAGAGGTAATAACTATATAGAACAGTCACAGAAACATGACTTACAAACAACCTACATCCATCGAAAGAACACATTGTTTTATTCATTTTGGGGTATGAAACAAAAGTAAGAGAAAATTCTTTCAGATAAATTGAATAAACATTTTTAAGCACGTATTCAGTGCCACGTATGGCACTGGTACTAAGCACTGGAGATCCAAGTAAGAAATAAGAAGACTGTACCTGTGCTCAAAGAACTTACAATTTTATGGAAGAATATATCACACGAAAGGAAATTGAAAATGGAGGAGGGGCACAAAGGAGTATCCATCCTAAAGGCATGATATTCCATGGAGTAGAAACCAAACAGATCTAAGATAGAAGTACGGAGTTAACTAGAAAGTTCAGAAGCCTAGCATCTATGTACCTTAGAACAGTACAGTAAGGAGTTTAGACTCTAATCAATTCTACTTCTTCCTTCACAGATGAAGAAACTAAGGCTCAAAGAAACTTGTCCAAAATCACATTGTAAATCACAATATCCAGGTCATAATCCTTAGGCCTTATTTCTGTTGCAGTGATTTTTTAAATTTTACCTTGCTAAATCTAGAGAAAGACAATCACTGCAGCATCATAGAACAGAGGGGAAGGCAAAATAAACAAAAGGGTAAAACTGAAGAACACAGTGACCACAAATGAGATAATATAAACTGAAATCCTTAGAGCAAATTCTGAAATTATATTGTTGAGAGGACCACAACACTCTTTCTCCTGTTCAATCCTCTGATGCAAGCTGGCAAGCAGGCATTCTAAGTGAGCTAGACTTGGCTGTCACAAGAAGGACTGGCGGTGAAGCTCTAGGAAACAAGGCTTTGCAGTCAGTCTTTCATGGCACAACTCATTAATTATATTAAACAACTGATAACACCCCAGCCTTGTTTGTTGGCTGCACTGTTGGTGAATTAGTCAGTAAGTAAAAAGAAAGGGAGGGAAGAAAGGGAGAAAAGAGGAGAAAAAGGTGAACATACCATGTCTAAATCTGTAAAGGACGTGTGTGTTTGCGTGCATGCGTGTGTGTGTGTGTGTGTGTGTGTGTGTGTGTATTAAGTTCTGGCACATGGTATTGCTCATATTGTTCCTTCTTGCCTTATATAGACATGGCACATTTTCAAAAATAGCCTGTGCTTTTTTAGACTGTTAAAGACATCATCAATCATTGTCTTCCATGGTAATGCTTCAATTACCCAGGGGGAAAAATACAGTAGCCATGAAAGTGATGTTCTGATGTGCTGAAAATCTCAACTAAAAAGGGCAGTGTTTGCATATTAGCAATGTAAGCAGTGGAAGAACGGTGATGAACCATTAATAAGCCTCTCTCAGTGCCTTCTAAGTATTCAGGAAATGTGCTGCCTGACAGCCAAGATCTTTATAGGATTAGCTTAATGGTTTGTCACTTTCTGCACTGCCTGCTGCCCTTGTGTCTCTTCTACATTGAACAATATTGTACTGAGTATCCTCTGTAGCTGTACAAGCCTACTGTTTTCCCATGATAAGCACTACATTTGAGGCATTTACAGTTCATACATGTTAAATGGCATCCAGAAAAAATTTAGCACTGAAGCCATCACCTCATATACAAATCATTTTGATTTCTCACTGCCAAGGTCGCTCCAAATTTGCCACTCCCAAGTGATCACCCAGCATAATGAACACCCAGGGGGCATGGCTACAGCCACTCTACACCATTTGTATCTCTGGGAAATGAGCACATGCAATGTCAGCCTATAGAGCCACACAGGTGCAGCTTCTTTGAATGCAGCCTATGTCAGACTCCCATATGGTACTAAAATAAGGAAGACATGTGTTAGTGAGAAGCCAAAGGAAATAAAATTTTTATCACATTGAGGTGCCTGTGTGCCCCACTCCTGCTGCAAAGAAAAACCTATTTGTCGTTTATATATATATATATATATATGTATATATGTATGTATATTTATATATATGTATATGTATATTTTTATATATATATATATATATATATATATATATATATATATATATATACAGAGAGAGAGAGAGCACTTGATGAGAATTAAGTATTTTTCATCTTTAGGAAAATGGCTAATTGTCTATTTAAATGGATGATGGAATAAGAAATTTTTCATGGATCAATATTTCCAAGGACTGTTATTGAATATATATTGCCAGTACTATTTTGATGGGAAAATCTCACACAGCAATGAGTCTGTAATTAGAGTTTCCAGATTATCATCTGTGACTGCTTTATGATAAGTACATCAATTCCCTGGAAACATTTGAGGGGCCTGCTGCCTGCACCATTGGTTTTATGGAGGCTTGCAATCTGTGAATGCCACTGAATTTAGACTTTTATATGCAATCTACACCTCTGTATACACATTCAGTCACAAAAGCACATTTTTTTTCCTCCTCATCCCTCAATCCACATAAACATAATATTTATAGCACTTCAGGGTTTTTCCCCCAATTGCTTTAATTTTCTTCAAGGAGTTGGTAATAGGATAAAGGCCTTTTTACTCTTCAATCACTTTATGTGAACCTAGCTAAAACCAGTAATGCCCAGAAATCCTCAATTTGAAAAGATTGTTGTATGAAATTAGCCTTCATTTGGATTGTTTACATTCCATAAAGGCTTGGTTTTGAATTTCACATTGGTTATATCTCAGTAATGTTTTACTTTATTTTATTTTGTTTGTATTGCTGGAGGTGGGGTTAGTGCTTTGTACGAGAATTCGATAATGGCAGTCCATTTTATTTCAGAAAATCATGATTCTTAAAATGTTGGAAGAATCAGGAAAAGGAAGTTCATTGATTTGTTTGTATCACTAATGCTGTTTTTGTGTAGAGAGCTACTGCTGACTTTACAGCTTTAGCAGACATATCATGTAAAAGCAGAGATGTATCAGACTCTATTCTTAAAACACCTGTGTATTTGCATTTTGAATTCATCAAATATGGAATGGTTTTCATGAGCAACACTATGAACCTACTACCTAAAATTCAAATGGGAACCACAGAAAATGTCTAGGAAAACGGTTGACCAAAAATGAACATGAGATATAGAGACACACTTTTAGGGCAATTTTTGAAGGATAAGGAGAAAAAAACATCAGGAAAAAAAACCCAAAATATGAGTAAAGAATAAAAAGGGTGTCCACAAAAGAAAGAATAATAAGAGACTTGGTATGTCCTTAAGCACCCCGCACATAGATGGAGTGCCTGTTATCACAGTTTCTTTGATCCATTTTTCTAAAAAGGAAGGTAAATTTTGAGGGGTTAGCAATCTCCTTTAATCAAGTACATATATCATTCACCTAGTTCAGGGAAAAAAGTCAGCACCCTGAACCACAGAGAAAATACAGAGAAATCATGGATCAACAGACATGGCTTGCAACTGTCTGTCCATAATCAATACATATACCACAAATCAATAGACAAGTGCAACTGTCTAACCATAGTTACCAAAGAGGGAAGCAACAAGTCTGGTTTCAAAGTTAGGGGGCTTTTTAGCAGCTTCCCAGAGTTTCATCTGGCACATAAACCTTCTTCCAAAAACTAAGCCCCAAAGTAAAATCTCACCCTCAGAGTATTTATACATTTTTTAGAATCAGAGAGCATCGCAACCCTTGAGAACAAGTGCCTCATTAACAAAAGGTGTGGGCCTTCCTACAAATCTTCCTAAGCACATTAATGGGCAGGGAAAATCTTTAATCATATTAAAATAATTAACCATACAAATATATATGTTGTTTCTAGTTAAAGAAACTCTTGTTCTATACTTTACTCCTAGTAAAGATTCTTAGTTGAAAAAGACAAGATTCGCTTGATCATACTAAAATAAAAACAGTAAAAGACCCTACGTTGCTTGGCATTATACTTGAAAGTATTCAGAGAACTCTGGAAGTATCTTCAGAGAAACATATTGTTGAACTGGTCAATCATCTAGTTAATTGGATCATAGGTTAATTCTTTTTTAAAACAAAATACAAGAATATTTTAATAGAAAAGTAGAAATAATGCAGAGACAAGCTTTTTGACATAAGGAAGCAATTATTTCAGCTTTCTACTCTACATAGCTAGTAGGCACAGGTTTAAATTCAATGTAAGTCAGTAGAAATGACTTTTTAGAGAAGCTGATCATATGTTCTAGATAATTTTCTTCCCCAGGAAACCAAATCCTTCAGTCATTCATCTCAATAAGAATTTTCAATATTCCTTTATAGCTGATGAGAGAAGAGAAGGACATCATATTTCCCTATATTCTTGAAAAAGAATTCAATTTTCTGCCCTTACAAGGGTTTATTCAGTAGGGATGAGGGAGGTTTGCTAAGCACTTTTGTGGTCATAGTGCTTTTGGTTTTGTGAATGACACTTCATAGCCTCAACTGGAACTTATTGCGTATGTCATGGACTTGGACGACTAGACAGAACCGATCAGTGTAAAATGCAATACTTTTCTTGAGCTTGTATCAGACAAAAGCAAAAAAAACAAAAAAAAACAAAAAACAAAAAAAACTTATGACAAGATAACCAGGGAGCAAATGAAAGTGTCTTCTAAAAGAGAACCAGGGGAAGAGAATAGGAAATGGTCATAAAATTACACCATTCCACAAAATTACACCATTTCAATTTTGAGTATTGGGCAAGGGGTTGGGGGAAGGAATGTAAGATGAAGACCTAAGAATCATCTTCATTATCGTTATTAATACTCAGATATAAAACTAAAGATCTAGGACTCAATTTTCTTGGAAGATCTGGTAGAGTTCACCTAGGAGAGACATTGATGTAATGAAAAGCAGTCTGAACTCGTTGTTATGAAAGATTTGAGTTCAAACTCTATGTTACAGATTTTGTTTCTGTGTGTTCCCAGGTATGTCACTTAATATTGGAATATTGGTTTGTTTTTTTTAATCAATAAAATTGGAACAATAAAAGCTGTAGTACCTGTCTTGTTGTGTGATATTTGTGAGGTACAATAAAAATAAAATGTAGGGAAACGAAAGTGGTAAATAAATGTCAACTACAACTAGTAATTCTACAGATTTTTATCCCATGGACCTCAAAACCCACATTTCAACTATTCCTTACCAAATAAAAGCTTATACAAAAGACTAACTCATGTAAAACGAAATATAAAGAGTATAACGATCATCAAAGGTTGTTCAAGTCACTACTGGAATTTCTTCTGACAATCCCAGGATCACAGAAGTGGAACCGGAAGACTCCTTGGAAGGCATGTAGTCCAAACCTTAAATTTTATACATGAAGGCTCAGTAAGATTCAGAGACTTGCTCAAGGTCACCAAGGTAGTAAGTGGCATGGCTAGCATTTGAACCAGTCATCTAACTCCAATTTAGATGTTCTTTGGACTGCACCAAAGGAAGGATGATTGTGATGGTGAGATTGGTTTTAATTCTGGTAGAAAAATTGATAATATTGACATAAGCAGTAGGCTATCTAAAATTAAATTTCTTTGGTTACTCACCAACAACTAGCAGATCACAACCTTCAGTCACTGAGCTTCTATTTCAGGTAGGTTCTCAAGTGGGACCATGACTCACAAGAGACTAAGCAGTGAAATAGCACATTAAACCAGCTCAGTTATGCAGTCTGAAGATCTGTGGGGTCCTAAAATGTTATGTAGGTGATTTTCTAAAATGCTATTTAGTAAATCGGGTCTATGAAGGGAAGAATAAAAAACTTAAGTATTTTAAGTCACCCAAGATCTACCTGAGCTTCTTTGCACAGAAATAGAAATCACCTTATTTTGAGAACAGAGCCTTTTGATGATGGTAGAATGTTAAAATAGGTCACTAGATCAGTCCAAGATAGGCTTAAATGGCTATTCATCATCTAATTCATTTTTGGCACTAATGACACTAGATATGAATTCTGGAATCACTCCTGGAGTTTGGCAATGATTCCTGTAGGTCTTTCCCTCAGATGTTTTTCAGTTATATAATTATATAGCACTAAGTTTAAATGAAGTAAAGTTCACATGTGTAACCTTTGTCATCTCATTTTGGACCATGTTGATGCCAATCACAATGTCTGACTTTTTTTTGATTGCGAAGCATATTACCTAGAAAAAATTGCTAAGTAGAATAGAGAGATGGCCTTGAAGTCAGATTTAGTTTGAAGCAGTGTTATTTACATATAATGACTACCACACTCAGGACAGCTCATTTAATTTCGCAAACACTCTACCCAATTCTCTAAAACTTGTGTTCAATTTTCGTTGCAGAAGAAGACCACGCCATCAGAGAAATGATGACATGATTTGCACTTGACTTTGTTTTGAGTGGGGGAGAGCTGTGCAGGGTCACCAGCCTCACTTCTCCACCAAAGCCATCTGAATCCAGTAACCAGATATTCATCAGGATGACTGGAGATGACCCAAAATGAGGCAATTGGGGTTAAGTGACCTGCCCAAGGTCACACAGCTAGTGAGTGTCAAGTGTCTGAGGTGAAATTTGAACTCAGGTCCTCCTGACTGTACTGGTGCTCTATCCACTGTACCACCTAGCTGCCCTCTCTAAAACTATGAATTGCAGAGAAAAGGCCAAGCTACCTGCATTAGCAGAGCAGTTTCCTTGCTTGGAGTTTCCATGCACAATCCCGCATCTATGTAATTTAAGGTTAGACAAAAATATTGTTAATATTACTATAATTGTTGTTGTTTTGTTATTAGCATTAATATAGCACTTTAAGGTTTGAAAATCATTTTACAAACAGTATCTCCTTTTATCACCCAATGATTATAGGAGGTAGGTGCTATTATTATTTCAATTTTTCAGATGAAGATACTGAGATAGAAGAAAGATAAGTGACTTGCCAAAAGCCCCAGTACATATTGGAGGCAAGATTTTTATTAAGGTCTATCCAGATTCCAATTCCCATGTTTCTTATTTGTAGGTAATATATTTGCCCTATGTAATCTATGTTTCATGAATGAGTGGTAGAAAACATATACAAACTTTTCTATGTGTAGCTTCAAATGATATTATGCTTCCACCGAACACTTAAATGTTTAATCATATGTATCTATACATGTGTACATATATTAATTTGCATGCACATGTGAGTATGCATATGAATATGTACACACACACACATATATACCCACCTGACTCACCTACTGACATAAGAAGCAAGAAGTTGAAAAGCAGAAGACAACAGTTTCAACCTAAGCCCAACTGAGACCAGTTGAGTAGAGGGAGCCAGGCTTCAAAGCTGTTTTCAGGATCTGATCCAAATGGAGGAAACCTCTGCTGTTCAAAAGAGCTAATTGGAGGCAAAAGCAATCCTCTGATTTGTGAACAGATAGTGTTAAGTGCATCTTATACCAAGACTTTGAAAATTGTTCAAACATGGATGTCATATGTGGTAAATCTCTGCAAACTAGAATATTTCAGTAACTAAAACAACTTATCATCTAGCTGTTCTGTATGATGAATACATGTGCCATTGTAAAATTATTGTAATGAATTAATACCATAGACATAGAATTACATTCCATAATTGTGATTTTTAGGTGCTAGATTAAATAAGTAGACTAGCTGTAAAAAAAAAACAAAAAAAAAAAACCAAAAAGTACTGAATCTCCAATACCTCAATTATGTAAAATAATTCAATTAAAATCTGTGTTTATCTCAAATTCAGCATCTAGAAAGCTAAAAAAGAATCAATCATATGGCATTTTTGGCACTGCCCATATTAAAATGCTAGCATTTCTAAGAATTGCCTGAAGTTGCCTTTTATATATTTTGATTATCTATAATCAACGAGACATTGGTTTATCACCTGATATGTATTCATTTATAGAGACACTATAACAATTTTCCCTGAAATTGTATGCAATCCACATTGCATTAGTCTTTTTCTCTTTTCTTTATCATTTTTGTCCTCAACATAAAGCCTGATTCCTGTCAATCGTACTACTAGACTTGGATAAAATATTCTGACTTATCTACTGGTCAGATTTGGATCTTCTTTAATTCTTTTTGTCTTCATTTTTTTTTTTTTGCAAAAATAAGTGGAAATGAATCACTCCTACTGGATGACTGATAAAGCAATACATTTAATTTTCAGCCTGCTTCTGTATTCTCCCATCATTGAAAATTTATCTGAACCAGATACAAGTTCTCAGCTGCATGTTAAAATTAACCCAGCCCACTCTTTGACTTGGCAGGTAGGTTTTCCAAACGCCCACAGCTCCCAAAATAATTTACCTATTAAAACAGTCAGGCAATTGAGGATATGGATGTATTTATGACTTTTAATTCTGGCAGTGCACTCACTGCATGCACACAAAATGAGCACTGATAAGGAGCCTGACAGATTGTGCATTTCTGTGGATTTATAATCAGACAGAGCTCGGTGGGGGCCAATCTAATGCAGTTGGGTTTAAATATGCGGTACAAAAAGAAAAACATGTTTCTCTATTTAAATCATTCCAAACAAAGTTAGCTCAGGTAAAAAGGTTTTAACAAAAAGGTTTTAAGCTTGTTATTGTCATTTTAGCATGACAAAATAGTGTAATAACTCCGTGTTCAAGTTTTCTTTTTATAGGCTCCCCTCGGGGTGTTGAGCAGTAGATCTAAAATTCATAGCAAGCCTTTCTGATTCAGTCCTCATGAAGACTGATTTTTATGTCTCAACAATGAGAGAATGAGAGGAACAGGAAGACACTCTAAAGGGAAAAGTGGTTATAAAATATTGTGCTTTCAATAAGTATAGAAACATTTATTAAACAACAATATATGAGTTTTCTAAATAGCTCTTTTATGTATCTTCACTTATTTCATCAGTTTTGAAACTTATGAAGATGTTGGTACCCTGTAATATGAATTGTCATTAGATTCAAAATATGAAACAAGAAAGGAGACATTTGTTCTCAGAGATACCCATTGGTTCTCTGATGATAAACTAGCTCCAAGGGACAACAAGACACTTTCCTGAGCTCCTTAAGAATTTTAACTTGCTTAAGAAGGGAAGGGGCAGGATGTATTACAAATTGAAAATTCTAGAGTCCCTCTAAAACCTCTTGGGATATCATCTCATTCAACTAGATATCCTCCAGACTGAAGGGCAGGCTAGGAATAGGATGACCTTGAGTGACTATGAAACTATTTGTCCTAAGTATTTCCACTGAAGTATGTAATTCCTCTAATTTATTCACTCCATTCATTCATCTCACATTTATTGAATGGCTATTATGTTAAACCAAACTCTTTCCGAAGTAATTCTTGGTTGTATTTTGGGAATTGCATTACTTAAAAAGTATGGGTATGCATATGTATATACATATATATGTATATATGTACATACACACATATATGCATATGTGTATACACATATGTGTGTGTTTTATGAAATTCACATACACAAAAGTGTGCTCTACTTTAAGAAAATCAGATATACAAAAATCTGAATTTAGAGGCTCAGCATTTACATTTCAAAAATCTTCTTTACTTCCTGAAAGGATTCACCAAAGGGTTGCTTTAAATAATATACACTCCTGGTGAATTTAAAATGATTCAGTTTATTGGGGGAAAATAAAATTTGCATTCAATGTTTTGGAAGCTCATCTGCCATATAAGAAACCTGGCTTCAAGGTTCAGACTCAGTCATTGTGTGTCCTTGAACAAGTCACTGAATTCACCTCATTGCCTCAGTTTTAATCTTGTATAAAATGTAGCTGTTGTTTTAGATGACCTCTACATTCCAGATCAATAAGGTGTCCATTTACCAAGTGTGTCATGCTCACAATAGCTGGTGACAATCTAGAACCTTCAAAAACGAATCCATTCATATGAAAGTAGAGAAATCAATTGTCTTTTCTCAGAGTTTGAGGTTTTCCTTTACTTCCTTTTCACAAGAAGAAGATCAGGGAGAAAGAAATGAAACAAATAAAGGCCAGCAAAATAACTGTTCATTGTCAACCAAGATATGATAAACTAAAGAAGATAGATTCCACTGGGTAACATTAGCACTGAGTTGTTTTACATGTAAATTTACACTTCCCCTCCATGAACTCTATTGACTCATAGAGTGAAAAGGAAAGCATTCTTATGACAAGTCAAGCCTTCCTAGCTCCAAAATTTGATTCTATTTCTGCCTCAGCTAATTACTTTGTGTTGCCTTGGGAACTTCAGCTAGGTTACTTAATCTCAGTAGTACTTGATTTACACATTTCCAAAAGAAGATGAGAATCACACTGGTATATTCACTAAATATTGAATAAATGTACCCTTGGAAAGTTACTATAAAGTGAATTTTCCATAGACTAAATAATATTTTCCTACTGACTTCTGTTTTCAAATGGGAGCTATGTCCCTTTTAGTATAAATATATAATATATAGTTAGATTTATAAAGACATAATATATAGTTAGATTTATAAAAATGTTATAATCCACATATGTATATATATATATATATATTATAAATAATATGTTACATGCAAAAATGTGTATAAAACACTTGAGCTGTACATCCCTGCTTATAAATCAAAAAAGAAAATCTGTTTCTCATTTTTTACCTGTCTTATTTATTTCTTATTTATTTTGTCTTTTTTCCAATTTTATGTAAAAACAATTTTTACCATTCATTCCTATAAGATTTTGAGTGCCAAATTTTTCTCTCTCCTTCCCTTAACTCGACTCTTCCTAAAATGGTAAGCAGTTTAATATAGATTATACATGTGCTATCATGTGAAACATTTTCATATTAGTCAATGTTGTGAAAGAAGAGACAGATCAAAAGGGAAAACAAAAATGAAAACCAAAAAAAAGGTAAGTGAAAAAGTATACTTTGGTTTGCATTCAGATTCCAACAGTTTTTTATCTGTCTGTGGACAATATTTTCCTTTGTGCTTGTCTTGGATCACTGAGTTGCTGAGAAGAGCTGGTCTGTCAGTTGATCATGACACAATGTTGCTGATACTATGTATAATGTTTTCCTGATTCTACTTATTTAATTTTCTTTCAGTTCATACAAATCTTGTGCAGATTTTTTTTCTGAAATCTGCCTGTTCATCATTTTTTTTACACAGTAGAATTCTATTACATTCATATACCACAGCTTGTTCAGTCATTCCGCAGTTGATGGGCATCTCTATTTTGTCAACATGTAAAGGGATGCTATAAATATTTTTACACATTTAGGTCCTTTTCCCTTTTCTATGATCTCTTTGGGAAACAGACCTACTGGTATTATTGCTGGCTCAAAGGGTATGCATAGTTTGATTGCTTTGTGCATAGTTCCAAATTGTTCTCCAGAATGGATGAATCAGCCCACAACTACAACAACAATGTGTTAGTACATGTACCAATTTTCTGACGTCTGCTCCAGCTTTTTCCGTTTTTTAGCCCATCTGATTGCTGTGAGGTGGACACCTCAGAGCTGTTTTAATTTGCATTCCTCTAATCAATAGTGATCTAGAGTATTTTTTCATATGCCTAGAGATAGTTTTGATTTCTTTGTCTGAAAAGTGCCCATTCCTCTTCTATAACCATCTATCAGTTGGGGAATGGCTTGTATCCTCACAAATTTGACATAGTTTTCTATATCTTTGAGAAATGCAGCCTTTATCAGAGATGCTTTGCTGTAAAGATTGTTTCCCAACTTTCTACTTTCCTTCTAATCTTGGTCATATTGGTTTTGTTGGTGCAAAAGCTTTTTAATACAGTCAAAATTATCTATTTTACATGTCATGTTCTCTATCCCATCCCTTCTCCATCAACTTGACAGGTAGAATATTCCTTATTCATCTAATTTTCTTATCATCTTTTACGTCTAAATCATGTATCCATTTTGACTTTATTTTGGTATCTGGTGTGAGATGATTGCCTGTACCTAAGTATACCCTAATGTTTTGCAGTTTTCTAGAAATTTTTCTCAAATGTCAAATAGTGACTTCATATCCCAAATGCTGGGGACTTTGGGTTTATGAAACACTAGAGTACTATGACTCACTACAGTGGAAAATTCTGAGAAGGAACAGGTGATGTCCCACCATAGTGTAGTTTTCTGCCTATTTCTTCCTGTAACTCATTTCACTTCCTGAAGAATTTGGATGCTATACCACTTGGTGCCTATGTTTAATATTAATATTATTTCATTGTCTATGGTATTTTTAGCAAGATGTAGTTTACTTTCTTATTCCTTTTAATTGGGTCTGTTTTTGCTTTTGCTTTTTCTGAGATCAAGATTTTCACCCCTCCTTTTTTTTTTACTTCAGTTGAAGCATAATCAAGTCTGCTCCATCCTCTTACCAGAACTCTGTGAGTGTCTCTCTCTTTCCATTTTGTTTCTTGTAAACAACATGTTGTAAGAGTTTTTTTTGATCCACTCTGCTATCCACTATGATTTTATGGGAGAGTTCATCTCATTCACATACACAGTTATGATTACTGTGTTTTTCCCTCCATCCTGTTTTTCCTCCTGTTTGTACTCTTTCTCCTTTCACCCTTTCCCTCAACAGTGTTTTCCTTCTGTCTACTGCCTCCCTTGGTCTTGCCTCACTTCCCCTCCATGCCCCTTTCTTTACTTAATCTTCTCCACTCCTGCTTTCCTGCCAGGTAAGATAGATTTCCATATACAAATTATTGTGCATATTATTCCCTCTTTTAACTAATACTGATGAGACTAAGGGTCAAGTTATGCCCATCACCCACGCTCCAATCTTCACCTCCACTGCAATAGGTTCTTTGTGTATTTTCATTTGATATAATTCATCCCATTCGACCTCTTCCTTCCTTTTGCACCCAGCATACTCCTCTTTCTCACTCCTCAATTTTTATGTCATTCCCTCTAATTCGCCTTATCCACATTCTTCGTCTCTGTCTCTCTGTCTCTGTTCCCCGCCCCGACTCCCACATACATACACATATACACATACATTCATACACACACACACACACACACACACACACACATATATATATATATATATATATATATATATATATATATATGTATGTATGTATGTATTCCTTCCAGCTGCACTATTAATGATACAATCTTTAAGAATTGCCAAGCATCATCTTCCTATGTAGGGATGTAAACAGTTAAACCACTGAATCCCTTAGGTTTTCTTTCTCCTTTTCCCCTTTTTCAGGGTTCTTTTGGTTCTTGATATTGGAGGTCAATTTTTTTTGTTCAATTATGGTGTTATGAAATCTTAAAATTCTTCTATTTCGTTGAATGGCCATTTTTTCTCTTATGTATAATGCTTAATTTTGCTGCGTAGGTGACTATCGGTTATAGCCCTAGTTCCTTTGCTTTCCAGAATATCATGTTCAATGGCCTCTGATCCTTTAATGCTGTAGAATCCAAGTTCTGCGTAATCCTGATTTTGGCTCCCTAATATTTGAATCGTTTCTTTCTAGCCACTTTTGGTATTTTTTTTCTGTAACCTGCTAGTTCTGAAGTTAACTATAATAATCCTTGAAGTTTGTATTTGGGGATTTATTTCCTGTGATGATTATTATATTTTTTCAATGTTTGTTTTGCCCTCTAGATCCAGAATATCAAAATAGATTTCTTTGATAAAAAATGCCATCTAGGTCTTCCATTTGATTATAGCTTTCAGATTGTCCAATGATTATGACATTGTCTTTCCTGAATCTATTTTCCAGGCCAGTTCTTTTTCCAATGAGATATTTTACATTTTCTTCAGTGTTTTCATTTTTTTAATTTTTTGATTGATACTTGATGTCTCATCGAGTCATTAGCTTCAACTTGCACAATTTTAAATTGGAAGGAATTGGAAGTTAGCTTTGGTACATCTTTTTCAACTTGATCAATTGTACTTTTTAAGGAGTTGTTTCCTTCAGTGGATTTTTATATCTTCTTTCCCATTTGGCCAACTTAATCAATTCAATTTTTAAGCAGGATGGAAGGGGTTTCCTGAGACAGGGGTGGTAGGCCCTGGTTGTTTTCCTGGTGCTGCAATAATGTGACCCCAAGGCTCACAGTGACCCTTATGTCTAGTGATGCATTGAGGAGGGATGTGGTGCTGCTGGATGCTGTCAGGGTCTGAATGTTTATCTAGTGTGGAGTCAGAGTCCTAGTTGTGGTGTCTGAGGTCTGCTGAAGCTGGTGGGTTGTTTTTTTCCTTTTCCTAGTGCCATGCTGAAGCATGTGACAGTTCTCACAGCTAAATGATGCCCATTCCTTTGGTTATGCTTAGGTATGTAGAGGGTCCTGGTGTTGGTGCTTGTCTGCTCTATTGCATTGGGGTTCCGGACTTTTTGCTGGTTTATGAAAGTGGAGTTTGCTGCTAGGTTTTGTATTATCGTGACTGTATTTCCACAATAGGGGAATTGTTTCTTTCTAGCTGCTTGCAGTAATTTCTCCTTGAGCTGGGAACTCTGGGATTTGATTCCAATAATCCTAGGAGCTTTTCTTTCCAGATCTCTTTTAGAAGGTGATCAGAGGATTCTTTCCTTGATAATTTCATGAAAGATGATGTCTAGGCTCTTTTTCTGATCATGGCTTTCAGGTAGTTCCATAATTTTTAAATTGTTTTTCCTGGATCTATTTTCCAGGTCAGTTGTTTTTCCAATGAGATATTAGCCATTATCTTCCATTTTTTCATTCTTTTGGTTTTATTTTGTGAATTTGGTTTCTCAGAAAGTCATTAGCCTCCATCTGTTCCATTCTCATTTTGAGAGAACTATTTTCTTCAGTGAGCTTTTGCACCTCTTTTTCCACTTGGCTAATTCTGCTTTTGAAAGCATTCTTCTTCTCATTGGCTTTTTGAACCTCTTTTGCCAATTGAGTTAGCCTATTTTTCAAGGTGCTATTTTCTTCAGCATTTTTTTGGGCCTCCTTTATTAAGGTATTGACCCGTTTTTCATGCTTTTCTTGCATCTCTCTCATTTCTCTTGCCAGTTTTTCCTCCACCTGTCTAACTTGATTTTCAAAATCCTTTTTGAGCTCTTCAATGGCCTGAGCCCATTGACTATCTATTTC
>CM053770.1:421605065-421652981 GCA_028658325.1 Potorous gilbertii | reverse complement strand
GTATTGACCCGTTTTTCATGCTTTTCTTGCATCTCTCTCATTTCTCTTGCCAGTTTTTCCTCCACCTGTCTAACTTGATTTTCAAAATCCTTTTTGAGCTCTTCAATGGCCTGAGCCCATTGACTATCTATTTCAGATATTTGGGATACAGAGGCCTTGACTCCTATGTCTTTACCTGATGGTAAGCATTGTTCTTGCTCATCAGAAAGGAAGGGGGGAATCATTTTTTCACCAAGAAAGTAACTTTCTATGGTCTTATTTTTTTTCCCTTTTCTTGGCATTTTCCCAGCCAGTTACTTGACTTCTGAGATCCCTCTCCACCCCCAGCCCAGATCCACCCAGCTAGGGCTTGGAGTCTGAGATTCAAATGCTGCTCCCCAGCCTCAGGGCTTTCAGTGGCAGGCCTGGCTGCTATTCAGGGTAAGATTAAATCAGGTTCTCAGGTGGGGGCAGGGCCACCTCCCAGGCTCTGTTCCCTCAGAGAGTTTATGCAGAGACCTTCTATAATGGAGCTGCTGCTGAGTTTCTGCCTGCTCTGGGAGCCTCTGGCCTCACGCTGCCTCTGCTGCTGCCTCCTGAGGGGGCCTGAGTCATGGAGACACCCCGCTCCCCTCTCAGCCAGCCCAGAAGTCTCTCTCACTGACCTGTAGCACCTGTGGGTGGAGGGACCTTTGCAACTGCCGGAGGTTCTTTCCCTGAAGCCTTCTTGGATCTGCTCCTCTTGGTGCCACACAGCCAGGGAAGGGTTGGGCTCTGCTCCCATCCGGTGTGCAATGGACCTTTGGGATCGGTTTTTCAGGGCTCTCTGTAATGGAAATCTCCTTCACTCTGTTGTTGCATGGCTTCCACTACTCCAGAATTTGTTGGGAGTTCTTTTTACAAGAAATCCATGGGCTGTTGGTTCAGAGCTAGTATATGTGAATCTTTCTACTCTGCCATCTTGGCTCCTTCCCCCAGAGGATTCTTTCAATATTTATTTTCCCCCTCTGATTCTAAAATATCAGGGCAGTTTTCTTTGATAATTTCATGAAAGATGATATGTAAGCTCTTTTTTTGACTATGGCTTTCATATAGTATCATAATTTTTTAAATTGTCTCTCCTGGATCTATTTTCCAGTTCAGTTGTTTTTCCAAGAAGGTATTTTACACTGTCTTCTATTTTTTCATTCTTTTGGTTTTGTTTTGTAATTTCTTGGTTTCTCATAAAGACATTAGCTTCCATCTTCTGCATTCCAATTTTTAAAGAATTATTTTCTTCAGTGAGCTTTTCAACCTCCTTTTCCATTTGACTAATTCTGCTTTTAAAAGCATTCTTTTCCTCATTGGCTTTTTGCACCTCTTTTGCCATTTGAGTTAGTCTATTTCTAGAGGTGTTATTTTCTTCAGAATTTTTTCTGGTCTCCTTTATTAAGATAATTGACTCATTTTTCATGATTTTCTTGCATTACTCTCACTTCTCTTCTCCATTTTTCCTCCAGTGCTCTTTCTTGATTTTCAAAATCCTTTCTGAGTTCTTCCATGGTCTGAGACCCCTACTTATTTACTTTCGAGGTTTTGGATGCAGAAGTCTTGACTTTTATGTCTTCCTCTGATAGTAAGTACTGTTCTTCCTCATTCAAAAGGATGTAAGAAAATACCTGTTCACCAAGAAATTAACCTTATATAGTCTCATTTTTTTTCCCCTTTTTGGGGCATTTTTCCAAACAGTTACTTTACTTTTAAGTCCTTTTTTAAGAGGAGGTCATACTCTGGGGACCTTAAGTTCTCAGTTCCTCTAAGGTAGCATAATCAAGGGAGAGGAATTCATTCCTCTCTTATCCTATCCTCTGTTCTGGGAGTTACCAAAGCTTTTCTACCCAGGATCTGCATGTAAAATTCCCTTTCCTGAGCCTCCACCAGCTCCACTACATCAGCATTCTTCCTCACCTCAGGACCACTCCTCAGGGCTGAAACCTACATCAGTGGCTATATTGCTCCAGGATCTTTAGGTCAAGGGACCCAAAAATGGCTGTGGCTGTTGCTGTCACCACTTCCTGGGGCCAGGACTAGGGGAGGACCCTTCTGTCTTCTGACCCAGGTGAATAAGCTTTCTCACTGACCATTGAAGTTGTCTTTTATGTTTGTGAGTTGAAGGAACTGGGAACTGCAGCTGCAGTTGTGGATTTTGCTCCTGAGGCCTTCTCTGGTCCTTTCCTTGGCAATGCTGCCAAGGATGGGCTAGGTTTCATGGGTCGCCCTCCACTCCATGACCACTGTGATAGACTTTCCTGTTGGCCTTTCAGGCTGTCTTGGGCTGGAAATCTCTTTTACTGTGCTGTTTTGTGGCTTCTATTGCTCTAGAATTTGTTTAGAGTCATTTTTTACAGGTATTTTATGGGCTGTGTGGGAGGAACTAGAGTAGGTGCCTCTTTCTCTTCTGCCATCTTGGCTCTGTTGCCCATTCTTGTTTGTTTCTTTTTTAATTCCTCTATGGGAAAAATTCCTCCTTCATTAGGTCTATCATGTGGCATGAATTCAAGGATATTCAATATTGTTAGTTTCTTCCATCAATGTATTTCAGTTTCTTGTTGTCTTTAAGATAGGATGCTCAGTTCTGGACACAGTACTCTAGATGTGGTCAGGTCAAGGTGGATAAATAATGAGACTATCAATTCTCTCTCACACTAACTCTCACAAGTTAATCTGAGATGATGTTATCTTTTTTCTGAAAACTTGTAAAACTGATGAAGACATTAGCACATGAGATAGATATAAAATCAGATCCTTTGAAGAAATGGACCAAACAAAAATTATGAATATGCACAATGAAATGAAGCTAATGAATTTATGAAATAAGAAACTTTAAAAACAAAATCAAAAGACATTTTAAAAAGTGAAAATATGATACATTTCATATCACAAGCAATTGACCTGTAATAAAGATAAAAACAATAATAATTTAATTTAATTTATTTAAGCAGCTTCTAACTATCCTGAAAGTCATAAGCAACAACAAGATTCTGGATATCATATTCCAAGACATTAAGAGTTCTGAATATATATTTGAAACATAGGGCAAAGTTAAAATAAAAATGAATGTATCTATCACCCCCTCAAAAAAACATCAAACTGAAAACTCCCAGGAACATGATAGCCCAAACCCATAGTTTCTAAGTCAAATAAAAAAAAAGAAAACATTGTGAGAAGCAACAAAGCAATATTACAAAAGATTTAGCAATTATAACAGTAAAGGTACATAGTTCATAAGTTATGATATTTCAAAATGTAAAAGATACAAGCTTATAACAAAGAACAATTTGCCTTATGTAACCGAATATAATCCCACCGGGGGAAAAATGAACTTTAATGCAATATTTTACTTTAACTGTACAAAAAGTAAATCACAGATGAGTACATAATTCAAAAAACAAAGAGGTTACAAGAGAAATATTAAATATAAATACAAATAATTGCTTAATATTTTATTATAATAAACTATTTGTAACCTAATGGGGATGAGGATTGATACAAGCATCGCCTAATAAACGTCATATCATCAGGCATCATAGAAGGAGTCAAATAGGATGGTGGGCCCAGAATGGACTTTTTTTTTCATATTTTGACTGCCATAGAAGTAGGAAGAAAAAAGAGGAAGTAAGAATACACTAGGAAAGAAAAAAAAAACAAGAATCGGAGTGACATCTTGCATAATTGATGTTTGCAAATATAATTATATATAAATGAGGGACGTATGGAATCTTATTCTCTTTTAAAATGTTCAAAGGAGAGTAAAGCATAGAGATACTGATAAACACAGATTCATTTTGAAGGTTTTGAGGGAGAAATACATTACATTCAAGAAGGAAATAATAGATAACAGAACGGGCAAAGGGAAGACAAAAGAGTAATGTAGGTCTAGAGAGAGATTACTTTTAAGCAAAACAAATAGTAAAGTTAGAGAAGGTCCATGAAGAAAAAGATTGAAAGGAAAGAAAGTATAAGAACCTATGATTGGGCTCTGGATATAGGTAAGGAAGCAAAGGTAAGAATTGAAATTTTATGGATAAAGAACAGGGCTTTGTTGCTAAGCAAATACTGCATGTCCTATTTCTTCTTTCTAAAGAGAGCAGACAGAGCAAAGATGGGGGAAGGGAGAAGGTTTAAGAGAGTGAGGTAGAGGGAAATGCAGAATGTTGATGTTAATGGGAGCAGAATGGATTAGATAACAGTATCCTTTGTTTTCAAGAAATATATTTAGAAAGATTCAAAGAGTGTTAAGAAGATGATAGAAGACATATTCCAATTTATCTGAAAATTTCAAGGGAAACTTTGACCTTAGGTCTTGACCATGTCCCTCGAGGAAAGAGGAAGTGGAAAATTTTTGGACAGCAGGACTTTCATTTCCTCTTTTGCAAGTTCAACTTCAATTTCATACTATACCTTCTCTTGCTTTGTCTGCAGTCTTCAGAAGACAAAGGGGCCTCTTATTTTGCCAGCAGACTATTTACCTTCTACCTCATATTGTACTTGTCTCCTGCCTGATGTTGAACCTTTTCTGTGAAGAGATGACACTGTGCACTCACTGATGAACATTCTCATATCTGGCCATACCTACATATCACAGTGATTCTGAATCCCTGTAGGTCAATATCTAAACCCTATTATTCACCTTCACTTCCTGATTTTATATTCCTATATTCCTCAATTCTTCCATCAAAATCCCAATCACACATCACATACCTCCTCCACCATGTCCTTTGGAGTGGCAGTTCCATAGGAAATACACTTCACTTCATCCTACATTCTTAAATAATATCCTTGCCTCATAGTTAATAGGAAAAAATTGAAGCCATTTGCTTGGAGGTCATTTTTCTCACCTCTTTCTCATCTCTTCATACTTGGAAGACTTTTCCCACTTTTATCTCTTCTACCTTTTACTCACATAAACAGGTGGCCTTACTCTTCCCCAAGTCCTATCCTTCCACTTGCATAAGTATTATCATTGCTTCTTATCACCTCTAACATTTCTATCTCTGTCATCCTCACTTTATCCCTTATTTTCAATATACCCTTAACTACTGGCTTCTTCCTTACTCCCTACAAACATTACCACGTTCCCCAAATCTTCAAAAAAACTTTCATTTAATTCTTTCTTCCTTACTATTGTCCTATACCTCTTTCATCCTTTCAGGCAGCTGTTTGAAAAGGGAATCTGCAAGGTGGAGCCAAGATGCTGGAGTAATGTCAGGGACTCTCATTGGATCTCTCCCAAACCCCTCCAAATACCTTTAAATAATGACTAAACAAATTCTGAAGCAGCAGAACTCACAAAAAAAAGATGGAATTAAACAATTTTCTAGCCCAAAACCCCTTAGAGGTTTGTTAGGAAAGATCTGTTGCACCAGGGTAAGAGAGGAACACTGTCCAGTAGAGAATAGACCACAGCAAGCCAGAAGTAGGCCTTAGGACAGTTGAATTAATGGCAACAGTGGAGGTTCCCACTCTCAACCCACAAATACCAAAGATAACTTAGGTCAGAAGAAAATATCTTTCACACCTGAGTGAAAGTGGATGACAGGCCAGCACAGCTCTGGCTCTAACAAACCCAGAGCAGGGCTTGGGAGGCAATGACTCATTATCATCAGAGGCTGCTTATGGGGATTTCAGCCCACAGACAGGAAGGGAGTTGAACAACTTATAAAAAGGAGATTCCAGGAACATCTTTCCTAGTAGGACTCTGTTGCTTTGTCAATACTCAGATCCAGGTCACAGTCCTAGGTGGCAGCCCCAGGGCAATGAGGAAAACTAGCATACTAGAGCTTTTAGCCACTGTGGAGTAAGGAACTTCATCAAAATCCCAAGGCAAAAGTGAATGCTTGAGGTCACCCACAGACTATAGCACAGGCCAAAAGAGTAGAAAAGATATCTCCTAATATCATACCACCATGAAAGATCTGGAAACTTACAAGTCCCTAAAAGTATCTCCGAAAACAGCTTTACAAAATGCCTATAGCTTGGGACAGTGCACCCTCCACTCTGGAAGCAGAGGTCTACTTTAAAAAAAAAGAAGAGTTAAGTCAAATAATAGTCTGGGAAAATGAACAAACAACAGAAGAAAATTCTAATAATAGAAAATTACTATAGTGACAAGGAAGATCAAAATACATACTTAGAAGAAGATAACCAAGTCAAAACTCCTAAATTTTGAATTGGTCTCAAGCCATGGAAGAATTTGAAAAATATTTTGAAAATAGAATAAGAAGGGTAGAGGAAAAGTTAGGAAGAGGAATGAGTGATGCAAGAAAATCATGAAAAACAAGTCAACAGGTTAGTAAAGGAGACATACACAACAACAGCAAATAATGAAGAAAATAAGACTTTAAAAAAGATACTATGCCAAATGGTAAAAGTTAAGGCACAAAAAAACAGAGGAAAAGAATGCCTTAAAAAGCAGACAAAGAAGTACAAAAATCCACTGAAGAAAAACATTTTTAAAAGTATAATCAGCTGACTGAGGGAAAAAGGTGCAAAAGCTCACAGAAGAAAATTATTCCTTAAAAATTAGAATGTAAAAAATAGAACACTGTGAAATATCATATTGGAAAAAACAACTGAAATGGAAAAAAATAGATCCAGGAAACATAATTTAAATAAATATTGAACTACCTGAAAGCCATGATTAGAAAAGAAAAGATCCTAGACATCAGATTTCAAGAAACTTTCAAGGAAAATTCCCATGATATTCTAGAAACAGAAGATAAAATAGAATTGGAAAGAATCCACTGATGGACTCCTGAAAGAGATCCCCAAAAGAAAACTCCTAGGAGTATTGTAGCAAAATTCCAGAGTTCCCAAGTCAAAGAGAAAATATTTCACTCAGTCAATTCAAGTATCGTTGAACCACAATCAGGATAACACAAGATTTAGAAGTTTCTACTTTAAAGTACTGGAGGGCCTGAAATATGATATCCTAGAGTGGAAAGAAACTAGGATTATAACTAAGAATCACCTACCCAGAAAAACTGAGAATAATCATACAGGTGGAAAATGGATATTCAATTAAATAGAGAGCTTTCAAGCATTCTTGCTGAAAAGAGCAGAGCTAAATAGAAAAGTTTACTTTCAAAAACAAACTCAGGTGAAGAAAATAAAAGGTTAACAGGAAAGGGAAAACATAAGGGATTTAATTAAATTAAACAGTTTATATTCTAATGTGAGAATACGGCACTCATAACTCATAAGTACTTACTCATTATTAGGGCAAATAGAAGGAGTATATATAATCAGAGGGCAGAGGTGTAAGTTGAATGTGAAGACATGGTACCTAGAAAACTAAAATTAAGGGGTGAGAGAGGAATGTACTAGGAGAAAGGGAAAGGCAGAATGGGAAAAATTGTCTCACATAAAAGATGCAAGAAAAGAACTTTTACAGTGGAGGAGAAGGGGGGAGGTAAGGCAGACTAAGTGAAACTTACTCTCATCAGCATTAGATCAAAGAGGGAATAATGTACACATTCAATTATGTATAGAAATTTATAAGAAATTAGGAGGGGAAGGGGATAAGAGAAGGAAGTGATGGTGATAGAAGGGAGGGTGGTTTGAGGGAGGCGAATAGTCAGAAGCAAAACTCTTGGGAGGGACAGAGTGAAAGAAGCTATAGAATAGAATGAATATGGGTGAATAGGATGGAGGAAGATACAATTAACAATAGTAACTGTAAAAAAAAATGGAAGCAGCTTTCTTTGAGAGAACTGAGCCAAATTTATATAAAAAAGTCATTCCCCAGTTGATAAATGATCATATGACATGAACAGTTTTCAGATGATATAATCAAAGCTATCTGTAGTCATATGAAAAAGAAAGCCCTTACTATTGATTGGAAAAATGTCATTTAAAACAGTTTTGAAATATTACCTCATACCTATTAAATTGACTAATAGGACAGAAAAGGAAAATGACAAATGATGGAAGGGATGTGGGAAAAATGAGATAATGCATTATTGGTAGAGTTGTGAACTGATTCAACCATTCTGTAAAGTACTTTGGAACTATGCCCAAAGGGCCATAAAGCTATGTATACCTTTTGATATAGCAATATTACTAGGTCTGTATCCCAAAAGAGATAAAAAAAGAAAAAGGAAAAGAATTTATATGTACAAAATTACTTATAGCAGCTCTTTTCTGGTGGGAAAGATTTGGAAATTGAGAAGATGTCCATCAACTGGGGAATGGCTGAACAAAATGGCCTGGGATTATGATGGGATACTATTGTGCAATAAGAAATAATGAGCAGCTCAGAAAAACCTGGCAAGACTTACATGAGCTAATGCAAAGTGAAATGTACTGTATATAAAACAACAGCAATATTGTAAGATGATCAACTCTGAATGACTTGGCTTTTCTCAGTAATACAATGAGCCAAGACAACTTTGAAGGACTTAACACTGAAAAATGCCATCAGTTCCCAGAAAGAACCAATAGTGGTTGAATACACATTGAAGCATACTTTATTTTTTCATATTCTTTATTTTTCTTGAGGACTCCAACACCCCCCCCAACTTTGGCCTATGATTTCTTTCATAATTTGACTATTATGGAAATGTTTTGTATGACTACACATGTATAACCTATATTGAAATGCTTGCCTTCTCAATAAGGAGGAGGTAGGGAGGGAGGAAAGGAGAGAATTTGGAACTCAGAGTTTTAAAAACAAAAATTAAAAATTGTTTTTACATGTAACTGGGGAAAAACTGAAATCTACATAATTTTTTAAAAGAAAAGGAAATTTACAATAGCTGTTTCCACTTCCTCTCCCTTCAGTCACACCTTAATTATAATTTGGTTTATGATCTCATTATTCTATTAAAATGATTCTCTCTATCTCTCTCTCTCTGTCTCTCTGTCTCCATCTCTCCGTCTCTCTCTCTCTCTGTCTCTCTCTCTCTCTCTCTCTCTCTCTCTCTCCCCCCGCTCCACCAGTGATCTTTTAATTGCCATTGATCTTTTCTTAGTCCTCATTGTCCTCAGTCTCTCTGCAGTCTTTGACACTATTCATGATCCTATTCTTCTATAATCAGGGATGAGCAACCTGTGTCCTGCAGGCCACATGTGGCCCTCTAGGTCCTAAAATATGGCCCTTTGACTGAATTCAAACTCCATAGAACAAATCACCTTAATAAAAGGATTTGCTCTGTAAAATTTCATCTCAATCAAAGGACTGCACCCAAGGACCTGGAAGGCCACATGTGACCTGAAGGGCACAGGTTTCTGACACCTATCTTATATACTCTTTCTCAGTCTTTCAGAACACCACTTTTTGTTAGTTTTCCTCCATCAGACTGCTCCTTTTCAGTTTCCTTTGCTAAAGACTCTTCCAGATCATGCCATCTAACTATAGACATCCTTCAGAGTTTTGTAGTACACCTTCTCTTCACTGACATATTGATCTCATTAGGTCACCCCCTTTTTTAATTGCCATATCTTTATTGATGATTCTCAAATCTACCTAATCTTCCCTAACCTCTCTATTGATCTCCAAACTTCACATTTCTGAATGTCTTGTAGAAATCTTAATTATACCCAAAATAAAATTCATTAAATTTCCCCCTAAACTGTCCCACTCCCCCTAACTTTCCTATTACTGTCAAGAGGAATACCATCCTCCCAACAACATAAGGGCAACACACTTCCTCTTAGGTATCATCCTAGGTATCATCCTCAACTCCTTCCTCTGTCTCACCTCCAACATCAAATCCATTATCGAGGCTTGTTAAATTTATCTTTAAAATGTATTACCTCAAACGTATCCTCTTTTGTCTTCTTATTTTGCCATTACTATAGCACAGGTCTACATCTCCTCACACCTGTGCTACTGCAATAGCCTGATGGTTAGTCTCCCTGCTTCAGTCCTCTTCACTTCAATATATACTCCATGTAGCCATCAAAATAATTTTCTCCAAGGACGGGTCTGATCATATCACTTCTTCAGTTCAATATACTCTAATGATATCCTATCACATCCAAGATCAGATACAATATCCCATATTTGGCCTTGAAATACTTTCATGACTTATCGTCTCATTTCGTTCCACTCTTCTAACAATTTACTCCCTTTCTCATACTTTGTGATCCAGTGACACCTTCCTCCTTCTCTTCCTTGAACAGGAAATTCCATCTTTTGACTCTGGGCTTTTGTCTGGCAATTCTCCGCACCTACCATTTTCTTCTCAGTTATTATCCTTCCCTATTGGCTTCCCAGGCTTCCTTTAAGTCCTTTCTAAACTCTTATTTTCTAAAGGAAGTCTTTCCTAATACTTTTTGATCTGTTTCCCTCCCTCTTCTAATTATTATTTTAAGTTTTCTGTATGTAGTTTGTACGTGTTTGTTTGCCTCTTGTCTCTCTCACTAAATTCTGAGCTTCTAAAGGGTATGGGTTGGTTTTTCCTTTGTTTTTACTAGTGCTTATCATTTTAGCATAGTCCTTGCCACAAAATAGGCATTAATAAATGCTAAGTGACTGATTAAATCACCTCATCCCATCAAGACTATCCAGTCACTTGTCAAGTCTTACTAAATCTAATTTTGTAACATTTCTCATATATACCCCCTTTTCTCCTCTGCCATTGCATCACTCTAAGCTAGATGCTGAGAGCCTCATGCCTGAGTTCCTCCTTAATTAATTAACTCAAGTATAAGGACATTCTTACCCTCATTTTTGTGTCTTTAGCATTTATAACAATGTCTAGCCCATGATAGGTGCTTAATCAGTTCTTGATTTGACTATCAAAAAATATGCAAGAATTATATGAACATAACCACAAACTGCTGTTGAAGGGAATTAAGATCAAATGACTGGAGAAATGCTAATTGTTTCGTGAGTAGGACAGGAAAAAATAGAAGTGTCAATACTCTATATGAACTAATTTAAAATGTATTACAATATCAAACTAGGAAAACTATAAAAAAATCATCATTAAGAAAAAAATGGTGAAGAATCTCAAGGGAAATTTTTTTAAATCAACAAAAAACATAAAGCAGGAAGACCTCACAGGCATGTGCTATACTTAAGCTACAGTTATATACTTTCTGAAGTTTACTCAATGGAAGAGTGCAATGAACTAGAGAGAAATTGTTCATTTACATCAACCCTCAGACCTAATTTCTACATTACCTCAAAGACTCTGGGTAGACTCTAATCCTTAGATAGCATTTGTATCTAAATTAAAAAAAAACTTTATATTCATCTATATCAAATTTCAGTTCTTAAACTTGGCTCAATATTCTAAACTGCTGAGATATTTCTGGGTCCTGATTTAGATAATCATTGAGTGAACTGTTCTTTCTATCTTACATGATTGAAATTTTAAACTGTTGCAAAGGATTCTTCCAGTTCTAATTTTGTATGTATTTTTTCTATATTGTATCTTCTACTAATTTTTAAAGGAACCTTGGACACACAGAAGTTCTGTGTTATTAAATTTCTCTCCTCAGATAGATGTATTTCTCTTGTGCTATGTCTTTGAATTGGGTTGAGTTTACACCAAAGTCCAGATGGGACCTGACCTTTGAAATCATTAATGCCTGGAGCTGAGGACATGACTGATATCCCTGAAAGAATATGTTTACCAAGGACTTTAGGAACTTTTAATTCCTGCCTTGTAACTATCTGTTTGTGATCTTTGTGTAGTTATTTAACGTTTCTTTCTTTCTTTTCCCTGATCTATTAGATCAACTAGAATTTATTAAATGCCTACTGCATGTCAAGTATAGTACTAGGTGGGGGAATATAAAGGTAATTGACAATCCCTATTCCCAAGGAGCTTACAGATTAATGAGAGAAATAGCATACAAATACCTATGTGCAAACAATATTTCTATGAGACAAAATGGAGGTAATCATAAAAGAAAGGCACTTGCATTATGAGGATTGGAAAAAATCTTCTTAGAGAAAGTAAAACTTTAGTAGAGATCTGAAAAAAGTCTCCTGGTTCTTTAGGCAGGAATGATAAAAGGCAGATTTGAGAAAGGAGAAATTTTCAGGAATGGGGAATAGAGAGTGAAAACATTTATTTGGAAGATGTAATGTTGTGTTTGAGAAATAGCAAGGAAGCCAGTGCCACTGGACTGCAGAATATTTATCATCCATAAAAAAAGAGATAAGAAAAACTACTTCACCTATATCATTAGAGATATCATGAGGATTAAATGATATAATGGTTTTGAAAATTATCAACTACTTTCCAAAGAGAAGATATCACCATTATCATTGCTATCTTTTCCCTAGCTGTTGGCAGCCTACATCTCTATAATACTTAAAAGAAATGTGATTGTATGGATTTTTCTTTTTGTAGTAATGCCTGCTGTTGATGGAACTCAGGATTAGTTCTACTGTTTATATAACATGGACTATTGTGGAGGGATTCTGATGAATAACGCTATTTGATACTGATGCTTCTTATTTTAGGAATAAATAACCTCTCTACATGAGAGATAGAAACACAATACTGTAACCAGGTTCTTTGGTAAATTTCTGTAGCTGCTGTTTCTTTCTCTTTCTAATCTCTCTAAGACACTGAGTGAGGAAACTGTATAAAGCTCACAGGTGTAACAAGAGAAGAGAACTATCTTATTATGTTTGGAATTAAATTATTGTGTCAATTAGGAGAAAATGAACAATGAAGTTGAAATCAAATCCATTCCTAATTGTAGAATCCTTTAGGACTTACATAAAATTACACTCATCTAGAGTCATTAGTTCAGTGATCAGTTTTCATGTTTTTTAGATTAATTCCACCTGGAAGCAAGAGAAAGAATAAAATTAGTATATGTTCAATTTTACACTTGAGTTCCAAGAGCTAACCCTTAGTAATATATCTGTTAAAGAAAGAGAGAAAGAAAGAAAAGTGACACAACACAAGGGAGGCATTGAAATATCCTTAGCAACATGTTTGACTTAGATACTTAAATGCTTATCAGTGGCTTGACTAATGTAAAGTTCTTTACTTAAGCTTTAAAAAAAATAAAATTTACAAGTTTTGGGTGAGTAAGCATAATAGAACAGTTCCTGTGAAAAGAAGAGCTGAGATTTTTAGTAGGCAATATTTTCAATATGGAATCACAGTGTGATATGTCAGGGGAAAAAAATCTGATGTGATCTTAAGCCACATTAAGAAAGGAATGACATCCAGAGACAATAGTCTCAACAGACTCTACCTTGGTCAGGCCATATCTGACATATTGTAATCAATTCTTGTCACCACCACATATTGGGAAGAAGATTGACAAGTGGAAGTATATCTAAATGATGGCTACAGAGTGGCCATTCAAGGAGTAATTGAAGGAACTATAAATATTTACTATGGAGAAGAGAAAAAAATATTGTAAAGTTGAGCTGTTTTAAAGACAGTTTAGATTCTTTTCACTTTGCCCCAGAAGAAAGAAGCAGGGAGTATGGTTGGAAGTGACAGAAGCAGACATAGGCTTGATGCAAGTCAGGCCTGCACAACATATAGCCCTCAAGCTACTTGTGGTCTTCTGGAGGCCAAAAATTGTGGAGGCTATAAAAGAAACTAAAGACATAAAGAATGTCTTGTTTATATTCTGTTTAATCTGCCTTTCATGAGTCACTGTTGTGCCCATCATGTAACTTGGTGGGTGGGTTGCCACTAAGTATTCTTCTGTTTGTCACATGACCCATGATGACCAACCATCTTCAGTCTGTCTCTAAAACCTATCTGGGGCCTGAAAAAGTTTAGGCTATTTTAATTTTGGCCCCTACCTACTGCCAAGGTGTGTGTGTATTACATAAGGCTAAAATTCCTAAGAATTGGAGTTGTCCCAAAGCGGAATAGTATATCTCAGTAAGGGCTGGATTCCCTCAAACAAGATGTCTTCAAGTAGAAACAGGATTATCAGTCTTCTGAGATGTGTTAAGATGACTTCCTATTTAGTTTTGGAGTGGACTAGATAATCTCCAAAATTCATTCCATTTCAATGATTCTTTGATTTCTCTCCATTGGTCCCAGAAAGATTCTCCATAATACTTGAGTAGAGATAAGAACCGAAACTTGATTTCACTGGTACAGAGAATTTCAAAGTGCAGAAATTTCCTCTACCAATACATGTTGTCAGTATCTCCACAACATATACTAGTGAAATAATTGGAATTTGAACTCTCATTTGCTCTGGCTTCTGGATCAATTCTGTATCTATTAATCTGTACTGACTCTCATGCATATTTTTTCTAATATTAAGTGCAGACAAGAAGTGTAAACATTATATCAGAGAAAGCATGGTTTCTTTCAATAATGACATATTAATATTCAATTATTAAAGCCTCTACCCAGAATGTGGGATCCACTGGACTGACAGAAACTTTCCCATATGTATGTTGGCCATAATATACTTTTTTAAAAAATTAGAGATACGTTCACAAAGCTTTATTGCAGTATTTTTCCACATAAGTCACAGTAATTGATTTTTTTTAATGTTGTGTTCTTAATAAACATTATAACATTTGTCCTTTCTTAACAGGACAAAAATGGGAGCAGCAGATTTGACCTTCTGCCCCTACCTCCCCAATGTGTGCAGAACAATGATACAGTAGTAGGATATAATCTTCAAGAATCAAGCATGACTCAATAATAGCATTTTGCAGAAATAAGACAATCTTTGCTATTCGGTTCCTGCCCTTGATTCTGGATACATAATGTTAATAAAAAGCACTTTTACATCACAATAATTCCAAGAACTTCATTTATTTTTTGCCAACATTCCTCCTCCCCCACCTATCTGCCACCCCATCCTATTTCTTCTTGTTGCTGAATAAAGTGAATCATCCAAGGTCATATAAGAAATTAGGGTCATATAATATAAAAAGAACTGAAGAATGTGTGTCAGGGACTGCATTTTGTTATTCAGTTGACCAAATCAACCTAGCATCATCCATTCTAAGAGAAGATAATGTGTACATAATCTTCAAGAAATGCACTTGTGTTTTTGAGGTAATCAGGCTTCAGTGACTTGCCTGGGGTCATGCAACTAGTCTGAAGTCCCATATGAATTCAGGTTCTCCAGATTCCAGGGACAGTGCTCTACCTACTATGCCACCTAGCTTCCCCGTGTCCACTTGCTTTTCAGATATAATTCTATAATATAATCCTATAACCCCTGTTATCGAACATATAGCACAGGTGACTGTTTCTAATCACTTTCTATTTTGATCCTAGAACTGGGAGTCTGACCACTCAGTAAAGTGGGAAAGAAGGCTGCCCATCCAAGCCTCTGGAGTTATCCACTTGAAGATTAAGACTAGTGGATGACATCACACTGTGATCTCATTCAATTTAACACATTTTTAAGTGCCTATTGTGTGTAAGGCCCTATGTTAGATAATGGGGGAGGTGTAAATAATAAGGCATGGTCTGTCCTCACAAGGACTTTATGATCTAGCAAGGGAGAAATACAAACTACAGTACAACATACAACATAATAAGGTAACATGAGAGGTATATAAAGTGCCACAAAGAATCAAAAAAGGCAAAACAATGTTTCAAATGGGGGATCATGGAAGTTTTCATGAAGGAGATTTTGGTCTTTAAGAGCATGGAAGATTTTACTACCCATAGAACTTCCCATAGTTGTCTGTGGACAACTGCTTTGGGAATATGGCCTAAACTTCCCTTTCCTCTTGCCAGGAAGACCTGAACTAGATAAGAGCTTGGACTAGTAGGCTGTATTGGCATGTACATATGCATGTTGAAGGATGAATAGGGGGCCAGGGTCCTTAAATATCCATCTCTACTCTGGGCAACCCAGAGAAAAGGAGGATCTACATCGACCTGAGCCAGAAAGCCACCAAAAAAGTCACAAAGGGAGACAGCAAAGTCTAGTCCTTTGACCTGAACAACAGCTTGACAGAGTCTATTTTGTTGAGTCAGCAGACTTAGTCCCCTGTGCCTTGTAAAAGTGTCTTTTTTGTTTGTTTTTATAACAAGCTCTTCTTACAGTCTTGTTTATTCAGAAATAAGAGCGAAAGAAATCTGTTGAGAGAGAGACAGAGAGAGAGAGAGAGAGAGAGAGAGAGAGAGAAGTCATTTAGCTGAAGGTGGAATTGCCCCTGAGTGGCAACATTGCCCTGTGTTACACCCTTGATACGACGTGGTCAAGGACTGACCAGACAGGAATCTACAAAGGTCACTTTACTCTGTCCACTGATCTGACTTTGATTTGCAATAATGTGTCTTGAACCCTTATACTTTTTCCCTAGAAATATCTTTCCTTCCAAATGATCAGTCATCCTGATGAATACCTGGTCACTGGATTCAGATGGCTCTGGAGGAGAAGTGAGGCTGGTGACTTGCACAGCCCTCCCTCACTCAAAACAAAGTCAAGTGCAAGTCATGTCCTCATTTCTCTGATTGTATGGTCTTCTTTGACAACAAAGGACAAACTCGCAGGAGACTATCAGGGTGAGATCTGGCACCTGTCATCAAGGCATACACTAGAGGACTAGCCTGGGCCCCATGGCTCTAAAGGACTCTGGTGTTTTAACCAGGGATGGGCAAGACAGTTTCAGTTTCCCATCCCACAGTAAAGAAGCAACATATCAAGTCTATCAAGTCTGTTCCCCATAATTTTGTAAAGATAGTTTTCCTCCCACAGAAATTGAGTGTATAAAAAGAGGAGCACTTTTTTTAAACATAAAGAATTAAAAACTGTAGATATGAAGTCAATTTTGAATAAGTAAGAAGAAAAAGATGTATGTTTTCCTTGCAGTCTGCAGATTATATATCTACTGGATAAAAGATCTTCCTGTTCCCTCCTATAAAAATTGCTCTGTTTCAATTAAAAACCTACAATTCCTAACAATGTTGTTATTGTTTATGATCAAATTCCCCTATTTGTAGCTCTCATTTTCCCAAGTTAATTTGAAAGAAAAAGCTTGTGCTTTATTTACATTCAGATCAGCTTTGGATTGAGAGATATGCAGAACGGCATTGTTTGAAGAAGCCAAAAAAGAGATGAAAGTTGTATTTAAGTCTTCTTGCACCGTTGTGACTTGGGCAGATACCTTAATAGGAAGAAAATATGTAGACATAGTGAGTGGACATTCCTATTTCATTAGTCAATTCCCAAAAAAGGTTGGTTGTGGGTTTGGTCCTCCCTCCATTATTATCTCGACTTTGGCCTCCATACCAGGGATTCCAACTTGGTTTCCTAGATGTTAGTGTTGTGGCCACAACATTATCCTCCTGTAGTTTGGTGAAGTTGTTTGTGTGTGTGTATGTGTGTGTGCTAATGTACTGCTGAACAAAATATTTACTGGTAGCCTGTAAACTTTGTTTATCTGTTTTCGTACAGTATACTCAGATAAACCATTCAGTAATTTTTTTTTTTTGGGGGGGGTAGAAGCTGTGAAACCTGATCTTTTGTAATCATGACTGCTTTACTTCAGTCACTCTCGCAATAGAAATGAACATTGTAAACAGGATTATTTTTTCTTTCATTTCATAATCCATGCTGACAATATCAACAATGAAATCTTCAAACCTTAATTCAACTCTCAGGGTTATATCTTCCAGTATGGAACCCATAACATCTTTTGGAAATTGATTCTATTCCTCTACTGTAAACTTCTCATGTTGGCTGAGTCTTGCCAACAGACTTGTATAGTTTATGACATTCAACTTCAAAATCTCTCCCTGCCCCCCCCCCCCCGCAGCCAATTTTGATCAGTAGAGTGCAAAAACTCCAGAAAAATATTATCTGTAAGTTTAGCATAGGTTTTCATATACTCTATTGCATGTAGAAAGCTTATGCTTCCCTGTCTCTGCCTCCAATACCCTCTATTTGTAGGGATCTGCTTTAAGGAAGGCATATGTAATCATTGTTTCAAGAATATTGCCAACTCTGTGCTGGTAAGCCCTTCTGTAAAGGCAGTTGCCTTTATTGGAACATGCCATATAGATTTCCAACTTCCTTGGCTATGGAGCAAATATGTTTTTCATTTTCTATGTCACATACACAGGCAAATGTAATAAAGTGCTAATAGTTATTTGGAATTCCAAGATGATGGCAATGTCTATAAAGATTCCAAAGAAGTGGAGCTGGCAACATAATCCCACTTATCCACTTCAATGGAGGTTCCTGAATTTGTTCTTTGATAAAATATATACATATTCTTCTGGATCAGTCCATTGTTCATTATAGTTTCAGTTCTATTGACATTAGCCAGGTGTTCAAGCACCTTGGCTGAAACTATTTCATGCTTCCAATTCAACTCTAGGGCATACAAGGGGAATAAGCCTTCCATCAAACATGTGTGAAAATGGTCCATGATCTAGACCATGACGGAGCCCAGCAATCTAAACACAAAGCATATCCTGATCAGTTATCTGTAGTTCAGGTTGATTTTTGTCTTGCAGTGCACTGACCAGACACTCTACTAGATACCTGATACCTAAAGAATGCTCAAATAAGTTGTGTGAAGCATCCAGAAAAATACAGAATCTCCCAACTGTTTAATATGTGGAAGATATTGGAATTGAGGTGTGTCAATGATTCAGATAAGAAGAGGGTGAAGATTTATGTGACCATGTACAGGATCATTAAATATCTTTATTATATCATCATGATATTGGTTCAGTTTATGGATACAATCCAGCAGATTCTCTCTCTCTTTCTCTCTCTCTCTCTCTTAAATACCTTACTCCAAGATTTTTAAGAAGTAATTCATCAAAGTGGGGCATCTGAGAGCCTCTGATTTTGTTTTCTAGTCATGGGGACTTGGAGGTAGTCAAAAGGGACAGTCAACCATAAAGTGGGAGGACTTTAGGGAGTCACTAAACACATGGGAGTCACTGAAGAAAGCAGTTGAAGGGAAGGATGGTGTGTCTGTGTGTCTATTGTGGGTCTGGGGTGGGGCTGAAAGGGGTTAACTGACCAAGTCACTAGGGAGTAGATGGGAAAGTGTCTGGGGATCATGGATGAGGCAGAGAACTAAGTTGTGGGTTGGAGATTCCAGCTGACCAAGTCATGGGGTAGTCCCAGGGAGTTGGTCAAGATGGGGAGCATAGTCGCTGGTTTGGGTGGTAGTGGTGGGTTACATGATGAGGTTATGGGGAAGGGAGTATCCTTTAAGAGGTATTAGAGAGCAGTAGAGTGGAGGGGATTCCTAGAGTGGGGAAAGAGGCTGCCTGGTTAGAGAGGATGGGGGATTCCCTGCAGTGGTGGATGGGAAGCTGGCATGGGGGGCTCCCCAGAGGTGTGGCTGGAGGGCAGGATAGAGGGCAGAGCTGATAGACCCTTTTGATGTTAGGCATGGCACCATCCACACCCCTATCCTCCAGGCTACCTCAGAAGCTGCTGAGCAACTTGGCTTTGCTGAAGCCATGGTGGCTGAAGAAAATTCACAGCTGCTGCTATAGCATACTTAAAAACAAAACAAAACAAAAAAACTTGTAGTGAGTCTTTGCACTAACTTTCATAACTTTCATGTACAGGTCAGGGGACTGAAGGCATGGCTGATATATAACCTCCATCTATCTCCACTTAAGGTACTTACAGTATTAAGTTACTAAGAAGCAGAAGCTTCCCTGATACTGTTCCCTGAGATCATGTTCCAAGGCCAATTACTATCTTCCCTATGTCATTTAACCAATTGATGTATTCTCAAAATGACAGATGAACAAGTAATATCAATTAGTTTGTACAGAGATGTTTACAGAAAAAAATACCTATCAAGAACAAAATTACACAAATGCCTCTTCTCTTTACCCAAACCAATGGACATTTTTTTCCTCTAAATTTTGGTCCCTGGATATACTGGGCTTAAACCTAAAGTGGTAAAGTGCAATCATTTTTCCTTATTATTGAAGTGGTAGTTACAATCATTCTTCCATATTCACTTCTAGGTAGAGAGGAGAAGATATAGGCCACTCCCTTGCTTGCAAGTCAAAGTATTTCAGGTTCTGGGTTAATTCATTGATGAGATTAGTCAACGTCATTCATGGAGCATTCCTAGACCTGCCCTTCCGCAAAGCAAGATAACAAGTCTTTATTAAGAATTTACTTTGTATCAGGTACTGCTTTAAGAAAAGGTACTATGAATACAAGGCACATAGAAAAACCTTGCCCTCAAGGAACTCACATTCTAATGAAGGATGACAATACCCAACAAGGGGCTGCAAAGGAAAACTGGATATGTTAAATTACCTGGTGATGGGTAGTATTAGAAATCTGGAAAGCCAAGAGGTCAGTAAATGTTAGATGACCTGATTCCCGCTCCAAAACGGATATCCCGGGAGGAACTCACCAACTGGAAAAAACAAGATGCTATTGGGAATGAAATATACAAGTGAGGAGGATTCATGTGCTGAGGTAGGTTCCAAGGTGACACTGCAGCAGAGGCAAGGTATTGAAATTGAGAAATTCAGATCACACACAGTTTTATGCAAAAGGAAAGGAGACACAAATAAGACAATCTCATTGTAACACAAGTTTGCCCAGGAGGCTATGTTCACATGAGACACTCTAGGAGCAGTGAAATTTACTCCCCATACCTTTATTTGTCAAGTTAGTGTCTTCTGTTTTCACATTTTGTTGTATCTTGGTAGCCAATAAAGTTGCTTATTTTTATCACTTGGTAAACACAAAGGAAGCCATCCCCCAAACATGTCTGCATGTCCTGAACTGAAGACAAAAGTTCTTCCATTACATGTCATCAACTCTAGAAATTAGGCCCCAGTCACTTCCTGTGGATTGTCAGCAGGCAGAGAGTGTACTTTCTCAAGATTGAGCCCTCATTCAACTCTCTTTCCACCTAAAACTTCCTTTCCTTGCCAAACTGACCAACTTATATTTAGGAAGCATTGTCCATATCTTCAACCTAGAACAGTTCTCTTAGTTCCTGGGGAGTTGTTAGTAGTCTTGTCACTTGCTTCCCCAGTGCTATAACACAGGAAAGATTCTTAAAAAGGTCAAAGTGGACCAGATCTTATATAGTCCCACATAAAAAGGGCAAAAAGAAATGTAATTGCCTCCAAATACAGAATTTTTCATATTCAACAATGTCTATTTTACAAACTTAAGAATGATTGCTGCTTGTCTAGTATTTAACAAGGATTTGGTGTTAGAAATCCTCAAAGAAGAACATTAAAAAACAGAAGAAAAAGGCAAAGAAAATCCAAGTCCCTCTCCCCAAAGGAAAGCTTATTTCTTTACAGCTTCTCTAACCATGGGAATTCAATTTAGGATCTGGGGTGGACTGACAGTCACCCCCTCAGTTTCAAGTGAGAAAATATTAACTGAATGAAAATTCTTCCATAGTTCTCCCAGTATATTAGTCTATTCTAACTGTTGTCTTGAAAAAAATTTCTTTGTGTGCCCACTTGCTATTGAGTTATTTTAATCATGCCCAACTCTTTGTACCCATTTGGGGTTTTCTTGGCAAGAATTCTGAAATGGTTTGCCATTTGCTTCTCTAGTTCATTTTATAGATGAGACAAACAAGGTTGAGTGACTTGCCCAGGGCCACACAGCTACTATGTCTCAGGACAGATGTGAATTAAGTTCTTCCTGACCCCATGCCAGATGTTCTATCTACTGAACACCTACCTTATCCTTTTACATAAGGAACACCAATTTTTTTTCTAGGATTTTCTGCACCACAGATATTAGTTTTAGAGATCCAGGAGAATTTCTTATATGACCTTATACCAAAGGGTAGCTGAAACTTCTCCTAAAAAACAAAGACCCCTGAAATGAGATCCCTAATTAAAGTGTAGCCACACCCTTCAATAGGAGAAACAGGTTCAGTATGAGTAGAAAGAAATGAGATCATACAGTTCTTAAACAAATGTAAGATTCCATAGAAATGGAGCTATGACATGGGTTTGATTACTCAAGAGTTTCTCGGCCACTAGGCAAACATCCTATGGGCCTGTATTCCATAAGTATCCCATGAAAAGGCAGTATTAAGCCTGTTTAAAAGCCAATGAAAAGTATGAACACTTATTAGCTAGGCACCAGCACTGTAGGGAAACAAAATCCATACTTCTCATATCAGCCTCAAAATCAATACGTGTAAAGGATTCAGCAATACAGCAGATAATGGTACATAAACATTGAAAAAAGCAAACGTTTTCACAAAGAAACTAAACTGAGTTTTGAAGGGAAAATAGAGCAAAATCTAATTTTATAATTATTGTCTAAAAGAGCAGAGAGGGAAAAACATTTGCTTGAGGATACTGAAAACTTGGAAATCCCATAAAGATCATCTTGGGAAGAGAGAAGGACTAGATGCATTCAACCCATTAAAGGACTTAAGTGATCCTTAACTCCTTTTATTGATTTTGGGTATCAACTATTAAAAATATTCGTTCTGTTCTTTCCAGTTTGAAAATCATTGTCTCCTTTAGAGAAAAGATGAGCAAAATCACAGTGGTGCTGCTTTCTGCATCGTTTCATCTGCCCTGAGCTGTGGTGCTATCCCTTCTTTGAACCTCATTTTTTTGTTAATAAAACTGAAGAAAACTTTTATCATCTTTAACTTTTTTAAACAGCTTCACCTCATTTTGAACTTCAGCATTCCTGATACTTTTCTAACAAAAATATGCCACAAAGAAATATCCTCTATCTCTTGCCTTTGTTTTTCTCATTGGTTTAAGTCTTTTATAAATCTAGGTTGTTTGATGAATTCCCTGGGTATTGGTATTGCTCTTTGTACAGCAACCTAGTGAGAATCAGATGCATAATAGACTTTCCTCATTGTTGATTTCTTCATCTTTTGAAGGATGAAATTATCCTAAGCCAAGTCAAGAAACAATTAGATGTATTTTTGACAGGGAGAAGTCTAGCCAATGTCAAGATAATTGAAGCCCCCATCAATATTATGTCCTTGTTTCATGCCATAATTATGTTTTCTTTCCTGAATCATATACCTAAACTTCTCTTTTAACATTACTGGTACCACAAGATTATTCACTCAAAACAATATTCCTTTTTTTAATCTGCCTTCAATGATTTTCAACTAAATATTCCCACTGTGCTTCTCCTTACCCCTTACCGATTCCTACAGTTCCTCACATAAGTACATCTTATTAATACAAGTTATAATTTTTCATCCCTTTAACTTATTCTGTTTCTTTGTATAACCAATAATTTCCAGGGACATAATGCAATCATTTCTTTCATTTTTCAAAATTTCAGGGATAGACATGAAGTCAAATTTTCTTTCCTTCACTCTTAAGTTGATCTACTTGTTAGGCTTATGCTTTTTATTTGTCTACTAACATATCAAGTCATGGCTTTTAATGGATTGTGTATTCATTTAACTTTGAATGCCTCTGCAGCTTTCTACATTTTTACAGGAATGTTGTTGAGAATTTGTCATCTAAAAAGAAGATTATACAAAAGAAATTTTCTTCTTCTTTCTTTTTCAGTCTAAAACTCTTTCCACGAGTCATATGAAAGAATAATTATCAAATATGCTATCAATAGCCTCTGTTAAATGTGTTTCATTCTCATGAGGGGCATAGTGTTAGTATGTTTTTGGCTTTGTTTTTTAAAATCTCATGGATTATTTTTTATTTTAATTATATAAAGAAATCTAGATAAAAAAGCAGGAAAACAAAACAATAAAAATAAGCAAATATATATTTACAGTGGAGAAAGAAATTAGTGTCAAATATTAATAGAAAAAATATTTGTAAAATAATTTTAACTTACACTAATCAGAATGGCCTTGTTCTTGCTTGCCTGTTCAAGTGCCATAATTATCAAAGTGATTTTGGGAATTCAAACCCCTGAACTTTTCCTTTTAAATAGTTTAGTGGTTGCTAGTATTGCTTAATGGTTAAATGCAGCATGAGAAATCCACAGGTTTCAAAGGATATGAATGGGAAGACTGAGAGGGAGACCACACAGAAGAAAAATATTGTAAAAGATTTTAAAATGTGCAGGAATACTGGGTTATAAAGCTAAAAAACAAACAAAAAAAAACCCAGAAACTTTAAAAATTGTCTAATTCAATTCCTTCATTTTATAAATAAGGAAACTCAGACCTGGAGATTTTAAGTCACTTAAAATTATTACACACAAGTAATAATAGTAACTGATATTTATATAGAACTTCAAAGAGTGCAAAGTGCTTTGAATCTAACATCAAATTTAAACATCAAAATAACCCTACGAGTTGGGCATTGCATATATCATTCACTTTACACATGAGTAAAAGGAGGTTAAACAAGTAAGCTAACCATGGCCATGTGACTAGAAAGCATTAGAGGTAGAAATTCGAACCAAAATCTTTCTGACTCTTAACACAGCATTCTCTTTCCTGTGGCATGCTGCTTCTTAATGACAAAAATGGTTAAAATAAGTAGTAAAGCTGGTGGTAATTGTCACAGTCAAATGTAATTCTATCCCCTCTCACTCCAAATTCAGCACCAGGGATAGGGGGATCTTCTGTTAAATGATAAAGAATAATTGTTTTCAAATACTTTGTATGCTTTGTCATTTACATGCAAATGATGCAAAAACTAATTACAAATCAATATTCATTGGTGAAATCTTTAATTTGACAAATATGTTGAATCATGGAAAGAACACCAAACTTGGAGTCAGGAAACCCGGGATATGTCTCAATTCTGACAACGTCACTGGGAAAATCACTGCTCCAGTGGCAAAACATGTTTTAACCTGAAAATTCCAAATACACCTCAAATTTAATATGTTTAAGACAGACTTTATTATATTCTTCTTCAAAACTTCTTTTCTGAGTTTTTCAGTCTCTATCAAGTGTATATTCATCTTTCCAGGCATCCAGATTTATAACTACCAGGATCATTCTTGATTCTTCATTCTTCTTATTTATGAATAAGGAAACAGTAGAAACATCATGACATAGTCTTGCAATTATAGCTAGAAGGGCAAAACATCAGTTTTTAGATAATTTCAATTAAATTCAGTAGACATGTGTTCAATACATAATACTTGTATTACAGTATGATACTGGGTTGAATATTAGAGAGACAGTGTAAAAAGGGAAAACAGTTCTTTTCTTAAAGAACTAATATTTACTAAAATAGTACAACACTATTCATTTAAATTAAGTATAACAAAGGGAAGACTAGAGGATGAGAAAGCACTAAAAACTGGATTGCATGAAGACGTTGCATCTAAGCTGGACTCTCAAAAGAAAATAAGAATTACAAAAGGCAAATATGAATAAGAATTGTGTTCCAGGCAAGTGGAAAGGTATGTGAAAAAGCATAAAAGTGAAAGTGGAAGAATTGTTTTTCTTCTGAAGAAACTAGCAGTTTAATCTTGTTGGAATACAGTGTTCAGGAAAGAAAAATTCATAAAATAAGTCTAGAAGAGAAATTGGAATCCAGATGATGGAGTAATTTAGATACTAGTTTGACAATATTAGTCTGTCTAATAGATGATGAAGGGCCATTGAAGGTTAGATTGCATAAAATCAACTCATTGGTAAATCACTCCCAAGATGATTTGCTACAATAGATTAAATCTTCCTAGGCACAATATTGTTAATAAAAAGTTGTAGAGAACACAAAGAATGATTTTCTCTATTCCTGACTAATGACAATAAAATAATTTGAGTCAGTATAAAAAAATGTAATCTTGTAAGACGTTAGTCTGTTCTCAAATAAGATTTTTTTTTAAGTTCATGCAAGATTCCTTAATGGATTTGATGACAGAAATAATTTTGGTTAATGATATTTCTGGAAAAAGAACATTATAAGCCCTGGTCAGCAAAGTAGTTAACCAATGTGATGGGAGATGAACCGCTCAGATTCCATATAAAAAGATACACTAGAAGTGTCAAGATCCTCTACTTATTTATGTTTGTAATGGACATCGCATTTATTTTCCCAAGCTACAGAATATTACACTCTCAATTCTATCAAACCCTAAAATCTTTAAGGGGAGTTTAATCCATTATTTGACATGGGAAAAAAAAAACCATGGATTGAAGAATACCTATTGTCCACAACATAAGATACAAATGGATTGTAATTTTCCCCTGAGTTAGTCCTATAGTACTTTCATCTTAGATAGGTACAATGAGTGCACAATAATTTGAATCCAAAATTAAATAGGAGTTTTATTACTGGCTCAGCCATGTTTGGAAAACTACATAGTTCTTCTAGTGATTGCAAGGTTCTCCCTGAAATAAAATCCCATATTTCATTGCCAATATTTTTCTCAGTGGTACTATATGGATGCAAACCAAGAAACATCATGATCCTAAAAAAATCAAAACAATAAATGATCCTAAAGGGCAATGAAAAGATGTAATGTGGGTGTGAGTGGGCTATAATTCATTACTAGTGATGATTCATGTTTAAAAAATAGTATAAACACATCATAAAGTATACACATTATCAGAAATGGAGATAGGCCAGTCATTTAGCAAGAATTGGTGGTAACAGCCAGAAACCCTGTATGTTTTAGCATTTCATACAAAATATTAAAAGACTTAGAGAAAGGTCATCAGATATCTTCTGCAGTGTAAAATTCGTGGAAAGATATGGACAGGATGGGAGTGTGGGCAGCTTGCCATTTGAATCAGTGGAGAGAAAAAACAAATCAATGAAATCACTGATTCATCAAAACATCAAAGTATGAAACTGGGTGGGTGGATTTAAAAAGCTCTAATGTTATTTCTAGCTAAAATTCTATCTATAAGTTAAACGCTTCAGAGTAAAAATATAGAGCCCAAGAAACTAAGAAATATGACTCAACTTCTGAAAAAGAGTAAATTTTCCTAGGATTAGTGTCTGAGTTTTATAAGGTTTTCAAGAGTTGCTTGAGTAAATTTCTGGCAAAGTTTGTTTTTTAATAACACAATGAAAAAAGGAAAAGAGGCACAAACCAAAAGGATAATTTATTGCAGAATTCTTAAAGAATAGATGAAAGATAACAGGAACTAGCAGTCACTAACTGCTTAATATAGTGTATAAAATTATGAAGATTTTTTGTTTTGTTTTTATTTTTCTAGAATAGATGCAATAAGAAGGTAGATCTTTTTAACAAATAACTTGCATTGAAAGATGACAGAGCTGAGGTATGTATGTGTATCTATCTATATCTATCTATCTACCTACCTATCAATCTATAAAGATAATATATAGATGCTTGGAAATCTGTGTACCTAATGAGTAATGCATTGGGAGAAACATTTGTGCCCTATACATATTAGGCATTTAATACATAGTATCCAAATTTTGCTGTACTTTGGTAAGAAGAAAAGGGAAATAAAGGAAGGATAAGGAATAGAAAGCAATAAAAGGAAATAAAAGAAAAAACAGAGATAAAGACTTCAGGGACATAATGTACTATAGACCATTTGACCAAATGGGAGGAAAACAAATGGTGAATCCCTGACTTAGATCACAATATTGGCACAAAAGAAGGATGCAGTATTGGTTTTTATTTAGGACATCTGCTAGACATCTCTCTTTGATAATACATAAATACACACATACATGTGTACATACATACATGTATGCATATGCATACTTGTGTATATATATAGATTGATAGAGATATCTCTGTATCTTTATCTATATGATAAACTCTTAATTTACCTTGCTCGATAATTTCATTTTTGAGAATGCAACCATGATAATAGGCATGATATTGTGGAACAGTTTGGAAATGGAAATGGAAATGCCTCCATTATTCAACTACCTGTAACAAGTCTTTGTAATGTATTTTCTATGCAAAGTACACTCTGAGACATGGAAATGGAAAGACCAAATGTATTTTATTGGGGATAATACAAAATATAAAGACATATATGCATATAGGTACTTAGATACACATATAACATATGTATGTATTTGAATACATACATACAGAGAAATAGCACAAGCAATTGGAGAGATCAAGAAAGTTTTCCCATAGAAAGTTTCCCACAAACTAAACCTTGAGAGATGCAAGGTATTTTATGGTATGGAAGTTAAGACATGAATATGGGACAGGAATGACTTATACAAAAAGCAATTATCCTAAATATAGGCCTCAATTGTAGCTGTGTGGTCTCTGCCATTGACTTGTTGGAGATCCTGTAGTTTGAAAAATGTGTTTTCTTCTAGACTAGGATTGATGAGGTCTTGAAAATGTTTTATATAAAGACGATCTATTTGTTTTTCCATTTTTTTTCAGGATTTTCTTGGACATAGGTAAGGAGATTGTGTATATATGCCTGCACACAAATGTGTATATATGTATGTATGTATGTATGTATACATACATATACATGTGTATCTACACATACACATGCACATATAATACATATATACACATCAATAAAAATATAGATATATACAGAATTTTATGTTTTCTCACAGTGGATAGAGTAGAAGATCTACGGACCTTAAAATTTATTCACTTATTTTTTCCTCTTGATTTGGCTCATTATTTCTTGAAATTTGCTCTGTTGGATTTTCCTTAGCAAATCACAGGGTATAGAATGTGTTCAGGGAAGACTAATACTTGTGGTGTGAAGACTGCTGAGCCTTTTTCAGAGTTGCTTTCCATCTTTGGTGTCCATCTGATTCAACTAATTTTCACCTGTGGCTCCAAGAAGCTGAAGCATATACAAAGGCTACACCCCAGAAAACTGTTTTGGCACATGAACAAAACCAGGTTGAGGGCAACCATGGGTTTCTAGCAATTCAATCACTTAGTGGAATGTCTATCCCAACCATATGAATACTTCCCGGTTGAACAGTAAGAGAACAATTTGTTACAATGACTATGAAGGTAACTGAAGTAGGTGCTATGGAGCACAAAGAACTTATTTAACATCAAAGATACTAAGGTCATTCAAAGCCGTCAATTATCTTGACTTTTGTCTTGCCACTGGACTTGATGACAGAAGATGAAATGTGGCTGACAACTTAGCCTCACTTTAATCTAATACATGCATGAATCAAAAGATATCACCCATACTATTTTAGCATTTTTACTTACCACAAGGTTCATGGGAAAAGGCAAGTGGTGAAGCTGCAGTTGCAAATACATTGGGAGCTGTAGTCACAACCCTGCACATAGTTACCCTAGCATAGGATCATCTTCTCTTCCACTGAAGAAGCATAGGATTCAGCAGTCCCCTGGGTACTGAGCAACCTTTGTGAAGGAGTATACTGCTAAATTCCTGGCATGAGGAAGGGGGCTAGAAAAGCTACCCTACAAATTTTCTGCTTTGTCCAACCCAGGCCTGCTTACTGTGATAGGCAGAGATCCCACCTTGGGGTTAAAACACACAAAAAAGTACAAATTTTTTTTAGAAAGAAGATATCACTCATCATTACTACATGGAATGTGTGTCTGCTTATGGAAAAACAAAATTCAGTAGACTTGAAAAAAAATAACTCTTGTTGAGAAAGAATTCAGCACGTTATCACATCCAAAAAGCAACCCTAAATGAAACAAGGCCGACAAATGAAGGACAACTTTCTAACCTCAATAAGTTTTTTTTCTTTTTTAATGAAACAGCCACAGTGAAAGGAAGTGCCATAAAACTGATGTAGATTTTTTTTTCCAATCTAATCTAGTCAACAAGCTTATATGCCTCCCAAAAGGAGGGGATGATTTGCTCATGACAATACAACTGATATTTGTAGGAAAGCACATACTATCATCATCAGTACACATGATTGCACCATGACAAATCCTGATGAGATCAAAGAAAACTTTTATGAAATTCTGGAAACCCTCATCATCAACGTGCCAAAAGAGGACAAACTTAGAATTACAAGTAACTTTTATGCAATAATAGACACAGCCTACCAGATATGGCAGGGAGTCTTTGAGAGGAATGGAGTTAGAAACAGCAATATCAACAGATACTTTGTATTGAAGACTTGTGGATCTCATGATGTTCTCATCACCAACACTGTCTTCTGTTTACCTAAACACAATGAAACTTCCTAGATGCACCCTCGTAACAACCTTTCGCACTTAATAAACTGTCATTATATAGAAAAGAGACAGGATGTGAGAGCAACAAATGTAATGTGTGATGCAGAGTGCTGGGCTAATCATAGACTTATCCTTTCCAAATTAAATATTTGAATTTAACAAAAGCAATAATTGCAAGGCAAGGTGACTACCAGACTTAATGTGAACAGATTACAGTGCTTCCAGGAACAGTACATTGCTAACTTGGAGGAAAAGATGAGCCAACACTTGTCAACAGTGGAGTAGAAAGGGAGTGTGCAGGTTTCAGGGATTTGGTATACAAAACTGCATTTATCCATCTAGTCCTGAACACTCACAACAACCAAAATTGTTCTGATAAAAATGATGGAGAAATTTAGAGCTGCTAGATGAAGAACAAGAACTCCACAGGTTTGACTAGAAAAATGGTTTCTCCATCACTAAGAAGGCAACATAACTACAAAGTGAAGTTCAAGCAAAGCTTAGAGATTCAGGATTCCTAGCACAGTAAGAAGGCAGGTGAAATTCATTTTTATTCTAACAGTAACAATTCAAAGACCCTTTATGTTACTTTGGAGGTTATATATGGATTAAAGATCTAGGACACATCTCAACTACTTTGTCTTATTAATGATAAGGATACAGTCCTGGAGAGATGGACTGAACACTTCCATAGTGCTTTCAACAGATTATCATCAATCAGTGCTCAGATTGAAGAAACCCCTTCTCTAGTCAAACCTCCAACTGAAGAAGAGTTTTCAAAAGTCATTTGGTTCTTTCATGCAGAGTTCTGTCCAGATTATCCTATTTTGGGAAAGGAGTCACTCAAACTGAACATTTATTCTCTTTCTTAAGCACAAAAGTTTTAAGACCTCTCCTCTAGATGGCTTCTCGCTCTCTTCGCATGATAAACTCCTCTAGTTCCACTATATTATTTCACTTACTGAGCAGAATCAGTATCTTCTATATTTTGTGGAATGAAGTGTGAATTTACAATCATTTGCTTTCATTATGGTGCTCTGCTGACATCTACACAATCTGATCAACCTTGTGAATTAGTTTGTTTTTGCAGCATTTGTCATGGTATCAAGGTTGGCAGTGGAAATGCTGAGTAGGTTTTCTCAGAGAGTACTACTGATACTCATTGTTATTTCATTAGAAATTTACTTTGTGCATTTTTTGCACCTTTTAATTATGCCATTTGGCATTAGTCAACCTCAAATTTAACTTTTTTTTCTTTTGTAATTGTCAGTTTGGAGCAGTATATAAAAAATTTATTTGGCCATGTTACTGATTATGAGATCAACCAAGCACTCTTTATCTGCTTCCTCAAAGTCTACTCATGTTTCATCATTAAGAATGAACTGCCCAGATACTCAAGGGTAGTTGTTCCCAGGAATGCTTGTCTTTGAACATAATGGATCAGCTTAAATGACTTAGAGGTCCTTCATATTCCTAATGGGAGGAAAAAAATTATTAAAAAGAAACCACATCTGAATATGGGTGAAGGGACTCAGGATACCACATACCTGGGGAATGAGTAGGGAAACGTTGAATCCTCAGTCTACCCTCTTCTCCATGGTGATGGTTATAAGTTGACTAATGTATCTGTGTTTGGAACCTGAAACCACCTGGTCCTAGTACTGCTAGATTTATGATTTGCTATATTGAAGTATGACCTCCAGCTGCATCTCACACTGGAGTATCCTTGAAATCAGAACTACGGAAATATTTTAGTTAACACGAATCAGAGAAGTTTCCTTCACTTGGATTTTCAACTGAGTGGTTCAAAGAGCTCCATTTCTGGCTATCTGAATATGTTTGTTGACTAAACTAGAGATAACATTCCAATGGGAATTGCTGGAAAAAAGAACCAGAAGAAGGTATTTTGGAATGTCACCCACTCATCCAGAGCAACTGATCTATTAATTAAAAAGAAAATATGTGGGCAAAGTTCTAAAAGGACTAAAAAACTTTGACATTCACGGAAATTTGGGGTAAATGTCCCCTGTTATTTGTATGTTATCTAATATATATGTACAAGATTTTACAAAAATTGCAGTGAATTTTAAAACTCTTAAAAGTTAAAACTGTGCAGAGATTTTTGAGTCACTCTGCAAAAATATCAAATTCTCTGTCTCTGTCTCTGTCTCTCTCTCTCTCTCTCTCTCTCTCTTTCTGTGTCTGTCTATCTCTCTCTCACAGTATTGTCTGGATGCAAAATGATGATGAATGGAAATTATTTTCCCAAATATAATGTCTTCTCTAAATACTATATTTTCTGGATTCTACAATGCATCCTTCATTCTCAAGTTATTCCCTCTAACATCCAATTTTCTTAACAGTTCATGAATGTGGTGTTTCAGAACCTATATGGCCAAGGGAGATTTTCCCCTTGTTGATTTGTGTATTTGTTCCTGGAATCATTTTCTAACACGATCAAGTGGTCCAAACTATTCTTTAGAAGAGCAGCAAAGTTCAGTTCAGAAATTTCTAAGGATCCTTGAGAATATTTTTAGAGAGTCTATGACATTAAAAACTACTTTAGTAATAATACTGAGATATTTTAATTTCTAGTATGGTAACTAATTACAGATATAATTAACATAAACCATAGCTCTTTGAGAGGTATCCCTAATTTTAAGAGTATAATGGAGTCCTGAGGTCAAAAATGTTTGAGACCTATTGCTCTAGAATCCTTATAACAATCTATTTACATGGAGAAATTTGAGAAAGAGAAAATGGAAAATCTACAAGATATCAGCATGAGTTGAGAGTTTATATGGATTCATCCAAGGTGGAAGCTACATGGGTTTGGCATCTCTACCTCTTTTGAATGTCTTAACATCTCATCATTTCCATGTTCTCTATCTTGGCCTCAGTTTTCACTAATATGCTGAATCACCCAAAAACCTTTTCAATGGATGTGAAAGCTAGATAGGCCATTTGATGACCAGGAAAAAGTTTCAAATCTTGTCATTAACTATCTAAATTCAAAGTATAATTTCATTATAGAAACTAATAGATATTCTCCAATAGATCATGGTATTATTTTCTATTCTAGGATGCAGTGCATACTTCTCCACAAGATCACCGATGCAGAAAATGATTTTAGAGTTTGGGAGATAGAGCTATTAACAATTAAAGCTGCATTTATGATATGGAGGCATTTCTGTGAGGACTGTGATAATCCAATAATGCTTATATCAACTCTAAGAATTGAAGGACATGTAAGACATTTTATAGATCAATCAATAACTAGAATACTGGATACTATTTTTCAATGGAATCAATGTTAATGTCACTTATTGTTTTATACTTCATGATCAACAAGTACATGTATAATTGTGAAAAAAAGAATTTGAACAATTTAAAAGACCATAAGATCATAGGATCACAGAGATAATACATGATGGAATTTAATCTAGTAAAAAAAACAAAATACCACTCATTTTGTAAATAAGGAAAGTTGAGTCTTCTAGATCTTAAGTTTTTCCCTGAGTTCACATAGAAGTTGTGTCAGAAGTGGTATTTGATACTCTGTCTTCACTCTATAGTGCTAGTGCTCATAATACTATCCTGCTTTGCCAGTCATCCTAACAGACCCTTCCACAAAGCAAAATCTTTTCATCCACTAAACTACGATCTGATTTACTCAGAATAAAAGTTAGTGGAGAGTTGATTGGTTCATAAAAGGGTCAATATTGGGAGGAGAGAAGGCTATAACTAGTTCAGAAGTTATAGCCTGAGAATTCACTGAGTGATAAAACGATTAGACCTCATGGTGAGGAAGAAAAAAATGGGTTAGGGGTTGTAAAGCCTAAGGAAAGGTAGAATGATAAAAGATTATGATTAGATAAAAAGCATTTAGGAGTACATGTACAAAGGAAGTGAATTACTTGGTATTAATAGTAAGATCAAGGGTAAAATATCACAGTGTATAGCTAAGGTGCAATGGAAAAATACATTATAGGACCTGAATAAATTGATAACCTGCAAAGTTAGGATATTTGAGGAAACATTGTAGTATGTAAGAGAAAGTATGGCGAGTGTCTGAATGTAGATTGAAGCATATTTTTTTTCACTTATTTTATTATTTTTCCTACATTTTGACTTGCTTCTTTCTCAACTGTGACTAATTATGGAAATATGGAAAATTTAGAACTCAAAAATCTTGAAAAAAAGGAATGCTAAAAATTGCTTGACCTACAATTGGGAAAAAAATAAAATGCTATTTAAAAAAAAATTTTCTCCCTGCTCCAGCCCTTCCCACACCCACTGAGGAAGCAAGTAATATGATACTAATTATACATGTGAAATGATACAGAACATATTCCATATTAGTCATCATTTTGAAAGCAAGAAAAATAAAGCAAGTGAGAAAATTATACTTTGATTTACACTGAGAGTTCATGAATACTTTCTCTAGAAGCAGAGTAGGTTTTTTTTCATCATAAGTCCTTTGAAACTATTTTGCTCAACTTTATTGATCAAAGTAGCCAAATCTTTCACAGTTGATCATCATTGTACCATTGCAGTGACTGAGCACAATGATCCTTAGTTCTTCTCATTTCAGTTAGAATCAGTTCATATAGGTCTTCCCATGTTTTCCTTAAGCCATTCCTCTCCACCAACCCTGGTCATTATTTCTTAGAGCAGAATAGTGCTCCATCACAATCATATGTGACAACTTGTCCAGCCATTCTGAACTGATGAGCATTCTCTTAATTTCTAATTCTTTGCCCAACCTGGGGAAACACAGGTGGGATAATATCAGCCACAACACTTCTAAGATGCAAGTATAGGCAGAAGGCAGGTGGGAAGCCAGGAGACCCTGTGGCTGAGCAGAACACACACAGAAAAGGCAAGGCAGGCACCTGCCTCAGTAAAAAGATCAGCCAGAGAGGAAATACCAAAAAACAAGTCCAGGACAAGGGGGATCTCAGGGCAGTCTCCAACAACCCATGGTATTTCTTCCTGCCTCCATCTCCCCATTGCCAACATTGGCCAGAGCGCTGATCCTCAAACTGCCAAGTATTCAAACTATACTTCAGAGAGCACAATTCCAATGGGCTAGCCAAGTTGTTCAAATGCAAAATGTATGCTTGCCAAAAAGACTATTTTATAGACAACTCACATGGAGTAAGCAATCACATGGTGGTCAGAAGAAACGATACAAGGACACTCTCAAAGTCTCTCTCAAGAACTTTGGATTTGACTGTGTAGCATGGGAGACACTGGCACAGGACCGCTCATCATGGCATGCCCACATCAGAAAGGGTGCTGTGCTCTTTGAGCAAAGCAGAATTCAGACAGCACAAAGTAAACACAGGATACCAAATTTGGTATATCCACCCCAAATATTCACATGGACTATCTGTGATCAACCACACAGTCAGACACACTGAAATTTCACTTTATCATGGTGATGTCATTTTGATCCTCTTCTGAGAAGGACAACAACCAACCAGTTCTTTGCCCCCACAAAAAAAGAGTTGCTATAAATATTTATGTACATGTAGGTTATTTTCCTTTTCCTTTTATCTCTTTGGGATATAGAACTAATATTATTATATTACTGGGTCACATGGCATGCACACTTTGAAAGCCCTTTAAGTATAGTTCTAAACTGTTTTCCATAATGGTTGAGCGTAATGGTTGAGCCAGTTCATAACTCCACCAACAGTTCATTAATGTTCCCATATTCCCCTGATCCTTTCCCGCATTTGTCTTTTCTGGTAGATGTGAGGTAACAGCTCAGAGTTGTTTTAAATTGCATTTCTCTATTAAATAGTGATCTACAGTATTTTTATATGAGTATAGATAGCTTTAGTTATTTCATATGAAAACTGCCTGTTCCTATCATTTGACGATTTAACAGTTGAAGAATGGCTCTTATTTTCCAATTCAACTCAGTACTATACTCAGTATATATTTGATAAATGATGTCTTTATCAGAGAAATTTGCTGTAACTTTTTTTCATATTGCTTTATTGTCTATAGTATCTCTTTAACAAAATGTACTTTTCCTAATTATGTCTTTTAATTAGGTCTAATGTTGCTTTGGCATTATGTTCCTAATTGCTACCTCTGCCTTCTTAATTCAGCTGAAGTATACTAAATTCTGCTCCAGATCTGTATTTTACCTCTGTGTATACCTTTCTGTTTCAAGGGTATCTCGTGTAAACAACATAGTGTTGAATTCTTTTTTCTAATCCATTCTGCCATTTTCCTTCCATTTTATAGGTGAATTCATCCCATTGATATTAACAGTTATGACAACTATGGATTTTCTACCCTGCCATTATGTTTTATTTCTTCTTCTCCCTTTTTATCCTGTCCCTCATCAAAAATCGATTTTGCTTCTAATCCTTGCCTTTCTTCATCTGTCCATCCCTTTATCTTCCTGTGCCCTTCTATTTTCTTTTGCCCTCCTATTTTTCTATTGAGCAAATTACTATCTATCTTTCTATCTATCTTTCTATTGAGCTATCTATCTATCTGCTTATCTATTTATATGTATGTATGCACATATATATGTATATACTTATGTATGTATATATACATATACTGATTATTTATATTCTTCTGACTTTGAACCAATCTTAATAATAATCAAATTCAAGCACTGACTGTCACCACCACCTCCATTTTCTCCTCTATGGAAGCACTTCTTGCATGCTTCTTTTATGTGAGAAAATTATCCCTAGTCTGCCTCTCTTTCCTTTTCTCCCAGTACATGCTTCTTTCTCTCCCATAATGAGATCAGCTCATATTATGCCTATTATGATCAACTCATATACATGCCTTCATGCTTTGTAAACTCCTTTCATTTGCCTTGATAATTATAATGTTATTAGGAATTATGAGTATTGTTTTCCCATAGAAAAATGTGAACTTTTTACCATTATCGAATTCCTTATTATTACTTTCACATTTACCATTTTTTACACTTTTGTTGAGTCTTCTGTTTGACTGTCAAATTTTCTATTAAGTTCTGGTTTTTTACTCAAAAATGCTTAAAAATCCTCTATTTCATTAAATATCCACTCTTTCTCTCTGAAGGATTACACCTTGCTGTGTAAGTTCCAATCCTGATTGCAATCCTAGTACATTTGCCTTTTGGAATATACTTAAATGTGAAAGTTGCTAAATATTGTGTGATCCTGACTATGACTGCATGACATTTGAAATATTTCTTCCTGGTTGCTCGAAGTATTTTCTTTTTGACCTGGAATCTCTGATATTTGACTGTAATATTCATAGGAGTTTTCATTTTGTAATCTCAGGAGGTGATCAGTAGATTCTTTACATTTTCATTTTTACCCTAAGATATTGGAGAAGTTTTTCTTGATAAATTTTGATGATGATTTTTATGTACTCTAATAATTCTTAAATTGTTTCTCTTCAATCTATTTTCCAGGTCAGTTTTTTTTTTCTTTCAATGAGATATTTCATATTTTCTTCTTTTTTCATTCTTTTGAATTTGTTTTATTGTTTATTGATAACTCATAGCAGGTTAGTGATGACATGCTTATTGATATCCCATTACTTTCCAACTGCATACTTCGAATCTTTTAAAAAAAATCTTCATTGAATCATTCAGTTTATTCTGTCTTTGAATGGTTTCTTTCTTTCATTAAATTTTAGTATCTCTTTTACGATTAGGTCAATTCTGTTTTTTTTTTTTTAAGTTTTTATTATGCTATTTTTTTCATACTTTTGTGACTCTTTAAATCAAATTGTTAATTCGACTTTCAAAATTTTCTTACATTGCTCTTATCTATTTTCCTTTTATTTCTTTATCACTCTTATCTGTTTCTATAATTTTTTCCAGGAATTCTTATTGGGCTTTGGTCCAATTAGCATTTTTCTTTTATTCTTTAAAGTTTGGGTGGTAGCTCTTTTGACATTGTTGTCTTCTGAGTTTATGTGTTGACTTTTTCTGTCATCATAGTATTTTGTATCTTCAAATTATTATTTTAGGGCTTTTCTTCATTTTTAGTCAATTTCTTAACTTTGAACTTTATGATAATGTTGGTCTTTGTTCCCCTAGGCATGATAAGACAATGTCCTGAGGTTCAAGCTTTTTGTGCTTCTGTGATCAGTTAGCTCTGGATGTCAGCAAGTCTGGAATATTTTCGTGTTTGTGTGACTCTAGGAAAGGCATCATCACTGCTCTCCCAGTCTGTGCTTTGGTCTTTACCCCAGAGGGGACCCACATGTGCTGATGTTTCTCCTCACTTTGGTAATATGAGCCTTGGAAGTATGACCTGGGACTACAATCCAAAACTGCATGTGGGCAATAGATTTGCCAATCAATAGTAGCTATACTGTGTGCCTGGAAAGCATTCTGAGCAATCTCTTTCTCAGCAGTCTTCTAAGTCTATCACTGTCTCTGGTCTGAGAGTTCTTGAACCTGATGTTACCACCTGTGTGGGCTCAAGACAAACTTTTACCATACTTCCACCATGGTGTTACAAAATTCTCACTATAATTTAAGTTTTCTTAGTCTGGAAAAAATTTCACTCCAATTTTTTGTTGTCTATGCCACTCTAAAATTTGATTTGATGCTTGACATTAAATTTTTTTGGAGGGAAAATTTGGGAGAGCTAAACTGGGTGACTACTTCTAATTCACTAACTTGGCTTTGTTGTGTGTGTGTGTGTCTGTGTGTGTGTGTGAGTATGCACGTGTTTTCAAATGTAAACAAGTATTTGAGAAAGACTCTAGTATATTAATTCTCTTTCTTCTCCTTGCATTACTAATGACAAAAGGAAGAAAGGGATGAAGGAAAAGAAGGGTGAAAAGATAGGAAAGGCAAAAAGAGAAGAAAGAGAAAAGAAAGGATAGGAAAGAAAATGAACTCATATAATATTAATTCTTGATCCTTTGGAGAGCTTTAAGGAAAGAAATTAAAAAACTATAAATTTAATTGTTTTAACTGGGAAATTGCTTGATTCTCTAGAATCATTGTTACTTGTCTGGTCTGCTTTTCTAACTCCAAACCTGTTACTTGGTTTCCCTATGCACAGTATCTGATAACTGGCTCTCTACTCTTTCAACCTCAGTAGAGGGCCCAGGTTGGGAAATATTTTTTCATCTTTTCACGCAAATACATACATACATACATACATATATATATATAAAATACGTGTGTGTATGTCTATATAGATATACACACATATACATATATACATATATACACATGCATACACATATTTTATATGTATGACATAAGCTGTATAAATCATTTCATTGCTATCTATGAATACATAGAAATTTGATAGAAAACTAAGAGAATGCCTAAGCATTCTCTGCTCATCAATGTCTTTATTTGAGGGAAGACACTATATGAAAAACTTATTACTCTATACTAAATGACCTGCTACAGACCTTGAGGCTCACAGTCTCCCAGCTGCTTAGTGGCTTACGTCAAAAAATTACTTGTCTCAGTCCAGTTTCTCTCAATCAATAATTCCTAAGTCTCTCAAAGAAAAGGAAAATTAAAATGATTTTGTCATTTTTAGTAAAATATTTCAAACAGTAACCAGCATTTCATGATCACCAAGAGAAGAAAACTTTCACCCTTAAACCTTTCCTTTTCTTCACTAATCAACATTTCAATGAGCTGATTTCTTTTTAAGTCTTGTTCAAAAGAGATCTCTGAAGAATATGCCCTTGTCTGACCAATGACTTGCAGCTAATAACTCTTGTTAGTTTTCTGTAAGAAGAAGAAGAAAAAGAAGATGAAGAAGAAGAAAAAGATTCAATTTTATTTCTCTTAAATTGGAAATAAGTTGTTCTTTGTTAACAGATTATCTCTAAATAAATTAGCTCTAGCCTTTAATGTGTATTCTCTACCAAGAGATGAGGCTTTAGCAAAACCCAAGAACAAGTTTTCCTTTCCCTCCTCATAAACTATTCATTCTGCTTGAATGGTCTGAGATTTTAGTGGTCGACTCCTCACCCTGTGGTTTAGTCATACATTCTAATATGAGTTCACTATGTCAAAAAAGGTAAAGTTACAAAAATTAAAATCAGAAGATTTCTCTTATTCAGCCCCTCTGTCTTCACCTGACAATACCCTACCCATTCATCACCACACCTGTCAAAGTTGACATAAGCATCTGAAGGGATAGGAGAAGTGGATGCAGTCAAATCTGGATAAATGTCTTCATGATCGTCTTTAGGCATGTCAGCTGCTCAGCACTCTTCATATTTCAGACTTGTACGTGACAGCAATTCCACTTGCACTGAAGTTGCATTCCAAATTGATATCTGTGGATGGTTTGGATTCCAGGCTATAATAATGCCTTAGGCAAGCCAAATTTTGAAGTTTGATACCAGTAAACAATATGATCTTTCTTTGTGTTAGTGTGGATGAGATGGAGTGGAATGAGGGGTATATAACCTCAAATGACAGCTACCGTTGGGGATTAATCCATATTGTCTTTTGCAGATTGATTCTGTCTAAATTGGTTTAAATTGCATTTCCTAACCATCTCTTCATTTAGGAGGAAACTGAAGAAAAAAGAAATTGTTGATCTGTTGTTTAAAGATGAGGTTCTCACTACACGTAGATGATACTAGTGATGCCACCGTAGATAGGGAATGGCTTTGAGAGGATTGATCTAGGTTCTATTGCCCAATAACCCTTATGAACAAATAATATGAACTTGTAAGAGCTATTTAGTGTTTGAGGAGTAGTTGGGAATCATAAAACACAATGAATCTTTCTCTGCCATGTCAAGAGTCATAAAGGACATAAAATCTAAAGTTTACCAGTATCCCAGATTTATGAGAATCCTAACTAATTTGAAAGTTTCTGGCATGGGACACTGCAAATAGACTGGTTTAAATGGAAGATATTTAACCAATGCATTCTGAGAGTTTGTACAGCAAAGAAATGAATTTTGAGAAAAAAGAAAAGGGGAGGGATGATTTTGAATGTCTAAGGGAGTCAAGAAACTGCATAGATAGAAAAGTACATAAACCATAAATTATTTTTAGGATAATGCCAATGTAAATGGTTCTTTTGGATAATTTTGCTTTGATTTTGCAAGTTATAATTTAATAAGTGATTTCATAAAATTGACTACATATACTTGTTTTTGGTTTACTGGAGAAATATTCTTAGATTTTGTAATTACAAGTAAAAATATTAGGATTTTCTACTTTCTCTTTGCTCAGTCAATAACACTGTGATTACTTGATATACATTCAAAGAAATGTGAACTACTACATTAATCTCTGTCTCTCCAGAGAATTCTGCTCTGCAAAGTACTATTCCTCCGTAACAAAGTAAGAGTGAGTTAATCCCAATAACTTTCACAAAAATTTCCAAATGAAGAAAAAACAACACAAAGAACATACAACGAGATACATAAAGTCCTACTAACACGCAGCCACAATAATATTCTACAAAATTATGATATCAGTTAAAGTAGTTAGCTATAGCCATTTGCAAACTGTTTAAATTTAAAATTCCAAATGTAAGAAAGTAAAGAATAAATAATACAGAATAATGCATAATCTAAAATGAATTTATATAGAGGCACAGGATATACTCAATATGACCAAATGTGATGTGTATATATATATGCTTTTGTGTGTATATATGTATGTGTATATAGATATGTATCTATATGCATGTGTGTATATGAGTATAGGCATGTCTATGTATACCCTTATCCATCATCCTTTTTGTACCTGTCCCCAAATATGTCCTCCTACCTTATTGACAAAGTAGTTCTTGATTAATTTATAATTAAGATTTTTTGTTTATCGATCATAATTTCTTTAATACCTCATACAGTGCATTCCACACTTTGGGGATTAAGGATAAGTAGATAACAAGTACAAAATTGAATAAAACACTATCCTTCAAGATGACCACACACCTTTGAGAGATATAAGATGGATGTTCACATACATATATTCATACTGAGTAGATATTGCTGATTTCAAATTAAGATACAAAATGCCCTGAGACTTAAGAATGTAGAAAATCACTTAACAAGGAATAATTTTAATGGGAGGATAAGGAGTTTAGATTTTATTCAATAGGCAATTGAAAACCACCAAAGGTATTTAAACAGTGAATAATGTGATAAAAACTGTAGATTATGAAGTTAAATCTGGTAGGCTTGTTCCAAATAAATTGTAGCAGGGGAAATGTTGATAGGAGGAAGAAGGAACAGGAGTAAGTCAAGCAGTCAAGATGTTATAACAATTTAGGCAAGAGGTAAAGAGGGAACAAGCAAAGGTAGCCAAAATAGAAGGGGGAAAAGGAATGAATAATTGTAATGGCTAATATTAGCTAACATTTATATCGTACTTATTATGTGTTAGGCAACATGCCATGTGTTTTGCAATTATCTTCTCATTTGATTAATATAACAACTCTGGGAGCTAGGAGTTATTTTTCTTTCCATTTTACAGACCAAGAAACTGAAACAAACAGAGGATAAGTGACTTTTTCAGGATAACTCAGATGCTAGTTTAAAAGTCTGAGAACAGATTTGAACTTAGATCTTCCTGACTCCAGGTATTATAACCCTATCTACTGTGTAATCTAGCTTCTCCTAAAAGAAGAAAGAAAGGAAGGATAGGAATAAGTATTTAATAAGTGATTACTATGTTCCAAGAAGTGTGATAAATGTTGAGTAGGCAAAGAAATACAAGAACATTGCACAAATACTAATATAAGAATAAAGGAAGTTTTGATCTTAAAGGGTGTTACATTCCAGTGGGGGAAGGTAGATGAAAAGAAAAGAGATGGCGGAGAGAGCAGACATGGGGAGCATGACTTTGAAGATTAAAAATCAGGAAAAGGACCAGGAAGCAAATGAAAAAGGGCTAACCTGAACCACATACACATGCGCACTCATACACACACACACACACACACACACACGCCATGGAGATATCAAGGTAACTCATCAATCAAGAGAGGAAATAAATAGATGGGGGGAAGATCTGTGGAGGGATATTCTGGAGCAAAAAGGTCACAGTGACAGTAATATGTTCTAGAGTGTGTCCTGTGCCAAAGGAAATTCCAATATTAACCAACAGTAGAGGAAATCTGATCATGAAGTCCAGAACATAGGTTAGCAAAGGTCAACGAAGAAAAATAAATGTAAGAGCAAGATGAAGGTAAAATTAACTATATTTAGGAACTTAAAATTTCAAAATAGAGAATGTTGAAAGCCAAAGAATGGTGAAAATAAAGTGTGACTTAGTTTTATATTCAGTCAGAGCCACGATCTGTCTATGTGCAAATCACTTAATCTCTCATAAGCACAATTTCTTTGTATATAAACTAAGTTTTATAACTCTAGTATTTACTTTTCTGATACAGGTTTTGTGAAGGTCCAGTAAGATAATATGTAGAAAGCACTTTATAAACTTTAAGGTATTATAACACTATCAGGCAAAATTATTAATCAATTGATCTAATAAATATTGATCTGGCTGAAAATTATACTGATAAATCTTAGAAAGAGGCAACAATGACCCAGGTTGTGGACCAGAGTAACTGGAGGAATGTTGAAGTCATTATAAGAAAACCAAAGGTGAGTTTCAGGAGAAAAATGAAGAGGAAGAATTTGGCTGTGAATATATTGAGTCTGAGATGAAAGCAGGCTACCCAAGTACAGATGCTTAGAAAAGTTGATCAGGCAGATCTGCTGAACACTGGAGATGTATTCGATGAGGCCTTGGGGCAATCTCTGATCCCCACACATGAAGGTGGATGGGAGAAGGCTGCATATTTAAAACTGCCAGACTAGGACAGTTTTAAACTTTTTTATTGTTCCAGCCAGAGGATAAAGATCATGCAGTCACCCACAGTGTATGCCACATGAACTGAACAGAGAAGGGAGAAACTTCATTCTCTTCTTTCCTTGTTGGTCTCATGGCCTGGGTGGTGGTGGTGGTGATTATTTCTCTTCTTTTTCATTCAGCCTTGGTTTAAGATAAAGGTAGTAATCCTCATTGGATCCCAGGATTTTGAACCATTACATAGTCATTTTGAGCCTGGTTCATTGGGAGCCAGAGTTACAGGTAGGATATGGAAACCAGCCAACCCAGCAGGGAAGTTCTTTGACTTGAGCCTAAAGGAGGTATTTGTTTTTGGATCTTGGATTTTTGAAACTTTGGAACTAGGGCCAGAGTTAAACTTTTACCTTAGTCCTCTTCCATTCCTCAAAGACAGAGGGGTAGGGAAGATTACGTGTCCTCCAGAAATATGGTTGATGTTATGTGTTTTAATATTTGTGATTATACCTGCAAAGTAAATATTTCGAATCCAACTATTAGTAGTTGTGTGGACTGACTTTGTAGATAACCCACCCCTTACAATTGGATAACACCATGGGTATAGGCTAGATCCAATGGCAGAAAGTCTAGACATCCCCATGTTCCTTAAGGTTATTGTAGAACCCTTGGGGAGGGGTAGAAACACACACACACATACATACCCTACAGGCATATAGATAGAGATACATGTATATATGTGAATACACACGTGTGTATGTGTATATGGGTGTATAGATGTGCATGTATATCTACATATATGTGTGTGTTAGTGTGTGTGTATATATATATATATATATATATATATATATATATATATATATATATATACTTGTTTTTTCAAAGCCCTCTTCTTTCCATTTGATTTAACTTTCCCTAGTTTTGTACTTTTTACTTAACTCATTAATTCCTTTTCCCTTCTTACTTTTGTCTAGCTATTTGATTTTCCCCTCTTTTTCTCTAAGTAATCAAGTAAAATTTTCCTTCCTTTCTTCCCTTTCAACTTATTTCTACTTCTTATTTCTCTTCTCCATTTTCTATACCATTTTCTAAAATGAATTTCTCTCCCTTGTTCTCTTTATTAATTCTCTTTTCCTTTCTATTCTAAATGTTTATTCTTTGATTCATAGATTTTAAAACTATTTATTTCTTCTGTGTATTCCTCACTGAAATAAAACTTCTAAAGTACCTATTTTGACTTCCCTCCCCTAAACAGTTTCTGTTATTACCTTGTAGATTTTTACTCACACCACTCCCCTCTTTTGTCATTGTCTCATTGTTAGAAATATCAATTCCCACAGAGTAAAAGTTTGCAGGTCACCCTGATTGTGCAGTTCATTTTTATCCATTCAAATCCCCATGGTAAACCTCTCCCCTATTTTCCATGATATCTGTCTCAGTATCTCTTTGCCTTTCTCTTTTTCTGAGAGAAGCTGCCCCCAGGAATTCTGATTCACCATTTCCTAAGGCAGGATGCCATTTATGAAGGTCCACAACTCTTTCAGAAATTGCTTTAAGCACCAGATTCTTGCCGGTTGTATGAATTGTAAGATCCACATTTCATTTTATAGGATAAATCTCTTTGCTCATGGAAATATTATTCAATTACACCCTCTCCCACCACTGAATTGAGACTTCATCATTTTCCTTAGTTTCAACCTCATACCTCATACCTTCTGTAGGTCCTCTTCCTGAAGGACCACAGGAATAATTTTCCTTTTATTATTTATTTTTCATTTGATCAGGTTAAGTCCCACATTCCCCTCTAATCACCCTGTCCTCCCTTGCCTTTTATTCACTAAATTTTACTCCACAAAGAAAATGTCAATTCTCCTGCAATCATGGTATTGGGTATTTCAATCCATAGTGTTTTGGTCCTATTCCTCCACTATTTACTTCTATTTAAGTTCTGCCCTCACCCTTGACACTTTGTGTACTTCTGGAAAGAGATTATAAACTAATAAATTATTATTTTCTTGCCTTTTGGTTACATGACTCAGAATTTTTCCTCTTACATTTATTAAGTGTCTACACTCCATTCACTATTTCTCCCCCAAATCTATCCCATGTTAGACTTCCTTCCACAGTTCCTCATCTAGTTAGTCAGGAAATGTTTTGTGAAAAAAAATGATAACTTAGTAAAACATTCCTTATTATTTCATGACTTAGCATTTTTGATAAATATCCCAAAGAACAAAGAAGAATCATCTGCCATGGAATCAGGAAAAAAAATTGTTTCTATATAGGCTTGCTATTCACACAATGGATAATGTAAACTTTCCCTGTGATATCCTCTATTTAATTTTAAATAGTACAATAGAAAGAATATATTCATACACACATAATACACATATAGGGGATAGAGACTCAACCTATAATTTTACTGTAATATGGAACTCTGAAGGAGGAAATTCCTTCTTTTAATTCAGTCTGTCTCTTTCTTTCCAATGTATAGTGTTAGATTTGCCTACAGTGATGAAAGGTTAAAAATTTACCCTATAGTTAGTATGCATCAGAATTAAGACTTCAAACTGAGTGCTATGCCACACCTTTCAAATGGGAAACAGGAATTAAGTAGCACTGGAATTCAAGTTAAAGAAAAAGGATCAGGAAAAATAGGTACCATATGTCAGGTGTGCTGAAAGTTGATTCCAGAGAAATCAGCAGGCCTAAGAAAGCAGGCAATTCAGAGGTCATTAGATCACAGAGCTAGAAACTGTGGCATTTAACAGTAAAAGGCATTTGGTTTATTTTCTTTCACTACCTAGTTTCGGAAGATTTGTTCTTGGTCATATATATATATATGCATATACACATATGCATACACACACCCATGAATACATATATATGTACATGTACGTACGTATTCATATATAAGCTATAATACCCATAGCTATCTTTTGTTTTGCTTATATTTATATGCCCACCACTTAGCCCAGTATCTGCTAATAAGCACTTAAATAAATGCTTATTTCTTCCCTTTCTTATCAAAAATAAAGAGTAGGAAATTTTCCCCATTCAGTAACTTCCCTACTTTTCTGATATGTGTTGATTTTATCAATACAAAAAATAAACACCTTTTCTGATATGTGTTGATTTTATCAGTACAAAAAATAAACACCTTTTAAATTTTAAATTTAATATTCTATCTACCTAGATATCTATATGTCTATCCATATACACACACATGCATTTATTGGCATTCTTGTGTCTATGTTATATAATGTATGTATACATGTATATACAATACATAAATGTATACTTACATTATTTCATATGTGACATACATTTATGTTCTTTTATCATTACCTGTCTCATTTGTTCAAGAATTCTCATTTATTTAAGAATTAAAGAGTTGTAAGATATACATGGTTGTGTTATTTTCTATTTCTTTTTACAATGTAGCTTTGAAACATTCTGTAAAATAATTGAAAACATTCTAAGAAGCAACTCAAATATCAACTCTCTTTGATCCAGAGATTACACTATAGGCATATATACTCCAAAGAAGTCAATGATAAAAGTTAAAGTCTCATAAACATCAATTTATTTATAGGGACACTTTTTAAAATAGCATTGATATGGAAAAAACTAGAGAACAATCATTTAGAAAATGGCTAAATAAATTCTGATAAATGAATGTAATGGATTATTACTTTATCATAAGAAATGATGAAGATGTAAAACAGAAAAGCATGGGAAGAAATATCAACAGATTCAATGTTAAGTAAGCAGAATCTGGAAAGTATCCTACACCATGAGTACAACAACATCAATGAGAGGAGCCAAAAAAAAGAATAATAATCACAAAGTAATGGCATAAAATGGCAGTAACCAAGCTTGACACCAAAGCAAAAATAATAATAATTAATAATAAAATTCCCCGGTTCTCTTTCTTTAAGACACGGAGGTCTACGTATCATGTTGGAGTTTGTTGATGGGATGATTAGATTTTCAGAACGATTTTTTCCCCTTTCTGATATTTTTTGTTTTCAAGAAAATCTCTAATGCTATAAAGAATGCTTCCCAGAGGAGAGAAGGGGGAAATATAAATGATTTGAAAACAAAAGATAACACTGGAAGGTTTTAATATTGACAAAGCCATTTAAAATAAACCCCTTGATTTATAAAAATTATGAAACTTTA
>CM053770.1:421587565-421600065 GCA_028658325.1 Potorous gilbertii | reverse complement strand
GCACTCACACACGCACACACACACACACACACACACATATACAGACACACATTCATTGTTCTTTGCCACTTACAATACCTCACAAATTCTTTCCCTCTTATCACATGGATTGGGCTAGTAGTTCTCACCTCTTTGCCCTCCTCTTGTAGTAGGAACAATATCCTCCTTCCCAAATAAGCTAGTTTTTCTTTAAAAGATATTGATACTATATTGAACACTTATTTGGCTTATGGAATAAATATCTCAGAAACTCAGATTGTTGACATCATTTAACCATCACCTGAGTACAAAGCAGACATAGGGAGCACCATGCACTCTTTGATGACTGGGAACAGTGGCTCACAATGGGCAATTGAGGAAAGAGAACTTCACTCAGTTGAATCAACTCAAGGTGTCTTCAGTGCTTATCCTTGTTGAACATTCTTATTCTAAGGCTAAGTAAATATTTTAATTGTTGAATATCTCCAAGAATCATTCTTTTTAGGTTTTAAACTACCAAGGGACTAATCTGAGACAGGTCCATCCTAAAATAGCACAGATTTTTTTCAAATCCCTGGTTAAACTTCATTTCAAAATTGTAAGTCACTTTGGAGGCTACATTCATTTAGCCTGTCATTGAGCATTTAAGTAATTACTATGTTCTATGTATCCTGGGTAATAAGATAACTAAGTGAAAGCAGTGAAAGTGAAGCTTAAGTGAAAGGAGTTTACAAATTAGTTTTCAAGATGCATCTCAAAGCTTCCCATATTTCCTTAATCTTCCACCTTTAAATTATCTCCTTTTCTAAGTTCACTCAATACCCAGAAATGCTACTTTCAGTTTGTTTTTATTTCCTTTTCTTTAAAGTGTTTTTCTTAAATGAAATAAACCACTTTTACCTAAATGATTGAGGAAAATAGCCAGGAGAGATAAGAAACACTTCTTGATTAAACAATGCAAAGAAAAATAAGAAAACAATACAATGGGAAAGGCAAGTGATCTCTTCAAGAAAAATAGGTGTATCAAAGGAATATTTCATCCCTACATGGACATAATAAAAGACAAAAATGGTAGAAATTTGACTTAAGCAAAAGAGATTAAGAAGACTTGGCAAGAATACACAAATAACTACAAGAAAGATTTAACACCACTGATAATCACAATGGTGTGGTTGCTAATCTAGAAACAGGCATCTGAAGAATGAAGTCAACTTGACCTTAGGAAACATTGTTAATAATAAAACTGGTGGAGATCATGGAATTCAAGTGGAGCTATTTAAAACCTTGTTAGATGATGCTGTTATACTCAACATGACACCAAATTTGGAAAACTCAACAGTGACCACTGGATTGAAAAAAAAATCAATTTCTATCTCAATCCTAGAGAAGGGCAATGTCAAGGAATGTTCAAATTTTACATACCAGTAAGGTTATATTTAAGATTCTGAAATCAAGACTTCAGTGACACGAGAACTAAGAACTACCAGAAGAGCTAACTGGTTTTTGAAGAGGTAGAGAGGGACTACAGAACAAATTGCAAACATGCACTAGATTATGAAGAAAGCAAGGGAGTTGCAAAAAGAAAAAGAACTATTTCTGCTTCATTGATATATTAAACTATTGTGTATATCACAACAAAATGTGGCAAGTCCTCAAAATGATTGGAGTACCAGATCATATCACTTGTCTTATGATAAACCTGTATATAGGCCAAGAAGCAACAACTAGAACCAAACATGAAAAAACTGATTGGTTTAGGATTAGAAAAGTAGTATGACAAAGCTATATGTTGTCACCTTATTTAATTGACTTATATGCTGAGTACATCATACAAAATGTCAGGCTAGATGAATCAGAAGCTGGAATTAAAGTTGCAGGGGAAAATGTCAACAAATTCAGATACGCAGATAATACCTTTCTAATACCAGAAAGTGAAGAGTGATTAACCCTCTGATAAGAATGAAAGAGAAGAATGTAAAATCTGGGTTGAAGCTTTATACACACATACACAAAATATATATATATATATATATACATGCATATATACATATACATATACTTACACATATACATGTATATGTGTGTGTGTGTATACACACATACACACGTATACACACACACACACACATCTATGCTTTAGGCAACCATCACTTCCTGGTAAATAGAGAAGAAAAAAAGAAATGGTGTCAGATTTTATATTATTGGGCTCAAAGATCACTCCAGACAATGCTACAAATAAACAAAAATGCTTGTTCCTTGAAAGGAAAACTATAATAAATCTAGACAGTATACTAAAAAGCAGAGATATCACCTTAGTGACAAAGAGCTATATAGTAAAAGGTATGTTTTTTCCAATAGCGATGTATGGCTGTGAGAGTTGGACTAAAGAAAGCTGAGCACTGCAGAACCAACACTTTCAAATTGTGGTACTGGAGAAGACTTTTGAGAATCCCTAGGACAGCAAGGGGATCAAATTAATTAACATTTTAAAGATAATTAATCACTGGAAGGTCAAATATTGATACTGAAGCTTAAATATTGTAACCACACAATGAAAACAACAGAATTCATTGGAAAAAATCCTGATGTTGAGAAAGATAAAAGGGAAAAGGGATAGTAGAGGATGAGATGGAATGATGGTGTCATAGAAACACTGAACATGAATTTGCACAGACTTTTAGAGATAATGGAATATAGAAGGGCCTGGTATGCTATGGTTCCAGGGGTCTCAAAGAGTCATAAAAAATGGAACAATAATATTTTTAACGGATTTGGACCAACAGATCTAAAAGATAATGGATAAAGTTTGATGAAGCAGTTTGTAAGTGGAAGTACTAGGACTGAAACTGAGGTTTTCTGTCTCAGTCTTGATAAACTTCTGGTCTTTCAAAGACACCCAGGAATATACTCTGCACTTAGTTTTGTTTGTTTTATTTTGTTTTATTTTCATCTAGACCTTATGAGTAAATTGGTAGTGTCATGTTTTAAACTCAAATAGAAATGGGTCTACTAAACCCTATGCAAATATACCTACAGGCCATGTATGGACTTAGAAAACCACATATTAACATTATGTTTTAATTTATTTTATTAATTTTTATAAATGTTTCCTAAGTACATTTTAATCTGATTCAGTAGCACTCAAGAGTATTGTGTTCTATTTGCTGCCTCTAACATTTGCTCTCCCAATTTCAGTCTTTGAGATTTTCTTTGGGGAAATGAAAACTTAAATGACTTGCCCAGGGTTACCCAAACAGCATGGAGCAGAGGAAGGGCATGAACTCAGGCCTTTCTGTCTCGAAGGTTTGGCATTATATAATACTGGTTCAATCAATAAATCAACATTTATTAAATATCAACCATGTGCCAGGCTGTTTCTAAGAGTTGATGTCTCATAGCATCTCCTCAGCAAATGGTATTAACTCATTAAGACATAAAAGTAAACTACTTGAAAAGACAAGCCACAAAGTATATCATTTTCAATCACCTGTATCAGTAGCATTGATTAAATACCTGTTTTCATATCCTATTTAGATCAGTTACCATCTCTTACATCTTTTTTTTTCTTTAATCTCATTCCTTTGTTGCAACTCACATGCTGGGAGCTTGTGCTAAATCCCAGTTCATGTCACATCAGTCCTGAAAACTGACCAGTCTGGTGTTCTCTAGTAGCTGCTGTCTTCAAGGCTGCATCCCATAATCTACCTAACTTTCTTTTTCAGAGCTATAAGCCCAGATCAAATTATAGCAGCAGCAGGGTTGCCAACCTTTTCACTGCTTGACCTGACAAACCCTTGCAAGCCACAGGTATTTTCTTAAATCAAAGTGCTCATAGGAAAAAATGATCGAGAGACCCATCTAAGGGTATCTTCCTCTTTTGTAATTTTCCTGTCTCCCCCATGCCTGAGGTATTTTAGTATAGAGCTTTGTCACACACTGTCTGGGTCAGTTATTTCATGATGATGTATAAATGGCTAAAAAGAGAGAGTTCCAGGTTGGTGAATGACTAAGCTGTACTTTCATAGTGAATAATGATAGACCTACAAGACAAATATAACGGAATTTTCCATTTCTCTCCAGACAATAGCATGGTACTTTGGAAAGAAACATTATCTAAATAGGGAGATACATAAACTATACACTTAATATTACAATGGCAATTTTATTTTCCCACAGTATTCACATCTAAAACTTGGGTCACCTTGTATTTATCTGTTCTCATGGTAAAAGGGCAGATATGGAATTCGTTACCATAAAAGTAAAATAATAACATTGTATTTTATTATATTTTCTTTTCTTGTAAATTTCTTATTTTTTTATTGTGAGAAAATAAGTATAAAAAGAATTAAAGTTTAAAAGTTTTATCCAAGATTGTTGTCTTTCTCCAAACACACACAACTCAGTCTCAGATGGAGAAAAACAGTAATTCAAAAGGAGGTAATATTGCATAGGAAAATGATTGTTGAGACAATGGAAGATAGGATATCTTCCTCTATCTACTAACATATCCACCTATTGTCTTAAAGTGACTATTATTATACTATCTAAGAATTAAGATACATTTTTAGTAATTTGAGGTTGCTAAAAATATTTCTTACTGTGTAAGAGGACATCATTGTTTACTGAACTCTCAACTATATAGCTAACCCTGCCTCCAGATTTTTATATGCTAATCTTTAATGTCTCCTTTTCTCCCCCTTCCATTCAAAAGAGAGCTTTCCCTAATATTCCTGTTCTCTTTATATGTATGTATATGTATATATACATATGCATATATACATATGTATATATACATATACATATACATATATATAAAAGTACATTTTAGCCAGTCCTACATGCTTCCAGAAAGTATTTTAGGAATTTGTCACAGGGGACTGAACCAACAACTCAAAGCAAATGGAGTTGTAATTTATAGTCTTAAATCAAATTGGTAACTTTCAGATTGATGTGAGCTGGGTGGAATTTGAAATATAAGCTTCAGGCCTGCAATTATCTACACCTTTTTTAATCTTTATTTTATTGGTTCTTCAAAGACAGTTAAATGATGTTTCAAATAGCTTTCTTCAACCACACTGCACCACTTAAGTTGGGAACAGTTCACAGAAGTTATTACTTTAGTAGGAAGCAGCATTACTTTCACATTCCATTGGCAAAAGCTGAAAAACAATCTATGAAGCATGCTTCTCTAAAGAAAAACCAAATTTGCCTTTTCAGAAATTTATCCAATTATCTGTTACTAAATTCACTCAAATCCTCTTAAAACTAAGAACCCAAACAGTATTAGTTAACTGAATAGAACTTTACTTTCGTTATTATGTCTATGCTAATGAATCTGTTCACTTCCTGCTTGGAGAATCTAACCTCAGGTCTTTAAGAAAGCAATTTATAAGCAATCTGGAATCTTGTGACCCTCATCTGATTTCATGACACATTTGGCTTGGCTTTCTCTTCTGTACTGGTCAGGTTGATATTTTTATTATAATTATTTGTATGAAGCTTATCACCAATACTCTACTGTTAAGTCCTTAAGGGTTGGAATACTTATCTTACTTCTCATTGTGTGCTCCCCAGAAGCTTATCTGGCAATGAATCAATCAACACACATTTATTAAATAATCACTGTAGGCAAGCCATTCTATAGGGATGCCAAGACAAAAATGAAATGATCTCTGTCACTGAGGAACATGTATTATACTGTGTCATGAGATAAGGTTGGAAAAGTCAGTGAATAGGTAGATATATGTGTAATATAAGTGCTAGCCAAGAATGTCCCAATTCTTGGAGCATGAACAGTATTCTCTACTTGCTACATATATCACTGTGGAAGTTCATGAAATTCCTAAGCTCTGAGGTCAGTATCCCAAATCATGCTCAGACTGGTAGAGCAGATCCCTAAAGTAGGGGTAGTACGCCTCTCCTCTTGGTTAGAAGTCATCTCAAGAGATTAGTGATATTCTAGTACAATTTCTCCTGAACTCTACTCCGTATGTTTTTCTTCATAATAGTTGATAGTTGATATAGCCCTGATATTTAAATAATTAACAATAATTTACAAAGGGTTATTTACTGAGCAACAAGCAAAGTGTAACAAATTCCCAAAGTAGGAACTCACTTTCATATAGAACCTAGTCCCAAGGAGAGTGGATTGAAACTGAATTTATCAATGATGAAAATTACCTCCATTAAATTCATCTTTCAATGTACCACAACCTACACTCTTACCTACTGGGTTCATTCATTACTGGGATGGATCAAGCAAATAGTTCCTTTGGCCTAAATTCTTATATGACTCAGTTGCTGAAACTACCAATAGACTCCATAGCTGAAAGTTGCTAGATCTCTTATGTCTCTTCAGAACTCTAGAGATCACAAGGTCATAACCTATGCTATTTTATCTGTTTTCATAATTTAGCCTAAGTAATTCCTGTCTTTGAGTATCGTACTAAATCAAGTAAGGGTAATGTGATTCATACAAAGAAATATAATACAAATCAGAACATGATCAAGTCATAAGAAATGCGAAACACATGTGACATGAAGTCAATTGAAGATCCCAAGATGAGAACATAATAAAAAGAGGTATAAGAACAGCAGTGGCACAGTGAAGTAATAACCACACAGCATCCAGAGAGGGAGATGGTGAATGACAGCAGGTGTTAAGCTAAAGCTGCTTTCTCCACTTTTACCTCTTGGTTTACCCAGAGGCATACTGGAATTCTTCTCTTTCTCTCTGTTACTCCTCCCAGGGAAGAAAAGTTTGTTGTTACAGGAAAGAGAGATGAAGAGAAAGAGAACTAGAGAGAAAGGAAGAGAGAGAAAGAGAGAGAGAGAGAAGAGGGGAGAGGAAAGAAGGGAGAGGGGAGAAAGAGATTCTGTCATTTTATCACTACACAGTAAGATATCAGGAAACAGAATAAATGTGCATTCTTTACAGTTGGAGGGAAAAGAAACTTACACATTTCTGGAAACAGGTTAACAAAGACTCAACATGGCATGATACAAAATAAAATATATTGTACATGGTTTAAGGAGTGACTTTTAACCATAAACAAAGAAAAACATAAGTGAAATAAGTAGTAATTTTGGGAAGAATTCTAGCAGCTTGGGTGATCAGGATAAGAATGATATAAGCAGGGGATACAAGAGTTGAGTTTTTGAAGGGAATTGGGGAGTGTGAGAGATAGAAATGAGGAGTAAGCACATTCTGGGGTTAGGGAAAGTATAGGGAGGATAAACATAAAGATATGGATGTAGGAGATGAAATTATAAATATTGATAAACAGAAAGAGGACCAGTTGGACTAGATGACAATTAAGTTCTGAGTCTGAAGAATACAAAAATGCTGGTGTTCTCAACAGCAATAGGAACATTAGGAAAGGTAAGGAGTTGTTTTGGGGGGAAACAATCAGTCCAGTTTTGGATATTTTAATTTTAACATGTGTAGAAAGTGTTTTCTTAGTAAATTAAGGTTAGTATGTGTAGTAAGACTAATAAAGTAAGCTGGACTCATGTTATCAAGATTATTGAATGCTCAATAGAAGAGATTGAATTTGATCCTAGAACAAATAGGGACCTGCTAAAGATTATTCAGAAGAGTGGCATTAGCAGAATTCTGCTTTAGGAATTTGAGTTTGGTAGCCTCGTATTACCTTAGAGGATATAGCAGAATGGGGAAGACATTAGGCAGACAGACCAATTAGGCAATTTCAACAGTCCAGACAAGATATGATTCAGGTCTAAGTTGAAATGGTGACAATACAAATATAGAGAAACAGATGGTTATAAGATGTAACATGGGTAGGTGTGAAGGGATGGTGGGGGAAGTTGTGTAGAACCTGTGAGACTTAGCAATTGATTATATAAAAGCAGTGAGAGTTTAGAAGCCAAGATTGACAAACGTACCAAACCTGGGGTCCTAGAATGATAGTTATTCCCTCAATAAAAATGGAAAAAAATAGGATAAGGGCTAGGTTTGTGGGAAAACAGAATTAGGTTTTTTACTTATTGAGTTTGAGAGGCCTATAGGATACCCAGGTGAAAATATGTGGAAAGAAATTGGAATTTTGAGGCTAGAGTTCAAGAGATACTGGAGCTAACTTAGAAGAATCATTTCTACAAAGATGTTAACTAATCTGATAGGTGCTGATGAAATCACTGAGCAAAAGTTGCAAACAGAAAAAAGAAGACAGACATGGTGAGGGTGCCATTTACTGAACCATCAACTAAGTGAGTAACCATGCTTCCAAACACATGCACCAATTGAAATTTCTCATTATTCTCTCCTACCTAAAACAGAAGGCATCAAGATTTGCTGAGGGGTAGGAAAATGAACAATGAACCAATCAAAGAGACGAAGAAAGAATGGAAAAGCAGGTAAGTGGAGAACCAAGAGAGAATATTATCAAAACTCAGAATAAAGAAAAGGTAAGTCAGCACTTTTGAATGTTCTTGACAGGCTGCGCTTGAAGGAGGACTGAGAAAAGATAATTGAATGGAAGCCAGATTTCAAACCATTGAGGAGGGAGAGAGAGAATAGGAAAGTGTAGCTAGCTTTTCTTTTTTTCTAGAGGTATGAATATGAAAGGGGGATGAGACAGAAAATGATAGATGGAAGATATGCAAGGGTCAAGTGAAGTTTATAGTTATTATTTTGTTTTGTTTGGTATTTTGATCAGTTTTTTTTTATTTTTAAGGAGGAAGATGTAGGAAACAAGAATGGTGTCAGAAGCTAAAATTTTTAATGTCAAAAAATTGCCTAAACAATGAATGGATATTAACATTTTTGTATAATCACTGATTTTGTTTTTCTCTTTCCCTGTTACCAAATCCTGCGTTGAAACTCTGATCATCCCATGGTACATTATTGTCATTTCTCTTTTACTAACCTCCCCAACTTCAAAGTTCAATATGCTACAAATTCCTCTGCAAAATTCTGCTACCATCATTTCCTGTGCTGATTACTTCATTTGTGTCATTCTATTAGTCATTTATGGTCCATGGTTTCCTTTATTATTTTGAACAGTTACAATCCCTGGATTATTTCCTTTCCATTACTCCACTAGCTGGTCCCATCTTCTCTATCTTCTCTTTTCTATTTTATCCCAAGATACTTTGTCTTCTGCCTTTACCAAGATGATTCTCCAGACATCACATTGACCACACCATTGTCCTTCTCTCTGCAGTTTTCAATACCTAAAATTAATTTCATAAATCCCCAGAGTTCACTGACATATTGGATGCCATACTAAAGAGAGTGCAATATGCTGGAATGAGTTCTAGATTAGAAATCAGTACAGGGGAACTTGAATCCCAATTTTTCCACTTAAAATTCCTGTGTCTTTGAAAAAAGGTATGTAAAAACTAGTTAAAAAAAACAAATAAAATGTAAAAATAAAAAATATGTAATCAGTGGTTGGAGCCAAAATGGCAAAGTAAAAGCAGGGACTTGTTTGAGCTCTTCCCAAAATTCCTCCAAATACCTGTAAAAATGACTCAAACAAATTCTAGAGCTGGAGATGAAATAAAATGATAGAGTGAAACCAAATTCTATCACAAGACAGACTGGAAGTTCAACAGGATGGATCTATTGTACTAGACTGTGAGTAGAGCACAGTCCAGTAGGGCCTAGCTGGCATAGACAAGATCAGAGCATGCCTCAAGGGATTGAATCACTGGCAGTTGTAGTGGTTTCCAGCCACAAACACCAAAGACAGCATAGAGGGTCAGTGGGAAAACTGTTGTACTTGAGTGAGAAAGGAGTGAGGTCTAGCTCCAGTCCCAGAGCCACAGTGGCAGTGGTAGCAGTGGCAACAATAGCAACAGCTGCTTCTGGAGCTCCAAGTCCACAGTGTGGGGAGAGAATGGCTGTTTACAGGTGAGTTTCAGGGACCTCTTTATTGGTACTAGCACAGGATTCTCTTACTTTGCACTTTCTTGATGGGTCATAGTCCTGGTTGACTGTTTTGAGGTCAGGAGGAATGCTGGTAAGGCAGAGCTTGTGGCTACAGTGGAAAACAAATTCTCCTCACACTTCCAAAGTAGAAAACAGTGCTTGTGGTCACTCACAGACCAGAGCATAGACCAGGAAAGGAGTCAGCACCTCTCCATGCATCATACCACCTTGGAAGAACTAAAATTTTATAGGCCTCTAGAAGTATCTCTAAAAATAGCTGCACAAACCTCCCTCTGAAGTTTGGAACAGGATACCCTACACACTGGAAGCAGAGTGCTACCTTAATAAAGAGTTATAAAGTCAAGGATTTGACTGGGGAAATGAACAAACAGTATAAAAAATATTCAGACTATTCAGTTTTACATTGGTGACAAAGTCGGTCAAAATATACAACCAGGAGACAACAAAATCAAAGCTCCGACATCCAAAGCCCCCCCCCCCAAAAATGTGAATGGTCACAGGTCTTGGAAGAGCTCAAAAAGAATTGTGAAAATCAAGTAAGAGAAATAGAGGAAAAATTGGAAAAAGACCTGAAAGTGATGCAAGAAAATCATGAAAAATGAGTCAACAGCTTGCTAAATGAGATGCCCAAAATACTGAAGAAAACATCACCTTAAAAAAAATAGACTAACCTAAAAGGCAGAAGAGGTCCAAAAAGCTAATGAAGAGAAGAATGTCTTAAAAAACAGAATTGACCAAATGGAAAAGGAAGCCCAAAAAGCTCACTGAAGAAAATAATTCCTTAAAAATTAGAATGGAACAAATGGAAGTAAAAGACTATGAGAACTCAAAAAAAAATATACAAAACACAACCAAAAGAATGAAAAAATAGAATACAATATGAAACATATCATTTTCAAAACCACTGACAAAAAAATAAACCCAGGAGAGATAATTTAAAAATTATAAGACTACTTGGAAGTCATGATATAAAAAAGTGCCTAGGCATCATCTTTCAAGAAATTATCAAGGAAAATGGTCCTGATACTCTAGAACCAAAGGATAAGATAGAAATTTAAAGAATCCACTCATTGCCTCTTGAAAGAGAGCCAAAATTTAAAAAAAAACTCCTAGGAATAGTGTAGCCAAATTCCCAGGTCAAGTAAAAAATATTGCAAGTAGCCAGAAAGAAATAATCTGAGCATTTTGGAAATATAATCAGGATAACACAAGATCTAACAGCTTCTTCATTAAGGGTTTCAGAGGGCTTAGAAGATGATATTCCAGAAGTCAAAGGCGCTAGGATTAAAACCAAGAATAACCTCCCTGCAAAATGAGAATAATATTGCATGAGAAAAAAATGACTAACAAAATAGAAGACCTTCCAAGATTATTAACTGAATAGCAAATTTGACTTTCAAATATAAGAATCAAGAGAAGCATGAGAAGGTAAACAGGAAAGATAAATCATAAGAAATTTAATAAATTTGAACTCTTTACATTCCGACATGGAAAGGTGACCTTTCTTAACATTAGGGTAGTAGGAGAGAAGATAGATAGATAGATACCGATGTAGACAGAGAGAACAGGGTGAGCTGAATATGAAGGGATGATATAAAAATAAAATTAAGGGTTGAGAGGAATACATTGGGAGGTGAAAGCAGAGATAGAACAGAGTAAATTATCTCACATAAAAGAGGAAAGAAAAAGCTTTTAGAATGGAAGGGAAGAGGGGAGAGGTGAGAGGGTATGAGTGAACTTTACTCTCATTATGTTTGGCTTGTGGAGGGAATACCAGACAATCTCAATTGGGTATCTCCCCCTACAGGAAAGTAGGAGGAAAGGAATCAAATGGTGAGGGTGATAGAAAGGAGGGTAGATTGACAGATGTGGTCATCATAAGCAAACACTTTTGAAAAGGGACAGGGTCAAAGTAGAGAATACAATAAATTGTTGGGGGGGATAGGTTGAAGGGAAAAAGAGTCTTTCCCAACATGACTATTATGGAATTGTTCTGCATAACTGCACACGTACAATCTATATTGAATTGCCTGCCTTCTCCATGAGGACTTGTGGGGAGACAAGAAAGAAGAGAATTTGGAACTCAAGCTTTAAAAAAAGTCTTAAAAATTGTTTTTGCATACAACTGGAAATAAGATATACAGGCAATGGGGTATAGAAATCGCTCTTGCCCTACAAGAAAGTGAGGGGGAGGGGGATAGGAACAGGGGGTGAAATGAAAGAGGGGAGGGAAGACTAGAGGAAGGGACAATCAAGAATGCATGCCATCTTGGGTTAGGGGAGGGAGGGATAGGGAGAAAACTTGGAATTCAAAAGATTGTGAAAATAAATGTTGAAGACTAAAACAAACTAATCACAATTATGAATAAAAAAGAAAAAATATATGTAAACTCTCTCCACTGTTTTGTTTTCATAAGTAAAATGAGTGGCTTGTTCTTTTATTTTAACATAAATTTATTTATTCTTTTTACATTCATTTTCACAAAATTTTGGGTTCCAAAATTTTCTCCCCATTTGTCCCCTCCCCCCTCCCTGATACACTAGACATTCTAATTACCCATATCACCAATCTGCCCTCTCTTCTATCATCCCTCCCTTCCCTTAC
>CM053770.1:421515298-421587065 GCA_028658325.1 Potorous gilbertii | reverse complement strand
AGTTTTGCAAATGACTTCCATAATAGTCATGTTGTGTAAGACTAACTATATTTCCCTCACTCCTATCCTGCCCCCCATTGTTTCTATTCTCTTGATCCTGTCCCTCCCTGAGTGTTGACTTCAAATTGCTCCCTCCTCCCATTGCCCTCCCTTCCATCCTCCACCCCACCCTGCTTATCCCCTTCTCCCCCACTTTCCTGTATTGTAAGATAGGTTTTCATGCGAAAATGAGTGTGCATTTGATTGCTTTCTTTAGTCAAATGTGATGAGAGTAAACTTCATGTTTTTTTCTCACCTCTCCTCTTTTTCCCTCCATTAAAATGTCTCCTGCTTATCTCTTCTATGAGAGATAATTTACCCCATTCCATTTTATCCTCTCTCCTCCCACTACATTTCTCTTTCACCATTTACCTTGATTTCTTTTAAGATATGATCCCATCCTATTCAATTCACTCTGTGGTCTCTGTCTCTGTGTGTACATGCATGTGTGTATGTGTGTGCAGGCACACGCGTGTACGTGTGTGTGTGTGTGATCCCACCAACTACCCAGATACTGAAAAGTTTCAGGAGTTACCACTATTGTCTTTCCATATAGGAATGTAAACAGTTCAACTTTGATAAGTCCCTTGTGACTTCTCCTTGCCATTTACTTTTTAATGCTTCTTCTCATTCTTGTGTTTGAAAATCAAATTTTCTTTTCAGATCTGGTCTTTTCATCAAGAATGCTTGAAATTCCTCTATTTCACTGAAAGACCATATTTTCCTCTGAAGTATTATACTCAGTTTTGCTAGGTAGGTGATTCTTGGTTTTAATCCTAGTTCCTTTGACTTCTAGAATATCCTATTCCATGCCCTTTGATCCCTTATGTAGAAGGTGCTAGATCTTGTGTTGTCCTGATTGTATTTCCACAATACTGGAATTGTTTCTTTGTAGCTGCTTGCAATATTTTCTCCTTGACCTGGGAACTCTGGAATTTGGTCATAATGTTCCTATGACTTTCTCTTTTTGGATCTCTTTCAGGTGGTGATCATTGGATTCCTTGAATACTTACTTTGCCCTCTGGTTCTAGACTATCAGGTCAGTTTTCCTTGATAATTTCATGAAGGATGTTGTCTAGGCTCTTTTTGGATCATGGCTTTCAGGTAGTCCCATAATTTTTAAATTGTCTCTCCTGGATCTATTTTCCAGGTCAGTTGTTTTGCCAATGAGACATTTCACATTATCTTCCATTTTTTTCATTCTTTTGGCTTTGTTTTGTAGTTTTTTGGTTTCTCAGAAAGTCATTAGCCTCCATCTGTTCCATTCTAATTTTGAGAGAACTATTTTCTTCAGTGAGCTTTTGAACCTCTTTTTTCCATTTGGCTAATTCTGCTTTTGAAAGCATTCTTCTCCTCATTGGCTTTTTGAACCTCTTTTACCAATTGAATTAGCCTATTTTTCAAGGTGTTATTTTCTTCAGCATTTTTTTGGGTCTCCTTTATCAAGGTATTAACCCATTTTTCATGCTTTTCTTGCATCTATTTCTCTTCCTAGTTTGTCCTTCACCTGTTTAAGTTGATTTTCAAAATCCTTTTTGAGCTCTTCCATGGCCTGAACCCACTGGATATCTATTTCAGATGTTTGGGATACAGAGACCTTGACTCCTATGTCTTTACCTGATGGTAAGCATTGTTCTTCCTCATCAGAGAGGAAGGGTGGAAATATCTGGTCACCAAGAAAGTAACCTTCTATGGTCTTATTTTTTTTTCCCTTTTCTGGGCATTTTCCCAGCCACTTACTTGACTTCTGGGATTCCTGTCCTCCCCTGTCTAGATTTGCCCAGCTAGTGCTTGGGGTCTGAGATTCAAATCCTGCTCTCCAGCCTCAGGGCTTTTGGCAGCATGCCTGGCTGCTATTCAATGGGAGCTTAAGTTGTGGTGCTCAGGTAGGGGCAGGGCCACCTCCCAGGCTCAGTTCCCTCAAGCGGTTTATGCAGAGACCTTCCGTAATGGAGCTCCTGTTGATCTCCTGACTGCTCTGGGAGCCTCTGGCCACCTGCTGCCTCTGCCACTGCCTCCCGAGGGGTTCTGAGTTATGGAGACACCCTGCTCCCCTCTCAGCCCATCCAGACGTCTCTCTCACTGACCTGTGCATCTATGGGTGGAGGGACCTTCACAGCTGCTGGAGATTCCATCCCTGAAGCCTGCTCTGATCTGCTTGCTCCTCTCAGTGCAGTGCAGCCAGGGAAAAGTTGGGCTCTGCTCCCATCTGGTGCGTGATGGACCTTTGTTGTCAGTTTTTCAGGGCTTTCTGGAATGGAAATCTCCTTCACCCAGTTGCTCTGTGGCTTCTACTATTCCAGAATTTGTTGGGAGTTCTTTTTATAGGTAATTATGGGCTGTGGGTTCAGAGGTAGCATATGTGAGTCTTTCTACTCCGCCATCTTCGTTCCTCCCTGTGGCTTGTTCTTAATGAACACTGCATTCTTTTCCAGTTTTAACCTATAATACTATACTAGGATTTTATGCTAAATAAATGAGTGAATACTGCTTGGGCAATGAATGATAGCTAAACAATTGCTTAAGTAGGCTTTCTAATTTTATTCTTTATTGCTTGTAGTTTTTATTGTTGTTGTTGGTGGTGTCTTCAGGGGCTACAGGGAGAAAGGACAATGGGTTGGGAAGATTGGTACAAAAGAGAGAATTCAAAAGTGAAAAAGCAATAAGGAAAAAAAAATCAGAGGTGTTGGAAAGAAAAGAAAGGAAAGTATACTTTCTATCAAAAGGAAAGAAATGGAAAAAATATTTTTCTATCCCTTTGTGGGAAAGGAAAAAAAGTAATTCTACTGGAAAGAAGATGAGCTTATGATTACAGAATGGAGGGAATCAGATAAAAGGGATAGTTCAGTTTTTCTCCAATAAAAAATAATTTCCTTCTCATAACAATATTCTTTCTAGAAAGGTTACTGTACAGTTGAGATATATATACAGAATTCACGTTTTTAACCTAAGTACAGAATGTAACCATGACGGCTTTCAAAAAGATTCTGATTTCATCAGTTTGGCCTAACACATTGTCATCACAGCACATGTTTCCTAATTGAATAACATATTTTTAACAAGATTCACATTTTCAGTCGAGTAATTCACTCTGTTACCATACTGGGTTCAGGGTTCTGATGTCAGATATTGCTATTACATTTCCTGACTACATCCAGTGGCTCTGGCATTATTAACACTTTCAATCCATATATCTATTCTGTACCTTCATATCTGATAGCAAACTGCCTTATAATGATATTGACATTATTTCAGATAGTCTCCCAACTACTCAATTATCATGAGCCCATATAACTTATAGATAGAGAATATATTCATTTCCCTCACTCAGCATAAGGGAGGACAGATAGATAGAATCACAGCAGCAAATAAAAGGTCCTTCACTTGCATTCCCATGGCAGAAAGTGGGGGAAGGGGACAGACATTTACTTTCTTTAGTATACATGGATATCATAGTTTGACTATACTTCTTTATTTCTATGTCTAATCTGATGCTCACATTTCCCAAAGGAGGGGGATATGGGAAAGGCAATCATTGAGGAAGAACTTATTAGCATCCTACCCATACATATAACCATAGACACAAACACATTTTAATACTTCCCCTCAAACCCCAACTCCACTCATCAGCTCTTTTGCGATCACGTGATGGAATTAAAAAAATCATGTACATCACTCTTTCTTAATTTGGAGATGAGAAAATTGAGGCTTAGAGCGATAAGGTAATTTGCATAAAATCATATAGGTAGTAAGTGGCAGATCGTAGATTCCAAACCATAGCTACTTTGACATGTTCTTTCTCAGAATTTTTTTTCCTCTTACACAAGAAAAAAGTCGTGATTAGAAATAGCAAAATGGGGGAATGGTGTTTTGCATATATTAAATGCACATAATAGCAAGATGAAGAATGAGGTATAAACTTTTAGAAGTGGCCAATGTGAGAACTATTTTTATTTTTATAAGAGTTTTACTTGTTTATTTTGTCCCAAATGTTCAGGAAAGGACAAACTATATATGGTTATTCATTGAAAAATTTAAAATAAATGTAGGTAGTAGGAACTGTATCTGAAAAATAGTTGTGTGTGCTGGGCTATTTTCTGATTTATCTGACCTTAAGTATAGAAAATACTTGATATTGAATAGACTGTTATACAGAAGAGATACTAGACTTATTTTTTTCTTAGTCAATGAAGCTAAAACTAAGACAAATGTGTTGAAGTTATACTTTCAGGGGTTGGAGGGAAAGAGAAGTGGCGTTGGGAGCAAATATGTAGTCAAAGTTCTTAATTAGTGTTTTTCCAAGATAGAACGGGTATTTCTAAAAAGATAATTATTTCCTTATCATTCTAGGTTTTTAGTCAAAGGACAGGATTTGTATAACGAGTTCACAAGTCAAGTAGCATATTGCCTTGATCATAACTTTGTCTTTGATGTATCTCTTGTAGTATAGACATATTTGCATACCTCTTGACCCCTATTACCATTAGTTTGTAACCTTTTTAAAACCAGGATCTATACTGGTTCTATTTCTGTATTGCTTCATACCTTATCTTGTATATAGTAGGCATATGATAAATGTGTAACAAAACTAAGTTTGAGGGTTGGGATAAGTGATCTCTTAGGTCTCACAATTTAAAGACTCTTATTTCACTAATAAAAGGGATCAGAGAAAGCCTGTAATTACTTCTATTCTCTTTTTAATTTAATTAATTTATTTGTTTTTAGTTTTCAACATTCACTTCTATAAGACTTTGAGCTCTAAATTTCTCCCCCTCCTGAACACAGTTTGATATCTGATATAGACCATATATCATAGTAAACACATTTCCACATTAGGTATGTAGTAAAGAAGAATTAGGACCAAACAGAAAAAACACAAGAAAGAAAAAAAAAGATTATGTTTTGATCTGCATTCAGACTCCATAGTTCTCTCTCTGGATGTGGATAGCATTTTCCATCATGAGTCATTTAGAATTGTCTTAGATCATTGCATGGCAGAGAAGAGCTAAGTTTATAATAGTTGTTCATTGCATAATGTTGCTGATACTGTATACAATGTTTTCCTGCTTCTGCTCACCTCACTCAGCAGTATCATGTCTTCCCAGGTTTTTCTGAAGTCTACCTATTGGTCATTTTTTATAGTGCAATAGTATTTCATTATATCCATATACCACAACTTGCTCAGCCATTACCTAAATGATGGGCATCCTCTCAATTTCCAATTCTTGGCCACCACTAAAAGAGCTATTATAAATATTTTTGCACATATGGGTCATTTACCCATTTTTATGATCTGTTTGGGATATAGCTGTAGAAGTGATATTGCTGGATGAAAGGGTATGCATATGTAATATGGTTATTTACACATTTTATTCTATCTTATGTTAATCAGGGCAAAGTATATTTTTGTAAGTATTCATCCATCTCACTAAGATTGTTGGATTCTTTGGCATACAGTTGGGAATAATAGGTTGTGATTATTGTTTGAATTTCCTCTTCATTGGTGGCAAATTCACCCTTTTCTTTTAAGCACTGTTAATTTGCTTTTCTTCTTTCATTTAAAAAAATCAAATTGACCAAAGATTTTTCTATTTTATTTTTATTTTCCTAAAATGTGTAGTTAACTTTATTTATTAGTTCAATAATTTTTTTAATTTCAATTTTATTAATCTCACCTTTAATTTTCATAATTTCTATTTTAATTTGTTCTTTTTCTAGCTCTTTTATTTGCATACCCAATTCATCGGTCTCCTCTTTCTCTATTTTATTCATATAAGCATATAGAGATATAAAATTTCCCCTAAGAACCACTTTGGCTGCAACTCATAATTTTTGGTATGTTGTCTCATTATTGTCATTTTCTTGGATGATTATTCATTGCTTCCATGATTTGTTGTTTCATCCATTCATTCTTTAGGATTAGATTTGGTTTGCAATCAATTTTTAGACTTTTTCCATGGCCCTTTATTACATGTAATTTTTATTGCATCATGACCTGAGAAGGATGCATTTAATATTTCTGTCTTTCTGCATTGAATTGTGAGGATTTTATGCCCTAGTACATTGTCAGTTTTTGTGTAGGAGCCATGTGCCACCAAAAAAAATGGTATATTCCTTTCAATTCCCATTCAGTTTTCTCCAGCAATCTACCATATCTAACTTTTCTAAAATTCTATTCATTTCCTTAACTTCTTCCTTCTTTATTTTGTTGTTAAATTTATCTAGTTCTGAAAGGGTGAGTTTCAGTCCCCCACTAGTGTACTTATTACCTTTCTAATTATTCCTATAACTCACTTAATTTTTCTTCTAAGAATTTGAATGTGGTACAAATAAGTGCATAGTATTTTCTCTCTTTTTTGCTTTGTTTTGTATTTCTCATGGTTCCTCCCATTCATTCTTATTCTTCTATACAATAGGACTAATGTGAAATTACAGTTATTAGAATGAATATGTAGTGCTTATATTGAATTGCATGCCATCTTGAGGAGGTAGAAGGGAAGGAGGCAGAGAAATTAAAACTTATGGAAGCAAATGCTGAAAACTAAAAATAAGTAAAATAATTTTTAAATGGATGCAATCAGATGAAAAAAAGTAAAGCCTGCAGAGTCTATTTGAGAAAAAGTCCAGCAGAGACTATTTCCAAGTAGAAGTGATATGAGGAAGCATGAGGACACCAAAAGATGACAATGGATATTGAAGTCCTACAAGCATCAGAGTATCTCACTCCTTCATTTCTCTCTGAACCATACTTGTGACTTCTAGGTCATCTTTCTTTGCAATGTCTAATTGGCTTTCCAATCCTGGAAGCTAACTTTGCCACCATCCTCCAGCAGTCTTCTTAAACTAAAAAAGCTCTGTTTCCTTTCATCTTTCTCCTGCTGAAATATTTTCCCACTACAAAGATATTTTCTTGGTGGACTACTCTCCATATCTCAAGATAGAGACTAGAGTCCTGTCATCCTTCTCTTTAATTTTTGAGGAAGGGTAGCCAAACTAAATTTGTTTTCTCTTTCATTCTTCTCTGGGAATGTCCCTAATTCTCTGGACTTCATTCTCCTCCATACTTCTATGAACAGGTAACCTTTAACCCTCTTTTTTCAGTTTCCTTTTATGTATTTTCTTTTCCCCATTAGAATATAAGTTTCTTAGAGGCAGCAACTGTCTTTTTTTATTTCTATCTATAATTTAATTTAATCTATTTATAATTTCTAATATTTAGGGATATAAAGTTAATTTTACATGTCCAGTACATAACAAGAACTTAATCAGTATTGGTTGATTATGCATTAAGAAATGGGCAGAGAATAGTAGCTAAGTGATCTATAGTCACAAATTTTCATAACAATATTTGACCACATATCAAATCAAATTTTTATACTTTAAATATACTACTTTGACTATAAAACATACTCAAAATAAAACAACATAAATATTTGAATTGACTAGTCATATAATTTGTTGAAAAATATTATTGGAAAAGTTAAAGTGTAAACTGACTAAATTTTCTGTATGCACCAATCCACATTATTAGGTTTTTTTAATGTACCAGTTAACACTTTTCCCTACATAGACTTTGTCTTTGTGGGTTAATCTCAGTATCTTGATCTCTGCACTCTTCAAGGATCTTTGTCACTCTTGAGTATTAAATTGACTACTACTATTATTAATCCTAGCTGATATCTATATAACTCTTTGCAGTTTATGGAAAGAAATAAATTTAATGGTATTATCTCATTTAAGCCTCATGACAACCCTGTGAGGTAAATACGTAGATGCAAGTTCTATTTCGACTCCAAGTCCAACAACTACACATTTTAGCAAGTTAGTAGGTCAACTAATGTCCTCCAAACAGAAGCAATGAAGGGAATAAAAATGAAAATAATTGGGTATGTTTTTCAAAATAGCATTCAGTGTCTGGCAAATGGCCTGGAATTTCATGTGGTTGTTAAAAGTTGAAATGATTTCCTTGTGATCTTAAGGAGCTAAAACATGTGCATCTACCTGACTATCAAAGAGGGATTAATACAATCAAAAGAATTTGGTTTACTGGGAAATCTAGTACAATATTCCTATTTGTGAGAAATTAGCAAATAACACTTCAAAACAAATATCTCTTCTTCCACTCCAACACACACACACACAGACACACAAACAGAAGAAAGTTAATATCTGTTTTTCATTTTATAGCCTTAATATTTACCAGCTCATACAAATTTCTTATATTCCTAAGCCATCTGGGCAGCTTACTTTTTCATGCAAGCATCTAATATAATTTTAGAAACACAAGGGAAGACTCACAATCCAGCCATTTTAACCTTATAATTGAGTTGTTATGCTTATAAAGTAAGCCAATGTGTTACACTCCTACCCACTTAATATAAAATACATCTTTCCTTCTTTCTATTTCACAATGAATCGAACACTAAGTTATTATATGACCCTGAGTAAAAGACTTAACCTTCAAACTTTTCCTGAAGCTCTACAGTATCTCTATGTGTTCAACAATTCACAATTTAACATAGTTTTATTAAATGGCTTCTATGTGAATGGCACTGTGCTGCATTTATTTTTGTTGAAAGGTGAAGAATTGGTTACCTTGACCTCAGAATTATAATCAAGAGGGTCAATGGTTGGGATGGAGGGATATTAGAAATATTAAAAGCAAAAGCATGCTAAAAAAGAATGTTCTGAGAAATTCAAAGATGGAGAGATCAGGCTGAGCTATGATGATAATGAATGTTCATAGATGAAATGATACCTGTGTGGGGCCTAAAAATTTAGCAAGAATATTGGTTGGCATATATAAGACAGAGAAGAAACTAAAGGAGCAGAGGACAGGTTGAGATTTAGGAGATAAAAAGCAGTCATTTTGGTTGGGAAGTATGATATGTGAAAAGCATGGGATTGAGATAAATATGGAAAGGAAGACTGGAGTCAAATTATAGAGGATGTTGAATGCCAAGATCAGTCATTTATACTTTGTTCAATAGATAATGAAGAATCACTTAATTTTGTTCAAATTTTTGAAATAATGGAAGACTGAAAGTGATTTAAATTCTATGGGCAATGTGACAAAGGTTGATTTAGAAACTGGATAGATTTAAATCAAGGAGAGCTGAGGCATTGTGATGTAATGAAAAGACTGATAGTCACCCAGTCAGTCAATGAGCATTGATTAAATTTTTACTATATACCTGGCACCATCCTAAGTGCTGACTAAGGTTACAAAGAAAGACAAAATATTGTCATTGCTCTCAAGGAGCTCAAAATTTTGAGGAGGAAAACATGATAACAGTAACAGTTCTGTAAAAACATGACACATACATACATATATATACACATATTATGCATATACAGGCATATCATACATACATATATGTATATGGAGATAATCAAGAAAGGGTAAACATGAGCATTAAGGGGGTTAAAGAAAGACTTCTTGCAGAAGATAGGATTTTGGACAATAATTGAAAGAAGCCAGGGAATCCAAGAGGCAGAGATAAGGAAGGAAAGAATTCTAGGAATGAAGGAGAGTTAGAGAAAATACACAAAGTAGGGAGATATAGCGCTTTGTTCAAAGAACGATAAGGACTCAATTTCACTATATTTTTTGAATACTTGACAACAGGAAGTCAAATGTAAGAAGGCTAGTAAGATGGTAGGGGACAGGTTATTAAGGGCTTTAAAAATCAAACAGAGGACTGTATATTTGATCACGGCAATAATAGTGATCCACTGGAATTTTTTGAAGTTCAGAGGTGACATGATCAGACCTGAATTTAGGAAGATTGATTTGACAGCTGAGTAGAGGATGGACTGGAGTGGTGAGAGATTTGAGGAAAGAATCTCATCCATCAGGTTATTGTAATAAGCTAGGGGTGGGGTGATAAAGTCTTACAACAGGGTGGTGGCAATGTTAGAGGACATAATCAGTTTGTATTTTAGAGATGCTAAAGAACAGAATTTGGAGATGATTGGATATGGTGGGCTTGGGGGTGAGGGGGATAGAGTACTGAGTCAAGAATGACACTGAACTGTGGAACCTGGGTGACCCTCAGACCCTCCACTGTAATAAGAAAGTTAAAAGAAGGGAGACATGATAAAGTTAAGGATAGAGGGGCATGACAATGACTTCAATTTTACTCATGTTGAGTTTAATACGTGTTTTGTACATCTAATTTTAGATATGGAATTGTTAGATGTAAATTTAAGTCAGAGTTTAGGAGAAATATTACAAGTATATAAGTAGAACTAAGAATCTTCAGAGTAGAGATGATAAAAATATGCATGGAAACTGATGAGATTATCAGAGAAATAGCATAGAGGCAGAAGAAAAGAAGATCCAGGACAGTGCTTTGGGATTAGCCATACTTGGATGGCAGAACTTGGGTAATGATGCAGGAAAAGAGATTAAGAAAATGTAGCTGAAGCATTAATTTTGGATGACTTTTTCAATGAGTTTAGCCCCAAAAGGGAAGAGAGATATAGCCCACACGCTAGTAGGGATTAATAGATTGACAATTTTAAGCATAGATGTGCTTACAGTAGAAAACCAGTCATCATACAGGTAGAGAGCAAAGATAAATGAGAGGGGATAATAGTGCCCATCTGCTACAGAAGAAAGAATGGAAAGTGATGACGTGCATTTAGAGGAGATTGATTTTGTAAGAATGTACACTTCTTCATGGGAGATAGGAAACAATGAGAAAATAGAGATAGAAGGCAACTGGGCAATGTGAGATGAATAGGGGAGAAGAAGAGGGAGTCCTCATTGAATTGCTTCAACAGTTATATTCAAATCTTAGCTCTGCTAATGCCTTTGTGACCTTAGGCAACCTAAAGTTACCAACTTAACATGCCATTAGTGATAGTATGAGAAGATTCAGGATAATTCTGCGCTTTTAATTCTCATCAACAGAAAGATAATTTAAGAAGAAAAGAGAATATTATTAATTCAGTTGAGAATATGCTGAGTTTATGGTGACAGGAGGACAAATGATCAGATAAGGGCTGGAAGAATAATTTAAAAAGGGGAAGAGTCAAAATGACTGACCTTTTGTTTCTGGATGACTAGGTGAATAAATGTGCCTTCCATAGAAGTTGAAAGTCAAGAGGAGACAGGTTTTGTGGGGGAGATGATGAGTTCTAATTTTGACATGCTAGTGGCAGGCTATCCAACAGGAGATTTCCTGTAGGCAATTCTAGATACTGAACTACAGTTTAAAGGAAGAGTCAAAGATAGAGTCATAGATTTGAAAGTCAATTCTGCAAAAATTATAATAGAAGATATTAAGATTGCCAAATCAGAGTAGAGGCAGAAAGGAAGAAAGTAAAAAAGAGTACCTTTGCAGACTGCCCAGACTGGAAGTGTATGAGAGGAAAAGAATGAAGAAACAGAGATGATGCAACATTTGTCAAAAAGATAGAAGGAGAACCATTAGAATTCTATGGACCAGTGTTAAGAAAAATCAAGGAAGGAAACAATTTCAAGAAGGAGAGTCCCCAAGAATATCAGAGACGACATAAGAGTTAAGGAGGATGAAGAGTAAGAAAGACACTTTGGATAGATGAATAATAAAAGTGACCTGCGTGTAGGATAAACCAATCCATTGTTGAAAAGTACAAAATGTTTAAATACTTAATGAATAATAATGAATCTGAGTCTGAGTTTGGTTTCAGGAAATTCCTTTTCAGCAGATAAAAAAAATAATTCCATATACCACTAAGAGCAAGTGGGATGTAGTGGAAAGAAAACCGGTTTAAGAATAGAGGATCTAGATTTGGATCCCTTGTCTCTCAGTTTATTAGCTGTAATTTTCTGAACATCACTTGGCATTTCTGGGCTTCATTTTTCTCATCTACATAATAAAGTGACTAATCAGTAAATTTCAGCAATATGACCTCTGAAGTCTCATATTAATAAGACCTACATAACTAGGATAGACGTATGAAAATGGATTGAAGTTAATCAAAGAGTAGATTTTAGCTTTTTAAAATTTTAAGCAAAAATAATTTTATATTTAACTTTAATTTTTTCTCAATTATATGTAAACACAATTTTGAAAATTTTTTTTTTAATTTTGAGTTCAAAATCTATCCCTCCCCCCCTCTTTGAGAAGGGAAGCAATTTGATATAGATCATACATCAGTCATGCAAAACATATTAACCATTACAAAAGAAAACACAAAAAAAGAATAATACACACACACATACACTTTGATCTGCATTCACATTTTATTAGTTCTTTCTCTAGAAGTGGATAGCATTTTTCATCATAAATCCTTAGGGATTGTCTTAGATCATTGTACTGCTGAGAAGAGCTGATATTCACAGTAGTTTCTTATTCAATATTGTTACTGTGTACACTGCTCTCCTCATTATACTTATTTCATTTTGTATCAGTTCATGCATGTCATCCCAGCTTTTTCTGAAAGCATCCTGCTCATTTTATATAGCACAATAATATTCCATCTCAACCATATACCACAACTTTTTCTGGCATTCCCCAATTGAAGGTTATCCCCTCAAATTCCAATTCTTTGCCACCACAAAATGAATTACTTTAAGTAGTTTTGTATATATAATTTATTTTTCTTTTTTCTTTGATCTCTTTAAAATACAGATCTAGAAGTACTACTGGTAGGTCAAAGGGTATGCACAATTTTATAGCCCTTTGGACCTAATTCGAAATTGCGCTCCAGAATAGTTGGATACTGGTCACAACTTGATTATTAATGCATCTGAGTCCTTATTTTTCCACATCCCCACCAACATTTGTTGTTTTCTTTTTATGTCATATTTGCCAATTTTGATATGTGTGAAGAGGGCCCAGAGTTGGTTTAATTTGCATTTTTTTCTAATCAATAGTGATTTAGAGTATTTTTTTCATACTGCTACTGAGAGACAAGGATAGGAATAAACAGTTTTCAGAAGAACAAAGCACAGTTTTAAGGAAAGCTCCATTGATTCCTGGGCTTTCTAATCCTTTTAACAAGAATGGGTATTGTGTTTTGTCAAATTCTTTTTCTGCAACTATTGACATAATCACATGATTTTTGTTGGTTTTGTTATTGATACAGTTAATGGTGCTGATAGTTTTCCTACTATTGAAGCAGCCCTGCATTTCTGGCATAAAACTCACCTGTTCATGCTATATGATCTTTGTGATATATTGCCAAAACTCCTTGCTAGTATTTTATTTAGATTTTTTGCATCAATATCCATTAGGGAAATTGGTTTGTGATTTTCTTTCTCTGTTTTTCTTTTACTGATTTAGGTATCAGTGCCATGTTTGTGTTGTAAAAGGAACTTGTTAGGACTCCTTTGCCTATTTTAACAAATACTTCACATATTATTGGAATTGTTCTTTAAATGTCTTGTAGAATTCATTTTGGAATCCATCTGGTCCTGAGGATTTATTTTTTCTTTAAATTTCCACAAATCACCAATAATTAGAGAAAATCAAAATAAATCAAATTTAAGATCTCAACTTCACAGGAGGTAAGAATATTACAAAGTTGTTGTTAAAGTGTTTGTCCTCCATTTTTGAAGAGGACCATGACCTCAGGGAGATGATGAATTGATTTGCATTTGACTTTGATTTGAGTGAGGGAAGGCTGTGCACAATCACCAGCCTCACTTTCTCCTCCAAAGCCCAGATGGTCCAGTGGCCAGATACTCATCAGAATGACTGGAGATGGCTCAAGATGGAATAGCATACCCTAGCCCTTTTAAGCCTTTTCAGGTTCTCACTTTGAGTGAGATAATGCCCATTCAATGAATAGGCCTCATTAAGAAGTGGATAAAGGGATGGCCCCTTAAAAAAAATCAAACTGGGAGAGGAAGACCCTCAGGGGAGAGAAACAATTACTATTTACATCCACTCTGAGCCAGAGGGGCCTCATAGCCATTAAGTGGTTCTTGGGCAGGGACTAATTGTTGTCCAACCTATGAGCTCCAGAGTGAAATGGGTTTAAGTATTTGTCTTTTATGGAAAATAACAAAGTTGAAAAAATAGCCAGGATTTTATAAAGTTAATAAAAATAGTTTTGCAGCAGCTATGGAAAGATGGGCATACTATATTGTTGATGGACCTATAAATTGGTTCAACTGTTCTAGAAAAGAAAATTGGAAATACGCAAAAAAAAAGTCACTCAACTGTTCACAGTATTTTATGTTTTGATTCTACTATTGGGTATGTACCCTTTCCAAAATTAAAAACTGAAAGAAACAGCTCACATATGTGTGACCTAAAATCACTTTCTGCCATAACAGAAACAAAGTGGGTCCCCATGAAATAGGGATTGGATGACCCTGAACCATTCCTTCTTTTCCTGTCTTCTTGTATCTTACATCCTACTTTGTATTCTGTGACATATTGACACTGATATCCTGTGGATTCTCAGATAAGACACTTCATTTTCAAACTCTATGCATTTTTACTGGATATCCCTCATGCCTAGCTAGCATTCTCTTCCTCAATTCAAATAGCAACCAAAATTCTTCCTTCTACAAACAATCTTTTCATACATAGTTGCTTGTATGCCATCACCCCCATTAGAGCTCCTTGAGAGCAAGTTTTGAATTTTTTTTTCACTTTTTTTGTATCTCAGTGCCTGAATTATATAGTAGGTGCTTTATAATACATACTCATTGATGAACAAATTGTGGTATACCACAGATAGCAATGCTTATTTGAGCTCACTTCCCAAGTTGTAGTAGTATTCACAGAATCATTTTCAGAAGGGTGACTGCTACTACTTTCAGCATCCTAGAGAAAACTACATGGAAGGCTATCCTTCTAATCCTAGGTCATAGCCCTCTAATTTGCTTCCCCTTCACACTCAGTTAAGAGATTATTATTTTTTTTTTTTAGCAAAGACATTTTCTTAAATATCATAGAAACAACAATGATTACAAAGCAACTCCTCCGACTTCAAAAGTAAGGGACACTCTCCCATACACTTATATTCCAAAGAATTCCAAAGAGGAAAGATTAAGCATGCAATTAAAGTACCATGGTAATAAGGCACCAGTATAGAGGACACACATGTCCTAGTAACACATTGCTTGACCTGTGTGACTTCGATGTCCTTTCTGTCCCTAGAAGGTGCTCCTGATGTTTCCTATCACAGGGCAAAGTATCTCTACAGGATGGACAATTCTGCTGAATTTGATCAACAGCTCCATTGGCTGCTCTTCTGGATCTAATTCAGTAATTCCCACAGGCAAGCTGGTTTGGAGAGCTCATGTTTGCTACAGAGCAGCCACTGCCAAACTGGTCTGGAAAATCCACTACCCTACTTGGTTATTCTTAAAGAGTGGCATATCTGGTGGATAGATTGATCCATTTGACTCCCTAGACTCATTCTTCAATGGGCAGATGCCTTCTTTTCTCTCCATTCAGAAACTGGCTTGGCTGGGTGATGCTACATTCTCTTCAGCTATAGTGTTAAATTTTCTTTTAGCTAGGGCAATTATCCTTAGTCTCACGTTGGCTGAATCATCTTCTCCTTTGATTTCATCAGAATCTTGACTCTGTCACTTCTAGGCCAATAGAGAAGGAAGGGAATAAGCATTATAGCACTTACTATATTCTGAGCACTGTGTTAAGCACCACTATTTTTTTTCTTACAAATATTACTCTCATTTCATCCTTACAACAACTCTGTTAGATGGATGCTATTATAATCCCCATTTTACATTTTTTTTGGTTACAGAGGAAATTGACGCAAACAGAAGTTAAATGACTTGTCCAGGGCCACACAACTAGTGTTTGAGGTTGGATTTGAACTCGGTTCTTCCTGGCTCTAAATCCAGGACCTTCTTGACGGCACAACCTAGTTGCCTTAGAGGTGTAGAAGTCTAGGCTCTCCTGTTAAATCATCCTTCCTGTTTCAAAATCTCCTTCTTCTGGAAAGCACTATTCATTGTCTTAGAGTGATCATTCCTAATGCAGTTAGCTATCCTTCCTGGCATTCATTTTAAGGTCTCTTGCAGCTTGCTTCCAGACCTGTGAGTGACTTGGCATAAAGTGAAAATGCAGTCTGTTCCCTAGATATGAGTTCATTTTCTCCCAGTCCTCTTCATATGCGTTCAAGTTATTTAAGACATAGGCAAGACTTTTCTCCATTACATTTTGAAGTCTGTATTTTAGCCTCTCTAGATCTCCAACTTTTACAGGTCTCACTCTCTCACCTTTATAAAAGTAACAAAATATGATTATACCCAAAACAACAAATACAACAAATCTAAAGAAACATGAGAAGACTCACATCAATTAATGCATGCCTAAGTAGGAAGAAAACAATATACAGATATTATTATAATGTAATTGAAAATAACATTAATAAAACAGTTGAATTATCATTAACTGTAATATATAATCTTGGTACTGTTGAGGTTTAGGGGTACTGGGACCCCAAAATTAATTCAAGTCAAAGTTTCATTTAGCCAAAGACAGGGTTTATTAGAATACCAATAGAATGTGGGCATGATTCTTGAAATCCACCACAATGGCCAGACTCTTAAGGAATCTAAGCACTTGTACTGCTAATGCAAGTAGGTCAGATTGAATCTGAGCCCTGAGGATTTTTTCTTAGAGAGTTCATTGATCATTTGTTAAATTTCAGATTTTAGCTTAATATAAAGTATATAACTGTCAGAGGTGTCCAAATTGAGTTCTCAGTAATTGGAAATGTTCAAAATGGTACTTGATGACCCTTAGTAAGGAATGTTGTAGAGTAGATTACTGTGGGTAATGATGGGATTAGTTGACTTGTAAGGATGTTTCCAAAACTAACATTCTATTAATATTTGAATTTGTATGTTGTAAGAAGACCATCTATTCCAAAAGGTTTCACTATTTTTTTTACTTTTACAGTCTGCTAGTAAATAAAGTAAATGTGCTTACCCAATGAATTTAAGTTGCTCAAATAAAGTGTGTTAGTACCTTCTTTACTTTCTGTATTCTTACATTCTAACATTAAATAACTTATCTTGCACCACATCTTAAACTATAATGCACAAAAAATCCTTTCTGAAGTAGGCAGACAGAAAAGTAAATTAGTATAAGAGGAAAAATAAGAGGAAAAAAATGTAAATAATACAACTAATATATATATATATATATAACATTTAACTTATGATAAGTTGGATATATTTTTGTCTTGATTTCAAAAATTAAGAGCTTTTATTAGTTTTAACTATAATATAGGCTAAATATTCATTTTGCTGCCAGATTAATGTAGGGCATTTAATGGACAAATATTTTCCTTATTTGTGCTGTACTGGTACTAAACTGATAAAAACGTCAAAGACTCTACAATAATTCAGCCAACAAGTACTTATTATATGTTAGAGGTAGATAGATATTAAGGGGAATAATGAAAGAATCTCTGTTCTTTCAGAGTAAATAATGTTTTCCTATATTAATATATACATAATAACTACATAGAGAATAAATATAAGGTATGTAGGAATAAAGCATCTTAGCAGGAAGATCAGGAAATTGCTTATGCAAAAAGTTGCAACTGAGATGTATCTTGTAGGAAGTGAGGGATTATAAGTGGTGGAGGTGAGGAAAATTATATACCAGATGTTATAGAAAGCCAGGAAATAATTTTTTATGACATATAAATAGAAGGATTGAAAAAAAGAAAATGTATTCCGATGAGATTGAAGGAAAAATATGACTTTAAGCCACCTTTACTAATTGTTTCTTACAAACTCTCCTCAATTATAGCAGGCTCAGAGGTAACTAGTAGTCCTGGTGCCTGAGGCAAACAGCACAAACAAATAATAGATGGTGGCATAAAAAGCACCATCAGGTCATTTTTATTTTTTAAATACAAATTTAATAGAAGGAGTTCAGGAGACACCTAACCTTCTACTACAAGGGTTCTTGGGGAAAAGAATGTCTCCTATATCACACTACCAAATGATGGAGGTAGCAGAGTTTTCACAGAACATTGAAGCTACTTCTAAGGAAAAGACCCTGGGAGAGAGAGAGCAGAGTGAGGTCACATTAACAACACATGGGGTCTCCTTCTAGGCTAGGGTCTTCCCTAGCATGATGCATCCTTAAGGTGTAGAAGAAAATACCACACCACTGAAAGAACAATATTCTTAATCAATACACAGTGTCCAAATAAAGTCCTCTCTCATCTTGACCTAAGGCTGACTTCCAAACCCCATGGCTCCTCCTCTGTGGACTTCTTCTCCATGGGTTAACCACTCCCATCTCTTGCCTGAATCACAAACAGGCAGCTCTCTGTTCCTACTCCTTGTCTCAGTTCATGGGAACTGTTCTACTCCAAACTCTTCCCTGTTTCTAGGAAAACAAAGCTTAACAGGGTTATAACAATATGTATACCATTACCAGTGCCATCATCTCAATCTACTCATAAAGATCAACAGACAAGACTTCTATTTGACAAATCAACACAGATCAACAGGCAAAAATTCTGTCTGAGAAATTAACACAGAACAACAGACAGAAGACCAACATCACATACATTCTTTCTGTTAGGACTCCCCAAAAGCAAGTTCCCCTAATGTACTCATGGTCAGTTCTCTCAGCTCTGCTTTTGTCACTTCTCTCTCAGCTCTGCTTCTGACTGCTCCATCTACTACACACACACACACACACACACACACACGCACACGCACACACACACACACACACGCACGCACGCACACACCCACACACACATTATATATATATATATATATATATAATATATATATATTTACTATTCAAAATCAAAACCACTTGATTGAATCAATTCATTGGTAAAACTCAAACAGCAAAAGTTATTACTTTCCTTGTCATTACAACTCCCTATATCAGCAACTCATTGTCTTACAAAGTACTGTCAAATTAGAAATGAATCACAGCAGACCACATATTGACTTAGAAAACCACAAATGGCCATTATCTATGTTGTACTATATTTTAAAAAATGAACACTTAAACATTTCTCAATCACATTTTGATTTGTTTCAGGCTTTATTGATGTGTTTTGTTGGGTACCATGATGCTTCTGGCCTACAGCAAGAAAAAGCTGGCTAAGTGACTTTGCTAGGGCACATGGTCTACATGAATTAAATGTAGATCTTGAACTAACATTTTTTACCCTAAGGCTACCTTTCTATCCATTATATTATATTCCCTATCATGTCTCTCTTACTGGTACTAACTTTAGAATTTGGGGGTGGTACTTTTTGAATTTTCTGTCTTGTCACTAAATCCAAAACTAAGGATGGAAAGTTAAGTCTTTGTCAAAATCTGGAGAGTTCTGTCATTGTGTTCATCAGTAGACAATACAAAAAAATGAATGTAGCACTACTAGGAAAATATTATCTAAAATATGGAAATAACAGGTAGTGTCCCTCCTTTCTCACTGTAAATGCTACCCAGGTGCATTGATACATTGTGCTACAGAAGACCCTTGCCTGGGACCCTCTGACTTTGGGAATGCAATGATATATGCTATGAACCATATGACATGCTGAGAGTTATGAGATACATATATGTATTACATGATATGTTTTGCTTAAGAATGTTATGAATTTATGCCTTATTGAACAATGTTTAGTTTACTGCTGAATAAATAGAAAGTTTGTTATAATACGTGATTAGACCATTAAAATCATTCACAGCAGCAGGCCTCAGGTGTGCTCTGTAATTGGCTTTACAGGTGCTCCTTACATAGAGGTAATTATAGGTGTGAATAGAAGTGATAAGGAGAAAGGAAGACATAAGAAGTGTGGAGAGAAACAGAGAGATAGATAAAGAGACAGAGAAACAGAAACAGAGATAGATAGAGACAGAGAAATAGAGATAACCACAGAGACAAAAATACAGAAAAAGTTTCTCAAAGAGACAGAAAGACTTAGAAACTCAGAGACACAGACACTTGGAGAGAGACAGACGGTTTCCATAATTAGGGATAGTACATTGTATTCTGCCTTAATCAGGTTATATCTTGAGTAATGTTTAAAATTCTGGATGCTTCATTTTTATAAGGTTTTGAAAAATTAGAGAGCATTTAGAGGAGACCAACCAGAAGACAACACTCAGAGCCTTAGGATTAAACAAATGAAGAACATTTTGATTAAATAAGAAAAGAGAGAGGGATAAAATGTTAGGTGTCTTCAAGTATTTGAGCATCTATCAAGAGGAAGAGAAATGAATTTGTTCTACATGGCCCTGAGTGGGCAGAACCAGGAGGAATTCACAAAATTGCAAGGAAACAGAATGCATTTAAGATAACAACTTCCCTGACAATCATCTAATTCCAAGAAAAAGTTGACTAGGCCTGCTGGGGAGTCAGAGGAATCTCCTCCTTACATAAAGTTCTTCAAGAAAAGGCTAGATGACCTTTGGTTGTTTATATATGATCAGACACAGATGGGATTAGATGACCACTAAGGTTCTGTGATGCTGTAGCTCTCCACTGATACCTGAGAAAAAAAAGAAAAAAAGAAAAAACCTCCCTGCCCACTAGCATCTTTCGTGGTGGTTCTTGGACTAGTCATTTTCTACAGTCAAGTGCCTGAAGGAAACTAATATGATATCAGTGAATCCAGGCACAGCCAATAAGACAAGTAAAACTAACTAGGATGATAAGATTAAGTAGGATAATTAAAGGACATACAAAATCAATACCATATGTACAGTGTAATATGAAAAAAGTCATTATTGAACCATAGCCAAGAACCAATGGAACAGATCATTAGAAAAGCATGAGTACAGGAGGCAGGGAAAGATAAGAAAGATCTGAAGAGGGGCACACACAAAATAAACAGCCTAGAGAAAGCATTACAACCCTAATGGTCCAGATTCAAATACCAGAAATTATGAATGAAAACCTTCTATTTTCAATTGATGCATCATCTCTAAAATAGAAGACAAAAGATTTTTATTTTACTTTGCAGAACTTCAAAGCAATTGAAACAGAGCTATCTTATGCACATATTCTCCATTTTTACACTGTTTTCATGTTTTTCCCTGAGTCTCAGGCAAATCTCCAAAATCTTTGGGTTTTGATATGCTATTTGAAGGTATATGGAACCATCTAGCAATTAGCAATTTTTTATCACAACATATTAATCGTTCCCTTTTGACCTCCAGCTAAAGGCATGATCACAATATCTATTTGTATTATATTAATGACAAGGAAATCATAGGGTCATATGACCTCCCTGTAATCTGACTCAGAAATTCCCATGTAAGACTTTTATTTACTATTAATAGAAGAGACTTTTCATGCCTGATCAAGCACAGTGTCAATAATGCCTCTGGATAAGATACAGTACTATAATTTTATGCTTACAAATAACATTATAGGCATAGCATATATGAGCCTCTGTTGATGCATCTTTATGGCCAAAAAAAAATGATTTTCCCCACTTCATGTTAACATATTACAACAAATATTCTACTGCCCTGATAGTTATGGTTATTATGTTTCCATAATGAGTTTCATTTCCTAGTTTAACACTATTCTGGAATAAAAGAGAAAAGAAGGGATCCTTCTAGTCGGTACTTGAGAAGGAAAATATGTTTATTGTCATTGTTATGTTTTTTATCCAGTTTTCCATATTAATTAACATAGCTAATCTTCCATATAGGGATTTCTCAGAAAAAATGGGAAGCTTTCAGAGACCAGGTATTTAAGGCTGAACAAAAAGCTTGCATTTGAAAGCTAAAAACAAATGATATGTTGCTTTTTTAAATATAATATTTTCTGTTTTCTTTATTGCTTTGTGTGAAATTCATTGTTTATAAGATAAGTCAATGAGTATAATGTTAGAGGAAATCTACATTTTTTTAATTTCTAAGATGAATGGACGGTTGTAATTTAATTGGTGAAACATACCTAGGTGCAACTGCATCTTTAAAAAAATATGATTCTACAGCTTTGCTCTGAGATCAGGTACTGGTTTTTAGATTTATTTCCACACAAAATTAAGTTTTCTCCACCAAAATGCATCCCTCCCCATTTTAAAAAAGTTTATCACTTCAAGAGCTTGATACATTTAGAGTGGAAGAATTTTGATAGCTTCATAGGTCATGAGCATTTCTATATTTTATCCTTTCCAATCCTATCTGGATCCCTTAAGAACTGCAAAAGGATATAGAGAGTCTTCTCTTTTCAGAGGAATATTGAGTACAAATTCTGCTTTTATAAATCTTTTCATGTCTTTGATCATTCACTTCAAATTTACTTGGTTGAATTAATGGAACCAAAAGAACTCTTGCAGAAGTTTTCTTTTCCCTCTCTTGAGTCTCCTTCAGACTTTCTAGCCCTCTAAGGATCATTTGGCTCTCCAAGTCAGAAGAGGATGGGTTTGCAATATTCAGATATATCATTTGAGCCATAGTATCCTAGAGATTTCTCATTTTTTGCGTGGAACACAAATGATGAAAGAACAGAATCACAGGCACTTTCCCACACTGGACCAAAGCACAGCTTTTCTCCTCTTCATTACCTCAGAAAACTAATATGTGATCTTAAGGCAATGACAATTTAATTGCAAGAATTGGAGCCAAAGATCAAGATTCCCTCTCTCTCTCTCTCTCTCTCTCTCTCTCTCTCTCTCTCTGTCTCTCTCTCTCTGTCTCTCTTACTCTTTCTCTCTCTCCAAATTGATAGGTTATGGAATAATCTTCAAATAGAATACTAAAGAGAAACTGAAATTTTCTTCAGTATAACTGAATTTTACAGAAGATATTTAAAAGAATAAATATAAATTTGAATTACCATTCCCAATAATATTGGCATTCCTTTTTTAGGATTAAAGTTACAAATCAGATTTTCTTGTCCTTTAGTTATATACTAATTCATTCTGCATAAATATATCCTTAAAATGTTTTGTTTATGCTAATGTATATTATATATATATATACATATATATTATATATATACACAGATAGGTCATCTCTCTTATTATAAGTTCTTATAGGGATTTATGACTTTTTCAGATTTCATATTCCCAAACTTAGCACAGTGCCTGAAACTTGGTGGGTATTTAATGCCTATTTGATGATTGATTGACATTTGAAAGTGGGATGTCAGTGATGAGATTTTACAAATTGTCTTTGGTTTTTAAAACCAACTGATCCATTTTCAGAGATTTAAAATATACCTATATGATGGTGTCCTTTGAACTGAGGTCAAGTGATACACTTTAGAAAAAATTGATAACCTAGTAGGCATCCAGAAAAAACAAACTACAGTAATGAAGAAAAACAGTTCATTTCATATGAGGATCAGATGAAGGTAATGGGAATGATTAACTTGTGGAAATTCAGGGAAATTCACTAAAGACTGACATATGGAAGATGGAATAGACTTGTTCTGTTTTTTTTCTAAGAAGGCAGAATCAATAATGAGGAGTGGAAGCTGCCAAATAAATTAGGTTTAAAGTAAAAAAAAATCTCAAAATTAGAGCTATCAAAAAGTGGAGGGGAGATTTAGGGCAGAGCCAAGATAGCAGAGTAGAGGAAGCAGCTAAATTCTTCTAATATTCCCTTCTAAAAAACTTTTTGAATTCTGGAGCTGCAGAGTCAACAAAGGGGGTGGGGAGATGGAGTGAGATATTTTTTTCCAGGCCAAGGACAAGACAGCAGAAGGAGAGGATTATTATTCTGAGATGGGTTTGGCCCAGATCTCACATGGTAGCAACAACAAATGTGGGTCTTGGATTTGTCTACAGCAACAGTAGAAGCTTCAGGAGCTTGTAAGCCAAAGAAGGTAAAGGAATCAGGTCAGAAAAAGATAATAGGGGACCCCTGCACTAGCACTACTTGTAGAACAAGGTATTGTTTGGCAACTCCATTGATTTTACCAATTCATGGATTGCAAGGAGGAGTGCTTATAGTCACAAGGTATCAGAGATCATAAGGAGCAATCTTCCTTGCTTTCCCAAGGGATGAGTCCCTGAGGAACAACACCAATTTCAATCCCAAGATGGCAGATACCCTAAGGAGCAATCTTGATTGTGGCTGCAAGGGATCAGGTGCATTTTCTAAGTAAAGAACAGAAAAAAAAAGATTATGAAAACAGTGACCATACATCTCACCAAATCATATCACCATGGAGGCACTAACTCCCAGAACTGGCTCTAAAAATAGCAGTGTGAAAATGTCTGAAGCTTGGGGCAGTGATCCACCATTCTCATGCTGGGAACAGAACCAAATTTTAACATAAATTTCAAAGTGAAAAAGTAGGCTAGAAAAAAATGAGCAAGCAACAACAAAAAGTTTCCATGGGTAGATCAGTGTAGACCAAGACACAAACTCAGAAGAAAATTATGTCAAAACAGCCATAAGCAAAACCTCACAGAAAAAGAATGAACTGGAAACAAACCCAACAATAATTTTCAGAGTTAAAAGTTAATTTTCCAAAGTAAAATAAAAGAGATATGGAACAATGGGGAAAAAAAGATCAATGAAGGGATATATAGTCAAATTCCAGAGCTCCCAGGTTAAAGTGAAAAAGACTGCAAGCAGCCAGAAAGAAACAAATCAAATATCATGGAAACAGTAAGAGTCGCACAAGTTTTATTTAGCAGGTGCCATAGTACAGGAATAGAAGGCTAAGAATTTGATATTGTGGAAAACATAGGAGCTAGAATTATAACAAATAATAATTTACCCAGGAAAAGTGAGTATATAATCTTTCTGGGAGAAAATGGATATTTGGTTAAAGTGAGGATTTTTAGGCATTCTTGATAAAAAGACCAAAGATAAATAGAAAAATTTGACTTCTAAATATGTAGCAAGAGAAGCATAAAAATGTAAAAGAAATCAGAAGGGGCTCAGTATTAAAATTTCTACATGGGAAAATGGCACATGTAAATTCCAAGGACTTTTTTCATCATAAGGGAAGTTAAGAAGGATTCCACCTGAACAGAGGACACAGGATTAATTCAACCATGTTAGAATAATATTAAAAAATGGGCAGGTTAGAGAGAGGGATGTTCTGGGTAAAGGTGGAAGGAAGAAGAAAAATAGGGAAATATATATATATATATACATATATATATATATATATGTATATATATATATATATATATATATATATATACATATATATTCAAGAAAGAGCTTTTACAGTGGAGGAGAAAGTGGGGGCTGGGCAGTAATGTTTGAACATACACAATTAAGTGGATATAGAAATGAATCTTATCCAAGGGGAAAGTAGAGGGTAAAGGAAATAAAATAAAAGGAGGTGATAAAACAGGGAAGATTAAGGGAGATAGTTGCCAGAAATAAAATAGACTTGAGGAGGTAAAGGGTAAAAAGAAAGGAAGAAGGATAAATAGAAGGAAAAAGATGGAAGGATATGTACAGTAAGTAGTCATAACTGTGAATGTGAATGAAATGAATTCACTCATAAAACAGAAGCAGATAGCACAATGGATTAGAAACCAAATCCAACAATATAAAACATTTGAAACTGATCAATGAACAAAGAAGTAAAATAAGGTACTGAAGCAGAATCTATTATGTTTCAGTAGAAAAAAAAAGGCAGAGTAACAATTATGATCTCAGATAAAGGAAAAGCAAAATTAGACTTAATTAAGAGACAAGTCAGAAAACCACATCTTGTTAAAAGGCACCAGAGATAGAAAGTAACATAAGAACTAAACATATATGCACCAAACAACATAGCAGCCAAATTCTTAAAGGAAAAATTAAATGAGCTATAGAAGGAAATACACAATAAAACTTCACTGGTAGAAAACTTCAACTTATTTTTTTCTTCTAGGGCCAGATAACTCTAATTGTAAAAAAAAAAAAATAAGAAGAAAGAAGTTAAGGAGACTAATAGAATTTTATAAAAGTTAAATATAATAGATTATAGAAAACTGAATGAGAAGAGGAGTATTTATTTTTCTTAGCTGTACTTTGACAAAAATAAATGACCACATGTCAGAACAAAAAAATCCACAAACAATTGCAGAAAAGTAGAAACATTAAACATACCCTCTTCAGACCACAATGCAATAAAATCGCACTTAATAAATGGCTATGAAACCACAGCTAAAATTCATTAAAAACTATATAATCTAATGATAAAGAATGAACAAGTCATAAAATCAATTGATAATTTCATTTAAAATAATGCCATCAATGATAAAACATATCAAAATTTGTGAGATGTAGCCAAAGCAGTATGAGGAAAGAATTTATATTGCTGAATGCATACATCAATAAAAGAGAAAGAGTAGATACAATTTAAAAAAAAAAACTAGAAAAAGAACAAATTGAAAATCCTCAATTAAATATCAAAATTGAAATCCTGAAAATCCAAGGAGATATTAATAAAACTAACAGTAAAAGATGAATGAAGGAAACTAAAAACATTTGTGAAAAAACAAAACTAAATCATTGCTTTATTTGATCAAAGGAAAAAGAACAAAACCCAGATTACCAGCCTCAAAAATTAAAGGAGTGAGGTGCATGAGCCACCACTAAAGATGAAATTAAAGTTACTTTTCCCAAACATATACTGGAGTAAAAATATAACTGAAATGGATCAATATTTACAAAAAATATAAATTGCTAATATTAACAGAAAAAATAGAGTACTTAAATAATCCTATTTTGGAAAAAAAGAAATTGAACAAATCATAAATAAGTTCCCAAAGGAAAAAAAAAACCCTAAAACTAGGAAGAACTAGGAAGGAAGAATTAATCTAAAATACATAAACCATTTGAAAAATAGAAGGAAAGGAGTTCTACCAAATTTCTTTTTTATGACACAATATGGTGCTGATGTTTAAACCAAAGCGAACACAGAAGAAAACAAAAGACCAATTTTCCTAATGAATATTGATGCAAAATTTTTAAATACAATACTAGCAAGGAGATTGCAGCAATGTTTCAGAATGATTATACATCTTGGGATTTATACCAGGAATTAAGGATTGGCTCAATATTAGGAAAACTATCACCACAATTGACCATATCAATAACAAAAATAACAACAAAAATATCAATATATCAATAGAAATGGGAATTGGTTTTTTTTGCAAAACCTAGAAAAATGCATGTGAACTTAAGTAAAATAAAGTGACTCAAACTGGAAGAACATTGTACATAGTAACAGCAATATTATAATGTTGATCAACTATAAAAGACTGTTACTTTGATTAATGCAATGATCCAAGGGAATTCCAAAGTACCCATGATGAAAAATGCTACATACATCCAGAGAAAGAACTGGTGAACTCTGAGTATACTCAGAGTATTGAGTATATACTCAGATTGAAAAATGCTTTCCCTTTTTATTTTTCCCTTGTTGCTTTTGCAACATGGGAAGTCTGACAATATGTTTGGAATGATTTTGCATATGAAATTGATATAATATTTCTTTCTCAATGGATGTGGGAAGATTGGGAGGGAGAAAATTTGGAACCCATTTTGTTTTGAATAAATGTTAAAAATAAATAAATAAAATGTTGAAATAGAAAAATAATGCATAATGGGTTAACTTGGAAGGTTGTGGGTTTCCATTCTGTTGAACTCTTTAATTGAAGGCAAGACAATCACTACTATAGTATATAATAGAGGCAGCTTTTTCAGTCATAGGTTGGACTAAACAGTCCTTGAGGGATCTTCTAGAAAGATACACTGTTATACCACAGATCCCTCCTCCATTCATACAGACTCTAGGATTCTACAATCAGAAAGTCTACATCAGAATAGAGCTAGAGCTGCAAGTAAATTGCTAAAGAATGCTTACCTACATTACAGGAAACATAAGATATTCATTTAACATTTCTGATCAAAGAGTGTCTCTGTTAGCTTATTCAAGAAGAGTTAGCTAAGTAAAGAGAATTTCAATCCTTTCCCCAATCCATAAAAGGAATTAAGAAGATACTCAGCATTCCAGTTCCTATGGTATTTGCCCTGTGGGGCAAAATGAAATTATTTGGAGCTGAGTGGGGAAGAAGGCAGAGTTCCAAATAGTTTAAACTACATCTATTAACAGTTGATTCTTTCTGATTGTTAAACAAGTTTAATAATTAATTTAACATATGAAATATTTATATTTTATCTGGGAAATTTTTCAAAAAAAACTTTCTGCTAAAATATTTCTTCAAAAACAAACAAAAAAAACTACTGAATATTCAAGTGTGAAGTCATTAAATGAGAAAGCACAACTCCATAAATTCTCCTGCATTTTTGCTATTTTAAGCCTTCATTCCAGAAGTCTGTGTTCCTAGGCTGAGCAATAGAAAAGCTGCCAAGTGATGTAGAAATTCTTAAACCACATGATCTCATTGCATGGAATATGTCATTCATATGAATCATTATATTTTAACCATTTGCATATAAGCAGATTTTGAGGGAAAAACAACCTTTAAAATTATTCACACTCAACTATGAGGACACCCTTTCAATTACATGCATTTCAGCTTTTCAACCTCAGTAACCCTTTCTGAGTTGGCATATTTAATTCATTCTCCCACTATACTACGTCTTTGTTACTTTGACAATAAAACTGCAAAGGGTTTCATTGCAGTTTCAAAATATAGAAGTCCAAAACGGAACATTGTAAACCTTAGGAAGGTTGTACCTGTAGGAAAAGATTGTCTCTTCTCATAATAAAATGTTTTATAATTATCTACTTAGTGTCTCCTAAGAGACACTAAGTAGAAAGGTGTGCTATAAAAAAGAACCTCAAATCTAAAATAGAATATGTTCAATAACCATTTGTTAAGCCCTGGCTGCCATGACCTAAGTGCTGGCAACTGAAAGATAAAAACAACCACAGTACTAGACTCAAGAAACTTATACACTAATGAGGGGTCTGGGCAGTACTTGAGGGAGAATAAGAATAGATACAGCTGTATTCTGGAGGGTTTTTCATGTGCTACATTCATAAAGCAGAATTATAAAAGTCTGTATGATTCTATAAAGACAAGATAGTATCTGCATTGACATCTTTGTTTGAATTCTGACCCTGCCATTTAGTGTCTCTGACCATGACCTATCACTTAATCTCTCTATTTCTCAGTTTCCCTAGAATGAAGAGATTAATTTAGATGTCTTCTAAGGTTCCTTACTGTTCTATATCCATGATACCATGATTTCCAAAATTGTAAATTGATTATCTTAGATTTTAACTTTGTTCTGTGACAATGTTACCTTCATTTCCAAGTACTTAGCAGAACAGCAGGCTTTAGTAGGCAATTAATAAACTGACCTAATTTTGAAACAAGTTCTATTAATGCGTTGGTGGTGGAATTGTGAACCGATCCAACCATTCTGGAGACTCATTTGGAACTGTGCCCAAAGGCTAAAGAACTGTTTATACCCTTTCATCCAGCAATACTATTTCTAGATCTGCATCCTAAAGAGATCATAAAAATGGGGAAAGGACCCATATGGAATATGAAAATATAGCAGCTCTTTTGAGGAAATGCCCAACAATTGGGGAATGGCTGAACAAGTTGTGGTATATGAATGTAATAGAATACTATTGTGCTATAAGAAATGAGTAGCCGGTGGATTTCAGAATAAAAAAAAAAAACTTGGAGAGATTTACATAGACATGCTGAATGAAATGAGCACAATCAGAACACTGTACACAGCAACAGTCACATTGTACAATGACCTAACTTTAATAGACTTAGCTCTTCTCAGCAATGCAAGGATCTGAGACAACTCCCAAAGCTTCACAATGGAAAATGCTATCCACATCCAGAGAAAGAACTTTGGAGTTTGAATGGAGAAGGAAGCATATGATTTGCTCTCCTTTTCTTTTCATAACTGTTTTGTTCTTTCTTTCCATGGTTCTTCCCATTAGTTCTAATTGTTCTTTACGGCATAACTAAAGTGAAAGTGTGCAATATGAATGTATAAGTAGAGCTTATATCAGATTGCACACTATCTTGGGGAGAGGGGAAGAAAGGAAAGGAGAGAAAAGTGAAAACTCAAAAGCTTATAGAAGTGCATATTGTAAAGTAAAATTAAATTTTTTATTTTGTTTTAAATACTACTTGACTAAATTACTATTTCTCAAGTGGCCTTTTTATATAAACTATGAGGACTAGTCATTTGTGTGTATACTTCAGCCAGTAGTTTGAGATGGTTCCAGTTATGACTGGATGCAACATATTACATTTGAAAGTGGTCTAGAGTAAGAGTCTGGAATCTGGGATCAAGTCATGATCCTGTGTCTTATAGACTTTGTGATCTAGTGCAAGTCTCTTATTTGTAAAATGAGGAAGTCAGAGTAAGAAAATTCTTCTAATGTCCTACAAAGCCCTGGTTTTCTATTATTTCAAACCATCTCCCAGGATACAATCTGTTAGACATTAGTCAGAGCAGGGCTAGCTGTGCCATGGTTAAATACTGAAGAAGGACTTTCTTTTTAGGCCAATTTATTAATTGCCTACTAAAGCTGGCTGTTCTGCTAAGTACTTGGAAATGAAGGTAACATTGTCATAGAACAAAGTTAAAATCTAAGATTATCAATTACAATTTTGGAAATCATGGTATCATGGATATTGAACAGTAAGGAACCTTAGAAGACATCTAATTTAATCTCCTCATTCTAGGGAAACTGAGAAATAGAGAGATTAAGTGATTGGTCATGGTCACAGACACTAAATGTCACGGTCAGAATTCGCAAGCTAAGAGAATGGTTCAATTTTAAGACTTTTTGGAATTTTTCTATAAGCAATGGACGTCTGGGAGACCACCAAAAAAACCCATCATAGCCAGCATATAGAGTTAGCCTAGGGACTCATGAACAGGTGGTAGAGAGGAAGATGAATTCTTCAATTATGTGGCTAAAAAAATGTGTAGCATTTTATAGACCACATTGGGCTCTTGAAGGATCCCTTCAGAAGATTCCCTTCAGGAACTCACTACAGTTTTTGTCTAGCCAAATGATTTGAGAGAAGAGACAACACAAAGCCTAAAATGAAGGAAGGGTAAAACAGTATATGATTCACAATTAATGAAGTTAAGAAAAATACTTAGGGGAAGGACACCAAAGACAAATCAAAAGAATATTTAAGAATAATTGATATAGAAAAAAGCTGGCTAAGGAGAAGTAAATGAAAACTAAAGGAAAGAGTCATCCTAATAACCACATACTTTCCAGCAAAAGAAATTGAGTCAAAATCCCTTGAAAAACATAAATATCATAACAAATTCTACAAGGCCCCAGGTAGTGATTTAAATTTTCTGATCTTTGCTTTGAATCTCAACCTTGTCCATCATTACCTTGTATGTCCTTTATGTTATGTGTCCTTGACCATGTAACTTAAGCTATCTGGGATTCAGTTCCCTTATATACAAAATGAGAATATTCTAGATGACTTCTAAGGTTCTTTCTTGCTCTTAATCTGTAACAAAATGACATATAACTGGATCACATGTGAGATCCCGTCTAGGTCTAAATCATGGTAAGCATGGCTCTGTACTATCTAAAATTTTTTTCAGTAACTTAAATAAGTATATCAATAGCATGCTTTTCAAATTTTCACATGATACTAACTACCTATTCAGCATCTCAAACTGAATGTCTGGTAGACACCTCAGACTTGAAATATCCAGTGCAGAACTCAAAATCACTCCCCTCAAGGAGGCACCTTTTTCCAACCTCTGTATAATTTTTAAGCACTTGTCATCATTTTCCACTCGCCAATAAACTCACCCTGTATATTCAAATGGTTTACAACTCTTGCATTTCTATCCTAACAGTATCTCCCATATATATATATATATATATATATATATATATATGTCCTCTTATTTTCACTCATGCAATTGCCTCCCTTGTAGTGGCTCTCATTGCCACAGATTTGGAATACTGCTATAACATTTTGGTTAGTTCTCAATCTAGTTCATCCTTAATTCAGCTTCTAAAGTAATCTCCAAAAGTGTAGGTCTAATAATGTCACCTTCTACTCAATAAATTCCCCACTATTTCTAGGATCAAATATAAAATCCAATGTTTAATGTATTTTAAAAGAAACTCTCAAAACTTGCCTTTTATTTGCTTTCTAGTTTTCTTACACATAATTCTTTTCCATTTACCATGCAAGCTATCAACAGTGACTTTCTTCCTTTCCTTGTACATATCTCCCCATCTCCAAACTTAGCGCCTTTTCACTGTCTATCTACCATTTTTGGAAAAGTTTCTGTCCTCATTTTTGCTTTTTGGCTTCCTTTAAAACTCATGTCAAATCCCATGTTCTACAAAAAACTTTCCAGTTCCTCTTCATTACTAATACCTTCCATCTGTGGCTCCCTCTCATTAAATTGTATATATTTGATATATACATAGTTGCTTGTGCTGTATTTATTCCCATTAGAAAGTATGCTCCTTGAAGGCAGAAACTGTGTTTTTGCCTTTTTATTGTAGCCTAACGGATTGGTATTCTACCTGGCACCTAATAAACACTATTTAAAAAAAAATGCTTACTAATTACAAAGACCAGCATACTGAGTGACATAGTAATAATCCAGTATAATCTTTAAAGGGTAGAAAATTAAATGTCACTTATACTACAGTTCAGTGAGGATAAATATAGTGTTTTACTTAGATTCCAAATATTCACTTCAGAAGTACAAGATGTAGAAGGCTCATGCCTTGAAAAACCTAGTCATGGATTACTCCCACTATCTGCTATCATCTCACTTGTACATATGCCCTAAACAAAGGTGGAGGAAACCACAAAACTCTGTTTCCTGAGTACCTTTTAAATTTGTGTTATCTAACATCAACTGGGGCCTCACTCGTGTAAGATAATCTTTTTATTCCTTTCTACTTAATGGCCTATTTCATTAATCATAGAAGATATTTGTAAGCATTTTTTTCTTCAGTCCTCCCACATCTCTTTCACCATACCTTTTGAAGACTATTCCTCTTCTTTTGCTATAAAAATTTAGACTGTTTGACATGAGTTCTCAGCCCCTCCTCTTCATCTTGAAGCCACTTGACATCATGCTCCCCTCTCTCCTCCACTATCCCATTCTTTGGCAATGGCCCTTCTCTAAATATGCTGTTTAAATATCCTTGTCCTTGTTTTCTCTAGAACACTGCAACCTCAATCATATCTTTTTCTTCATATAGAAGAACATATAATCAAATCAGAGAAGCAAAGGAAAAAACTCCTTTCATAAATTTAGATAGGAGACTAGTTCATATAAAGAAAAGGAATTAAGATTACAGAAGATAAAATTGATAATTTTAGAAAGATAGAGATATAGGCAAAAATAAATGAAATACATTTTGTAAAAATTCTAGGGGCAGAAGCCACAGAGTGACAGAGTGAAAGAGATTTACAGCCCAGGGTGGCCTGGAGGGCTCATGGGAAAAGTCAGTCACAATGGATGGGGGTGGGGGGCAGGGGTAAGAGCAAAGCCCAGCCTTGGCCATGGGGCATTAGGGGGAGTGGGAGCTGAGCAGGCCTTGGGGTCAGGTTCCCCAGCAGGTTCTGGGATCCCTCAACCCACAGGCACCAAATAGAACTTCAGAAGTCAGTGAGAGGGCTGTATCAAAGGGCAGGAGAGGAGCAGAATCTGCCGCTGACCTGGCCCTAGGAAGCAGTAGTGGCAGCAGAGGCTGCAGCTGCAGCATCCTTTTGTGGTGTTCTCAGACTAAAGCTGAGGGGAATTGAGCAGCTGATCTGAACCTCAGGCTTGAGTGGCAGCCCTGCTCTCCATCTAAAGCCCCTGAGGGAATCAAGCAATGATCTGAATCTCAGCCCTGATCGGGGTCTTGGGGTATGGCAGAGCTGAGTTGTGGAGTAGAAATTCTACTACTCAGATTCTGGGCAGAAAAGTTTCTGGTTGCTCCCAGATCAGTTAGCAGGCCAGAAAAGGAGTAACCTCCTTTCCATAGGTTATGCCACCTTGAGGAATTAAGAACTTACAAGTCCCCAGAGTATATCCTCCTCTTGACAAAGGACTCAAAAGTCAAGTAACTAGCTGGAAAAATGCCCAAAGAAGGTAAAAAAAATAAGACTATAGAAGGTTACTTTCTTTGTGAACAGATATTTTCCTCAATCCTTTCAGATGAGGAAGAACAATGCCTACCATCAGAGGCCTCCAAAATAAATATGCATTGGTCTCAGGCCATGGAGGAGCTCAAAACAGATTTTGAAAATCAACTAAGAGAGGTGGAGAAAAAATTGGGAAGGGAAATGAGAGTGATGCAAGAAAATCATGAAAAGCGAGTCAACAGCTGAAGAAAATAACATCTTTAAAAATAGACTAACTCAATTGGTAAAAGAAGGACAAAAAGCTAATGAGGAAAAGAATGCTTTAAAAAGCAGAATTAGTCAAATGGAAAAGGAAGTTCAAAAGCTTGCTGAAGAAAATAGTTCTTTAAAAATGAGAATGGAGCAGATGAAAGCTAATGACTTTATGAAAAATCAAGAAGTTATACAGCAAAATCAAAAGAATGAAAAAATAGAAGAAAATGTGAAACTTCTCATTGGAAGAGCAGCTGACCTGGAGAGTGGATCCAGGAGACACAATTTAAAATTATGGGACTGCCTATGAGCCATGATCAGGAGTGGAACCTAGACATCATCTTACATGAGATTATCAAGGACGACTGCCCCAATATTCGAGAACCAGAGGGCAAAAATACACATTGAGAGAATCCATGAATCACTTCCTGAAAGACATCCAAAAAAGAACTCCTAGGAAGATTGTAGCCAAGTGTCAGGGTTCCCAGGTCAAGGAGAGAATGTTGCAGGCAGTTAGAAGGAAGCAAATCGAGTATTGTGGAAATACAATCAGGATGGAACAGGATCTGGTACTTTCTGCATTGGGGGATCAAAGGGCTTGGAATGTGATGTTTCAAAAGTCAAAGGAGCTGAGATTGGCACCACGAATAGCCTACCCAGAAAAACTGAGTGTAATACTTCAAGTGAAAAATAATTATTCAAGGATATAGAGGGTTTTCAAGCATTCTTGATGAAAAGACCAGAGCTGAATAGAAAATTTGACTTTCATACACAAGAATCAAGAGAAGCATGAAAAGGTAAATAGGAAATCAAAGTCATAAAGGACTTTCTAAAGTTGAACTGTTGACATTCCTACACAGAAAGATATTTGTAACCTTTGAGACTTTTCTCAGTATTTGGATAGTTGGAAGGATTATACGCACACACACACACATGCACACACACACATACACACATGTATGTATATACATACATACATACATATATATATATATATATACATATATATATATATATATATATATGTATATATACAGAGCACACAGGGTGAATTGAATAGGAAGGGATCATATCTTAAAAAAATAAAATTAAGGGGTGAGAGAGGAATATATTGGGAAGAAAAAGGGAGAAATGGAATGCAGAAAATTATCTCTCATAAAAGAGACAAGAAAAGGTTTTTCAATGGGGGAGGAAAGCAGGGGTAGTGTGAGGGATAAAGTGAAGCTTACTCTCACCACATTTGGCTCAAGGAAGGAATAACATGCACACTCAATTTGGTAGGAAAATCTATCTTACACTACAGGAAAGGAGAAGAGAAGGGAATAAGCAGAGTTGGGGGGGATGATGGAAGGGAGGGCAAATAGGAGGAAGGACCAATTAGAAGTCAACACTCTTGGGGAGGGACAAGGTCAAAAGAGAGAACAGAAGAAATAGGGACAGGATAGGATGGAGGGAAATATAGTTAATCTTATACAACATGACTATTATGGAAGTCATTTGCAAAACTACACATATATTGCTTATGTTGAATTGCTTGTGTTCTCAGTGGGGATGGGTGGAGAGGAAGGAAGGAAGAGAAGTTGGAACTCAAAGTTTTAGGAACAAATGTTGAGAATTGTTTTTGCATAAAACTTGGAAGTAAGAAATATAGGTAATGGGGTATAGAAATTTATCTTTCCCTACAGGACAAGAGAGTAGATGGGGATGACGGAAGGGAGGGGTGTTAGAAGGGAGGGCAGGGGTAATCAGAATGCTTGGTGTTTGGGGGAAGGAGGAAGGGAGAGATAGTGAGAAAATTTGGAACTCAAAATTTTGTGGAAATGAACGTTGAAAACTAAAAATAAATAAATATATATAAAAAAAGAAAAACGTAAATTTCCTTGAGTGGATTCAAAGTCAGAATAGAGCAACATGAAAAGAATTGCTTACTACTCTACTGAGAGCAGGGGTAGATTTTGGAAGAATAGATGCCATTCCAACTAATTAACTATAGAAAATGAATTCTAGAAAAAGAGCTTGATATTAGACTAAGCAGGGAAATGAGGACTGGCCCTATAGATCCTCCTGGAACATTGTGCACCAGTTCATCACAGCTGCAGTGAGAATTGGAAATTGGTCAGGCCCCAGTTCAGATAAAAGAAATTATACCTCTAGTCAGAATGATCACCTCAAAACTCCAAATTATAAAACAGTAAACAACAGTGAATGAGGATATGATAGTGGGTTAATGAACTCCAGAAGCAGGGCTGACCCTGTTTCTGGTTATTATCTCCTTGTTTCTTTTTGTCTGCTCATTTTTTTTGTCAGATTTGTTTTCTTCAGGCTTAATACCTTCCTCCTGCAGATGCTTGATCTTTTAACCTGTATTTCACGCCCTGTCCATGACTATGTCACCCCAGGATCTAATGCCAACCAAACTCCAGATGCCGATTGAGGAACTCTCCCCTTGAATCGGACCTCTTGAGGCAAGGACAGCTTTATGTCCTGTTTCAGCAGGAAGTATCTATGGAAGAAGAAACACTTACATGAAGATTTTGGTCCTCATTCATTCAAAGGAGTAATGATGGAGTGATTGTGCTCCCACCCTAAGCCCCACCCTAAGACATGGTTTAATGTGTTTATTTTGGGTGATTCATGTTTTATTGTTTTAAAGTTCTGTTGACACCAGTTGCCTAAGATATTCTTTTATATGCTTCTTTTCTGTTATCACTGTTACAATTTTCTTGACACCAGGTGCTCCATTGACTTATGAAACAGATAAAAAAGATCTTGGAGCCGAATGTATTGACAATGCATTTTAGATTATTGTTAACATATTTTTTTTTGCTTAATTTGAAGATCTTTCCCATGTAACCTGCTTAAATCACATGGAAGCCTAAGTCACATGAAGTGGGAGGAATTTGCTGGATGGATGTAGTAGGAAGGATGAAACAGGAAAAGGCTAGCTAAAGCAGAGCTGAGAGAAAGTTAATCATAGAGCAGTCAGAGCTGAGAAGGATACAGGCAAGCAGGCGGCTGACTGGTATAAGTGAGAGAGCTTGTTTTTTTTTTTTATTTTGTTTAAGGAAGACTTTTTGATTTAAAAGAACTTGTTTGTGGAAGCCTAACCAAGGGAAGTTTTGGGGATGGTGGTGCCCTCTGAATTGTTATTGTATATGAATTTCTTTGTTGCTGTGATGGATTTGGCTTTCTGGTGTTGGGATTCAGCTTCCTGGTGTCTGAATAAATATTTTGGTTCTGTCTTCCACGTGGAGAGTCTGTTGTATTTTGTGATTCAAAACAGTGTCACTATAGGAACTATGAATATTGTGTTGGCACTACAGTTTCCTAGCATCAGAAAGCAAAATAGACATTGAAAGAATTCACCAATTCTTTAAATAAATAGATCCCAAAACAAAAACTTCAAGAAACATTATAGCTAAATTTCAGAGTTATCAGAAAAAGGAAAAATGCTACAAGTATCCAGAAAGAAGCAATTTAATCTTGAGGAGGCACAGTCAGGATTACACAGGACATGGAAGTTGCAATATTAAAAGATCAGAGGTTATGGAACAAGGGATTCTAGAAGGCAAAGAAGCTAGAACTACAACCAAGAATCATTTAAACTGGAAAATTAAGCATAATCCCTTAAGGGAAAAATGGAAATTCAATGAAGTACTAGGATTTTAAACTTTCATAAGGAGAACAAAATTGAACAAAATATTAATTTCTAATATAAGTCTTAAGAGAATTATAGAAACAGAGAAAGGAAAAGAAAACATGAGGAATTCAGAAGAGCTAAACTGTTTATATCTTCACATGGGAAGGTGATTGTAATTCTTGTAATTCTTTAATTAATATTAATAATACTAGCTCTAGAAGGAATATACATAGACAAAGGGTATGGGTAAAAGGTGAATTTGAGGTAATGACAAAAAAATAATGGATAAGCAAGAAGAATACACTAGGGAAAGAAGGAAAGGAGAGGTAGTATGGGGTAAATTATTTCATATGAAGAGATACAAGATACATATTATAGTGGAGGGGAAGATGGGTAGATGGACTACAGGCTTTGCTTGAACCTTACTCTCATCAGTATTGGATCAAATTGGGAATAATATATACAATCACTTGAATATAGACATCTATCTTACCCAGCAGTAAAGTAGGAAGGTGGGGTGGGAAGGACCTGACAATAGGGAGAAGTGATAGACAAGCAAAACACTATTGAGGAGGAAAAGTGTGAAAAGAGAGATAGGACAAACATGAGGAAAAATAGGATGGAAGGAAATACACAGAGAGTAATCATAACTGTGAAAGTGAATGTGAATGGGATGAACTCTCCCATAAAGCAGAAATGGATAGCAGAGTGGACCAAAAAAAAAAACAAGACAAAAACAAAACAGAATTCTATAATATATTGTTTACAAGAAGCACACTTGAATCAGAGAGACATATACAGAGTAAAGGAAAGGGGCTGGAGCAGTCTATAATACTTAGCTTAAGAAAAAAAAGAAAGGTTAACAATCCTGATTTCAGACAAGTAAAATAAAAAAATAAGCTTATTTAAAAGAGATAAGGAAAGAAACTACATCTTGCTAAAAGGGAACAGAGACATTTAAGTTCTATCAATATTAAATATGGTATGCATTAAGTGGTATAGTATCCACATTTTTTAAATAAGTTAAATGTTACAGGAAGAAATAAACAGCAAAGCTAATGAGGAGACCTCAATTCTCCCCTCTTAGAACTTGATAAATCCAACCAAAAATAAATAAGAAAGACATTAATGAGGTACATGGAATATTAGAACAGTTATTTATGACAGCTCTTTGGAGAAAACTGAATGGGAATAGAAAAGAACACACTATTTTCTCAGCAGTACATGGCATTTACACAAAATTTACCATATAATAAGGCATAAAAGCCTCAAAATCTATTGTGAAAAAGCAGAAATATTAAATATATTATTTTTGGATCATAATGCAATAAAGGCAGTAGAAGACAGTCTAAAAATTCATTGGAAACTAAATAATTCAAAAGAATATCTGAATCAAAGAACAAATCATAGAAACAATAATAATATTTAAGAGAATGACAACAATGAGACAACATACCAACATTTATGGAAGTAGCCAAAGGAGTGCTTAGGTGAAAAATCATTTCTCTAAATTCTTACATCAACAAAATGTGAAAAAAGAAATCAATAGATAGGGCATGCAACAAAAATAACTTAAAAAAGACTCCTCAATTGAACAACAAAGTGTAAATCCTGAAAATCAGAGGAGAGATTAATAAGACTGAAAGTTAAATAAACAAATTAATTAATTAATTAATGGATGAATGCATGCATGCATGAATGAATGAATGAATGAATGAACGAATCTTTGACTTAGTTTTATGAAAAATCACAATAAGATGGAGAAGTCATTGGTTAATTTGATTAAAAAATTAAAAAAAAATAAGAAACAAAAATTGCCACTATCAAAAATGAAAGGGTGAAATCACTACCAAAATTAAAGGAATCAGAGATAAATCAATGAATTTTTACAAAAATATAAATTACCTAATTTAACAGAACAGGAAATAGAGTGCCTAAATAAACCCTTCTCAGAAAAAGAAATTTTAAAAGTCATTATGTAACTCACCAGAAAAAAAAATCCCCAGAGCCAGATGGGTTCATGGGTGAATTTTACAAACAGTTAAAGAGCAATTAATTCCAATGTTGTATAAAATATTTGGGGGAATGAGCAAGGAAGAAATCCTCACAAATTGATTTTATAACACAAATATTGTGCTGTTACCTAAACCACAAAGAGCCAAAAGAGAGAAAGAAATTATAAAGCAATTTCCCTAATGAAGTTTGATGCAAAAATTTTGAACAAAATGCTACCAAAGTTATTACAGCAATACATCACAAGGATTATAACTATGACTAGGTGATATTTATAGCAGGAAAGCAGGATTAGTTCAATATTAGGAAAAATATCAACATAATTGACTATATCAATAAAAAAACCAAAAGAAATCATAAAATTATCTCAATATATGCCAGAAAACATTTTAACAAAATGTAGTGCTCATTCCTGTTAAAAACATCAGAGAACATTGGAATAAAGGGAGATTTCATTAAAATAATAAGCAATACCTATTTGAAACCATTAGCAAGCATTATCTGCAATGGTATAAGCCAGAAGCCTTTCCAGTAAGAATTAGGGTGAAGCAAGAATGCCCATTATCACTACTGTTATTCACATTCTACTAGCTATGGGAAAGAGAGGAAAAATAAATCAAAGGAATTAGAATAGGCAATAAGAAAACAAAACTCTCACTCTTTACACATCATATAATGATAAATTAAGAGTCCTAGAGAATCAACTAAAAAACTACTTGAAATAAATAACGAAATTAGCAAACCTGCAGGATATAAGATAAACTTCCATAAATTGTCAGTAGTATTTCTTTACATGACCAACAAAGCCCTGCAGAAGAGAAAGATAAATTCCATTGAAAATAATTGTAGATAATACAACGTATTTGGTAGTCTACTTACCAAGATAAACCCAGAAACTCTATGAACACAATTCCAAAGCATTTTTTACACAAATAAGGTCAGATCAAAATAATTGGAAAAATATCAATTGCTCCTGGGTAGGCAGAGTGCATATAATAAAAATGACAATTCTGCCTAAATTAATTTACATATTAAGTGCCATACCAATCAAACTGCCAAGAGTTATTTGATAGACCTAAAGCTATAACATAATCAATCTGCAAGAACAAAAGATCATGAATATCAATGAAATTAATCTTTAAAAATACAAGGAAAGGTGGCCTACCAATACTAGATCTCAACTATCTTCTAAAGCAGTAATCATCAAATCTATCTGGTACTTACTAAGAAATAGAGTGGTGTATCAGTGGAATGAATTAGGTACAAAAAAAACTCACAGTAAGCAATTACCATAGTAACTAGTGGTTGACGAACCCAAAGACCCTATCTTTTGGGGTAGGATCTCATTATTTACAAAAAATGCTGGGGAAACTGGAAAACAATGAGACACATACTAGTTAGAGAACATAATCTCACACCCTATACCAAGATAAGATCAAAATGAGTACCTGATTTAGTCATAAAGGGTAACACCGTAAGCTAATTAGAAGAGCAAGGACTAGTACCTGTCAGATCGATGGAGAGGGGAAAAATTCATGACCAAAGAAGAGATAGAGAGTATTACAAAATGTAAAATGATTACATTAAATTTAAAAAGCTTTTGTACAAAGAAAAGTAAAGCAACAAAAATTAGACGGAAAGCAGAAAGCTGGGAAACAATCATTACAGAAAGCATCACTGATAATGGTCTTATTTCTCACATATAAACAGAACTGAGACAAATTTATAACATAAGCCATTATCCATAAATGGACAAATGATTCAAACAGCCAGTTTTCAGGTGAAGAAATCAAAGCTGTCTATGGCATATGAGAAAGTGCTTTAAATCACTTTTGATTAGAGAAATGGAAATTAAAACAATTTTGAAGTACCCCCCTCATAACAATTAATACATTAAAGGAAAATAATGAATGTTGGAGAGGATGTGGGAAAATTGGGACATTAATGCACTATTGGTGGAGTTGTGAACCAATCCAACCATTCTGAAGAAGAATTAGAAACTATGCCCAAAGGACCACCAAACTGGGCATACCCTTTGCTCCACCAATACTACCACTTGGTCTCCATCCCAAGGAAATCATAACAAAGGGGAAAGGATCTACCTGTGTAAAAATATTTATTGCAACACTTTTCATGGTGCTAAAATACTGGAAATTGAAGAGATGACCATTAGTTAGGCGACGGTTAAATAAGCTGTGATATAAGAAGATAATGGTATATTTTCGTGTAATCAGAAATTATGAAAGGCAGATTAAAAAAAATAAAAAACATGGATAGATTTGAATGAACTGGTTCAAAGGCAATTGAGCAGAACCAGGAAATCGCTGAACATTGAATTGCACACATTGTGTGATGATCAACTATGAATGACTCAGCTCTTCTCAGCAACACAATTGTCCAAGAGAAATACAAAGGATTCATGAAGGGAAATGCTATCCACATACAGATAAAGAACTGATAGACTCTGAATAAATATTGAAGCATAATTTTTTCTACTTCTTTTATTCCTTTTATGTATTTTTTTCTTTTTTTTTCTCTGTTTCTTCTTTTACAACTGTGATGAATATTGAAGAAATGCTTTACAAGATAGCATATGTAACCTATATTAAATTGCCTGTCATTTTAGGAAAAGGAAAGGGGAGGGAGGGAAGAGAAAAATTTGGAACGCAAAATCTTATAAAATTGAATATTAAAAATTGTTTTGACATGTAAGAAAAAAAGTGAAATGCTACTTTAAAAGAACAAAGTGAGGAAGGAAGAAAGGGAAGGAAAAGGAAAGGAGAGAGTGAAAATAAAGGAGGGAAGGAGGAAGGAAAGATGGAATTAAGGAAGGAAAGAAGGAATGAAGGAAAGGAAAGAATAGAGGGAGGAAAGGAAATTTTCCTCAAATCACTTTACCACTTCAAATCTCTGAATTGTAAAATTAAATGATGGTGTTCAACTAGTTGGTCTCAAAATTCCTATCCTGTTCTAAAATCCTTCATTTTATATTTAGTTTAAAAGAGAGGCAGTGCCTTAGATTATAATTAGCATTGTTTATACAAAAGTTTACGTTACTAGACAAATACATTAATATAATTAAATCTTTGTCTTTTAGAATGAATTATAATAAAAACATTTAGTGAGCTAAAATAAAAGAATATCAGGTGATGGGAATGAGTCAGATAGCAATCAAGCTTAGGAGTGATTTCTGAATGTGGATGACCTCTCAACACTATTATACATTTAAAACCTAATTAAATGATTATTTACTGGCCTTTATGCTTTGGTCAAAATGAACTGGTAAAAGTTATTTCTGGATCATCACTTTCAATGCCATCCTCATCAGAATGTAAATCTGTTTCTACTTCCTCTTTGTGGACAAAAAAATGATACTGCACTTGAACTCACAATACTGACAATTGATTTAAATACATATTAACTGTGACAAGTTAGGTTTTCAAGATATAGAGAGTATATTAGGTAAAGTCACTCAGTGTCAAAGTCACATACCAGTAAGCTTTGGCAAAGATTTGTTTCATAATTTACTAGCCTATTAATGACTAACATGTCAGTGATATGATTCACTTGATCACAAAAATTCAGCAAAAATCCTCAGAATTTCAGTGTAGCTAACAACAAATTTCTAAAATATTTTATTTTCTTCAATTTCACATAAAAGAAGCAAGAAGAAGCTTTTTCAGTAGAAAGGAAGAGGGGAGATGTTATGGGGAGTAAGTGAGACTTACTTCATCAAAATTTGCTCAAAGAATAAATAACACACACACACTCAATTCGGTATAGAAAAATTCTTAAAGTACAGGAAAGTAGGAGGGGAAAGAGAAAAGAGAAAGAGGGGGTTGATAGAAGGGAGGGCAGACTGGAGGAGAGGTAGTCAGAAGCAAAACACATTTGAGGAGGGACCAGGTGAAAGGAGACAGAATAGAATAAATTAAGGAATTGGATGGAGGGAAATTAACAATAGCAAGTGTGCAAACAATTGAAGCAAATTTCTCTGATAAAGGCCTCATTTCTCAAACATATAGAAAAATGAGTCAAATTTATAAAAATAAGAGCCATTCCCTAATCAATAAATGATCAAAAGATATGATCACTTTTCAGGTGAAGTAATCAAAGCTGTCTATAGCCATAAGAAAAAGTAATCTAACTCACTATTGATAGGATAAATGCAAATTAAGAAAATTCTGAAGTATCTTATACTTATCAAATTGGCAAAAAGGACAGAAAAGGCAAGTGACAAATGTAGGGAATGTAGGAAAAAATGAGACATTATTGAATTCTTGGTGGAGGTGTGAACTGATTCAACCATTCCAAAGGGGAATTTGGAACTCTACTCAAAGAACCATAGAATCATGACTTAGCAATACCACTATTTGGTTTGTATTCCAGAAGGTATTTAAAAAGAGGCAGGACCTACATGTACAAACATGTTTATAGCAGCTCATTCTGGGGGCAAAGAATAGGAAATCAAGGGGATACCCATCAACTGGAGAAAGGCTGAACAGTATATGGCATATAATTATGATGGAATACCATTGTGGTATAAGAAATGATGGACAGGATGCTCTCCAGAAAATCTGGCATGAGTTGTTATAAAGTGAAATGTACTGTGTACAAAGTAAAAGTATTTTTATAAGATGATCAGCTGAGAATGACTTAGCTATTCTTAGCAATACACAGATCCAATACAAGTCTGAAGGACTTAAGATGAAAAATGTTTGACAGCTCCGGAGGAAAAACTGATAATGTCTGAATACAGACTGAAGCATACTTTTTTGCTCCTTTTCTCTATTTTTCTTGAATTTTTTGTCTTTTATTCACAACAATACTATTATAGATATGTTTTACATGACTACACACACATACACACATACATATTTATAAAACATATCAAACTGCTTGATTTTTCAATGGGGAATACAGTGGGGAGGTAGGGAGGGAGAGAATTTGGAACTCAAAATTTTAAAAATGAATATTTTAAAAAGTGTTTTTTTACATTTAACTAGGGAATTAAAAAATAAATATGTAAATAAATATTTTTTAAAAATTAAAAAATAAGAAAATATTTCCAAATTCTCTTTCCTTCCCTTCCTTCCACCCTCATTGAGAAAGAAGGCATTTTGATAAAGATTACATGTGCAGTCATGCAAAAACATATTTCCGTATTTGCCATGTTAGGAAAGAAAATACAGATAAAAAAGGAACTAAGAAAAATAAAATAAAAAAATTCTTAGTTCTGCATTCATATGTCATCAGTTCCTTCTTCATCATAAATCCTTCTGGATTTTCTTAGATCACTGCATTGCTGAGAATAGCTAAGTGATTTAGAATTGATCATCATACATTATTTCTGTTACTTGCCTATTATTCTCTGGGTTCACTTTACACCTGTCCATGTAAGTCTTGCCAGGTTGGTCTGAAAACATGCTGCTCATCATTTCTTATAGCATACTAGTACTTCATCACAATAAAATAAGACAACTTGTTCAGACCTTTTCTAATTGGTAATTTTATCAATGTCTGTTTTACCTTCCACTTCTTTGATATCAAGACAATTTTCCATGCTAATTATTTGTAATATCATTTCTCAGCTCTTTATTAATATTATCACTATTATTTCGACTTTCAGATAATCCAACAATTCTTAATTTATCTCTTCTCAAACAATTTACCAGGTTGGTTGCTTTCCCAATGAAATATTTCACGTGTTCTGTGTATTTTTTTCATTCTTTTGCTTTTGATGTATTGTTTCTAGATGTGTCATGTAGTCATTAGCTTCCAGTTGCCCAGTTCTAAACTTTAAGGAATTATTTTCTTCAGTGAGTTTTTATACCTATTTTCCTATTTTTTTAAATTCTGCTTTTTTAAGGAATTCTCTTTAGGGATTTTTGTGTCTCTACCATTTAGCCTATTTTGTTTTTTTTTAAGTGTTATCTTTTTCAGCTTTGCATCTCTGTTTGTGTGTGTTTCCTTTATGTTGACTCTCTTTTGAGCTTCCTTTTACTGTTGAATATTTTTTCATCTTTTTCTTACATCCTTCGCATATCTTTTCCAGTTTTCTTTCTACCTCTCTTGATTAGATTTTAAAATTTTTATTGAGGTTCTCTAAGACCTTCTGGACTTAAAACCAATGGAGAGTTTTTTTCCTTTGAGGTTTTGCTTGTAGCAGTTTTGTTACTGTTTTATTCTTCTGAGTTTATCTTGATCTTCTCTATCATGATATTAAATTTCCATTGTCAGGTTTTGTAACTTATCATTTTCCCAGTGTATTTCTTGACTTTTAACTTTATGTTAAAGTTAGGGTTTTCTCCTGAGGAAGAAGAAGGCACTGTCTAAAGCTTTGGGGATTTCTTTTTGAGCTCTTCTGTTTAGAGCTAGTTCTGGAAGTCTGTAACTTTTTACTTTTAGAATATGCTATTATCTAAGAAGAGGTGTGGTCATTGCTGTTATGGACTCTTCTCTGGTCACTGAGGGGCCACAAGCACCTTTTTCACCTTGGAACTGTAACCTTGCTCCTTCTAGCACTCCTCCTCATTACCTGGTGATTATGACCCACAACTGGGCAGGGCAAAGAGTCCTGCACCCAGTGCCAGCAAAGGATTCCCTAGAGCAGAAGCCTCTTTCAGGCCCATAGATCTAGGATAGTTTTTCCTGTCTTATTTCATAGCATCTCTCTCTTTCTCTGTCTCTTTCTTTGGAATGGACATCAGATACCATCCTGTTCAACCCTCTAAAGTCAAAAAGAGAGTAAGCATCAGAGTTAGAATTTGAATACAGGCTGTCTAAATACAAATTCATCATTCTTTGTACTTTACCGATCCATCAATAAACAATTATTAAGCACTAACTCTGTGCCAGGTACTGTGGTAAGTTATTGGGATACAAAAAGAAGCAAAAAGATAATCCTTCTCCTTGAGGAGCTTCCAATCTATTAGGGAAAAATATACAAACAAATACATGCAAAAGATTCTCTCTATAGCAAATAATTAACATATAGAAGGTACTAGAATTGAGAGGGGATTGGGAGAGGTTTCCATTAAACATAAAATTTGAGTTGATATTTAAAATAGCTAGAGAGTTTAGAAGTCAGAGCAGAGGAAGAAGATGCAGGAGACAATCAGAGAAAAGGTCAGGAGCTGAGAAATAGAATGTCATGCTCCTGGCACAATGCTAGGAGTCCAGTGCCAGTAGATCAAAGAACACATGTCGGTTAGTAAGGTGTAACATTAAATTAGGTTGAATATATATATCATATGCATACACATACATACATACATATACTGTCATACAAAACAAATATGGAATTGTGAATGACTCAGTTGAAATGGAGTTTTTATCACTTTGGTCAATTTTTAAAATTAAACTAATCTTTTAGAACCTTTGAATAATAAAGATGAAGCTGAGTCACCCTATTCTCACTGATTATTTTTTGAGAATTTAGATGGATGATGTAATTGTGGTGTTATCTTTAAGTTTTATTTTCATATGTCCTGACTCTCCCATCATGAGTCATCTGGCCATAGCAAAGAAGCAGTATGACTAAATCCTCAGAATTCCAAATAAGCCAGTTATTTCTGGAGGAAAAAATATTCAATGCAAAAATTATAATGAAAAGTCAATTTATCCAATTTGTACTAGTGTTAAAAATGAAGCATTATCTTACATAGAAATAGGATATATGTATACATCAAAATCTAATATTACTAAATGAATACTTCATAGCATTGTACATCCAAAAATGTGAAGGATAACCCCTCCTCGCAGGAATACAGAACTCCTGTTGTAAGAATTCCCTTCACCAAAACAAATCTGAAACCATCTATGTCTTGATGCATAAGTCTTAGGAAGTGTCCTGAAGCAAACCAAAATTAAATGACCCCAAGGGATAGATCTTGCAAGATTTGAACTGAAATCTTCTTAACTCTAAGCCCACCACTTTTTTTATGCCATGCTGCCTTACAGCAGAATGGATTAGTTTTATTATTTGTTTTTCAATTTGGTTTATTAAAAGAGAAAGAAACAAATATTGCAGAGGTACGAAACATTTTTTACATTATTTTTCTCTTCTCATTTAACTAAAATAGTTTCTCCTTTCAAAATTCAAATCCCCTCAAGAGTATCTTTTACTTGTGTAAAATAAAGATTATTTTATGTAATATATAGGTTAAAATCATTTTTTTTTGGTAAAAGTTAATTCATGTGAGGTGTTCAAGTCTAGATCAATTTTTTATCTCATTTTACCTTCCTATGTTTACAACCAATAATCAATTATGAGATAAAGATTTCCAAGAACCAGGAAGAGCTAAATACAAGTCATGTTTGTGACATATGCTGGCTATGTGACCTTGGCCAATAACAACATCCCAGGGTCTTTAGCAGTTCCTTGAGAATATAGATACACCTAAGTGGCACAGTACCAGTCTTGTTGTCAGAAAAACTGATCTTCTTGAATTCACATCTACGCTCAGACACTTACTAGCTGTGTGGCCCTGGGCAACTCACTTGGCACTGCCTCAATTCTTCATCAGTAAAATGAGTTTGAGAAGGAAATGGAGAAGCACTCCAGTATCTGCCAAGAAAACCCAAAATGGAGCCATGGAGAATAATATATGACTGAAAACAATGAATAAACACACATACTCACAAGTGTGCATGCACAAACATACATACAGAGACATACACATTAAAGTTACCAACTTCTGAAGTGATTAGTCTGGCTAGATTAATTTGGTTAGTCAATGACACAAAATTAGTTAATGTAACTTTAAAAAAAGAGTTTTTCTTCTTATGCTTTTATACTTTGATTTGAAAAAATGAATATCTGATTCAGTGGAACCTAGAATCTGGAATATCTTTTATAGCTCTGTTCTAGAGAAAAATTACTTATCCCCAGGTCAACATTGCTAAATTATGGTACGGTCATTCTGAGCATTGTCAAAGACTATAGAATAATTGTCATGGAGCCAAAAGTGTGGTATATTAATTCTAATTGTATAAGAGGAAGAATATTAAAATTCCCTGATTTGTAAAACTGACAAATGAGTTCCTGAAGGTCCACAATATTTCATTAACTTTTTGGTATCTCAGCATTAAAATTAGACTAGTACCATTCCAACAACATTGCCAAAGCTGTTTGCTTATTATCCTCTAAGGGTAGAACAAGCATATTTCACATCCCCTGGGATAAAATTCACTCCACAATTCATTTATTAAACCTGGGGTTCCCCAAGCTAGCTTCTAGATCTTGCTACTGCTAAGTAAAGCTAAAAAAATTTAAGATGCACTTAGAAAAATGTGCATCCTTCCTTTCCACATCTCTATTTTAAACAGCTAAATGACAAAACTACATCCTGGTACAAGGCCCTGGAGGGTACTGATTACTGAAAACAATTACCCAGCGATTTTGAATGCATAGATCATTCTACCATTCTCTAAGTGACTTTCAGGAGACACAGTAAAGGAGCTTGTTGTCTGTCTACTTCTTGGAAGCATTGTCACTGGGTTATTGCTTTCTTCTTCAGTAATGTAATCTTATTTAATACAAGCCTTTACATTGCTGTTGCCCTCTGTATTTCTACTTAATGAAAGGATATTTAATTATATGTATGCTTTATCATTTTTATATTGAGTACATCTGGAGGTCATGTGCTAGTACATTTAATATTTAATTTAATTTTGAAAGTATATTTTGAAAGTATAAATAATTTAAGTACAACTAATTTTCATATATTCTAATGCAGTTACAAAGATAATTATATACAGAGGACTGGATGGCTTACTAGATTGATAACATAATATAGAACTTTTCCCTTCTAGGTCACCAGTTCAAATGAAACCTTGAATTAACAAGAAAAAGAAGAGAGAATAACAGTTGTGGAAATGAACTGCATCTTTTGAATGAGCAATTTTGTTTTACACATTCATGAAAATACTTAGATAGAATTGGTTAAAAGATAATTTGGTCTCTAGTTCTCACAAGCTGAAGGGGTAATCTAAAATACGTGGGCACACACAAATCAAGAGAAAAGTTTTTGGTTAAATGGAGGAGAGCTCTTACCTCCATTCACAGATATTGATGCTGAATAAAAATATCAAACATCAAATTTTAAAAAAATATTCAACATTTACTAATAACAGTTCAGTAATAAGCATTGATGATGCAAAGATCAAAATAACAAATAAGTTGTATTGGTGGAAGAAGAGAAAGTTATTTTTATAGTTACTTAACTCCAATACCAGATGGAAAATGATGAAGCAAAGAAGAGATCCAGAGAAAGTTTTACAAATATTGAAACATTTTCAGTGAGAGGTAAATAGAGAAGAATGATGTGGCCTACATAGAAGGTCACATGGAAGGAGAGGCACTGACCTAAACATTGAAAGAAGAATAGTATTCTCTAAGTTGGAGATAAAGTTAAAGGCTATTCCAAACATGGATGACTTAAATAGGCATATCAAGTCTAGAGGTGACAGTTCAAGTTCCACAACAAAGAGTTTTTGAAGGTAGGTAATACGAAATCAGAATAGAAAAGCTTTCCTAGTTCTCTGAGCCTAAAAGGGACTTTTGCTCTATGTCCCTATGTAAGTAGTAAACCAACATAGGTATTTGTTGAGAAGGGTTCTTCCTTTCTTTTCATGAATCTCTTGAAGGAATGTCCTTTGCACCCTATGAGTCTGTAAAACTTATTTCTGATCTCCATTTCTTCTCTTTACATTTATTTAAAAAATAAAAAAAGCAAAAGAAAAGAAACAAACAAAAATGACTTCTGAAAGTGAAGAGAGAAACATTTTGTTTGGTCCAGTCATAAATCATCTAGAAACTTGGAAATTAAAATGGAAAGTTTATTTTTTTTCACATTATGTAAGCCCCTACTGATATGCAGGTACTGTGGTAAGGATAATGAGGAAAATAAACAAAACAATATCTACTCATAAGCAAATTACATTTTGCTGTCATTGAGGAGAGAAAGTTAGTGCCCCTCATCCTTGGATCAAAGAGAAGAATTGTGCCCATGACGTCTTTATTTGTTAGAGTTTTGAACCATTGTAATTCAGAAGATCTGGAGACATATCCTTCATATTTCCCCTAGAGTGCTGTTGTCATGATGAAAACAGATGACAATAGCAAGCTAACAAAGTCTCAATATGGTAAAGTGAAAGAGGACAATCAATATAATTAGAAAAGGGCAAAAAAGATGCTTCAAGGACATGAGGAAGTAGAATTTGAATCAATGAAGAATCAAATTCAATAGCAGAGAAATGCCAGGAGGCTACAATTTGCTTTTTGTGTGAAACTAGATGCAACGTAGCTCACTTTGAATAAAAATGCTGAATTTTTTTTTCATCTATTTTAAAGGTGGAAGAGGAGGAAAGGGCGGAAGAGAAGGTGAAGGAGGACAAGGAGGAGAAAGAAGTCCCTGAAAATAATTGCTCTCATTAGCACCTGAAAAAGAAATTCACTTAATCTGTTTCCAAAAGTCAAGTTTAATCCAATCTTTCTGTGGTATTCAGGTATGTAACAGCATTTTCCTCCCCCTACCTGAGACAGGACATAAATAATGTTGGAAGCTACATAAATGTTACAATTTATGGAACATTCAACAGGATTCCTAATGAAAAATATGTTCTCATCTATCTTTGGAGCATTTGATACCCAAAAGTCTGTAAAAGTAGTTGGTTTTTAAAAATTTTTCAACAACAAAATACAAAATGCACCAGGTGTGGGGGTTATTAGAGCGACTGGGCTAAGGAGTCAAGATAGCAATACCTGAGTGACAGACAATTTCTATGGCAAATTCTATCAAGCTGGACAAGCTAAGCAATACGATTAGCACCTACTGCTTTTGCTGTTTTCACAATAGTGAAACTCTGTGCCTGTGTTTCTTTGCCACTTACCACCAATGTGAACTTTGGTAAGTTGTTTGATTTGTCTAGAGTCTCAGTTTCCTCATTTGAAAGTTAAAGAAATAGAGAGATGACTTCTAATTTTCTTCCAGCTCCAAATATATGTTACTTTTCAGTCTTCTAATTGGTCATGACTGGTAATTGGGTATTCCATTTACATATAATTTAGGCCTATAATGCCTTGGCTGTACTATGCATTGAGACTCTTTCAGGAATATTAGGAATATTGTCAACCAATGTTTCCTTACACAAACACATATCTGCACTTGCAGTTTGTGTATATACCCACATATCTTCATTCATGTATGTGCATATGCATGCATATGTGTGTGTATGTGTGTGTTTTCTTGACAGAGACTGGGAAGATGATGTAAGGTATAAGCAATAAGAGGAGGGGGAAAAGGTTATTTCATAAAATAGAGTGAGAAAGGTATTTAATCAGACTTTCATGAAAAATCTTAAAAGAGAATTACTGAACAATGGACTTAATTCATAACTCTTCACACTTTGCAGCAGTCAACTTTAGGCTCTTAATTAGACATTCCACAACATGAAGCATAGTAATCTGCAGAATATCTTATGAATGAAGAGTAAAGGACTTTTTTTTTTCTGAAAGGGGTCCTTGATTGGGAGGAAATTTTGGAGTACATGAAAACACTGAATTTCTGGAGTATGAGGGAAATGATAACAAGGGACGGGAACCCCTAAAAGGGAAGGTAAACTTCACCTACTTCCCAAAGTTAACAAAGAAACTTTCCTAGCACCCACATATTTCTCATAGGAAAAGTGCTGTTTGAATAATATTGTATCACCTTATTGAATCCATTTGATGAAATGGGACAGAAGATATCCTCCCAAAAAAGTGATTATTTCTACTTCTGGGTGAGCAATGTGGTAGAGAGGATAATATATTAGAGTTGGAGTTAGCAAGACCTGTGAAGGAATCCTACCCTAGACACTAACTATATGATCCTGGGAAAGTATTTCAAACCTAAATATACTTTAATGTCTTCAGTTAAAAATAAGAAACCAAAATTGACTCGGTATCTTCAGTTATAATAAAAGAACTGGACTCAAGGGCCTTTAAAATTCTTCTTTTAGCACAAAATCTATAATCCAATTATTCTTTCTTTAGGCACCCTCCACCTTCAGCATCTCAGTAGAGAAGCTCACTTCATACTTTACTGAAAAGAAATGAGGAAAACTAGTTCCAAGCACTCTCTACTTGCTAATTCCACACTTCACCTCAATATAATTCCCTCTCTCTACTCCTTTGCTACAATTTCAAAGGGTGAGTGAGTCCTTCTATTGACCATGTCAAAATCTTTATTTTTGCATGAATCCTGTCATTTTCTCCACATCTTTGTATGAGAACTTGTCCTTTTGATCATTTCCATTCTTTGTTGTTTATTTTTTAAAATTAATTTCCTAACTTATTCCTGACTAGTTTTCACTATTCCCAGAAGTTTCCCATGGGAGAAAAAAATACTTCATTAATCCCTTCTGTCACTTCAAACTATCATCCTATAGGTACCTTCTCTTTTAAAACCAAACTCCTAGAAAAAGGTGTTTATACTTAATACTTCTACTTTAGCATCTCCCATTCTTTTTTTTAATTTTTTAAATGTATAATTTATTTATTTTTTGGTTCTCAACATTCACTCCCACAAGAAATTGAATTCAAATTTTTCCCCATCTCTCCTCACCCCTACCCCAGAACGGTATACACCCTATCTACCACTTCCTCCAGTCTGTCCTCCCTTCTATTACCCCTCCCTCCTTCTTCCATCCTCCTCTCCTCTATTTTCCTGTAGGGCAAAATAGATTTCTATACCCCTTTGCCTGTATATCTTACCCTCCAGTTGCATGCTGAAACAACTTTTAACATTCTTTATTAAAGCTTTGAATTCCATATTCTCTCCCTTTCTCCCTCCCCACCCACCCTCACTGAGAAAACAAGCAATACAATAGAGGTCATAGATGTGTATCAATTCAAAATACTTCCATAATAGTTATGTTGTGAAAGACTAACCACATTTACCCCTGGTCTATCCTGTCCTCCATTTATTCCATTTTCTCTCTTGACCTGTCCTCTGACAATTATGTTTGCTTCTGGTTATTGTTTTCCCCAATTTGCTGCCCCTTCTATTATCTTCCCTCTCCTGTCCCCTTTCCCCTTGTCTTCCAGCAGGGTAAATAGGTTTCCATATCCAATTGAGTGTGTGTTATTACCATTAGAATGTGAATAACAAATTCCATGATTAAGGGATTAATTAAGGCCAATTCCATTAGAATAAGGCTCACCTATTCCCTTTCACCTTCCCCCATCTTCTCCACCTTCATAAAAGCTATTTCTTGCCTCTTTTATGTGAGATAATTTTCTACATTCTATTTTTCCTTTCTCTTACTCTTAGGACATTTCACTCAACAGCAAATTTTACTTTTTTAGGCATTCTCCCTTCAAATTCCTCTCACCCTGTGCCCTCTGTCTATGTATGTATGTATGTATATATATATATATGTCACACATATACACATGTACACATATATACATACATATATAATATATACATACATCCCCACACACCTACACATATATATCTCTTCTAACTACTCTAATATTAATAAAAATGTCTCATGTCCCATTCTCTTTTAAAACAATTTACAATCCTCATTATTCCACTCAAATTGTCCAAATTCATTATTTCTTAATTGCTGAATTGGATGATTTCCTTCCTGCCTTATCTTGCTTGACATCTTTTCAACATTTAACATGGCTGACTACTCTCTCTCCTCCTAAATATTTTTCCCTCCTTTGGAGACACTGCCTTTTTAAATCACCTTCAAATTTGACTGTTACTCACTTTGCTTTGTTGAATGGACATCCATGCTTCAGCACCCTGTTCATGAAAGGTCTTAGTCTTTGGCTTTCTTATATCTCTTTGCTAACTCTCTGGGTGATGCTATCACCTATAAAATGTTCAATTATCAACTCTGTTAGGATGACTCCCAGGTAAATATATCCTAAAACTATCTTTTAAATTTTAAAATGCTAATTATTATGGTTAATTTTATTATGACTATTTCTACTCATTATTAATCTCTCTCACTCCATATTTCACAATCCAATATATAGATATCTCTAACAAAATATGTCAGGAACATCTTACACTTGACAGAAGTAAAACAAAATTCATTATATTCCTAAAAACAACTCTCCTCTCTCTAACTTCCCTATTTCTTTTAGGGTAACAACATCATTTAATCAGTGAGAATTACAGTCCTGAATTTAGTCATAATTATTCACTCTCACCCACCTGCATGTCTAATCCATTTACAGATCTCGGAGATTCTACCTCTACATCATTCTTGGGATATGACACCTTCTATACCCACATGTATGCAGAGAGAGAGACAGAGACAGAGAGAGAGAAAAAGAGAATTCTTGCTGTTTCACTGTTGCCTCTAAAGATGTTCATGTTTCCCTCATCCTAATGAAAAGCTGATGATTTGGGCACCTCCAACTGAAGGTCAGGTGAATTTTATCTTATCCCAACCAAACAGTGTTCTCTGGTATCCTTAGAAATTTTTGAGATTGTCTAAACTCTTTGCTGTTGACTCTCAACACCACTGATGGAGTTTCCCCTGTACAGGGGATAGAATTCCCTCTTTGCCAGTTCCATTTAACCACTTTGATTAGCTTTTATTTTTTAAATTATTTTATTTATAGCATTCAATGTTTTCCAGTTATAGGTAAAAAACATTCTTAATAATCATTTTGTAAAATTTCGAGTTCCAAAATCTCTTCTTCCTTCACTTCCTATTTGACAGAGTGAACAATTTCATAATGACATCCATGTGGCCATGGGAAACATATTTACATATCAGCCAGGGTGCAAAAGAAAATCCCAACAAAATAAAAGAACAAAAATAAAGTAAAAGAAGTATGATTCAGCCTGCATTCAGATTCATCAGTTTTCTCTCTCTGGAGATGGATAGCATTTTTTTATCCTAGATTCTTTTGAATCACCTTAGTTCACTGTCTTGATCAGAGATGCTGTCTTTCACAATTGATCATCCTTGCACTATTGCTACTGCTATATACAATGTTCTGTTGGCGTTGTTCCCTTGACTTTTCATCAGTTCATCTAAGTTTTTCAAGTTTTTTTCAGAAACTCTCCCACTCGTCATTTCTTATAACACAATAATGTCCTATCATAACCATGTACCACAACTTATTCAGCCATTTCACAATTGATGCTTTCCAATTCTTTCCAAACACAAAAAGAGTTACTATAAATATTTTTTTGTACATTTAGGTCTTTCCCCTTTTATTTGATCTCTTTGGGATATAGAACTAATAGAGATATTACTGGGTCAATGGCTATGCAAAGTTTTAAAGCCCTTTGGGAGTAGCTTTAAATTGTTCACCCAAATCTTTCAACTAGTCCAAAAATGCATTAGTGCTTCAATTTTTCCATATTCCCTTGAGTATGTCATTTTTTTTCCTGTCATTTTTGCCACTCAAAGTTAGGAGGTAATACCTCAGAGTTCTTTCAATTTACATTTCTCTAATCAAAGTGACTTAGAACAATTTTAATGTGACCATTGATAGCTTTAATGTCTTCTGAAAACTGCTTATTCATATCTTTCAACCATTTATCAACTAGGAAGTGGCTCTAATTTTTTTTTATAAATTTGAATAACCCATAAATGTTTGAGAAATGAGGTCTTTAACAGAGAAACTTTCTGTAAATTTTTCCCAATTTTCTTTTTTCCTTCCAATTTTGCCTATATTAGTTTTTTTTGTACAAAAACTTTTTTAATTTCATGCAATCAAAATTAAGCATTTTACTTCCTGTAATCCTCTCTATCTTTTGCTTGGTTTTAAGCTCTTCCTTTATGCATAATTCTGACAGGAAGTTTTTCCATGTGCCCCTAATTTACTTATAATACTATATTATACATATATATATGCAAATTATTTATCCATTTTGGCCTTATCTTGGTATATGGCATGACATATTGATCTTTGCTTAGTTTCTGCTAAAATTTTCTCCAGTCTACCTATCAATTTTTTGTCAAATAGTGAATTATTACCCCAAAAACTTGACTCATTGGGTTTATCCAACACTAGATTACTATGGTTATTTACAGTTATGGATTGTATTATATTGTATACCTAAGCTACTTCACTGATCTAGCATTCTATATCTTAGCCAGTATCAGATAATTTATATGATTACCACTTTGTAACACAGTTTGAGATCTGGTACTGCTTAGCTGCCCTCTTTCACGTTTTCTTTTTAATGGATTCCATTGATATGTAGGCAATTTATATTTTTGTAAATATTCATCCATTTAACTTAGATTTGCAGCTTTACTGGCATATAATTAAAAAAATTCATACACTATATATATATATATCATTTTCCCTTATAGGAAGGTAAACATTTTAACTTTATCAAGTCCTTTATGATTTATCTTTCACATTTACCTTTATATACTTTTCATGAGTTTTATATTTGAAAGTCACATTTTCTTCATTAAAAGTTAATTTTTTTCCCTTCAAGGATTGTACTTAGCTTTATTGGGTAGGTTATTCATGATTGTAATCCTAGATGTTTTGTCCCCCAGAATATAATATCCCTAGCCCTCCTCTATTGTAATGAGGTACCTGCTAAATCTTGTATGATCCTAATTGTGGCTTCATGGAATTTGAATGGATTATATACAGCTGCTTCAAGAATTTTCTGGAATTTCTGGAAACTTTGGAATTTTGCTATAATCTTTCACTTGGGATCTCTTTCAGGAAGTGATTAATGAATTCTTTCAATTTCTCTTTTACCCTCTGGTTCTAGGATATCAGGGCAGTTTTCCTTGATTATTTCTTGAAATATGACATTTAGGTCCTTGGTCAGCCTCCTCCCCAGGTTATAGATTTCTCTTTCCAACTTCCTTTGTTTTCTTGGTCTGGAAGAATGTCTCACTCAGACCTTTTGTTGACTCTGCCATTCCAAAATTCAATTTCAGGCATTATTTTAATATTTTTTTGGAGGGAGTGTTGAGAGCCTCACCTGAGTTCTTTTACTGTTCCACTGCCTTGATTCCAGCTTTGGAAGTACTAATCAGATTAGATTTTAAAAAATAAATATTTAATTCAAAGGTGTATTAACAAATGCATATGCATACACTACAACATATGGGAGTCATAAATCCCTTCCATTCCACCTCAGTCTCTTGGTAGGGGAAGGGATTTAGGCTCATTAGTTTGAATCAGTTATTATAGAACACAATTCCAAGTTCTAATTTCAAAATAACTCATGGGTTTGAGAGTCAGGTATATCTATCCCTATTGAGCCAACCATTGATAGTATCCCACCTGGAATCCTAGTCCCAAAGTTTCCATGGTTTAAACTCCTGAGACCATTAGGGATTGCTACCAGGACCTGTACCTAAGAAAGACAGGTGAAACAGAAGAGAAATATGAAATCGAGTCCAGTTTCTCAAAGTCAGGAGGCAAAGGGAAGATTAAAGGAAAGGAAGTCTTTACCTTCTTGTTAGGTCAGTTAATGGTACTGGTGCTGTGGTTGAACTATATTTACTCTTCATCCTGTGAATAGAGCAGGAAAGAGAATGAGATTTCCTCTAATCTCAATAGATTTAGAGAATTGTTCTATACCAGCTACCTTGACAATTAGAGGAGTCTAGCCTTCCCCACATGGAGTAGAACCCAGGAAAGCAAGGTGTCTCCAAGTTAGGTTACCTGGGTATGCTTCCAGAAAACCCCATTATTAAAACAAAACAAAATAAAAAACCTCCCACCTTATCTATTCATCACCATTTTTTTATTCCACATCTCTCTTTTTTGTGACTTTGCTTCCTGAATCAATCAATAAACATTTGTTTATGGCTTACTATGTGCCTGCTGATGAAGATAAATATCCCAATGGGCTAAACACTTGGGATAAAGATAGAAGTAAAAGATAATTTCAGCCTTCAGGGCATTTACAACCTAATTGGAGAGGCAACATGCAAACAAATATATCCAAAACAGTTATATACAGGATAAACATAAAATGTTTACTAGAATAAAGGCATTAGAATTAAGAGAAGTTGGAAAAGAATTCTTGTAAATGATGAGATTTTTATCCAGACTTCAAAGAAGCTAAAGAAGTCAGTAGACAGAGTTGAGTCATTATAGGCATGGGCAACAGCTGGGGGAAAAATACCCACAGATAAGATACAACAGCTCTCCTTTTTGTAGAATATTAAAGAGACGATTTTTGCTCTCTTCTTAACTCTCTGTTTCACTCAAATGAAACTGTTCTCTCAGGTATCACTAATTTCTCTCTCTCTCTCTCTCTCTCTCTTTCTCTCTCTCTCTCTCTCTCTCTCTCTCTCTCTCTCTCTCTCTCTCTCTCCCTTGCCCTCTCCCTCTCTCTGACAAATTGGATGATCTCTTTTTTAAATTATCATGCTTTTAAGAACATTACCATCCTCCCTAGATTGCAACTTCAGACATTCTCAGGTCCTCACTCTTTCACTGACCACTCCCTATACCTAGTCTTTTGCCAAGGCTTCTCAATTTTACCTTTGTAAGAACCATCAAACTCTATTTTTTCTCTCCTCTTACACTTTAACCACCCTGATGTAGGCCTTAATCTCTTTAAAACTGTATTATTATGTGAGTTTGTTGGTTGGTCTGCCTAATACATCCACTTCATTAGTACATGCCTTAATCAACTGCTAAAGTGATTTTCCTAAAGCAAATGTCCAACATTACAATTCCTTACTCAATAAACTCTAGTGGTTCCCTTTCATCTTCAAGACAAAAGACAAAATTTTCTATTTAGTATTCAAAGTCCTTCATAGCCACCTACCATCACCACCTTTCTAGTCTTCCTGCACTTTATTCATGGCCACATACACTTCAATGCAAGAGCATTGGCTTCTTTGTTATCCCATCTCTACCTCCTGGTTCGACTGACTTCCTTCAAATCCCAACTAAAATTCCAGCCTACACAGGATACCTTTCCCAATACATCTTAAAAAATATCTGTCTGTGTGTGCAATCTTGTTTATACAAAGTTTATTTTTTTGCATACTATTCGCATATTATTTTGTCTTCTGTCTTTCTATTTCCAGCACTTAGTATAGTATGTGGCACATGGTAGGTACTTAATAAATGTTTATTGACTTAGTGATTAACAGACACAAACCTAATTCTTGTACTCATAGACTTTCTCTTGGACTATTGCAGTGGACTTCTACATTATATTGACTCACAATTCTTCCTCATAGATCGGGTAAGTTGCTTAAGAACAGGGAATGTTTAATTTTTTTCCCCTTTGGAGTTTGAGAACCTAGGAAAATGCCAGACACATATGTGTGAAATGATGTTTGTTGAATTATAAATGAAGTACAAAAGTTTTGAATATTGTATCATTACAATTCTCTTGTAAATTTATCTATTCTTTCTATGATTATTTCTTTCATTAGAATTATATTATTTAACTCTAGTCAGCTGAGGACTATATATTGGAAAATAATCCTCTCTCCTCTCATCTCCCCAATATATTAAAAAGGGAAGAAAAACAAAATCAAATACAATTAAATATATATATATATATATATGTATGTGTGTATGTATGTATATATGTATATATACATATACACATATATGCATATATAAATATACATATATATGTATGTATATATGTATATATATAGTCTTGCAAAGCAAATTCCCAAACTAGCCATGATGAAAGAGAAGAAAAGAAAATGTTTCAATCTGTCATCTGAGTTGGTCAACTTTCTATCTTTGATATGATTATTCTAAAAGAACTGTCTTATCTATCAGAGCAAGAAAAATTAAGAATGAGGCTGAAGTATGGCACAATGTATTATCAACATAAGAGAGTGTAAATAATATTGGATTTCATATGACAAACAAACAAAAAAAAGAAATATCAATCAGTCTCTAACTGAAAATAAGGTGGATTTAAAATGCAACAGCTTTTCTGGATTTTATTCTCAAATGAAACCACCACCTGCCACTTCATAAGGAATACAAAAGGATTTGAAAGAAATGAAATAGAAACAAATCAGTGATCTAAACCTACAATGATTCAGTCACAATCCTCTGATCTTCACCTCTTGGACTACACTAGCATCTTATCACTTCATTTTTTTGCCATGTCTCAGGTATCATTTTGTTCACTTTCCCCTGAACAATCTCCCTTTTTTTTGATCCATGACTTTTCCTGACTTAGTATAAATGTTTTCACTGATTGAAACCTATTTTTACATTACTTTAAGGTAATTACTTTAAAGTAAAGTACTTCAGTTATTTTAAATGATTTGATAGATTTACACAAATGACCATCATCATTATAAGCATATGTTTGCTATTCTTCTGATATTTTCCAATTACAAAAAAATGAAAAATAACTTCTTCCTCTTTTCCTTCTTTCCTTTATTATTTTGTTTTTATTCCCTCTTCATTTAAAAAAGAAAAGGAAAATATGAAACGCCTATGTCCTAAATTTGCCCATTTCTTTATTATCTGTTGCCCCTTAATAATCTTTCCTTCCTTTCAAAATATCAAAGATTGAGTTCTAAAAAAAGATGTTAAATGTAGCACAATGCAACCCTTTGATTTAAAAGTTGAGGAGACTGAGATCTAAAGAGGTCAAGCAATTTTACGAAAGTCATAGAGAATATAAGTTCAGATTTGAATTCAAATCATCTGACTACAAATTCAACACTCTAAGTTGTTGTGAGGATCAAATGAGAATAATTTTAAAGCACTTAGCACATAGTAAGTACTATATAATATTAACCATCATTACTATAGCTCTTAGTTACACGAAAGAATGACCCAACTCAGTAATGTTAAGAGAAAATCAAATCAAAATAACTCTAACTTTTTACTTGTTGTCCTGCAAATTAGCAAAGATGACCAAAGATAGCAACCGTCAATGTTGTAAGGGTTGTGGAATGACAAGCACGCTAGTGGATAAGCTGTGAAATGCTACAAGTATTTTTTAAGGCAACTTGAAATTATCTAAATAAAATACCTATATCTTTTGAAGCATTCCATTATTGAGCTTATATACCAATAAGACCACTGACAAGAAGATAGTCCCCAAATATAAGATAAATATTTGCTGTAATACTTTTTATTATAGTGAGGACTTGAAAACAAAAGAGATATTCATTGGGGAATGACTGAACAAACTGTGTGATATGAATGCAATAGAATATTATTGTGTTGTGAGAAACAATGAATGTGATGAATACAGAGAACATGGAAAAATTTACATAAACTGATGAAGAGTGAAGTAGAAAGAGTCAAGAAAATAATATATAAATGACTTCAACAATGTAAATGGGTGGAACACTACCCCCCCACACATATCAAAAACATTGCAAAATTATAAACAATAAAAAGTATTTCCAACCCATCACTTTGTAGAGGCGAGAGGTCTAAAAATGTTGTACTTTACAAATATTTTCAACCTTTTTAATGTGATGATCAGTTACACGTATTTTCTCTTCATTTTGTTTTTCTTTAAAAATACTATTTCTTGTATGAGATGGCTTTCTGTAAAACGGCAAGAGGTACTGGGGGAGGGGAAATATGGTAAGAAAGACAAGTGAGGAGGCCAAAGCACCTTTCCATTAGAGAAATGAGTGAAAAAGAATAAGTGAGGGAAGAAACTGAATGACATGAAATGAATAGGAAGGGAGAAAGGGTATAAGGGTTTCCATTTAATAATGTCAGTGAGATGGAAAGAAGTATAAAACTATGTACTCCTTGAGAAGATATCAGTAAAAACTGTGGAAAGCTTGAAGCAACATGGAGATATTTGGAACAGCTGCTGTGGAGAGTAAAATGGTAAAACTAATTAGGAATAATAGAATGTCTACCTCACTGTAGTGAGGGCACAATTAAGATAAATATGAGTTAAATTCAATCAGTATAGTTTTGTGTCTTTCATCAGTTCCTTTCAGTATATGTGAATAAAAGTAAAGGAGGTGAGAATAAGCCAGATTCAGAGTTTGCAGACTGGTTTAAGTAATTCAAGTCAGTTTGGTGATTTCTTGAAATATGTAATCTAGGCTTTTTTGCTCTTATCATAATTTTAAGGAACATAATGATTTTTATTTTTATTTTTTTATTCTCTCATTTTTTTATTCTTTCATATTTTCCATGTAAGCATTTTATTTTATTTTTGCCTGTCTAGTGCACTTTTTTCTTGTTTTTACTGTGTAAAAGTGTTACCTCAAATGTTCCTTTCTGAAATGTAATTCTAATATTTCATGTGTCAGTACTGAGTTTTTAAATTCTCCTTATCCTGTTACTCTATTTTTAGTGTGTCTTTCACTTGAATAAGATTATCCAACTTGTATTCTAAGCATTTATCCTTTTATGTTTTACTTGAAATATTTAATTTTATTCTTTTCTTCTTACTGCAAGGTAGTAAGCCTTATATTCCCTCTTCAACTCTTTCTGGATAATCTGTTTTCCTTATGTAATTTTACTTGTAATTATATTGTATTAATTTTCTAGTTATGAAATTTTATTTTTAGACTTAATATTTCATAGTATTTATCATATTAATTTCTATTGGCTCATTTCTTCAGTCATTTTGCTAATTCATTTGAACTTCTCTTGGTTTTGCTTTTGCTTTTTGCTTTCCACTCTTGCACTTCAGCTAGTGTCCTGACTCTGTGTGAATATGAAAGAGATTCCAGCAGCCACATCTGAATTCCCAGCCTGGACTTGGGCAGACTAATAATAGTATCTTGACCCTGTAATTTACAATAGTCTTGTTCTGGGACTACAAATTTGAAATTATTGTTCTAAAGGAGGTACCTGATTCTATGATCCTAGTTTTCAACCCTGCCTACTTCTTAAGTTAGAGTGGTGTACACAATATTTGGATCAAGAATCCTCTCCCTGCCATAATCCTGGGTTAGAGTGTTAAGTTGATACCAGGTCTGTCCTACCTTACCCTCATCACTTTTGCATGTGGCTGCCCAGCCAACAACTTCGGTTAGATGTAATAGTCTTAAAAGAGTAGAACAAACAAGGAGCATATTGCTTCTGTATCATGACCCCTCTTTGAGTTGAAGTATTCCAGGTGTGAAGATCTCTTAATTAAGTATGATGAGATAAGAGTCCCAGTCTCTGTCAAGAATGTTGCATGAATGGTTATAGAAATAACAATATGGAAGAACCAGTATTTGAAACAGATCATTTGTCCATAGATCCAGTGTCCTTACTAACGTACCACACGTCTCCACTAGAGATATTTAAGAAACTAATTATTCATATCCATCAAATGGAAAATAATGAGAACTTACAGAATCTCAAATTACTTCTCAAAAAACCATTATGTATTGAGTAAAGTTTGTGAATTTCAATCTCCTTCAAATTAACATAGAGTAAGTGAATGGATAATGTCCATTTTCTAATGTTTCCAGCCCTTTGTTTCAAAATTACTTAGAGCATGCCAAATTCTATTGGGAAATACTTGATCATTCATAACTTTAGGGTACTATTCAAAACTCCATATTTCTATTTCCTGAACTGACTTCAATGGAACTGCAAAAGAGGAACAAAAAAGAATCTAGAAATGTGTAACCTGGAATCAAATGGTAATTGGTACTTGCTTTAAAGTTTTCTAAATGATTTGTGGAATGTGCTTTACTTCTGAATGAACAGAGATGGGGAAATGGAACTAGCAAAAACTGTTCTTGCTGCCTGGATTCCTTGAATAAGGCATTGTGTGAAATTCCTACCTCATTAAATCTGCTGTTAGCTGTATCCCTTGTAGCTACCACAGATCAGCTCTGAGTCAGCTCTACTGCTTGTGAAACCATTTAAGGCAAATGGGATGCCTAAACCACGAAGTGTAATATAATACAAAAGTCAGGCTAGCCACATTCTTAACTACTTAAGAAAATTTCTGCATTCTTTGCTGACCAAATTAAATTCTTATTCTTTTTATAAAAAATCTTACTATTATTTTATAATGTTGCAGGCAAAGTGCTGCATTTCTCAAAGCCCAAATAATAGACAAAGGCTTTTGACAATGGCAAGGAAGCTTCACTTTATTTCATTTCAATAGAATTAAAAACAAGAATTTCCCTGTTTCCCCACTCTAAAATGGACCAAATACAGGATGTGGAACTGGGTACAGAAGTAACTTGAACAGAAGTGGCAACCATATGCAGATCATTAGCCTAAAAGGATCATCATTGATCCTTTACCCTTTACGTTTATTAGCAAATCACTAATATGATATATGTGAGATGGTGGGATGGGCAAGGAATGGTAGGGAAATGTGTCCATGAGGTGTCTCTGCACTGAATCTCTGCTCTCATTTCACATAATTCAATAGCTGTTCTATAGTAGCACTCTCTGGTCTCACCTGCCTGGAAGAAAGTCAAAAATCAATCTATACCGTAAATGGTAAAGATGTCTATTGTTCATCTCTCTACTCTTCACTCATCCCATTTATATTGTGACCTACCTGGGTTTAATCTCCCAAGATAGGTTTGTCTATTAAACCTATTTTTCAGAGATTTTCCAGAGACAACAAAAATGGTCATATTAGAAGTGACTGCTGTGTTCTTTTTAAAGTTTGATTTTGTTTCACCATACATGTGATATAAATATTTGATGACATCAGTTTTCCACACTTTTACATGTTTTCACTTTTGGATTTAAAACAACAACAACAATGTATATAAAGTAACCTAACTGAATGTCAAACTGTGAATGCACATCAAGAAGGTATAAGTAAATATGATGTAGTAGGGGATGGAAAGTGTGTATGGAATGGATTACCCAAAAGGACAATAGTATTTTCTCCCATAATGGTTTTGAGGTACATGATAGAATTGTATATGTTTGGAATTCTTAAGGAATTTGAAAGTCCTCACAAGGAAGATCAAGGCATTATCTTTTTAAAATTGTACTATTATTATATAATATTTTATGAGAAGCCGCAGTCAAAATGCAAAACTTCAAATTGAAGAATCAGAAAAGAAAATCAAGATCATTTTCCCCTCCAGAAACTGTATAAATGGTTAAGATAAGATGAAATATAGTATTAGTAGTTTCAAATATAGAAAATTCAAGGAAAAGAATGTCTTTGAAAAATTCAGAGAGACAGCAATTCATATGAGCCAACCAGTCATGAAACAAGAATGACCTAAGGGAAATTCCAATAGTAGGTTTATCTCAGGTTTTAACTCATCAACAATTCTATCCCCTTCATAAGTTTTGCCAGTAATTTATTATGTAAATACTTTTTTATTTTTCCTGATTTTTTATAACAATAAGCTTTTAGAAATTTTAAATGTGTAAAACGCCATATGGGAAGTAAATATTACTTAAATGACAGCAATATGCATTTTGCAAGACTGACTTGGGATATCTTACAAATAAATAGGCAGTGTTGGATGCATTTCAACTCAGGGGGTAATGAATTAGATTGGGTCTTATAAGTTCAGGATATTTTAGTAAGAAAAAACTGTCAACGAGCAATTCACTATGAAATGAATGAATAATATGCTAAAGGGTTAGATGCAAGGAAGCCGCTTTGTTTCATTAATGGAATTTGACTATTTATTTTTCCAATATTACATGTTTACTGTGTTTTTAAACTTTGTTTATTTCTACTAGAATCAATGATGGTATTTGAGGTATGATAAAGGTAAAATTTTCAATTGGAAAATATTTATTAAGTCCCTATCATATGCAAGATGGTATTGGCACTGAAGCATCATAGAAAAAAAGAAACATTTTCTATTCTGAGGGCACCTTTAATGTGCACGCCTGTGGGGTAATGGTGAGAAGAGTATATACGAATTGAAATAAAATGATTTCGTCAGGGAGAGAGATCACTAGCAAGTGGGAGGCTGCTAGAAAGGGCTTTACATTAACATTGTGATATTATAGAAAAGGAATTAGAATTGAAATTGGAGAACTTGAATGTAAGTTGTGGCTCTCCCATTATTATGTGGTATTGAGGAAGTGACTTCATCACTTGGAGCCCCAGTTTGCTCATTTGTTCAATGAATATAAGGATGTTTACCCTTTCAACTTCAAAGGGTCATTTGCCGGATCAAGTAAGAGAGAGCAAATCACAGCCCAGTATAAATATAGTTGGAATTCTTTCCATACCATGGTCTCTCTGTGATCACAATTATCAATGTTGGCAGGACACAAAAAAGGTGAATGACAAAAACAGACTGGTGGTAGGAGGATGGAGATTACTCCATATTTTCTGCTATCATTACAAGGAGTTAAAATAATCTCCAGTAGACGGTTGAGAGCATATAATTTTAGTTTTGTTAGCCCCTTTCTCAATTCCACAGTGAAGATGGTAATTAAGGTGAGGTAAAGATGTCTAGTTCTTAAATCAGTACCTATATCTTCAAGTTTAGCTCTTCCTTAAAAAAATCGTCCCAGACTATAGTGCTGGGCAATACACTGCTCAGAGTAATTGTAATTCCTGAATGTTACAAGCACATCTATAAAGAAGTTAAAAAAACACTACAAACATCAGGAAAAAATTTTCACAAGACTTGTAAAGTAGGAAATATGATTAAGTAGAAATGGCTGTATTTCACATCACATATGCTTAGGTGGACTGCCATGTGTATACACACTCACACACATACATAAGTACACACTGTGGTCCTCTGTTCTCTAACCTTTGAAAACGGACCAAAGGTTTTAAGTGGCTTAGAAAAAAGATCACACAAAAGCCACTGTGGCCACATTCTATAAACAAAGAGAACTAATAAAGGGTTTGGCTGCTGCCTGGAGCTTCTCTTGTCATTCAGGAATTCTCCAATACCATATACTTAGCCTCTTGTTACAATTTAATTATGCGTAATTCTTTTGGAATAGGGTCATTAAAGCTGTGCTTATAACAAGCCCAGAAACCATTTCAAGACATTCACCAAAGATATCCATGTGGTGAAGCTTCAAGACGCTTGTCTGCATCCAATTTGATAACCACAGAAGAGAAGTCAGAATGAAAACATCTTACTTCTGAAAACAGCTTTTTGGCTTACCCCTTCCTGAACCAAGTAAGATAGAAACATTACATTAAAAATAGTTAAAAGAATACAGTAGTCAAGGTTTAAGGCAAGATTCCTAGCAATTGAAAAGTCTGCAAGGAAACAAAAGATCTTGTAAGGTAAATAGAAATGTCTGAAATCCCCAATAACTTTATCCTTTCTGATTATCCATCTGAAAGACTGTGGCCTCATCATACTCACCTGGAAAAATGCTATCAAATGAGACTGCCAGCTTAGCTGTGATAGGAAATGAATTAAATGTTATAGACTACAGCTAGTAATATTCTATCAAAATTATTTTCATAATATTTGTATTTTAATCAAATGTTTTCAGTGTGTTATCTCAATTGACTAGTGTACGATATCATTAAGGCCAAGGTGTCAAGTGTGATAATTCATTGGATCACAGTAAGTATCACATCAAGGGAGGAAACAAAAATTATATATATATATTACAAATAAGGTGCAAAAAGCAACAACGACAACATGGCAACAATGATCATGAATGATGATAACATAATATTTAATAACTAATAAAAACTAAAGTAAAGTTGAATGAACAATAGCTAGTTGGATAACTAGTCTGAAATCCTGGCTTTGCTATTTACCACCTGCATGTGCTTGGGCAAATTATTCAACTTCTATGGACTTTAGTTGCTCATCTGTAAAGTAATCATATTGTAACAGATGACTTCTGAAGTCCTGTCCAGCTCCAACTCTGATTCGATAGCCACATTTCCTACTGAGTTATGTCATATATAAAAGAAAACTCTTTAAAATGATGTGAAAGTGTCTAAGTTGCCTTCTTGTTAATGTTGAATGCTGACAATATAAAGTAACTACCACTTGTAAAAGGTGGAAATGTAGGGATTTTATCCAGGTTTCCCTGTGTCCATTCCTTCAGGCTCTGTTTACATTTCTAATGTCAGTTCTGACAGGTGCTGAATGGCGATTGTTGACAGCTGAGGCTTAGTGGTGAAGTCAGAATCTATCTTTAGGTGTGAGTTTATAGAAAAACTTCACACAATTGACTTCAGAGGTTGGTTCACATAATTGAAGTCTACAGCTGACTAGCTTGTAAAATTGTATTTGTTACAATTTTGCAGATCCTTAAGATTTTCCTTTGCTTATTTTTATTTTCTACAGACAATATATCATGTGAAATGGCAGTCATAAGCTTTCATTTCTCAGAGTGAATTGTTAAAAGAATGAAGTGGGGCAAGATATATTAATACCATGGAGTTTAATGGAATCGAGGCAAAAACCTACCAGGAGTATGGAACCTATATCCTCTAGGACACATGTGGCCTTCTAGGTCCTTTGACTGAATCCAAACTTCACAGAACAAATCATTTTATTTTAAGGGATTTGTTCTGTGAAGTTTGGATTCAATCAAAGGGCTGCACTTAAGAATCTGGAGGGCTGCATGTGGTCTTGAGGCTGCAGGTTCCCCACCCCTGAGTCCTACACCATTCAGTCAAATAATCCTGAAACCTGTCACTTTATATATTCAGACAATTAAATCAAAAGGGCATATTTGAGGATGGTTTTTGTTATCTGTATTACCTTCTGTATTCCATACTTTATTTTTATCTTGAATGCACCTCTTCCTTTTCCTAGCTCTGAATGATAGCTCTTCCACTCACCTGTAACATAATTAAGTATTCCTTTTCACTTTGACATATTTGGCGTTTGTGTTTTCCATTTTTAAATACTTATCTGGCAACAACTTTGGCCTTCAGTTTGGCAGCAAGGTTAAGTAGAAAGATCACTGATTTTGGAGATAAAAGATTCAAGGCTTAGCTTTTTCATTTACTAACTTTGAGACTCTGTGAAAGTCAATGAATCTAAGTTTCTTAATGTGTAAGAAGATAAGATTTGGCCGGAAGATTCTTCCAAATATAAATATCTAACCTTATAAAACTATGTCCTCTGTTATGATCTCATGCCACTTTGAGGAAGCAATATTATTTTATAGCTCCCTCAAGATTTGGTTAGGCAGAAGGACATAATTGACTTGTGTTAGAAGTTTGTAGAATAGAAGAATATTGCACAAAGTTGGAAAAGAAAGAAAGATCATAGAAAATAAGGAAGTAAGGAGTAATCATGTAGCTATGTTCATTTGAAATTGCTAAGAATTATGATTTCCATTGTCCAATGTACATTGAGAATAGGATCTGAGATTTGGAGGGAACCCACAGTCCGGACCAACTGGTACTTTTTCCAAGTTATTATAGTTCCTCTTATTGATCACTAATCTAACTAGCACAAGCATTAGAAGGAAGGGTCTCTAGAGCAACTGCTTCTCCCCTTAAAGTTTTAGAAGTAATGCTTAGAAAGTAGGGAGACTCCATAAGTGTAGTTAATATAAACCCCCATTAGGTCACACCAATATTGAATAACCAATTGACATCTTTTCAGTTTCATTTATCAACCTTTATAAAATATTTACAGAGAATGTATAGCAAGGACTATATATAAAAATAACTCCCCATCAAACAAAACAACTTTGTATCACAAATCTTGCAAAGATTTTGCAATATGTTGCTATACACACACATATATGTGTGTATATGTATATGTGTATGAATATATATGTATATATACACATTATGCAAATATATATATTACTAAAATTAAGACCAGAAGCCACTCTCAATAGATGAAGTCAATTAAAATAAGCAAACAGCTCTCAGAAAAAAAAGTGAAACTATTACTATATGGAATGATGGGTAAAATAATTAATGAGTAATTCAAAATAAAACACCTGAGATTACACCCCACACCCAGCAAATTGCCAAAGATGACAAAAGTTAAGGATATTCAATGGTGGAGAATATATATAAAGATATAATAATATATATTATTGGTCGAACTCTGAATTAATACAATAATTTCAGAAACCAATCTTCAATTTTCTAAGCAAAGTCACTAAAATAGCCATAGCCTTTTGCCCAGCAGTTCTACTTTTAGGCATAGGTCATTGAGAAAATGAAAGACTCTGTATGCAATAAAGTTTGCAGTCTCTTCTCGGAAATTAAGTGGTTGTGTAGAGGGAGAATTTTATCTATATGTTTGGGGAGATTTATAATATTTTTACTGATATATTTTGTTTTTACATGATATAACTTTACTCCTATATCCCTACATATGCCCCTAAACCTCAGAACTTCATTCATTATTTTAAAAGACAATCATAAAAAATGAAAATAGATAAATAAAGAGGTTGAAGGGAAAAAGGAACAAAACATATCACTATGTTTAAAAAAAATAATGCTATATGTAATGTTTAAAATCCATTATCTCCCCTCTACCACCATGCTGTAACTGCAAAGGAGTAAGATAGAGTTGTTTTCTCATGTTACTATTTTTTGGGGAATCACATTTGTTCTTTTAATTTCATATCATTTATCTTTTATTATTTTGTAGTAGTTACAACATCTATTGTCTCAGCGCAGTTCCCCTATCTACATCTTACATGTTCGCTCTCATCTCACCTCTATCGGCCCTATTTTCCGTGGCAATGCTGTTGCTGATGCTGCTCTATATCCCTCTTCTACTACCCCTGAGGCCCCTCTAACTCCCCCTCAGTTAGCTCACCAGAAATACCATCTTTCTGCCCGCTCCTTGCGCCTCCTTTACGGCCTCCCTCACCATGAGGCCCGTAATATTGTTCGCTCTTGTCCTGCTTGTGCTCCCTTTCGCCCCCGTCTTCCCCTTGAAGGGGCCAATCCTCGGGGCGACGCTCCCAATGAATTATGGCAAATGGACGTTACTCATCTCGGTAGACAATTCATTCATGTATCTGTTGACACCTTTTCTTC
>CM053770.1:421497648-421514798 GCA_028658325.1 Potorous gilbertii | reverse complement strand
CAAAACCAAAAGAATGACAAAATGGAAGAGAATGTGAAATATCTCATTGAAAAAACAACTGACCTGGAAAATAGATCCAGGAGAGACAATTTAAAAATTATGGGACTACCTGAAAGCCATGATCAAAAAAAGAGCCTAAACGACAAAAATATCATTGCCTAATGCCATGTAAAAACAAACAAAAAAGTATTTCTACTATATATTGTCATTTCTATCAATGGACCTGCTCCACTTATTACCTTAACAAAGAAGGACATTGACTGCTTTACCTTTACTGTCTAACTGATAAACATAAAAGAGAGTTCCTCAAAAATTTAGAGACATTTTCTTCTAGGTCCAAAAGTAAACAGGCAGTTTGGATTTTGGTTTCATTTTCTCTAGTTCTTATTATCCCAAGTATTCTTAGTATTTTATGACTCAAGTAGAGGGTGCAAGGCATTTTAAAATTGAGTAAGAGGATTGAAATAAATTTTAAGAGTATATGACTGTTTTCCTCTTAGTGCTCATTTGAAATTTTAAGTTTTGTGTATTTTGTGTTTATTTTGGTATAATACACAATGTTGTGTATTAGAAATTGCATTTTTAATAATTAACCACTTTCAAGTTACAGAAACTATGAAAAGAGATGTTCAAACATATTCAAGGTGTATTTATTAAGAAAAGATGTTGTATACTTAATTGAATTTATATTTTTGCCATGTGGAACAAAAATGCTTCACTTGTACCATTTTGAAATGAATATTTATATAGTCCACTGTTTAGTCATTCTTTTATTAACAACTTCTATATGTCTTTTTGAAAAAAATCCCATATACAGTTTTAAAATAAAAATTAGTGTGATAATTTGACAGCTTTCTTGGCACCTCTATGGCTTCTTTCATCTGAGCATCTCTAAGCAATTAACACTATTATTTCAATTACCATTTAACTATTAATCAGTTAGTACAGCACTATTTCTGTATAAAAGACAGAACCTCAGAAATATAGAGGAGTTTGCACTTTCCCCAAGGTCAAAATCAAACATAATTGTCTGAATCAACTTTAGACAATTTAATCTCATGCCTTTATTCTTTCCTTAAGTGAGGCAATATAATATTAAGGCAACTAAGTAGTGCTATAAGCAACCATTGTGAGAGAGTGAGTGAGTGTGTGTGTGTGTGTGTGTGTGTGTGTGTGTGTGTCAATAGGTAATAAATGTGCCCTAAAATTAGATTGGAAGAGGGAGATGGCAGATACCCTAGCTTTGACTGGATAATGGAAAATCTCATCTAAGGTATGAGCATGCTATTTGGCAAGCAAGCATCTTGAGAGAGGAAAGCAAGTTTCTAGTAGTTTCATAATTTACATAATTATTTTGCTATATTAATTAATTTTATTGACTGTATTTTTTATACTACTGAATGAATTAATATGTTTACAGTGGCCACCTAGAGCAAAACTTTGGTTGTCTTTCATGGTGACCATTCTCTGAGTGAGTGAAAAATGTTCTTCATCAACTAAATAGTATTTCCATATGATTTTTCTCTTCACTGAATTATCAATAGTTTTAGAGTAATCCAAAGCCAAACTCCATACTACCTATGCAGTTAACTCTTAAGTTATATCGCATATAACAATTCAGTACACATTTACGTAAATGAGAACAAAAGTTGTATTTGATATATTACATTACTAGCTACACATTCTTTATTTCTATTACACCATTTCATTGATTACACAAGCTCATAGTGTGCATATAACAGCTTAAAGATTTCTTCTTTAATACATAGCTTTTCTGTGTGTGTATGTATGTGTGTGTATATATATATACATACATACATACATATGTAAGTATATATATATATATATGTAATATTTCCCAAATCATGTAAACATTTAGGGACCAATATAATTAGAAATACAAAAACACAATCCTGCCTCTCAGGATAATTGTTATCCCAGGATTAATTGCGATAATCTTTAAACTCATTAACTGAGATCTCATACAACTAGATGCTTCTCTCTACTACTGCAGACAATCATAATTTCAATCTTGGATCATATTTACATAGTCATACCAACGAAAATGAGGAAATAAAACATTTTTTACATAAAAAGATTTTACATGATTGAGTGAAAATCTCCAGTGTTCACTTTATAGAAATAGTCCTCATATAACATGAACTTGAACCTCAAAATTTTTTTTATATTCTACTTCGCCTTTCCCCTAGTTATTCTTGAGCTATTAACTATTCTTGCTAAGCTATGATTTGGCATTTATATGGTACAGCAAAGTGCTGGGCCTAGAGTCATCTTTCTGAGACTCATCTTCCTGAGTTCAAATCTAACTGCAGATACTTTCTAACTGTGTGACCCTGGACAAGTCACTTAACCCTGCTTGCTCTAGTTCCTCATATGTAATATGAGCTGGAGAAGGAAATTGAGAACTATTCCTGTATCTTTGCCAATAAAACGCCAAATGAGATCATGTAAACAGTCAGACATGAGTGAAATGACCAAACAATAATAACAAAGAGCTATGAGTGGGTAGAACTGAAGTTAATTCTCACCTGCAAGATCAGATTAGAAAGCATGGATTTAAAACAGAGAAGTGCAAAATGAAATGATTAGTAAGGTTTTGTTGTTGTAGACATGTATTTATGAGTTTCAAAAAGTATAGATCTTTGGTAGTAAAAGCCATTCTCCCCCCTTGGTATTAAAAAAACCATCAAGGATCAGAGATTGGAATACTGATTCAGAATAATATCTATAATCTCCATCAATTCTCTAGTAGAAGAGAATCACTTTTCATATGAATGAAGAGCCTGTAAGATATTGATATGTTTAAACACATTCTTGTAAATGTTGCTTAAAGCATTGTTGAATAAAGTATATAGAAAGTCATATAAATCTTCAATAATGTCTTAAAATAGAACATATTAGATAGATAGAAAAATAGATGATAGATAGATAGACAGACAGATAGATAAATAGATCAGTAGTCAATATAAGGAGCCAAGTTTGAGGAGTTAGAAAAATGTTTGATTTTCTATTTTAGCACCAAATGAAATTGAAGCAAATAACAGGAGTCTGGAGGGTGGGGGCAAAATCCAAAACAAAAGCAAAACAAAAACACACATGCAAAAAAAATAAAACAACAACCTTGTTCTCCTCAGAAATGTCATCTTGATTTGATTTTCTTGAGTAAGTTAACTTACAGATTAAACAAATTAAACATTAAACAAATGTTTAAAAGCATATCACACTAAATAACAAGTAGATACCATTATAATGATAGCAATGACATTGTTGAAAATAAAAATAGGTACTCCTAATAGGTCCCAATTAAATATAATAATAAAAATAATAATATTTTCTTTAAAATAAAAACAAAACACCCAGAAAAGTCACCAAGTATGTCATTGATCATTCCTACAATCTTTTTGTCTCTTCAGAGCATTGTATTCTGGATAACTTCTGACAGCCCAGATGATGGAGTAAATAGGAAATTGCTGTAACCCACACATATTCACCTGTAAAGAACCATAAAGTAGTACTCCAAAATAAATCCTGGAGCAGCAGAAACCAGAAAAAAAGATGGGATGAAGCATTCATTTAGCTCAAAAACCTTGAAAGATAAGCAAGTAAGGTAAGTCTCACTCAGGGTAAAAGGGGAACTCAGTCCAAGACAGGAAGCAGTCCAAGCCAGCAGCCAGCCCCACCTCAGAAAAACTGCAAGAGACTATGAGCCCCAGTGCAGTGGAGGAGGCCAACCCCAATACCAGGAACCCCCCATGTGCCTTAGCATAGTCACAGCACCCCAATGATTCCATCTCTGAGAACTGCCACATACTTCAGCATAGCTCTGGGAAAACAGGCAGCCACAAAAAATCAGATCAACATATACTCCAGTGTAACCCTGGAAAAAACACAGAAATACTCCATCAGACTCAGCACATAACCACACATCAGCACTAGTACTCCAGGTCAGCACCAGGTAAACTGCCAGATCCCTATTACCTCCAGAAACAACCCTCTCACCCTACCACTCCCCAGCCCTGCCTGCGCCTCACCCCCTCAGCTCAGCAGTAGACACAATGATTCTCATGGGCCTCAGGACAACATCAATGCAGCATCAGATAAAATCCAGGACTTGCAGTTCCTGGCATAAGAAGACTGGGACAGTCTTACACTCTGAGAGCAGAGCTCATATGTAAAATACAAGAAAAAAGTCAAAAAAAGATGAACAAAAAACAACACAAAAAGAATCTGACCATAAAGTTTTTTTGTTTTTGTTTTTTTAATGGTGACAGAAGATTTCAAGACACAAACTTAGAAGAGGCCAACAATGTTAAAAGATTGATGGTCAAAATTTAAAGAAAAATGGGAAATGATGTCAAGCACAGAAAGAAAAAGAGCTTAAAAAGTATATGAGAGAGAGGTAGATGAAAGGATGGGAAAATGAATGAGAGTGATTGGCAGAGGCAAGATGGAGGAGCAGCAGCATAGACTTTCTAGAGCGCTTCTGCCAAGCCCAGCCAAATGGCTCTAAACAAATTTTGGAGCTGCAGAACCCACAGAATGATGGAGTGAAGCAAATCTCCAGTCCAAGACAGCCTGGAAGTTCTCTGAGAACTATCTATCCTACCACACTGTGAGCAAAGCACTGTCCAGTGTGAGCCGTGAGGGCACAGAGAGGATCTCACACCTGTGGTGATTTCCAGACTTCATGACCTAAAATTGGTGAGGATAAATTGGAAGTCAGTGAGAAAGCCTGTGAGACCAGTGCAGGAGAGTAGAGTGGTCTGGCCCCAGAGGAGGTGGAGGAAGTCACAGCAGTCACAGGAGCAGCAGGGGTAGCTGTAGCCACTGTTTCTGGTGCTCTAGGCCCACAGATTGTGGGGGGATTGAGTGGCTGACAGTACACCCCCAAATCCTACTGGAAGCAGAGAACTACCTTGACAAAGACCTCAAAAGCAAGTAAATCGCTAGGGAAATGAAGAAAAACTGGAAAAAGAATCAGACTATACAATCTTACTTTGGTGATAAAGAAGACCAAAGAATGCAAATAGAAGAAAACAAAGTCAAAGCTCCTCCATACAAAGCCTCCAAGAAAAATATGAATTGGTCCCAGGTCATGGAAGACCTCAAAAAGGATTTTGAAAATCAAGTAAGAGAAGTAGAGCAAAAATTGGGAAGAGAAATGAGAATGATTCAAGAAAATCATGAAAAATGAGTCAACTGCTTGCGACCCCCCCCCAAAAAAAATACTAAAGCAAATAACATTTTAAAAAATAGACCAAACAAAATGACAAAAGAAATCCACAAAATCAATGAGGAGAAGAATGCCTGGGACTTTAAGGCGTTCTTGATGAGAAGACTGGAGTTGAACAGAAAATTTGACTTTCAAACACAAAAATTAAGAGAAATATGAAAAAGTAAACAGGAAAGAAAAATCATAAGGAACTGACTAAAGTTGAACTGTTTACATTCCTTCATGGAAAGATAACATTTGTAACTCTTGAGACTTTTCTCAGTATTTGGGTAGTTGGAGGGATTATATACATATTGACAGAAGGCACAGGGTGAATTGAATAGGAAGGGACAATATCTAAAAACATAAAATTAAGGGATGAGAGAGGAATATACTGGGAACAGAAAAGGAGAAATGAATTGGAGCAAATTATCTCTCATAACAGAGACAAAAAAAGCTTTATTAATGGAGGGAAAAATGGGGAGGTAAGAGGGAAAAAGTGAAGCTTACTGTCATCACATTTGGCTTAAGGAGGGAATAATATGCATACTGAATTTGTTATGAAAATCTATCTTGCACTACAGAAAAGTAGGGGAGAAGGGGATGGGTGGGGTGTGGGGAATTATAGAAGGGAGGACTAATGAGAGGAAAAAGTAATTAGAAGTAAACACTTAGGGAGGGACAAAGTCAAAAGAGAGAATAAAGTAAATGGGGGCACAGGATAGGATGGAAGGAAATATAGTTAGTCTTTCACATCATGACTTTTATGGAAGTCGTTTGCATAACTACACATGTATAACCTATATTGAATTGCTTGCCTTCTCAGCGAGGTTGAGTGGAGAGGGAGGAAGGGAGAGAAGTTCAAACTCAAAGTTTTAAAAATGAATGTTAAAAAAATTGTTTTTACATGCAACTGGGAAATAAGAAATGCAGATAATGGGGTATAGAACTCTATCTTACCTTACAAGAAAATAGAGGAGATGGGGATAAGGGAAGGGAGGTGTGTGATAGAAGGGAGGGCAGATTGAGGGAAGGAGTAATCAGAATGTATGATGTCTTGGGGTGGGTACAGGGAAGAGATGGGGAGAAAATTTGGAACTCAAAATCTTGTGGAAATGAATGTTGAATACTAAAAACAAACAAATAAATGAACGAATGAATAAATAAATAGATAAATGAGTGAATGAATAAATGAATAAATAATTAAGGATGAGAGAATTGTGAAAAAAAAGACTCAACAGCTTGAAAAAAAGAAAAAACTGCTTATCAAGTAGAATTAACCAAATGGAAAAGAAGATGAAAAAGTTAACTGAGGAAAACAACTCCTTAAAAGTTAGAATTGAGTAAGTAGAAGCTAATGACTCTATGATATAACAAGAATCAATTAATGATCAAATGATCAAAGAAACAAATTCAAAAGAATGAAAAAATGTAAAATACCTCATGGAAAAAATAACTGACTTGGAATATAGATCCAGGTGAGACAATATCAGAATCATTGGAATGCTTAAAAGCTTTAATTAAAAGGAGGACCTGGACAGAAGCTTTCAAGAAATTATCAAAACACAAAACAAAACAAAACACTTACCTGACATCCTGGAACCAGAAGGTAAAATATGTATTGAAAGATTCTACTGATCACCTCAGGAAAAAGATTCCAAAATGAAAAATGAATATTGTACCCAAATCACAGAAATATCAGGTCAAAGGCAAAAAAAATATATTGCAAGTGTCCAGAAAGAAATAATTCACATATTGTGGGAGCTACAATCAGATTTACACAGTTATAAACAGATCCAAGCATTCTGGAGATCAATATGGAACTATGCCCAAAGGGTAATCAAATTGTGCATACCCTTTGATCCAGCAATACCACTGTGAGGTCTGTATCACAAACAGGTCATAAAAAAAGGAAAAGAATGTACATGTACCAAAATATTTATAGCAGCCTCTTTTATGGTGATAAAATATTGGAAACTGAGGGTTTGGCCAACATTTGGAGAATGTCTGAACAAACTGTGTATATGAATGTAAGAGAATACTTTTGTGTGATAAGAAATGATGAATAGGCAGATTTTAGAAAAACCTGGAAAGACTTGCATGAACTAGTGAAAGTGAAATGAGCAGAGCCAGGAAAATATTGTCCATGGTAATGGCAACATTGGGTAATGATAAACTATGAATAACTCAGCTCTTCTCAACCACATAGTGATCTAAGAGAAGTACAAAGGACTCACAAAGGACAATGCTATCCCTATTCAGATAAAGGATTGATGGATTCTGAACGTAGATTGAAGCATACTTTTTTCATTTATTTTCTTTTTGTTTTGTTTTCTTTGATATGTTTCTTCTTTCATGACTGTAACTAACACAGACATATATTTTATATAATAGCACATGTATCACCTATATCAAATTGCCTACCATTTTCAGAAGGGGAGGGAAGGAGAAAAATTTGTAACTTAAAATCTTGTCAGATGAAGTATCTTGACTACTGTCTTGAAATGTAAGTGAGGAAAATAAGATACCATCAATAATATAACAACAACAACAACAAAAGCATTATTACCTGCATCTACCATTTAAGCGGATGGGAAATACATAGAGGAATGTATGAATGTTTCTATTTCCTTCATTGACCTACCTCTGTATGAGCAATATTTCTTCATATATCTAGCAGTTTGGTCCACAAGGCTTCATTGAGTCATGGGAAAGACATAACACCATGCAATACCCTAGGTATTTGTTACCATTGAGTATAAGCATTGTGATACAATAACAATACTCAGATACAATTTCTCACTTGAATGACATCCAATTGCTTTCTGGATGGTGCTTTTAGGAGGAAAATAATAATCTTTTAAAAAGTCATGACCAGTGTTCCTTTAATCCTGAGTTGTATCAGATGTCAAGGCTTGATTTCTTTAAAATTATTTCATGTAATGCAAAAGCAGATTTTTAGGAAAAAGTCATGGACCTCAGAAAAATCTTCCTTTTATCAGCTTTCCCAGCTGGGCAAATCACTTAACCTCCATTTTTAAAAATCAGTTTCCACAACCAGAAAATGGAGATGGCAACACTGATGGGGGAGAGTTGTTTTGAGGAGGAAATGAGAAGATATTTGTAAAACAGCACAGTATCTCATACAAAGTAGGCACTACAGAAATGTTTATTCCTTGCTATTTCTCTCTCCCTCTTTACTCTTGCTCCTATAATAATGTGGGATTTAAATCTGTTTCTTATTGTATGAGTTTGTGAATCTTTATAAAGTCTCATTCTGTAGGATTCAAGCTATAAGAAGTTTGTGTAAATTGTTATTTTACGGGAGATCAGATAATTCTGCATAGAGTTTTCACAAGTATTTCATGAGTATTTGCTCTCTGTGCAAAATAAAGAGGAACAAAAAAAATAGGCTTGCCTGATCAGATGACAAAATAGACTTTAATGTAAATAGAAGGAGGGACTTTCCAAGTCCTTACTATTAGGAGCATCACTTAGCAAACAATCCATTAATTTATATTATAGAAACCCAGACATACATTGAAATTGGTATTTCATCTCTGTGGTAATTCAGCAACATTTATTGAGCAAGCACTGTCTGCAAACACTGTCTGAAGTATGGAGGACCTTACTGTGCAAACAGAACTGTATTAATATTTGGGTGATATGGGTTAGGAAGGGAGCATACTGAATTCTGTGAGCTTATTTAAAAAAATCATAAAATTAATCACAGAATGAATATAACAAAGAGTATGTAGCAACAGGCTGTCAGATATAAATTTACCTAGAGTAAGGCCACAGAAAAAAGTGTTTAGAGTAGACAGGGTTAATCAGGAAGATCTTCATAGCACCATTGGGTTATAGATTTGTAACTGGAAGGAACCTTAGAAATCATCTACTGTAATTAATTAATTCTATGAATGAAGAATATAAAGACCAGAAAGATTAAGTGTATTGTCTGAAGTCACATAGAACAGGTGAAAGAACTAGAAGAACAAAATTTTGAAAGAGAATAGACACTGAGAGGCATATAGAAGATGGAGGATATTAAATTCATCAAGAAGAGGATTTACAAGTATATCATTCAAGAAGTATATCAAGTAAGGCTAGAAAGGTAGAACAATAATATTCTAATACATCCCAAAGACCAGAGAACAGGGGTCCTTTTTTTGGAGTCTGTTAATTTGTTTTTCCAATATTTAAATAGCTGTGTTTCAGTTTCCTTTGTAATACTATATTATTTTATTTTGTCACACAAATCACTATTATTACAGGGTCTCCATAGTCTTAATCAGCCTAGTGAATTGATACATGATAGACAAAAACTTAAGAACTCCTACACCAGAAATCCTCTGTGATTCCAGAAGCAATATAGCAATAAAGACAGTGAAAAAATACAGGACAGCAAATTCACCCAAAGAGCCAGCAATAATGCCAATGGTATCATACGTCTATCTATAAATTACAAAAGAATAGAGAGCAATTGGTGTGATTCTTATGCAAAGAGTTAAATTTGACATGATAAAAATAACTAACACCTAATAAAAAAGAACCATGATTTATATATATTCATCTGGAAGCATACAGGTTTTTCAAAAAACAAGATAAGTAAAATTTTGTGGAAATTAACCAGAGCAAAATAAACTCCTATTTATTCACATAAAAATTCAAATTTCTATCTCAAAGTCTTTTAAAGTACAATATATCCTTTAAAAATAATTACTTATTTTACACAATGTTGAGTTAAATTTGTAAAAATTTGACATATATTCTTTAATTCTTAATCATATAACCACTATTTTATCAATCAATAAATCAATTTGTTTTAACAACCTACTATAAGCCAGGTGCTGTGCTAAGTGCTGGATACATAAAAGGAGGCAAAAAGATGGTTGCTGTCTTCAAAGCACTTATATCTAGTGGAAGTGATAACAGACAAACAAACACATGCAAGCAAGTTATATACAGGATAAATGGGAAATAATTATTAGAAGGAAGATACACAAATTAAAAGAGATTGGAAAGGATTCCTGTAAAAGGTGGGATTTTGGTTAAAACTTAAACATTCAACAAACATTTATTAAGTGCTTAAGTATTCCAGATATTAAGCTACTAGCTGAGCATACAAATATAATAAATTGCAGCAAGTATAATAAAAAAGAAAATAATAATTTCTGTGTAATGTTAGAGTTAAAGATCTTCCTTGCTCATTAATAAGCTTCACCTGAAACCCATTAAGGGAAGCTTTTGTTAATTTCAATCAGGTACTGGGTCAGGAGGATCATGATGTCCTCTGACTCTGAAAAGTGTATATGTATTCTGAGGTGAGGTTTTATTTCAGGGGCTTGTGCCAGATGACACTCTGGGTAGCCATATCACCCCTCCCCCTGCTTTGAAAACTCATATGTTGGTGCTCCTTTCTCTGGTAACTATGTATGCATGTATGTTTGTATGCCTGTATGTATGTATGTATGTGTGTGTGTAATGGTTAGACAACTGGATCTGTCTGTTGATTTGTGATATTTGTATAGTTTATGTTCACATAGTTAGAAGCCCTGTCTGTTGGTTTTTATTTCTCTACTTGTATTTTCTCTGCTGATGAATTTAATTAAAATAGATTTTTGATCCCTCAAAAGTTGATTTCCTTTTAGAAAAGCCAATCTAAGAACCTGTGCACTAGGCCCTCCTCTGTATGCCAGTGTATTTGGTGCTAAACTCTGTGTTCAAGGTTCTAACATTTTAATGGGAAAAGATAAAATACAAAAGATAATATCAAAAAGAGGTTAGGAAGAAGCTAAGCATGCAGAAATTTGGTGTTGAAATCTGAAGAGTAAGATATAGAGACTGGAGGATTATATAAATATTACCTTTAACAAACAGTCAATTTTTTATGTTCACATGCTTGTATGCATTAGATATTTTGTGGAATTTAAAGATGATGAGATACAAAATCATTGAAACAAGCTTTCTTTCTAGTTCTTAAATAGGTTTCTTTTACTTTCTAGACATTTAATATCACACAAGGTTCAAAATGACAAATTTCATCTTCATTTGGTAATTTCTATAATTTTGGGACAGTCCTTTACCTTCATGTAGCAAGATTTTTCTTTTGGAGTTCATCAGAGCACAGACAAAAAGAGCTGTGACAACATCTCATCCAGGTCTACACCACTATGCAAGCATCAAAACTGCATACTACCAGAACTACCTTTGAAAAATAGCAGTATGCAAAAGTGTGAAGCTTGGAATAGTGCCTCCCCACTCACAAGTGAGCAGAGCCTAACTTTAGCACGAAGTTCACAATAAGATGGGGAGATGAGTGAGAAAACAACAACAACAGAAAACCAAAAACTACTACAGTGACAGGAAAGACCAAGATATAAACTCTAATGATAACATCTCAAAGAAAAAATGCTAATTAGATCCAAGTCCAAAAAGCATTCCTGGAAGCATTAAAGTGATGAGTGGTAGAGAAAAAAATTGGGAAGAAAATGAGAGTGATGCAAAGAAAAATGATGACAAGAGAATTAATAGCTTGACAAAAAGAGACACAAAATACTGAAGAAAACAACTCCATACAAAGCAGAACTGGACAAAGGAAAAAAGAAGTGCAAAATCTCATGGAAGAAAATAATTCCTTAAAAACTGGAATTGGAGAAGTGGAAGCTAATGACTTTATGATATCAAAAACCAATACTACAGTGGAAAGAATGGCAAATAATAAAGGAATATGCAAAATATTTCATTAGGGGAAAAAAATCTGACCTGGAAAATAGATGGAAGATACATAATTTGAGAAATGCTGGACTACCTAAAAACCGTGATTAAAAAAATGATCCTAAAGATAATATTTTAAGAAATCATAGGGAAAAACTACCCCAATATACTAAAATCATAGGGTAAAATAGAAATCAAAAGAATCCACTGATTACCTACTAAAAGAGATTCCAAAATGAAGACTTTCAGGAATATTATAGCCAGATTCCAGAACTCTTGGGTCAAAGAGAAGATATTTCAATAAGCCAGAAAGAAACAATCCAGGTATCATAGAGTCACAGTCAGGATCACTTAGCAATGACCAAAGTTTAAATACTCAGCAAAACTGAATAGAATCATTTAGGCAAATAAAAAAAAAAGATAATCAACAAAATAGAGGACTTTCAAGAATTCCTGATGAAAAGAATAGAGAAAGAAACGCAAGACTCAAGAGAAATATAAAGAGGTAAAAAATGAATGGATATTCATAAAGTACTCAATAAAGCACATATAGAAGGAATCTATATAGACGTAAGGCAAAGGTATAAGTTGATTATTTTGGAATGTCTCAAAAATATGAGGGGGTGTTGAAGGATGCACTGGAAGAGAGGAAAATGATTGGAAGAATTGGGAAAACTCTCACATGAAAGAGATGCACATGGAAGAGATCTTATATGGAGGGGGATTTGGGGCACATAAGGGTAATGCTTGAACCTCACTCTCTTAAGAAGTATTTTAAATAGAGAAGAATATATATGTACACACTCAATTATGTATAGAAATTTAACTCACTTAACAGGGAAATAGGAGGGTGTGTCCAAGCACCCTGAAACATCCAGGATGGACTAATAGCTCAGGTTCTTATATCTGCTATTCTTAGGAAAGCAACTTTTGAGAGATCAACAATCTTCTTCAATTACAGATACCAACAGAGAAAACTGTATAAGCAGAGAAATAAAGACCAGCAGATAAGGCTTCTGTTTAACTATACATATATCACAGCTCAACAGACCAATCCAACTCTCTGACCATTACATACTCACTTAATTACCAGAGAGAGAAGCACCAACATCTGTTTTCAAAGCTGGAGTGTGGTGTGGAGTGAGGAGGAGGGGGTCCTTATTGGCTACCCAGAGTCTCCTGACCCTCCTGACCCAGTGCCTCATTGAAATTAATAAAAGCTTTCTTTAATGGGTTTCTGGTGAGGCCAATTAATGGGTGGGGAAGATCTTTAACTAATTAACAATACAGAGAGGAAGGGGATAAGAGATATGGAAGAGGACCAAATGAGGACAGATTAAAGAAGATAGTAAATAGAAGCAAGTTATGCTTTTGATGAGCTACAAGGTAAAAGGAAAGTGAAAAGGACAAAAAAAAAGAAATTAGGGAAATACACAGTAATAGTAACTGTGAATGTGAATTGGATGAGTTGTCCCATAAAATAGTATAGGAGAGCAGCATATACTAGAAAGTAGAATCCAACAACATGTTGTTAACAAGAGACAAACATGAAACAAAAAGACACACAAGGTACTGAAGGACAACTTATTATGGTTCAGTTGAAGTAAAAGAGGCAGGTGAGACAATCATGACTAGACAAAGCAAAAGAAAAAATTAGTAAAGAGAATCGATGAAATTTAATTTTAATAAAAGACATCATAAGTAAAGAAGTATTATCAAAACATTTAAGGATAAATTTTTCAGAAAAAAGCTTCATTTTTTTTCAAATATATAGGGAATGAAGTCAAATTTATTTTAAAAAAAGGGTAATTCCCCAATTGATAAATACTCAAAATATATGAAGAAGCAATTTTGAAAAGAAATTAAAGCTATCTATAGTTACATGAAAAATTAGAGAAAGACAAATTAAAATAACTGTAAGGTACCCCCTCAGACATATCAGAAATGACAAATCTTGGAGAAGATGAAGGAGCATATGTGCACCAATAAAACTTTGGTGTAATTTTCAAGTGGTTGAATCATTCTGAAGAACAATTTTGAATTTCACTGAAAAGGATTTGACCTTTTGATTCAGAAATGTAATTATTATGTCTTTACTCCCAATGCATTAAAGAAAAAGGAAAAGGTCCTGTATTTACAGAAATAAAACTTATTTATAATTGTTCTACTTTGTGATGGAAAAGAATTGGAAATTTAGGGGATTCTATGTGATGAAATACTATGGTCCTATGAGAAATGTTGGTGATTTTTTTTTAAATGGCATTACCTATATGAACAGATGCAAAGTAAAATAAGAAGAACTGAGAGATAATTGTGGGCAGTAACAGTAGTGTTGTGACAATGATTGATTATAAAAGCCTTGGCTACTTAGATCAATATGATGAACTGAGGCAGCTCCAAAGCATGATGAAAAAATAGGGGGAGAATTGATAAACTTTGAGTACAAATTGAAGTATAATTTTCTTGCTTTACTTTTTAGCTTTTTTCCCAAAATATAGTTAATATGGAAATAGTTTACCTGATTTCACATGCATAATTGACAAAAATTTTTCTTGCCTTTTCAGTGGGAGGGGGAGTGGTCAAAATAAAGAAGAGAATTTGGAATTCAAAATTTTTAAATGAAAAGATGTTAAAAATAAATAACTTGGGAAAAGTTAAAAAGAGTTACTAGACTAACAATGTAGAATGAAAGAGATTTTGTGACTATTCACATTTAAAAGAAATTTCATCTTTCTTTTCTTTTTTACAATAGTAGTTGAGAAGTAAGAGAAAATAAATGCATGTTAACTGAAATATATTTAAATGATTAAAATTAAAATAGCAGATAATTCTCTGCCAAAAGAAATTATATTTAGATAGGAGAAAAAATGGAACCAAGTGACTAATAAGTAGTTAAGTTAAATTAAGACTCTAATTTAGCAAGAAGGTGATATGAGAGCACTTGTCTAAATTAAAGCCTCTAGCCTCTGTATAGTGAAGTCTACAGGAAAATCTTGCAGAAGTGAATACTGAGTTGCTCCCACTGACCTTGGAATGATCTTCAAAAATGGAAAAACTTCCAGGCCTAGGGAAGAATAACTGTATTGACTTTTACAAGTTAATTTATTTATTTTTAGTTTTGAGCATTCAATTCCATAAGTTTTAAATTTTCTCCCCCTCCCTTGCTAAGACTGCATGCAATCTAATATAGACTCCACATATATATTCCTATTAAACACACTTTCTCATTAGTCATATTGCATAGAATGATGACTATATTGACTTTTAAAAAAGGAAAGAGAGAATCATATCTCAATCTCTAAAAAAATTCTAGAATCTACAAGCATCACTCAGGGAAATTTTGTAGATAGTGTATTTTATTTTAGATTTGTATTCTTAAATTATTCTAGATAATTTTAGAGTCTAGAAAGAGTTATGGTATCCAGAAAGACAACCATGCTCTTGTCAACAATCGGTAATTTCCTAATAAGATTTTGTGTGTGTGTGTTATTTTGGTAACAATGAAATGGAAATGGAATTCATACCTATTAATTGCAGAATGATTAAGCACACTGTGGTAAAATAATATGATGAGTTATCACCAAGCCATCAAGAAACAAGGAAAACAAATGATATAAAGTCATGGGAAACTTGTGAAATGTTGTGGAATGAATGAAGGAGAAGATTATACACAATGACAATCATCATGTACAAATAACAAGAAAAGGAATGTGAGTTCTGTGTAAATATAATGACTGAGTCTGGGACAAAAATTGAGAAAATACGCCCCCTCCCACTTTGCTAAGGTATAACTTTTAATCATAATTAATATATTGGTTGTTCTTGCTGAAAGATTGATGAAGTAAGTAACAGTTCAATTCCCTTTTCTTGAGAAGTTTACTGGACTTGGAAATCTAGGTAAAAACAAAAACAAACACAACACACCTAGAATTGAGCAGAATCTTTGACAAAGTTTCATATTATTTTTATAAAAATGATGAAGCCATTTAAGTTAGATAATAGTATGTAGTTCATTTCAGAAATGACTGAATGGGGGGCAGTGCCAAGATGGTGGAATAGAAAGACACACAAATGCCAGCTCTCCCCACAGAGTTCATAAAATATCTGTAAAGAGGGAATCTCAACAAGTTCTGGAGTAGCAGGAGTGGAGAACAACAAAGTCGAGATTTCTACTCCAGGGTGACCTGAAAGGCCCACAGGAAACATCTGCTGCACCAGAAGTGAAGAGGAGCCCAGCCATACCTTGGCCACCCAGGGCAGTGCAGCACTGGGAAGAGGATACTTTGGGACAGAATATCCAGTTACAGCAGCAGCAAGTTCACAGATCCCTCAACCCACAGGCACCAAAGGTCAGTGACAGGATTTTTTCAGTTGGCCTGGAAGGAAGAAGGGCCTTCCCATAGCTCTGGCCTTAGGCAGCAGCCACAGAGGCTACATTGCAGGAGGAAGGAATTCTCACAGCAGCCTGCATCCATTGCTGGATCATAAAACCACTTGGGGCACTGAGGAGCTGACTATTACCTCAGCCCTATGTAGAGGCCCTGAGGGAGATGATCTTTATCTCACACTGAATGGCTACAGAACTCGAGTCCAGGTGGCTGTGGAGAGGAAACTGCTAAGATTCTGGGCACAAATATCTCTGTCTCCTCCCAGATCAGTGTACATACTTGATTGTGCCACCTTGGAGGAACTGAGATTTTACAGATCCCCAGAGTATACTGTCCCCTTGAAAATTCATCCAAAGGTCAAGTAACTGGTTGGGAAAATGCACAAAAAAGGGAAAAAAAATAAGACCATAGAAGGTTACGTTTTTGGTGAAGAGATATTTCCTCCCTTACTTTCTGATGAGGAAGAACAATGTATAACATCAGGGAAAGACATAGAAGTCAAGGCTTCTGTATCCCAAACATCCAAAATAGATATTAAATGGGCTAAGATCATGGAGCAGCTCAAAAAGGATTTTGAAAATCAAGTTAGAGAGGTGGAGGAAAAACTGGAAAGAGAAATGAGAGAGATGCAAGAAAAGTATGAAAAGCAGGTCAACACCTTGCTAAAGGACACCCCAAAACATGCTGAAGAAAATTAACACCTTGAAAAATAGGCTAACTCAATTGGCAAGAGAGGTTCAAAAAGCCAATGAGGAGAAGAATGCTTTCAAAAGCAGAATTAGTCAAGTGGAAAAAGAGATTCAAAAGCTCAC
>CM053770.1:421481644-421497148 GCA_028658325.1 Potorous gilbertii | reverse complement strand
GGTTATTCCTCCCAGAGGACTGGGAGGCCGGTGGCGCCCCGAAGACTCATCATGACTGGGATTGGTGAGTAGGAGAGCAACCTAGCTTTAGGCGCGAGGACCCCGTTTGGGACAACTAAACGGGGTACCCCTCGCAGTTGTTGATCTTTTCATTTACATTGATGTATTCAATATGTATTTTGTTTGCAAAATATAACAGACTCTCCACAAGGAAGACAGAAGTAAAACTTTTATTCAGACACCAGAAAACCAAATCCAAGAAAGCAACAAAAATCTATACACAATGACAAAGCAGAGGACAACAACAGCCCCAAGCTATCCCCCTGCTAGGCTTCCCAAAAATCAGTTCCATTAAACAAATCACAAGTAGGTCCTCCCTTAAACAAAATTAGGAACAAGCTCTTTCACTCAAGCTAAACAGTTAGCTGCCTGCATACCTTCATCTTTGCCAGCTCTGACTTGACTCATGACCAACTTCCTCTCAGCTCTGCTCTAGCTCCTGCTCTTGCTGTTCCACCCATTCAGCAAGTTCCTCCCACCACAGGTTCCATGTGACTCAGACTTTCTTGTGACCCAGGCAGGTCACATGGGCTTATTAATGAATGAGAAAGATCTCCCCATTTAAATTACCATTGCAGTAAGTCAATAAGAAATAGCCAAACATCATCTCTACTGCTTTTAGGTAGATTCATCTTTTCTGTAGAAGTTCCCAAAGAATAATTGGCAACAGGAAGTGATTATTTCTCATGCTCCCTATACCTTCCCTCCAATAATGACAAATATGCATAAACCTCAAAACCCAACCCTCCATTGCATGACGGTGAGCAAACTCCCAAGTGGACCTCCCTTCAATCCTATGATTCAGAGTTAATCTGCTATTATAATAATCTTCTGTTCCACACTCATCTCCTGAATGCTCCTCTTTATCCTCAGCTTCACCACATATCACTTCCTGTCTATGTTCAACATTCTATACTTTTGCATCGGTTACTCCTTCTTTCATGTTCTTCAATACAAAAGTATTCACCTCAAAACTGCTGTTCATGGTCCTTCATTTCTTTCCTTTCCTCTGCTGCAGTTTGTGACAAAGAAATGAAGCTTTGTGAAAGATAAGGAAAATGTATAGATAGTTATAGGTGGCAAGGAAGCAACCAGTAATGGAGCATTAAGTATGAAAACTAAGGTACCATTGAAGGACAAGCTTCCAAAGATGATAAGGAGAGATGAAATCAAGGGTTTGAGATATCTACCACATCAAGTTTGAGAGATATTAGAATGAGTTGGCCATATTCTCAATTCTTTTTCTTGAAATCCCCAAATTCCTTCAAGGCTAAGGTCAGCTGTCACATTTTCTTTGAAATGATTTCTAATCTCTCTAGTTATAAGTGTTTAGATGTTTATATATCATAGAATTTAAGATCAGTTAAAAGGAGATAATTTCATCTATGTCTATCATCAGTACCTAGCACAGGGCATTGAGTATAGAAGTCATTTAATAAAGGTTTGTCAATAAAATGAACATACACTGGAATAAGAATTCTATGATTCGAGAAACATACACATATTCTAGTTCCTAACCCATAGTCCATAAAATACCTCTAAAGAGGAGCTCCCAAAGAATTCTGGAGCAGTGGAAGCCATACAACAATGGAGTGGAGGAGATTTCTGTTTCAGAGAGCCCTGAAGGGCCAACACCAGGGGTCCGTCATGCACAGGACCCAGAGCAGAGTCCTGCTCTGCCTTGGCCATGCAGCACTGAGAGGAGCAGATCCGAGGAGGCTTCAGGGAAAGAATATCCAGCGGCTGCACAGGTCCATCCATCCAAAGACACAGACGCGAGTGAGAAAGCCTGTTTTGCTTGCCACAAGGGGATCAGGGTGTCCCAATAAATCAGGCCCCCTCGGGAGGCATCAGCACAGGCAGCAGCAGACAGGGGCTCCCAAAGCAAGTAGGGGCTCGGATCCATTGTTGAAGGTCTCCCCATAAATCCCCTGAGGGAACTGAATCCTGTGAAATAGCCCTGCCCCAACCTGAGCACCTGAACATGATCTCACACTGAATAGCAGTCCTGCCCCCACCTGAGCACCTGAATTTAATCTTAAACTGAATAGTAGCCCTGCCCCCACTGAAAGCTCACAGTCTTGGAAGTAGCATTTGAATCCCAGACGCCAAGCAGCAGCTGGGCAGATCTAGAGTCAAGATGTGTGGAAAGGAATCTCAGAAGTCAAATAACTGGCTGGGAAAATGCCAAGAAATGGGGAAAAAATAAGACCATAGAAGGTTTCTTTTTTGGTGAACAGATATTTCCTCCTTTCCTTTCTGATGAGGAAAAACAATGCTTACCAAAAGGGAAAGACATAGAGGTCAAGGCTTCTGTATCCCAAACATCCAAAATAGATATTAAATGGGCTAAGACTATGAAACAGCTCAAAAAGGATTTTGAAAATCAAGTTAGAGAGGTGGAGGAAAAACTGGAAAGAGAAATGAGAGAGATGCAAGAAAAGTATGAAAAGCAGGTCAACAACCTGCTAAAGGACACCCCAAAAAATGCTGAAGAAAATTAACACCTTGAAAAATACGCTAACTCAATTGGCAAGAGAGGTTCAAAAAGCCAATGAGGAGAAGAATGCTTTCAAAAGCAGAAAAAGTCAAATGGAAAAGGAGTACAAAAGCTCACAGAACAAAATAGTTCTTTCAAAATGAGAATGGAACAGATGGAGTCTAATGACTTTATGAGAAACCAAGAAATCACAAAACAAACCCAAAAGAATGAAAAAATGGAACATAATGTGAAATATCTCATTGGAAAAATAACTGACATGGAAATAAGATCCAGGAGAGACAATTTAAAAATTATGGGACTACCTGAAAGCCATGATCAAAAAAAGAGCATAGACATCATCCTTCATGAAATTATCCAGGAAAACTGCCCTGATATTCTAGAACCAGAGGGCAAAATAAGTATTCAAGAAATCCACTGATCATCACCTGAAAGAGAACCAAAAAGGGAAACTCCTAGGAACATTGTGGCCAAATTCAAGAATTCCCATGTCAAGGAGAAAATATTGCAAGCAGCAAGAAAGAAACAATTCCAGTGTTGTGGAAATACAATCAGGATAACACAAGATCTAGCAGCTTCTACATTAAGGGATTGAAGGACATGGAATATGATATTCCAGAAGTCAAAGGAACTAGGACTAAAACCAAGAATCGCCTACCCCTCATAACTAAGTATAATACTTCAGGGGAAAAGATGGTCATTCAATGAAATAGAGGACTTTCAAGCATTCTTGATGAAAAGACCAGAGCTGAAAAGGAAATTTGACTTTCAAACACAAGAATGAAGAGAAACATGAAAAGGTAAACAGCAAGAAGAAGTCATAAGGGACTTACCAAAGTTGAACTGTTCATATTCCCACATGGAAAGACAACATTTGTAACTCTTGAAACTTTTCAGTATCTGGGTAGTTGGTGGGATTACACACACACACACACACACACACATAAACACACACATATACACATACATGCACACACAGAGACAGAGAGCACAGGGTGCATTGAATGGGATGGGATCACATCTTAAAAAAATAAAGTTAAGAGGTGAAAGAGAAATGTATTGGGAGGAGAGAGGGAGAAATGGAATGGGGCAAATTACGTCTCATAGAAGAGGCAAGTAGGAGACTTTTTACTGGAGGGAAAAATAGGGGAGCTGAGAGAAAAATATGAAGTTTACTCTCATCACATTTGACCAAGGAAGGAATAAAATGCATACTCTCTTTGGGATGAAAACCTATCTTACAATACAGGAAAGTGGGGGAGAAGGGGATAAGCAGGGTGGGGAGGATGATGGAAGGGAGGGCAATGGGAGGAGGGAGTAATTGAAAATCAACACTCTTGGGGAGGGACAGGATCAAAAGAGAGAATAGAAGCAATGTGGGGCAGGACAGGATGGAGGGAAATATAGCTAGTCTTACACAACATGACTATTATTGAAGTCATTTGCAAAAGTACACAGATATGGCCTATGTTGAATTGCCTGCCTTCCCAAAGGGAATGAGTGGGGAGGGAGAGATAGGAAGAAGTATTAACTCAAAGTTTTAGGAACAACTGTCAGGTATTTTCTTGTTACTAGGAAATAAGAAATACAGGTAATGGAGAATAGAAAGTTATCTGGCCCTACAGGACAAAAGAGAAGATGGGGACAAGGGAAGGGAGGGATGATAGAAGAAAGGGCAGATTAGTGATGGGGGAAATTAGAATGCTGGGTGTATTGGGGTGGGGGCAGGGGACAAATGGGGAGAAAATTTGGAACCCAAAATTTTGTGAATGTAAAAAGTTAAATAAATAAATTTATTTTAAAAATATATATAAAAATCATTATTGGATTACCTGAAAGCCATGATCAAAAAATGAGCCTAGACATTATCTTCCAAGAAATTATTAAGGAAAACTGCCCTGATGTTATAGAATCAGAGGGCAAAATGTATATTGAAAGAATCCACCTATCACCTCCTGAAAGAGACCCAAAGGGGGAAACTCCTAGGAATATTGTGGCCAAATTTCAGAGTTCCCATATCAAGGAGAATATATTGCAAGCAGTGAGTAAAAAACAATATGAGTACTGTGGAAATAACATCAGAATAACACAGGATCTGGCAGCTTCAACATTAAGAGATGGAAGGGCTTGGAGTGGGATATTTCAGAAGTCAAAGGAACTGGAATTGAAACCATGAATCACCTACCCAGCAAATCTGAATATAATATTTCTAGGGGGAAAAAATGGTCATTCAGTGATATAGATGACTCAAGAATTCATGTTGAGGAAAAGATCAGCTCTGTATTTAAAAATTTGACCTCCCAAGACAAGTATCAGGAGAAGCATGAAAAGATAAACAGAAAAGAAAAGTCATAAAATACTCTCTAAAGCTGAACTGTTTACATTAATACATGGAAAGAAAATATTTTCAACTCTTGAATCATTTCTCAGTATTTGGGTAGTTGGAGAGATTGTACATACACACACATACACATATACACACACACACATACACATAGACAATACAGGGTATGTGATATCAGAAGAGGTGATATCCACACACACACACACACACACACACACACACACACACACACAAATAAAATAAAATAAAAATTAAGGGGTGAAGGAGGAAAATTCTGGGAAGAAAAAGGGAGTAATGGAATGGAGCAGGCTATAACTCAAAAAAGAGATAAGAAAAATTTTATTCAATAGAGAAGATAAGGGAGAAGGGGAGAAGGGGAAAATAAAGCTACTCTCCCCATGTGTGGCTGAAGGAGAGAATAACATGCTCACTAAATTTGATGTGAAAATTTTTATCACACCACAGGAAAGTAAAGGAGGAGGGGACAGGTGGAGTGAGGGGAATGTTAGAAGGGAGAGTATATGGGAGAAGGGAGTCACTAGAAATAAATACTTTTGAGAAGGGAGAAGGTCGGTTGTAGGGGGGAAAATAAGGGGGAATAGGGTAGGTCAGAGGGCAATATAATTAGTATTACACAACATGATTATTATGGAAGTCTTTTGCAAAACAACACATATTTAGTCTGTTTTGAATTGCTTCCCTTCTCAGTAGGGCTGGGGAGGGAGTAAAGTTGGAATTCAAAGTATTAGAAAGAAATGTTGAGAATTTTTATTGCATATAGTTGGGAAATTACAGGGGTAGGGGTATGGAAATTTATCTTGCCCTGCAAGAAAAGAGAGAAGATGGGTATAGGAGAGGGGTGGGGTGTGATGGAGGGGAGGGTACATTGAGGGAAGGAGTAATCACAATGCAAGGTATTAGGAAGAGGGGAGAGGGGAGTGATGGAGAGAAAAGTTGGACATTTTACAAAGTGAGGTAAAAGCAATTAGTATTAAAACAATAGACTGAATTAATTACTGAGAATGAATTAATGACATCTTTAGTTTGGAGAAAAGAATTTCAGTCTAAATTTCCTAGAGCAAGGTAACCTCGGGAAAAATCTGGCATTGATGGAAAAGTGAAAGTTTTAATGGTAAATTTGATTTTATGATTGCCATTTAATCAGGAACTAGAACATGTACAGAAAGGCATGTAAGCCACTTAAGACTTGCCTCAAAAGATGTTCCTTAGCCAAAGTGAAACTCTAATCATATTTGAAACCTAGTTATTGGAACTTGCCATTTTTAGATACTATGGGACTATTAAATGACTATTCTTCTTAGTCTAACTCCAGGTATGGGTAGCAAGGAAGGCAATCTGAGCCTGCAATCCATGATGCCAGTAAGCTGATGAGATGCTGGTGTGAACTGCAGAAGTGATTTCAAGGGAAGGGTGGGAGAGCAGCTGTTCAGCATGGGCTGAGGTGGGATTCTCCTGACTCAAATTCCCCACTGACACCTGGCAAACTTTAAGCCTGACTGAATGCAAATGGATAATCTAATCCTGCCTGGAACTGACATGAAGTTGGGGAGATATTGTATCCCTGCAATGTCCTTACTACTGGTGACAATTTTCTATAGTCAAAAGATTTGTCAGCTTAATACCAGATCTATTCAAATATAGATTATGGGTAGGGGAACATCCGAAGTTGTCTAAAATTAAGCTATTAGGCATAGGACTTTAGACCAACAACAATAAGTTAGGGTCCTTTAATTCTTAGTAATACTGTGGAGACAATTAGATCAAGAGCTTGTGAAATTATCAACATAAATATTATCTGTGTCTCAGTTAATGCTTAAAAAAAATTCTTTTGTGCTCCATATTGTAAATTCATTAAAGAGAAGTATCACCTGACCAAAAGTGTAAATTGCTTTATCTGCTATAAACTGTGTTAAAAATAAATTAAAAAAAGAAAGGAATGTTGAAAACATCACAACAAATGAACACATAATATTTGGTATAAGATATATTTAACTTAGTATGTAAACAAGATGAAGTTGGGAGAGAGGAAAGAGGGAGAATATATGGGAGATAAGATAGAGGCATGGAATAGTTATGAATAATATATACTACAAATTGGAGGTGGATCACGAAAGGGGTATAAAATGAATGAAAAAATAATGACCCATGTTTGGACATAGAAAAAAAGTACAGGAGAGTGGAATTAAATTGTTTTAAATATAAAATCAGTGATATGACTCAGGCTCTTCTCTCATTGCTATCTTCTTAATAAAGAGGTCTAGAATAAAAAGAGTAAAAGTATAAAAGATTTGATGTATAAAAATGGAAAATTAATAGTTATTATCAAGAATTTGAGGGGTAAAAAATTATGGGGAGATGTTTGCTTGCTTAGATGAAAAGAACAACAGATACATTACTGTAATGAGTTTTAAAATATACCAGAGTGAACAGGGATAATGGAAAGAAAAAAGAAACATCAATGAAATTCTTCACTCAGGAAAGGAGTGCTACCACTACAGAAAGAGCTAGAGCAGAACTTCTAAGGCCATAAACTGGTTCAACCTCCATAAAGCTAATATGTAACCCCCAAACTGTGTAGACCAGGCTAAATTATTGCAAGAGAAAAGGGAAGATAAGCATCTGGGAGAACCTGAATACAAGTAGCCCATGCCTAAGTAGGAGAAAGTGTTGTGACGATGCCTAAGATCTTACATGAGGTCTGGTAAAAGCAAAATGAATAAAATGGGGATTGAATCTACCATAGTTATAGAAAGAAATTAAGTCAACTCAGATTCAAACTATGCAAGGAGAAGGAGACAAAGAAAGAGCCAAGGGCAAAAATATAAAAAGGTATCATCAAAACAATGAGCCAAATCAGAGGAATTCCTACAGAAGTATAGAATAGGGAGATGAGTATGACCCAAGTATAAAGCCTGAATTTAGAAACTGGGCCTTAAATATTAATAAATAATAGTAAATACCAAAGACAATACCATAGACTTAGAGAAGCAGAACACAGAAAAACTATTAAAGAATTAACACCAATAAGATCCTACAGAAAAGAAAATCCTGACCACAACAAGAGCACCCATGAGAATACATGAAGAAATGCAAATTGCAATATGAAAGAAAATTAGAACAAAGAAGAAAATAATGGAAAGGAGAATGAATAGATTCAAAAACTGTTGTTAAACCGTACTCAAACAATATTCTAAAATTGCTGCTATTATTCAGCCCTCTCAGTAGTGTCAAATTTTTATCCCATTTGGGGTTTTCTTCGCACAGATACTGGAGTGCTCTACCATTTCCTTCTTCAGACGTAAATGGGGTTAAATGACTTTGCCCAATGTTACATAGCTTATAAGTGTCTGATACCATAATTGGACTCAGGAAAATGAGTGTTACTGACTACAGAACCAAGCAGAAACCAGTCAGTGACTATCAGTCAATCTCTCTCTCCCTCCCTCTCTCTCTCTCTCTCTCTCTCTCTCTCTCTCTCTCTCTCTCTTTTTCCCTCTCTCTCTCTCTCTCTCTCTCTCTCTCTCTCACACACACACACACACACACACACACACACAAACACACAGTTCTGTGTATGTCTGTATGTATGATATTGAAGCCAAACTGAAAAGAAATGTCCTAGGAAAACAGGTCAGTGATACAAAATATAAGAATCATTGGGCTAGTGAAAATCAAAACGAAAACAGATCTGGATGCCATCAAGAAGTCATGAAAAAATTCCCTAAATCTTTTGGAATCAGAGGGGAAAGTGAAAATAGTAAGAAAAATTGGATACCTTTCAAACAGAACCTGAAAAACACAATATCCAGGAATATCATAGCTCAAATACAGAAAGTCTACATCAAAGAGGAAAAAAAAGAAAATGCATGTGCTACAAACTTCCAAAAAGAAAGATCTCATATATCAAGGACTTGCAGTTAGAACATTGCAAGACATGGCAGCTGCTTCTGTATAGAAGAGGAGAATTTGGACTGCAATATTCCACACAGCAAAAGATAAAGACTTACAACCAAGAATAAGAGACCTGGTTAAAAACAAAGTGAAATTCTGTGGGGGCATTATTACTGAGTAAGAAATCTGGCAAAGAAAGGGGCATAATTTTGTGGGGAATGGGTTTTTGGGAGAAGGTCTTTTAATCCATAGAAAATTTCCAAGATTTTCTGATAAAGACCTAAATATAAACTTAAAAGTGCAAAAGAAACAGGAAAAAGACTCCTTCAGCTTTGTAAATGAGAATGGGAAGTAATGAGTGACAAAATAAAATGAAAGGAAAAGGAATGACAAGATTGGGAGAAATATACTATTAACAATCAGAAGAGAACATCAATGAGATACACTTAACCACAAACCAGAATAGAATACAATGTAAAGGAAAATTTAACAATTTTTTTCATTTGCAAGAAATAGGCATGACATATAAACATTCACATAGTTTTAAAGCAACGGACTGGAATAAAATCTCATGCATTTGAAAAACTCAAAAGAAATGGTTACAAATGAATATTTGTAAATTGACAGTAAAATTGACAGTAAAGCTTATCAATCAAATAGATGTGCAAGTAGACTGTATTACACTTAAGGGAAACATTGGTAATGGACATACGCACATTTATTTACACACATTGTGTTCATCCTTCGTTGCCAAAGAAGATCATGCCATCAGAGAAATTATAACATGACTTGCATTTGACTTTGTTTTGAGTGAGGGAGGGCTGCACAGATCACCAGCCTCACTTTGCCTCCAGAGCCATCTGAATCTAGTGACTAGATATTCGTCAGAATGACTGGAGATGACCCAGGATGAGGCAATTGGGGTTAAGTGACTTTCCCAAGGTCACACAGCTAGTGAGTGTCAAGTGTCTGAGGTGAGATTTTGAACTCAGGTCCTCCTGACTCCTGCACTGGTGCTCTATCCACTGCATCACCTAGATGCCCCAATATGTATGTACACATATATTTATTCACCAGACATAACCTATAAATATTTAGAGAAAATATTATGTGAATATCAAGAGAAAAACAAGGAATAAAACTATACTTTTAGGTGACTTCAATGTATCTTTTAATAACTAGAAAAATTAAACCAAAGACATCGAATAGAAAATATGGTTATAAATATAATTTTAGAAACATTGGATAAAAAGGCCTATATACATATTGTTGAATGAAATAGAAAAAGAATTTATATATTTCTTATATGACATAGTACATTTGCAAAAATTGGCCATAGTTTGGAATGTAAAACCTCCCAAATATATTCACAAAAGCAGAATCATTGTACACATGTTTTAATAAAAACCATGCAATGTAATTTATATTCAATAAAATACCTTTAAAATGATTAAAATTAATTGGAAACTACATAATATAAGCTCAAAGAAACAGGGAATCAAAGTATCTGTTGTAGAAGCAATATAACTTTTTATTAAAGAAAATGACAGCAAGAAATATACCAAAATTTATGGGATGCAAAACCCTTTACTTAAAGGAAAATTTGCATCTCTATATTATTCAACCAAATTAAGAAATAAATATCAAATAATTGAATATGAAAGCAAAATAAAGTCAATAAATTTAAAAAGCAACTGAAGATTCAGTTAGAATTTCAAAAATTCCATCCACATCAATAATCAGCATTTCTATATATTACCAACAAAGCCCAGAAGGAAGGGATAGAAAGAAAAGTTCCATTTAAAATAGGTGCGAACAGTATAGGATATTGGGAGTCTACATACCAATAGAAACTCAGGAATTACATGAGCACAATTACAAAACATTTTTCACGGAAATAAAGTTAGAGCTATACAAATGAAGAAATATTAATTGTCCATGGGTAGGCCAAGCCAATATAATAATCTGGAGGAAACAAAAGTCAAGAACATCAAGAGAACCAAGGAAAAAATTGTGAAGGAAGGTGGCTTAGCAGCAAATTATTTGCAAGAAATCTAAGCAAACTATATCTATATCATATACCAATCTATTAATTTAGTAATATTGGCACAAAAGAGGATAAACTTAGTCGGCCATGATTTGTTTTTCAAAAAGGTCATGAATATTCTTTGTAAGTACTAATTCATTTAATAGATTCTAATTAATAATTTTTATTTGGTAATATATTCTATAATATTTGGGGGAACTGAAACAGAAAATTAATTTATTCTTCTTTGGTATAGCATGAGTCATAGAAGTCTTTCTTTTTTCTTGTATTAATTTATTTATTTAACTTTTTTACAATCATTTTCGCAAAATGTTGGGTTCTAAATTTTCTCCCCATTTGTCCCCTGCCCCCACCCCAATACACCCAGCATTCTAATTTCCCCTATCACCAATCTGCCCTCTCTTCTATCATCCCACCCTTCCCTTGTCCCCATCTTCTTTTCTTTCCTGTAGGGCCAGATAACTTTCTATTCTCCATTACCTGTATTTCTTATTTCCTAGTAGCAAAAAAATACCTGACAGTTGTTCCTAAAACTTTGAGTTACTACTTCTTCCTATCTCTCCCTCCCCACCCATTCCCTTTGGGAAGGCAGGCAATTCAACATAGGCCATATCTGTGTACTTTTGCAAATGACTTCAATAATAGTCATGTTGTGTAAGACTAGCTATATTTCCCTCCATCCTGTCCTGCCCCACATTGCTTCTATTCTCTCTTTTGATCCTGTCCCTCCCCAAGAGTGTTGATTTTCAATTACTCCCTCCTCCCATTGCCCTCCCTTCCATCATCCTCCCCACCCTGCTTATCCCCTTCTCCCCCACTTTCCTGTATTGTAAGATAGGTTTTCATCCCAAAGAGAGTATGCATTTTATTCCTTCCTTGGTCAAATGTGATGAGAGTAAACTTCATATTTTTCTCTCAGCTCCCCTATTTTTCCCTCCAGTAAAAAGTCTCCTACTTGCCTCTTCTATGAGACGTAATTTGCCCCATTCCATTTCTCCCTCTCTCCTCCCAATACATTTCTCTTTCACCTCTTAACTTTATTTTTTTAAGCTGTGATCCCATCCTATTCAATTCACTCTGTGCTCTTTGTCTCTGTGTGTGAGTGTGTGTGTGCATGTGTGTGTGTGTGTGCATGTGTGTGTGTGTGTGTGTGTGTGTGTGTAATCCCACCAACTAAACAGAGATACTGAAAAGTTTCAAGTTACAAATATTGTCTTTTCATGTAGGAATGTAAACAGTTCAACTTTAGTAAGTCCCTTATGACTTCTCCTTGCTGTTTACCTTTTCATGTTTCTCTTCATTCTTGTGTTTGAAAGCCAGATTTCCTTTTCAGCTCTGGTCTTTTCATCAAGAATGCTTGAAAGTCCTCTATTTCATTGAATGACCATCTTTTCCCCTGAAGTATTATACTTAGTTATGAGGGGTAGGCGATTCTTGGTTTTAGTCCTAGTTCCTTTGACTTCTGGAATATCATATTCCATGTCCTTCAATCCCTTAATGTAGAAGCTGCTAGATCTTGTGTTATCCTGATTGTATTTCCACAACACTGGAATTGTTTCTTTCTTGCTGCTTGCAATATTTTCTCCTTGACATGGGAATTCTTGAATTTGGCCACAATGTTCCTAGGAGTTTCCCTTTTTGGTTCTCTTTCAGGTGATGATCAGTGGATTTCTTGAATACTTATTTTGCCCTCTGGTTCTAGAATATCAGGGCAGTTTTCCTGGATAATTTCATGAAGGATGATGTCTATGCTCTTTTTTTGATCATGGCTTTCAGGTAGTCCCATAATTTTTAAATTGTCTCTCCTGGATCTTATTTCCATGTCAGTTATTTTTCCAATGAGATATTTCACATTATGTTCCATTTTTTCATTCTTTTGGGTTTGTTTTGTGATTTCTTGGTTTCTCATAAAGTCATTAGACTCCATCTGTTCCATTCTCATTTTGAAAGAACTATTTTGTTCTGTGAGCTTTTGTACTCCTTTTCCATTTGACTTTTTCTGCTTTTGAAAGCATTCTTCTCCTCATTGGCTTTTTGAACCTCTCTTGCCAATTGAGTTAGCGTATTTTTCAAGGTGTTAATTTTCTTCAGCATTTTTTGGGGTGTCCTTTAGCAGGTTGTTGACCTGCTTTTCATACTTTTCTTGCATCTCTCTCATTTCTCTTTCCAGTTTTTCCTCCACCTCTCTAACTTGATTTTCAAAATCCTTTTTGAGCTGTTTCATAGTCTTAGCCCATTTAATATCTATTTTGGATGTTTGGGATACAGAAGCCTTGACCTCTATGTCTTTCCCTTTTGGTAAGCATTGTTTTTCCTCATCAGAAAGGAAAGGAGGAAATATCTGTTCACCAAAAAAGAAACCTTCTATGGTCTTATTTTTTCCCCATTTCTTGGCATTTTCCCAGCCAGTTATTTGACTTCTGAGATTCCTTTCCACACATCTTGACTCTAGATCTGCCCAGCTGCTGCTTGGCGTCTGGGATTCAAATGCTACTTCCAAGACTGTGAGCTTTCAGTGGGGGCAGGGCTACTATTCAGTTTAAGATTAAATTCAGGTGCTCAGGTGGGGGCAGGACTGCTATTCAGTGTGAGATCATGTTCAGGTGCTCAGGTTGGGGCAGGGCTATTTCACAGGATTCAGTTCCCTCAGGGGATTTATGGGGAGACCTTCAACAATGGATCCGAGCCCCTACTTGCTTTGGGAGCCCCTGTCTGCTGCTGCCTGTGCTGATGCCTCCCGAGGGGGCCTGATTTATTGGGACACCCTGATCCCCTTGTGGCAAGCAAAACAGGCTTTCTCACTCGCGTCTGTGTCTTTGGATGGATGGACCTGTGCAGCCGCTGGATATTCTTTCCCTGAAGCCTCCTCGGATCTGCTCCTCTCAGTGCTGCATGGCCAAGGCAGAGCAGGACTCTGCTCTGGGTCCTGTGCATGACGGACCCCTGGTGTTGGCCCTTCAGGGCTCTCTGAAACAGAAATCTCCTCCACTCCATTGTTGTATGGCTTCCACTGCTCCAGAATTCTTTGGGAGCTCCTCTTTAGAGGTATTTTATGGACTATGGGTTAGGAACTAGAATATGTGTATGTTTCTCGAATCATAGAATTCTTATTCCAGTGTATGTTCATTTTATTGACAAACCTTTATTAAATGACTTCTATACTCAATGCCCTGTGCTAGGTACTGATGATAGACATAGATGAAATTATCTCCTTTTAACTGATCTTAAATTCTATGATATATAAACATCTAAACACTTATAACTAGAGAGATTAGAAATCATTTCAAAGAAAATGTGACAGCTGACCTTAGCCTTGAAGGAATTTGGGGATTTCAAGAAAAAGAATTGAGAATATGGCCAACTCATTCTAATATCTCTCAAACTTGATGTGGTAGATATCTCAAACCCTTGATTTCATCTCTCCTTATCATCTTTGGAAGCTTGTCCTTCAATGGTACCTTAGTTTTCATACTTAATGCTCCATTACTGGTTGCTTCCTTGCCACCTATAACTATCTATACATTTTCCTTATCTTTCACAAAGCTTCATTTCTTTGTCACAAACTGCAGCAGAGGAAAGGAAAGAAATGAAGGACCATGAACAGCAGTTTTGAGGTGAATACTTTTGTATTGAAGAACATGAAAGAAGGAGTAACCGATGCAAAAGTATAGAATGTTGAACATAGACAGGAAGTGATATGTGGTGAAGCTGAGGATAAAGAGGAGCATTCAGGAGATGAGTGTGGAACAGAAGATTATTATAATAGCAGATTAACTCTGAATCATAGGATTGAAGGGAGGTCCACTTGGGAGTTTGCTCACCGTCATGCAATGGAGGGTTGGGTTTTGAGGTTTATGCATATTTGTCATTATTGGAGGGAAGGTATAGGGAGCATGAGAAATAATCACTTCCTGTTGCCAATTATTCTTTGGGAACTTCTACAGAAAAGATGAATCTACCTAAAAGCAGTAGAGATGATGTTTGGCTATTTCTTATTGACTTACTGCAATGGTAATTTAAATGGGGAGATCTTTCTCATTCATTAATAAGCCCATGTGACCTGCCTGGGTCACAAGAAAGTCTGAGTCACATGGAACCTGTGGTGGGAGGAACTTGCTGAATGGGTGGAACAGCAAGAGCAGGAGCTAGAGCAGAGCTGAGAGGAAGTTGGTCATGAGTCAAGTCAGAGCTGGCAAAGATGAAGGTATGCAGGCAGCTAACTGTTTAGCTTGAGTGAAAGAGCTTGTTCCTAATTTTGTTTAAGGGAGGACCTACTTGTGATTTGTTTAATGGAACTGATTTTTGGGAAGCCTAGCAGGGGGATAGCTTGGGGCTGTTGTTGTCCTCTGCTTTGTCATTGTGTATAGATTTTTGTTGCTTTCTTGGATTTGGTTTTCTGGTGTCTGAATAAAAGTTTTACTTCTGTCTTCCTTGTGGAGAGTCTGTTATATTTTGCAAACAAAATACATATTGAATACATCAATGTAAATGAAAAGATCAACAACTGCGAGGGGTACCCCGTTTAGTTGTCCCAAACGGGGTCCTCGCGCCTAAAGCTAGGTTGCTCTCCTACTCACCAATCCCAGTCATGATGAGTCTTCGGGGCGCCACCGGCCTCCCAGTCCTCTGGGAGGAATAACC